>CM040627.1:18874256-19178713 GCA_022817965.1 Solanum lycopersicoides
CTGACAAGAATAACTTTAAATGAAAATAGGTAAGAACCACTGTAATCATTAATATTGATAAATTTCATTTAGTATATTAAATAATTTACCTATTTTTAATCTATGGTAAATTGTACCTAAAATTTGATGGCAGGGACAAATATATTTACAAAGTATGACGAAGGGTAAATATGATCATTTTCAAAGAGTAC
This sequence comes from Solanum lycopersicoides, assembly GCA_022817965.1. Lineage (NCBI taxonomy): Eukaryota > Viridiplantae > Streptophyta > Magnoliopsida > Solanales > Solanaceae > Solanum > Solanum lycopersicoides. The sequence goes on from CM040627.1 coordinate 18,874,448, forward strand.
AAGAGCAAATATGACTCTTATCCTAAATATATATAACTTAAGTTAAATTTTAGATTTAGTTTTTTAAAATATATGTTGAAAGTTTGATTTTCATTGCAGTTATTTTTAAAATTATTAAATATCAAGTTAAATTTTTAATTATATTAAATGTCATTCTAAATTGTATGAATATCAATCTAAGTGAAGGATCTGTCTATATTTAAAATTGTTAGTATGTTAATACATTTTCCTTTTCAAGTTAAGTGATAGATTTCTTTTTAATTTGAGAAAGTGAAAATTTTGATTTTGTTACTATATATATAAAAGAATAAGTGATAGATTTCTTTATAATATAATTAAGTGAATATTTTGATTTAGTTACGATATATGAATTGAAGGATTTTGGTACATAATTAACGAATCATCATTATATTAAAAAAAAAAAGCTAATAACAAATTTCAATGTATATAAAAGAATAAGTGATAGATTTCTTTATAATTTGATAAAGTGAATATTTTGATTTAGTTACTATAAATGAATTGAAGGATTTTGGTACATAATTAATGAATCATCATTATATTCAAATTGGTTAATCACTAATTGATGAATTTCATTTAGTATATAAAATTTCCAGATTCATTTACCACAAAACTCATATTTTGAGTATCAATTCAATATTAATTTACTACTACAATGTTCAATATGAAAGAAAAGATTAGTTTCCATTGCAATATTGGGCTTGAAATTTAATTGTTATGGTGAATTTTCTTATTTATTTATGTGTATAAATACTTATGATATTTCATTTTTTGTAGTTAGTTCTTGAAACATTTAACTAATATACTTTATTGTAGTCTAGCATGGATGGTAAGAAAACATTAAGACACAGAAAAAATCCATTAGAAAAAATAGAAAACAAAGATGCTCGATATTCCTCATTTCTAAACGTCGTTTAGGCTCATATAAAAAAGACAGTAAACTCGTAAGAGAATTTGATGTCAATCTTGGAATATTTCTTTCTTCTCCATCTGGTAAACAATATTCATTTGTTCACCCGATTATTGATGTAGTCATTGACCGTTTTATAAATTCCACACCAAAATTAGGTCTAGGTGCACAACTCGTTGATGTAGAGACACGCAACAAGGTAATTCAAAACAACGATAGGCTAAATGAATTAGATGCAAGAGAAAAACCTGCTAAGGAAAAAATACGTTTTATGAATCAAATGAATAAGGCTAGAGTTAGATGTTGGTGGGAGTCCATGGATCAATTCAATGCAGAGCATAACCAAGTTTGAAGGTATCATGAATACCGCCGAGGAACTCTTAAATGTCCAATTGAGAAGCTAGAAGATGGAGATTCTCCCTCCTTACATTCCCCACCAAAGGACGCAGATAACTGATATTTATGCTTCCTAAAAATCATCTTCGGATAATATCTTTTATCGAAGCTATATGCAATACTTTAAATTCATATTAGTATTTGTGCTTTATTTTTATTTTGTTATGTTGTTTAATTATGGTACTACATGTACTTTACAATGATTTTTAATAAAGATATCTTGTGTATTAGTATTTTTGTCCCCTACATGTTAGGCATTTTATATTGTATTATGAGTTCAAATTACATGCACTATGACATATCAATTTCTTTATGTGTCTGTAGAATATATTTTAAAAACTCATGTCGAAATAATTATTTGAAAAAATAAAGGTGCAAACAATATATGCAAATAAAAAACTCAAATACGAAATGATTTTTTTTTTATAACGAAGGATCTTGATCATTATATATAAAGGAAACGTTTATTCTCCTAGTCTTATTTCAAATTTCTTCATCTCGATATTCTTAGACAAATATATAATCATCTTATATTTGTTTATGTGGTTTCCGAACCAACTTTCGTCTATCAAGACTAGGACAAATAAGAAAAATCACTTAGAGTCTGTTTGGAAAGTCACTTGGTAATTGAAATTGGTGTAATTACTAGGGTAGTAATTACCAACACAGTAATTATACAGTCTAGTAATTACATTGGTCTATTTGGTTGCCATAGTGTAATTACAATGTAATTACACATATCATGCTTGGATGTCACACTGTAATTACATATGTTCTGTTGGATGCACAATTGCAATCATAATATTATATTAAATTTTAAAAATATAAATTAATTCTTTAAAAATTTTATTAGACAAATAAGAAACTATATAACTGGTATTAAATTAAATGTTTAAGATATAATTTTTTTTGAAAATATGTTAATTGATAAACGTATGTTCTTAACTAATATTATGAAAACAACAGTTGATTTATATTATTTTTCAAATTAAAACATTTCAATTGAATTGGTCATAAAAACTAAAAGTATGAAGTATCCACTAACATCGTGAATGCATGTTTGATTAAAAATATATATAAATAAAATGTCATATATTATTAAATGTTTGATAAAAAGATAATCTATCAAGTCTAATTAAAAATAACTTGCAATGTGAATTTAATATTACTAAAACAAATGATACTGAAAATATAACATAAGTTATAAATTCAAAGCAAAAAATTTAACATAATACTGTTATCGCAAATTTCAACATAGCATACATAAATATGTTTTATTTATTTAAAAAAAGCATAAGTCTATAACCTTACATAACAATAAATTCTACTTTAATTTAAAAATTAGAATACTAATAGAATTATGCTAATGAGAATTAAGCATGACATAAAATAGATAATACGAAAAATTGCATAGAATCACATGAAGTAAGGTTGAGAATGAGCAGAAAATGAAATTTAATTATATAAAATAAAAAATAAAATTTTAGAAATTTTTAGAATAATAAAAATATAAAAATAGATTAAAATAATAGAAGTAAAAAAATTAAAACAAAAAAAATAAAAAATAGAAATAATAAAAAAATAATTAGCTAGTAATTACACCATGTAATTACCAGGAATTCACGGTTGTGAATTGGAGAGTGTGATTAAACGCTGGCAATTACACCTATTACCTTCTAACCAAGTAATTACTTGTCCAACTAAACATGACAGACAATGTAATTACACCTAATTACACCAAATCCAGTTACTAGGGTGTCCTTTCAAACATGCCCTTAGTAATTTTTGACTCCGCTGAAATTTGAATCTGAGACCTCAGGACTCTCAACTACTTTATTGATCATTATGTCAGACCCTTGAGTGCATAATGTGACAAGTTTATAAATGTGCAATATTATCGAGAGTAAATTAATGAGGGAATATATAATTGCTATTACTAAAACTTAATTTATAGCCTATTTGGATAAACTATTTTAAACAAATACCTTATATTAAATTAGTTTAGTTTAAAAGTGTTTTGCTAAAAAAAAAAAATTGTGATAAATAATTTGTATTTTATCAATAAATTTTAAGAACACTTTTGAATATCAATCAATATTTGATCAAACTTTTTAAAAGTACTTTAAAATGTAAATTTGTCAAATACTAATGTGATACTCTTCAACAATATTAAATCAATTATTGAAGCAATTTAATTGCTAATGAACTCGAATTTTTCTAATTGATAATTAGTGATATGTTCCTTCTATTTTAATTTTTTTGTATGTCTTAATCTGATTTGATCTAACTTTATAAAAATAAAGAAAACTTTTGAAATTTGTGGTCTTAAACTAAATATATGTAGAGTGTACTAAAATATTCTTTCATCTTGTGGTCTTAATTACGTCACGTGAAAATTTAGAATTAAAGTGTCTTCAATAAAAAAAATGCATTTATTTTAAATAGACTAAAAATTAAAATAAGACAAACAAATTTAAACGAATAGAGTAGTTTAATTGATTCTATTTTTGTTATATTCTTAATTCTTTGAGATGATAGGAAACAAGAGAATGCGGGTTGTCGGCAGAGGTGGAGCAAAATATTTTGATAAGAGGGTACAAAATCGGAAGAAATAGACACACAAATAGCCGAAGGGGGTTCGGCATGTACTATATATATTTAAAAAAATATTTTAACCATATAAAAATAATATAATATTTCGCTGAAGTGGGTTCGGATGAACCCCCTAAATATATGGTGGCTCCGCCACTGTTTACGGTCATTTTCATTTTTTACAACTCCTATAGGGATGACACTGGGGAGGGTGCTGGGCGGGTTAACTCAAACTCACAAAGTTATTAATCCGCCCTACCCCACCCCGTATAACATTCTTTTCTATTCTCAATCGACCCCACCCCGTATAAATTCGCTCTACTCTTATAACACCCCATAATTTTTTTGAGGGAAAATCGAACCATTCTTCGTTGAGAGTAAAATTTTACTGAGGAATTGAAAGTTTCTTAAGTGTTAAGGTCGCTTGATGTAGCACCTTTAGTTCCAAAAAGAAATAAAGAGTAGTCATTCCTAGGTTCTTCTATGTTTTGGGTTAACTTCAAACAACCTTAACTTTTAGCACATGATGATTTAGAAGACCCATAAGATATCAAATGAAAGATCTTGGAATCCTCTTTCCAGCGTCGTTGAGTTTGCTAATTTTTGAGGTTGTATGAGGGAGATATGCCCATTTGAAATCAGGTTGTCCAAATAAGGTAAATTACCTGAAAATATGAAGAGTATTTTGGTCTTTTCCTTACCCAATCAGATTAAAGAGAATTTTAGTAATATTTTGGGGAAAATCTAATTTTAGTTGGTTTTTATAAATCCAAATACACTTAGGGGTAGTTTGGTAGGCTGCATTAGAAGAAATAGTGTATGTACTATGTAACGTATTATTTAGTACTATGTTTGGTAGGAACTTGGGCCTATGTTATACCTCCTACGTGGTATTATTGATGTATTACTAATACCTTCGATTTGGAGGTATTAGTAATACATAGGATATAATACCATGGGATAAGTCTATGTAAAGACAATAATATCCCTCAAATCACTTTAATTATTTTAGAGAAAATACATAAAATCCCTGAACTTGGAAGCAAAACTTACCCCCCCAATCTCTTTTCAAGTGAATTTAATATCACCCAAAGATTATAATACCACTCTCACATTTCCAAGTGTATTGCACACTCTGCAAATCATTGATACGTCAGGGTCATATCATTGCCACATCAATGCCACATAGAACATTATTTAATTTTTTTGTTTCTTTTTATTTATTCACAAATTTAGGAAGAAATTTTTTGGTAAAAACAATAAGCGCCTGTTCTCTTACTGTCAAAATCCCCATTAGTAAAAAAATAACTCAGTCACATTAATCCATGATCTCAAAGCATTCTCACAATCTCACAAAAACATTCTGTAACACCCCAGAATTTTTTTTTAACTAAGACTCGAACCCTTCATCGTAGTGAATGAGATTTTACCAAGGTATTTAAAATTTCTTAAGTATTAAGGTGAGTTCACTAGATTTAGCACCAAGAGTTCCAAAAAGAATTAAATTGGAAATAGGAAAAATCTGAATATTTGCAAGTTAAGTATGCGTTTTGGGTCCACTTTAAACGACCATAACTCCCAGAACAAGATGTGTTAAGTGTGATACAAGATACCATTGGAAAGATCATTGAATTATCTTTTCAAAGACGCTGATTTTGCTAATTTTCGAGTTCAGATGAGTTACGGAAAGTTAGCCAAATCCATAATCCAATTCGAGGGAAGCTAATATCACAGTCAAAGAAGTTAAGAGTCAGTTTAAAAGTTAAGAAGCAATTCAAAGTGAGTTCTTAAAGTTTTCAAAGAGTCTTAACCAATCATTTTAACTTTGATTTAAGGATCAAGTTACAAGTCGAGCAAAGATAAAAGAGTTGAGTTAAATTCTCAAAAGCTATAAGGTACCGAAGTATTCCCTAAGAGTTAAAGTTTCAAGTTAAGTAAAGAGCAAGAGTTGAGTTCATTTATCTAAAAGTCATAAAGGGACTAAGTATTTCCCTAAAGGTTGATAAATGTTTTACATTTAAGTAAAAAGGAAATTAACGAGTTTCAAAAGAGTTTTGAACTAAAAAGGAGAACATTCATTTCCAAAAGGATCTTTTAAAGCTAAAGGGTTCAGTAGATTATCTCAACCCAAAGGAAGAATGTTTTTATTAAAAGTATGAACTAAAGTATGTTTTGGATGTAGTATTGAGCACCGATGTGGTAATGAGAGTTTAGATAACTGAAGTCCCCATGTAAACCATGTAGCCTTCATGGGTATTAACGTGTCATACTTTTTAGATGATCACGTAAGTTTAACTAGTGGATCCACTAGGTAGAGGATGTTCTATACGACGACAAAGTGTAGGATAGTTCTGGCAGAGCGAGCAACACGATGTATCACCACTTAGGCTCATAGTAGTGGTTGTCAGTTAGAGAAACTCCCACAGTATTAATTACATGGTTCCTCAAGGGGTTCTGCTTAGTATGAATGGCGGTATGGGACTTCATTCATGCACTGCACAAGTAGACCTCTAGAGGGAGCATGATATGTTTTTGTGATATTTTTATCTTGAGTTAAAATTATGTTTTTAAACAACTTTTCTTTATATTGCACTTGTTTTAAACTTCTTTATATCGTAATGAGTTCAGTTAAGTATCAAAAGTTAAGTATATTGAGTTGAGTATCAATAGTCGAGTATCATATCTTAGAGCTCAGTATTTAATCTCTGAGTTGAGTATCTTATTCTTGAGTATTCCTTGAGTTTCAAGTTTGAGAAGAGGTAAGTATGTTTCCATCTTTTATTCAAGTGTAAAGCTTATGTTATATGCTTTAGAATTCCCCTCACATGCTCGTACATTCCATGTACTGAGCCATTTGGCTTGTATCTTTTGATGATGCAGACACATGTATTCAGGATCATCAACAAGATCTTTGTTGATAAATTCCAGAGATCGAGTTAGCCATGGTGAGCCCCATTATTTCCGGAGGATTTCATTTACTTTTCAGTTTAGTTAGGAGGTCGTGGGTCTTGCCCCGACTTCTATATTTAACTGTAAGAGGCTTCATAGATAGTCAGTTTAGTTAAGGAATCTGTATTTTGCATTTATTTTATTAAATGTTTTAAAGACTAAAGTTGCCTATTTTATGGGTAGTTGAATATATTATTTTATTCAAAGTTGTTCATTTGAGTTAAAGCTTCTAAAGTTGAGTTTATGAATTTTATTTTACTTTTTAAGCTTTGAATGCTTAAGTTAGTCTTCCGCTTGTAGTCAGCCAGGATGAAGGTTCGCTTGAGGACCAGCAATGGTTCTTGAGTGCCGATCACGTCTAGGGTGTAGGCTCGGGTCGTGACACATTCAATTTTTGAAGACATTATCAAAAAAATAATGAATGAATGAAAATTTAATTTGAGATGAAGAAATTGTAGATTTTTCATTAACAAAAGCTTCAAGTTCGTCACATTCAAACTATGCCATAAATAATTTAGAAGCAAAAACAAATTATTGACTTTTCTATTTTTTCTGTGTTCATCACACCCTTTTACTGATTCAAAGAAAATGGAGGGTGGGGGGATGGAGGTTTTTCAAAGAAAGAGTAAGAAGCTGGAAAGTTCTTCGAAGAAGAAAATGTAAAGGGGGAGGAAAGTGGTGATTGAGGCGACTATAAGAGAAAGAAAAAGGATCGCGATGGGGTTCATAGAGGAGATATAGGGTCAGAATGAGGGTTTAAAAAAGGGAAAAAAGAGGTTGGGGGGGGGGGGTTCAAGAAGAAGAAAGATGTGGTGCAAGTGGGGTTGAGGGCGGGAGGGGTGGTGGGGTGTAAGGAAGCTGAAGGGGCTGGTGGTACTAAGAACTTGGGGTGGGTGGGGGTGTAAGGAAAATAGAGGAAAGAAAGATTATTGGGTGACCTTTTTTGACTTACCACATCAGCTATTCAGGTGTATTCAAATTCACATGAAAGATGTTAAGGGGGTATTTAAACACCCGTATAGTTTAAGTGTTAAAGTAGTTTTGCTACCAAGTTTAGAGGGGCTTTTTATGTATTTTTCCATTATTTTATTTATTTTCTTGATTTTATGATTTATATTTATACTAGTAAATTTATTTAAATAAATTAGCTTACAAATTATTTAGAGAGATTTGTATTAAAAAAATTACATATTAAAATTGCAACTTCAATTTTTATGCGTGAATGTAGATATTTTATTCAATTTTACGATTGTTGGCCGTCTTTTCGATTTTAAAAGTAGATGGTTTATCTTTTTTAAATTGAATAATGACATTTGTGAGTGATAAATTTATTAAGATGACAATCATTTATCCTCAAATAATTCAAGTGAAAAAATAGCAAGCATGACAACAAAATTGTTGTTCTCATAGCTAGTGAGAAGGCCATTGAAAAATATATATTATATATTGTCCGATTATCTACCTTGACCCACTTAAAAAATAATTCAAGGGTATAACTGGAAAGAAGTTTTTTTATAGAGTTTTAATCTATACACAAGATGAGGTGGAAAGAATGAACCAAACACCTGATAAAAATAAGCATTATATTACAAATCTATGCACTACTAATTCCTGCATTGCTAATCCATGCATTACTAATCCCTGCTTTATCAATCTTTGTACCAAACGACCCCTTAGGGTTTTAGAAGATAGTTCATTCAATTCATTCCTAAGTTCTTTTATGTTTTGATGCAAGATTTTACTTGGGTTAACTTCAGATGACCATATCTCTTAGAATATAAGGAGTTATGTAACCCATAACCAATCAGATTAAAGGTATTTGAATCTGTTTTCTAACGCCACTAATTTTGCGTCAATCCCATTTCTGAGTAAAAATTTATGACCATTTTAGTAACTGATACAGTTCAATGACGAATTAGTCGACGAAAAAACATTAAAAAGGTTTTTGTTTTGTCTTTTTACCTCCAAAAAATCCTAAACGAACTTCTTGACTATTTAAATTTCAAAAACCAATCAGATTATCATCTTTTCACCCTTCATTCTTTTATCTCTCAAACCCTAAGTTAAAACCCTAAGGAAAAATTAGATTAGAAAACTCAATTAAAGATCTTTCAATCTTTTTCAGATCTTTTTCCAGATTCTTCTTCAAAGTAAGTCCTTCTCCAAGAATCATTCTTTCCAACTCAAATTCCTTCATAAATTATTAAAATTAATGAAAATCATAATTCTTAGTTATAGAGTTTAAACAAACTAATTCAAGAAATTTCAAGAAAGATTTTCTTGATTTTTTCTCCTTCGTGTTATGGTTTCAAGGCTTCTAATCAAGTTCTTCTTGAAGATTCTTCAAGAACCTTGTTCTTTTGCGTATGTAATGTTATCATAGTGTTGGACTAATTCGTCCTCACGCCCTACATCTTCTTTCAAATCCGTGAAAGAGAAATCTAGAATTCTACTCCTAGATTTGAGTAGTTTTTTTTTTGATAAGTTGATTTGAGTTCTTGAGTTCATGGTTCTTTTAAAAATTATAGTCCCAAATATTAAGTTTCTATATTTTTATTACGATCCTTGAATTGATTTGTTCATGTTTATATTTTATCATGAACCCTATTTTGAGTTATAAATTTTCAGAAGCTTTTTAAAGCCAACAATTCAGTTTAGATTGAGTTTTTTTGAGGAAGTAAAAATGAGTTTCGAGAAAAGAGTTTCCTAAAAAATGATTAGTATAAAAATTGAGTATGTCATAAATGTATGAACAACGTAGTATATAGATATACAATCAATGTTTATGCAGCTTGACTTCCCGAGTCATCAATGGTCATATTATAATATGATTTTGATATGTTTTGTGAAAGAGTTTTCAAATATGAGTTGAGTAAGATTATAAGGGGACTATGTATTCCCAGAGGTATCAATTTTAACATTGATAAAAGAGAAACTGAAATTTCTAAATGAGTTATGAGTTTGAAAATTATTTCCAGAGCAGATATCTCTTTTAAGAGGATAGTTTGAGCAATAATTTCAAACCACAGGAAAATTTATGTTTTTAAACATATGAGCATGAGTATATATATATATATATATATATATATATATATATATATATATATACATATATATATATATATACATATATATATATACATATATATATATATACACATATATATATATGTATGTAATATATATTAGTGGGAGTAGTATTGAGCACTGATATAGGGGAGAGTTCAGGAAACTCACCCCCATACACCATGTATGCCAACACGGGTAAAGGTGTAACGACTTATTTTCATCGTTATGGAGAAGCTGATGGGGAAGAAATTTGGGCAGAAAACGTTTTTTGTAGTAATTTGGAAATTCTAGTCTAAGCCAAACTTGGACGAAATCTGAGTCAGGGGAGGTTTAGACAAATCTGGTAATGAATAGGGGATCTAATTATGAATTTTATACTATGAGTGGATAACCAAGACGTTAAGTAGCATGAACAGCTTTACAGAATCGAATTCGAGCGAGTAGAACTTCTGAAACTGATCTTGGCGTGGAAGGGTAGTTTTTGAATGTCAAGGGTTGAAGGTGTGTTGTGAAATGAGTGCTTGAAACCCAAATTCTGAGCTTGTCTCCGTGCAAGCAGCCGGGGCGGGGCCGCTGTGGTGGGTTGAATACCGCTGTGGCGGGACAACCGCGAACTTAAGCCGGGAAAAATTAAAAAGATAATTAAATATTTATAATAGATTTTCCCATATTAATATGCTTCAACTTATAGAATAGTCCTAGTAAGTAAGGAAAAAAAGAAAAAAATGACGTGGATTTGTGCCTTACAAGGCTCAAAAAGACATGAGCCTTGCAAGGCTCATGAATTTTTGAATCTTACTTTTAAAGCCCTATAATTAACACCGTTATGGAAAGTAACAAAATGTTGTCCTTTTTGTATCAAAATATATTGAGTTGCCCTTTTGGAAATTTCAAAAAAAATTGTTGCCCTTTTGTTTCCGAACTCAAATAGCAGAGCTTAGTGGATCCACTTAGTTGAGGAGTTCTATATCCCGACAAGGTATAGGACAATTTCGACAGTGTGGGTGAGATATTTTATCATCACGTAGATCATAGTGCTGATTGTTGATTAAAGAATCTCCCATAGAGTTAAATTGTATTTTTATATATCACTTATTATTTTGAGTTCAAATATGAGAAAGTATTTTGGAATGTTTTAAATGATTTAACTCTTTTATTTCTTTACAGTCAGCTTGAGTACATTGTTATCTATTACAGTCCTTTCATTCATTTTTTTTTTGTTATTCAACTATATTACACACTCATACATTCAATGTACTAATGTCATTCGACCTGCATCCTTTCATGATGCAGATATTGGTTTTGATGATTATCAACAACCACTTCGTTGAGATCACTCTACACTCCAGTTAGCTTTGGTGAGCCTCCTTGTATTTCATTCTCCAGAGGACTTAAAGTTACTTTTCATTTAGTAGTTTTGAGGTGTCGTGGGTCTTGTCCCAACATCCTTTCTAAAATAGACAGTTTTGGAGAGTCTTCCAGTTTTTAGATATTTTATTTAAACTTATATTTCATACTAAGTATATTGGGAAAATGCATAAGTACCCCCAACCTATGTCCAAAATCTCAGAGACGCACTTATACTATACTAATGTCCTATTACCCTCCGAACTTATTTTATAAATAATTTTTACCCCTTTTCGACCTACGTGACACTATTATTGAAAATTGTCTACACGTGTTCCACCAGGAGATAGTTTTGAGATTCATTAAGCCATTTTTAAACGTTTCTTTCATTTTGATGTGTATGTATGCTCAAGTTGGTCTTCCGCTTGTAGTGAGAGTTCATTCTTTCAATTTTCTTTATTTTATAGAACATGATATTTTATAATTTCGTTTATTATTTTATGATTGAATATATTACTTCTCCACGGGACATCTTATGTAGATACATATTTAAATGTTCACTATTGCAAAGCTAGTTATCTTCTAGAGTTGCTTAAATGCAGATTGTAATATTACATTAAAATATGAAAGGAGAATAGTATTTGTATAATTTTCCGCACGCATTTAGAGATTGATTCACTCCCATCCATTCCACATAGCCGTAAATTGCTCCGCCCGTCCAATATATTGCCATCCCTAGACTCCTTAATCCTCTTAGAAGATTAAAAATAAGGGTTATTTTCTTAGAAGGACTTTTGAAACATTGACCAAGCACAACGTACTACTTCTAATGTTGATTAATGTTGGAATATATTTAAAACCTTTTTTTTCTAAAATATGTATAGATCAATATTTTATACTTATTATTGAGCTAAGTGACGTGAGTATTTTCTCGTGTTATTAGAGGTAGAAGTGTAATTTTTGCCAAAGGCTTGAGTCACGTGATATTCCCCCAGGCCGTCAGTACAAAAAACAAAATAGGGCAATAAATCCCTCTTTGCTGTATTGAAAGAGCTGAAACTCGCTGGTGAGATTCTCCCTCTCTTTGGTCGGAGAGACGAAGAAGATAACATACAGAGAGAGAGGAATGGGACGAGAAGGAGATTGGGAGTGTAGTAGTTGCGGTAATAAGAATTATGCATTTAGATGTTTCTGCAATAGGTGTAAGCAGCCTCGTCTCCTTGTTGACAACAAAATTTCTCATGATTCAAAGTGGTTTCCTTGAATTGGCGATTGGATCTGCACTCGTATGTATCTTTCTTAATTTGTATCTGTTTTTTCAATTCTTTGATTGATTGTGCAAAGTTATGAAATTGTAATAGTTGTCTGTATGTGAACTTACTGATAGATGCTGATAGAGGTGATGTAGGAGTTGGATTTTAGTTGATAAGCTTCGGTATCCAGTTTGATTAAACTATTATAATCGGTTCATTTTGTGAAGTGTTACCTCAAGGAAGTACTTTTGGTGAGAAATGGAAGCTAAGTTCCTGCTCATGGATCATGTAATAAGCTATCCACCAAGTAATTAAAAGTGTAGACCAATTAGTTCATATCCGAGTTGGTCTCACGTGTGAAAGAGTGGGTGCACGTGCACCCGTTAACACATGTATATACTTAATTAAGGATCATATAATTAAATGTACACTCTTAAACACATAAGTTGAGTTGTTGCATTGGTCCAAAGCTGTTCATTGTGCTTCTTCGCATCTCACAAGCACGGTGTGCTGAGTTTGATTCTGGCTGTTAAATTTTCTCTTTTTTTGTCATTTTTTTCAAAAAGACTTATTAAAAACCTCAAGCGAGATTTAGTTGATATATTCGACCAAATATAGTGATTGATTCTCTAAAAAAATATTTAGGATATCAATATATGATACTTTTGAAATGAAGGAGTGAAATAAGAGAAAATTGGGGCTCTTGGATGAAAGGACGTAAAAGTTACTTTACTTAATGTGTTGGCAAGGGTATTTAGTTGAATAGCTTATATAGTCGGTTTGGTCAAGGTTTAAAATCTGTTCATTTTGGAAACAAGTTTTCAGAAAGTGTTTTTGGTGAGAAGACAAAAGTTAATTTCTGTCTCATGACCCATGTAACAAGCTACGCCAAGTAAAAAATGTTGAACAATTAGTTCATTAGTACTAATTGTATAACCATTCATCAGTTTCAGAAGACAAGCAAATGACTGGGAAGTTGCAGAATTCCTTAACACTATTGGCCAGTTTAAAGGAACATAAGAAGGGGAAGATGAACATTAGTAGCAGTGCAGAAGCAAAGGAACCTTTAGGGTAGTGAAAACATACAGATGGTTGAATAGTTAAAATCAACAGAATGTCAACTGACCCTGGAAAGCTATATGGAAAGAGAACATACCCTACAAGGTATCATGTTTTATTTGGATCCTATCTAAAGAAGTTGTTCTTACACAAGACAATTTGGTGAAAAAGGGGATAATTTGATGTCCGAGCTGCGTTCTTTTGCGGAGAACAAGCAGAAATTGTTCGACATTTGTTCCTTCACTTCTAAATCACATATTAGCTTTGAAGGCCATTCATTAACCTTAAAGGTTTCTCCTGGACTATGCCAGGAAAGGTTACAAAGGCCCTTCAAAGTTGGGAAGAAGGTGAGATTCTAGCAAGAAGCAGAAGTACGTGGAGAATCGTACCAGCCAACATATGGTGGACAATCTAGAATGATAAAAATTCTAAGTGTTTTGAGAACATAGAAAATAGTATGGAACAGATCAAAATGAAATGTATCTTGATTCTATATTTTTGGTGTAATCAGATTCGGCCTAATGATCTTGTATCTATTATTGATGTGTTAGATTCACTATAGACATGGGATCATAGGATCTGGATTTACTTGTAAATATGGCCCTAGTTCAGCCCATGTATTGATCTGTTTCAATCAATAGACACAAAGTTACCAGTTTAAAAAAACATTTAAAAACTGATATGTTGTCGTGCGTATAGTTCAAACGCATAATATAATATTAAGAGATCAAACATGTATGAGACAAAAAATACTAATAGACAAAATATCTTTAATAAAAATCATTGCAAAGTACGTACCATTATTGAAACAAAATAACAAAATTCTAAAAAATAAAGCACACATTATATGAAAATAAAATGAAATTCAAATTTTCATTTTGATGCATAGACTTCGATAAGAGATATTATTCGATGATATTAGTGAAGCACTAGATCAATTACTTGCATCCTCTGATGGGGGTTGTGCAGAGGACAAAGCTCCATTTGCTAGCTGCGTCAATTGGACATTTAACAAATCTTCAGCAGTATTTAACCATTTTTTGAACTTGGTCTTTCTCTCAGCATTGAACTGGTCCATGACCTCCCACCAACCTCTAACTCTAGCCTCGTTCATTTGATCCATCATTCGTATTTGTTTTGTAGCTTTTTCCTTTACATCAAAGTCATTTAGCCTATCATTCATTTGAATCACATTGTTGCGTTCCTCTGCAGCATCGAATTGTGCACCTAGATCTATTATTGTGGGACATATAAAATGATAGATGACTACATTAGCAGTCGGATGAACAAACGAATACGGCTTACCGGTTTGAGAAGAAATAAATATTCCAAGATCGACATCACATTCTCGAACGAGTTCACTTGCTTTCTTATATAAGCCTAAACGACGTTTAGAAAATGAGGTATATCGAGAAAGTTTTTTTTTGTTTTCTCTATTGGAATTATTTGGCGTCCTGGTGTTTTCTTACCCTCTATGCTAGTATACATTAGAATATGTTGATCAATTGTTTTCAAGAAATGTGACTTACAAAAAAATAAAATATCATGACTATTTATACACATAAATTGGAAAATTATTCATCATGATAATTAAATTTCAAGTCAAATATTGCAATGGAAAGTAATCTTTTTTATAATGAAAATTATAGTAGAAAAGTTTTATTGAATTAACGTTCAATAAGATACTAATGAATTTATCAATTGATAATTTTCATTATGAAATGTTTAATAAGTATTAATTCAATAAAAATGTTTTACTATAATTTTCATTATGAAAAAAAAGATTACTTTCCATTGCAATGTTTGACTTGAAATTAAATGTCATGGTGAATAATTTTCGAATTTATGTGTATAAATAGTCATGATACAAAAGTTGCTCGATATGCCTCATTTTCTAAACGTCGTTTCGGCTTATAAAAGAAAAAAAGTGAACTCGTTCGAGAATGTGATGTCGATCTTGGAATATTTATTTCTTCTCAAAATGGTAAATCGTACTCATTTGTTCATCCGACTGCTATTGTAGTCATCGGTCATTTTATAAGTCCCACAACAATATATCTAGGTTCACAATTAGCTGTTGAAGAGGCACATGAATTTTTTTTGTCTATTGTTAAGTTTTTTAATGAAGCTCAAAGAATTCAATCAACATTTCTAAGGACTACATGCTTTTAAAGTAATATATAAATTGGCTGCTTGCCATTTGTTTCGTGCAACATATTGCATTATTGGCTCTATCGCTTTGGTGAGCTATGCACTTCCTCGTTATTTCTCTTCTTTTTTCTAACTCACTTAGGGTTTCTGTACATCAATTAATTACCTATAAAGACAAGCCAAACAATGAGATTGAATATAGGGTGCTTTATAAGCGTACGTTGTCATTAGGCAAATTATAGAATGCAAATGGACTAAATAAAGATGATGTAAATCTTGTTCATGAGCCAATCATAAACCAAAGCTACTAGTACTTGACTATTTTGAATTGTCTTTGTCATATATTGTGGTGGACAAGATGAGGGAAGCGACGCTAAGATTGTCACACTAGTGAGGAGGTGTATGAAGTTGGTTATAGAGGAGAGGCAGTGGTAGGCCGAAGAATCATTGGGGAGAGGTGATAAACATGATATGACGTAGTTTCAGGTTACCAAGGATGTGACCCTAGGTAGAAGGGTATTCGGGTAGAAGGTTAGTAGGTATTGTAGTGTTGTCTTGCGTGGCTGTTGTGTGTGATGGTATTAGTTGTGTTATTGTAGTTCTTGTGTTTTATATTTATCATTGTTCATTATTTTTTTTGTAACTATTCTACTCTAGTAGACCTTTGCACTGATTCCTTGTTATTTGCTATATTCTCTTCATTGTCTCCTTCTTTATACCAGAATTTGTTGCATTTCAGGCCAAGGTCTTTCGAAAGTAGCTCTATCTACCTCCACGAGGTGGTGGTAAGATCTGCATACATTGTACCTTCCCAGACCTCAGTTGTGAGATTTCAGTGAATATGTTGTTGTTACCAAATATAGTGGAGGTTGTTATGCATTATTCATATTTTAAGACAGATTGATTTGTTATGTTAAACTTTATGATAAAATTTCAGCTAGGTTGAGTTTTTTATGTTTTCTGCTGTCTGTTTTCATCTTGGATGGCGGGGTTGGCATGCGTATTCTTGGCTTGTTTCCTCTTCCTGGATGCAATGTGTATTGGGTGTGTGTAGGGATGATCTATTAGGTTGCACTAACAACAATTATGCATCAAGAGAGAAGTGCAAAAAATGTGGACAACCAAAGAGGTACCAGAAATGCCAGCAATTGCAATCCCAGGAGCATCTCTCTCATCTCATCCAAATTATTTTACCAGGACACAAGGAGGTATGGAACAAAGGTTGAACATTTGGTTCTTAGGACATGGATCTCTCCAACAACTTCCCTTGAGCTCTAACTGGTCTTTAGGGGAGGCTGGTCAATACCAAAGGCAGCCTGCTGATCGGCATAGACTGCTACACACTCCTGGAGTTCCATATGCTAGCCAAATGAATCAGCTGCTTCCAGTTCCAAATTGATGGCGTAATGGTGACGGCTCTGCAGTTGTGGCTTTCACAACTACTCTTCTCGAGCTCAGGTATTTGCAAATAGAACATTAAATACTTCCAATGTATCAAAAAGCATTTTTAACTGGTGGTTTCATGTGGATGCACATCTTCTCTGGTAGTGCAAAAATGCAATGCTTCTGCACCTCCAGCTTCATCGTCTTCTCTTGCCAGTACCCCTATTACAGGTTTGCACATCATAAATCTTTCATTGGTTTTCCGTTAAATTAATGAGTATAGATCACAAGCTTATACTTTATGCAAAAGAAGTATATATATCAGAATGCTTATGCAGTCACTGTCCGTATTTTATTTTTTTATTGTTATCCTCCACCTTAGCTCCATACTTTTTGCTCCCTTGGTTACTCAAACCCGCAACCTCAGGATTGGAGGTGGAGGGTGCTTACACTTGAGCAGCCCTCGCTTGTCACAATCACTGTCCTTCCAGAGCTCTTTTTAACTATTTCTACTTTATAGCTGACTAGTTTTCCCAATTTCATTTTAGTTCCTGCCAAACCATTGGAACCTATACATACATGACATATATTGAGAAAGGGCTTCCAATTAATTTTACTTGTGTTGCGAGAAAATACTGATTTGAACATTTGTACATGTTGATGTTTTTGAGCTGAATCTTTATTTAAAAATAATTATTTTTTTGCTGTAACATAGTGGGAAGATTAAAGGGAAGCCGTAAGTTATTTTGCTTGGACTTGCTATTTTCTGGCTTTGGTATATGTCATCATCGTTGTTTATTATGCTTGGGTAGGTGATCTCACTATTTTGCTGATGGTACTGTTCCTTACTTGTATGCTCAGCACTGGTTTCCTATTAGTTGTCGTTTTTCCTTTGCTGTTGTTTCTCCTTTTCATTATATTTTTGATTTGCTTCACCTGAGCCAAGGGTTTTTAGTAAGCAACTTCTCTACCTCCACGAGATAGAGGCAAGGTTTGCGTACACTTTTCCTTACCCAAACCCCATTTTGTGGGATTTCACTCTGTATATTGTTGCTTTTTGGCTAAGAAAATTGTGCCTGTCTTTTTACCTGCACATGTTTGCTTTTAGTCCAGTAATCTGTGCGTGTAACTGAACTAGTGTGATCTCTCCTGTCTTCCCTCGCACAATGAAGCTCTTGGAGCAAAGCGATTAGCATCTGAGGAACTTGTTCATGATTGGGACAACACGAGGCTGAATGCAGGGCATGTAAGGAACCATCTTCTGGTATTGATATCGATAAATTGATGTTATGGATTGTTTGGTTGACATTCTTACATTCTTTTATTTGAAGTTTTAGACATTTGGGTATCAACAAGGCTATCCAGAAGCAGAATGGATGGGGGATTCAGGGGGAAATCAACTTACCGCAATCCCAAAGATCTTCCTTAATGAAAATTCAATGGTTCTTCCTTTGCAATCCAACATGCAGATTCCTCGTGTACCAGCAGCACCTACACTCCTTGGTAAAGGGTAACATTTTATCATGTACCTATGCTTGTGTGTTATTTAGACTGACTAGTGGAGGCAGCAGAAGATACTCACATTTGTACTTCAAACTGACGTAGCACTAGATCATTTATTTTGGATAATAGTAGTGCAACAATCACAAGATAATTTGTTCCTAAACACCACCAAATTAAATGGCCGGCCAACAAGCCATCATCTAGAGTTTTTTGTTACAATAGGAACAATACATACACTAATTGTAAAAAAATAGTGAATAGGCTGTGAGGCATATATGGATGTTTACTAGGAGCAGGAAAGAGAAAAATGGAAGAGCTACAACTCTAAAATCATGAATTATGAATGATGGGCAAAATATAAAGATAAAGTTAAAGTTACCAATTCAAAAAATAATAAAGATAAGGTTATGCTAGTGGGTTGAGTTACCTAATATATTTGTTCTTCCCATCTGCTTAAGCTTTGTAGAACAGAGTTATTTATTACCTATGCTAATGGGAGTTAGCAGGTACCAGGTGGAAGTTGTCAAGGTGCAAGTAATGCCCGGACACCACTGTCTTGAAAAAAAATAAAAACGTCTGAAGTTTGATGTGATTTTAGGGTATTCTCAGTATGTTTGTTTCCATTTCTTTTTCCTCTTTTTAGCTGAAAATTCTTTTACTTATTCAGTCACTGCATTGAAAGACAACTTATACAGGGCTTGTAGCAACCTAGCAAGGCTTGTTGTACGTTATTATTAAGGGATCTTCGTGCAATTACCCATTAAAAATATATCAAGTTTTTGTTTGCACAATTTCATCTAATCTGTTCAAATCTTTATTATCACGATGCAACTGGCTTTCTAAAAAAAAAATGATGCAACTGGCAAAACCAACTGCAAACTGATAACGCAAGATGACTAGCTCCAGACGAAACAAGCATGTTCTACATCTAAGTATAGTGCTAGAGACAATTCTTTACGCTCATTTTTCAAATTGTGTTGTTGCATGTTTTTATTAGGGCAACGCAATGGCGTGATGGGGACTGGATGTGCACAAATTGCAGTAATCATGATTACGCTTCTCGATCAAATTGTAATTGGTATGCTCCAAACTTGATTAATTAATTGTCAATTTGTTCAGAATTTTTTTTTCATAAAGGAGAAATCTCCGAGGGTCAGTGGTAAACCTCAATAGAAAATGGGTTTGCTCCTCTACCTGTCTACATTTAACTACTAGGTTTGAGTCGATAATGTATGCCTACACTCACATCACGCGTTGCACTCTTACCACTAAGTTAATGTCTTGGGGGCTGCTTTATTCCTAATTCTGTGAACCTATAGTGAGCAAATGCTGGTAAACCTCAGATTATCTTAACTTGACTTCGATTACTCCAGTGAAGTTGTAGTTTCTGTTCTTTAAGGAGGTACTAGCAATTATTTTTAAAATTGCATTTGGACATTTCATATTGCCTTGTATTCCCATTGTGATGATGGTCTTCTCAATAACATACTTTTTTATAAAAAATAAAAGGTTTTTCAATCACATGTAAAGTATTTAATGTTCAAAAAGATTCACCCTCTGGAAGAACAGAGGGAGGGAAGCGGTGTTGGCTTTACTGCATCACCTGAGATATGTTGGCCGAGAGACAGATATGTAACTGAGAAAACTTAATGAGGAAGATCTATTTTTCTTTCAATCTTGATCCCCAACAATCCATTTGCAAACCATATATATATTTATTTTGAACTTAGTTACTTGGTTTTCAAAACATATAATTGTGTCTTGACATCTAGGACTTTTGCTTGTACATGTGCAAAAGTGAGAGAGACGTACCAACTCAACCTGTTACTGTTGCATTGAATTTGAGTTATAACCAACTTGAATTTGTTGTAGCTTTACAAGATACATCGGTATCCTCCTTTAAACTTTTTATCATGTTGTGTGTTGTTTTAGTAGATTTGGTGAATTTTTAGCAAGTTGGGGTCGACTATATGATTTTTTGATTTACTGCATCAACTCTCACATGGTTAATTCAAAATAAAGTGTAAGTCAAAAGGAGAAGAAAAAGAACCTCTTTGAATTGCTTGACATAAATTTCTCCAGCCAAAAATTTCTCTCCAAATAACATGACTGCCTCCATCACTGACCCGAATGGCTGCCTCGTATCAATCTCTACACGTCCCCGCACCACCAGTCCTCCTCCTCTTTTCATTTTATACTCAGCCAGAACTCAATATGCACGGAAAAAGATGATGAAATCTGGTGTTTGTTATTTGGTTTGAGTTTTGTGTGTATATATATTGCATGAAGAACTAAGGAAAAAAGATGATGAAATCTGGTGTTCGTTATTTTACATTCTTTTATTTGAACTTTTAGACATTTTGGTATAAACAATGCTATCCATGAGCAGAATGGATGGGGGATTCAGGGGGAAATCAACTAATTGCAATCCCTAGAGAAAACTCAATGGTGCTTCCTTTGCAAACCAACATACAGATTCCTCGTGTACCAGCAGCACCTACACTCCTTGGTAAAGGGTAAGATTTTTTATTATCTATTTATGCTTATGGGTTATTTAGACTGACTATTGGAGGCAGCAGAAGATACTCACATTTATTTTGGAAAATAGTAGTGCAACAATCACATGATAATTTGTTCCTAAACACCACCAAATTAAAACATCATCGAGAGTTTTTCGATCATGTCTAGGTGGATACTTGTGCATTTTCCCGATATAAAATAAAGTTTAATGATTTGGCTATATAATTTCTTATAATTAAGTGATCTTTGAAATATAAATACTTATGATATTTCACTTTTTTTGTAGTCAGTTCTTGAAAACATTTAACTAATATATTTTATTATAGTCTAGCATGGAGCATAAGAAAGCATTAGGACGCAGAAAAATTTCATTAGAGAAAATAGAAAATGAAGTTGCTCGATATTCCTAATTTTCTAAACGTCGTTCATGCTTATATAAAAATGGCAGTAAACTGGTAAGAGAATCTGATGTCAATCTTGGAATTGTTCTTTCTTCTCAATCTGATAAACATTATTCATTTGTTCACCCGACTACTGATGTAGTCATTGAACGTTTTATAAATACCACAACAGAATTAGGTCTAGGTGCATAACTCGTTGTTTCAGAGGCACGCAACAAGGTAATTCAAAACAACGATAGGCTAAATGAATTAGATGCAAGAGAAAAAGTTGCTAAGGAAAAAATACGTTTTATGAATCAAATGAATGAGGCTAGAGTTAAATGTTAGTGGGAGTCCATGGATCAATTCAATGCAGAGGACATATACCAAGTTTGAAGGTATCATTAATACCGCCGAGGAACTCTTAAATGCCCAATTGAAGCATCTTGGAGATGGAGCTTCGTCCTCCTTACATTCCCCCACCAAAGGACACAAATAACTGATATTTATTCTTCATAAAATCATCTTCGGATAATATATTTTATCGAAGCTATATGCAATACTTTAAATTCATATTAGTATTTGTGCTTTATTTTTATTTTGTTATATTTTTTTAATTATGGCGTATACATGTACTTTGCAATGATTTTTAATAAAGATATCTTGCGTATTAGTATTTTTGTCCCGTACATGTTAGACATTTTATATTGAATTATGAGTTCAAATTACATGCATTATAACATACTAATTTATTTGTGTCAATAGAATATATTTTAAAAAACTCGTGTCGAAATAGTTATTTGAGAAATAAAGGTGCAAACTATATATGCAAATAAAAATGACTCAAATACGAAATGATTTGTTTTTTTATAACAAAGGAATTTGATCATGTTATATAAAGGAAACATTTATGTCTCCTAGTCTTATTTCAAATAGTTCGTCATCTGGATATTCTTAGACAAACATATATTCATCTTATTTTTTGTTAATATGGTTTTCGAACCAACTTTCGGCTATCAAGATTCGGACAAATGAGAACAATCACTTAGGGTGTCACATCTGGAGAGCAACCCAAATGCGACCGGCATCGTCGTCCTCTCGGAGGACTCAGACAAACCCTTAGCGTTCGTCATAACATATCATCAGTTAAAAATGCGGAAAAATTAAAAACTTATGCATATACTAATAAGTGAGGTAACTTAGACCTCTCACATAAAGCTTACTTAGGCTTTTCAATAACATACATATGATATTCTAAAACTTGTCTCACATAAAAACCATCTAAAGAGTATGAGTTGGACTGAGCCAATAAAATGTCAATACGCCATATAGGCCTTACTACAATGAAATCCAAAGAACATAAAACGGAATAAAGAGTATTCTTAAAAACTACTAAAGTCTTCATAAGCTAGAATAATGAAAAGATAGCATCCATGAACATGAGGACCTACCAACACTTGGAGAAAGAGTTCCAAGCTTCTTCAATTGACTTTCTTAATCTTCAATGGTCCGACCTTACATTTTTAGTAATATAAATTAATGGGTTAGTAAGCCACATGTACTAAGTATGGGTATATGAACATAAACATTTAAGGACATGCATGAAAAGGACCATTTCTTTAGAAATCATGCTAAGTCATTTGAAAGCCTTTAATGCACATACAAGAGAGAATATACAAGATAAGGATCACAACAACCTAAAACATGATCATAACCAATGACATAACATCATAAAATCATATTAACATTTCATGTTCAATAGTGCATAGCAACTTAACACACAAAACACTTACCTATAATCTCATCCCAAGTCTACAAGTGCAATGATCATGTGAAGCCCCATAACCCCACATAATCAAGTAAACAAGATAGGAGATCATAAGTAAAGCTTTGTTTCATATAACTTATATCATAGGTAGTCATCACCACATATAACAATATAGACCAATAACATGTTCATCAACATAACCAACACCATATAAGAGTTACATCTTATATCATAAGCATTATACATTTCATATTATTATATTACATAAGAAAAATCTCCTTGGACTTCCCTTTGAGTCAACTTGTGCAATGTCTAGGTAGAGTCTCATACCCCTACCTATACTAAGTAGACTCCTCAAGTTACCCAAGTCAATGTCCATTTACTTTTCTTTCATTTTACTTGAGTGAACAATCGTCTAACAGACATTAGACCATGTGATAAACATGGAATCGGTGTCATGAAACCCCACACCGAAAGAAGGTGGTCTACCGGCCAAAGTAGAACCAAAACATGAACAGAGCATTCAAGGTGGATCCACTAGCTAGTATTCCTATGGTGGCAACATAGTTCAAGAACTAGGAAATATATTAGAGACCCATAGTTCCACATTACATGGCAGCCTCTATCTCATGAGAGTCATTGTGAACCTACCTTCCAACTAGGGAAGGGACAACTCTCATATATAGTTCATCGGTGCTAAGCTAAAGCCCATTTTTTTAATAACCTTTAAGTCATCATTTATTCATAAATCTTATCATAGGTCATAAGAGATTAAATCCTTGTACAAACAGGATCATATGCTCTTTAGGTTTAAGATGAGAATTTCCTTTCATCACAACCCTTCATCCATGGGATTAACATATAATAATCATAGTGTGTAAGGCATACAAGATAAACATCATCAACTTGCATTGTCATATCCTTACCATGATCCCACATTTAACATATTCATAGTCCAACATATATACATAACAACATCATACATACTTCAATTTCATAGCTAGATCAATTATAGGCCAACATCAACATAATAGAGAAATCATGACTTTAAAAGACTTACCTATTGCTTCCAAGAATCTTCCTCAAGAACTTACACTCAATTCATACCAATCATTCCATAACATAGTGAAATACTCAATAACATGACCAATCCTAATCATTTTCGTCATACACAAGACCAATTCATAGTTTAGGGATAATGGGAAAAGGGTCATTTAGGAGTTCATTCGAGCTATAGTTCCAATCCCAACATTTAAATGACATTAAGTAGTAGATACAACATAATCGAAACCATTATTTAAAGATGGAACATGCTTCACACGAAAACCAACATTACCATATCAATTATTCAACAATACATACTTAATTAGCCATAGAATTTCATTGTTTTTCATCATTAGTCATAAATCTCAAGTTAGGAAGAAAACCCGTTTGTAGAGTAAAAACCCTAAGGATTGAATTGTTGGAAATCATCTTTGAAAGGACATCTTGGGGAAAGGAATCCCAAGAGTGAAAAACTCATACCTTATTGACGAATATTCCATGAATTTTGAATGAAAATCTTGAAGTCTTCGTCTTCTTCCTCAAGCTTTTCTTGTGCTTCAATGGATGTTAAAAAGAGAGTTTTTGAGAAGATGAGAGGGATTTGTTTATTATTATTTGAAATGTGTGAAAGTGGTCTAAAACTGACCTAAAATTATTATAAACTTGTCCGCTAAAATACCCAAATAGACCACTAAAATGGGTCTTTATGTGAAGTTAAATTGACTTAAAAACGACGCGGATGAATTTGGAAAGTGGCTGCGCATCGCGGGCTCAATTTCACATTTTATTTTTGAAATCCGGGTTGAGATGGTAAGCCTCGTGGAGGCCCCGCATCGCGAGGCAAATTTTTGGCCCCCATGTGATGGTTGCGCGCAGGCTGCTTTGGCAGCCTGCTTGCCCATATTCATGTCATCCTCAAGGACCCTTCGAGCGGTCCTTGGGGAGTCGTTACCAGACGTTTGGACCATTTGTACTACATATTACCTATTTAAACTCTTCTTACAAGTTTTGGACTTCATTTGACACTCCCAAACCTTCACCAAACATGGGGACATCTACTAGGTCAAATTAGCTAGTTTCCAGACGTCAAGGTCTTTCTTTGTCATTATGGCTCTAACCTTTTCTAATTGAGTTTAATATGTTATTCTAGGTCTATAAACATCATTTAAATCATTATTAAATGGGCTAAGCTCTAGTCTAAGTCATGGAACTTCCGGAGTGTTACATAGGGTCTGTTTGGAATGCCATTTGGTTATTGGAATTGGGTAATTACCAGGGTAGTAATTACCAGCATTGTAATTACACAATCTAGTAATTACAGTGGTCTGTTTGGTTGCATCAGTACAATTTCACATGTCATGTTTGGATGTCACAGTGTAATTTCACATGTTCAGTTTGGATGCACAACTGCAATCATAATATTATATTAAATTTTAAAAATATAAAATAATTATTTAAAATTTTAATTAGACAAATAAGAAACTATATATTATTAAACTATAATTATCCACTAATATCGTGAAATCCATGTTTCATAAACAGATTAATATATAAATAAAATGTCGTATATTATTAAATGTTTGACAAAAAGATAATCTATCAAGTCTAATTAAAAAATAAATTGCGATGTGAATTTTATATTACTAAAACAAATTAAATGAAACTGAAAATATAACATAAGTTATAAATTCAAAGAAAAAAATCTTACATAATACTCTTATCGCTAATTTCAACATAGCATACATAAATATGATTTAAACTCTACTTAACAATAAATTCTATTTTAATTTAAAAATTAGAATACTAATAGAATTATGCTAGTGAGAAATAAGCATGGCATAAAAGATAGATAATACGGGAAAAAAGTGCATAGAATCACATGAAGTAAGATTGAGAACGAGAAGAAAATGAAATTTAATTATATAAAATAAAAAATAAACTTTTAAAATTTGTTAGAATAATAAAAATTTTAACAAAAAAATTTAAATAATAGAAGTAAAAAATAAAAATAAAAATAAAAATAGAAATTAAAACAATAAATAAAATTTAATTAGCTGGTAATTACACCATGTAATTACCAGCAATTCACAACCTTTGGCTAAGAATTGGAAAGTTGATACCCTTTGTCAATTACACCAATTACCTGCTAACCAAGTAATTACTTGTCCAACTAAACAAGACAGACAATGTAATTCCACGTAAATACACCAAATCCAATTACCAGGGTGTCCTTTTAACATGCCCTTAGTATTTTTTGGCTCCGCTGAAATTGAATCGGAGACTTGAGGACTCTCAACCACTTCATTGACCATTATGTCACACCCTTGAGTGCATAATGTGACAATTTTATAATGTGCAATATTTATAGAGAGTAAATTAACAAGGGGATATATAATTGCTATTACTAAAAGTCAATTTATAGCCTATTTGGATACACTTTAAAAAAACTACTTATTTTAAATTAGTTTAGTTTAAAAGTGTTTTGCTGAAATATATTTTTTTTGATAAATAATTTGTATTTTATCAATAAATTTTAGAAAAACTTTTGAATATCAATTAATATTTGAATAAACTTTTTAAAAGTACTTTAAAATATAATTTTGTCAAATACTAATGTGAGACTCTTCAACAATAGTAAATCAATTATTGAAGCAATTTGATTGTAATGAACTTGAATTTTTCTAATTGATAATTAGTGATATACTCCTTCTGTTTTAATTTGTTTGTATGTCTTATTCCCATTTGGTCTAACTTTATAAAAATAAAGAAGACTTTTGAAATTTGTGGTCTTAAACTAAATATATGTAGAATGTACTAAAATATTTTTCCATCTTGTGGTCTTAAATACGTCATGTGAAAAGTTAAAATTAAAGAGTCTTCAATAAAGAAAAAATTCATCTATTTTAAATAGACTAAAAATTAAAATAAGACAATAAATTTAAAAGAGAGTATTTTAAATGATCCTATTTTTGTTATGTTCTTAATTCTTTGAGTTGATAGGAAACAAGAGAATGTGAGTTGCTAGTCATTTTCCATTTTGACAACTCCTATAGGGATGACAATGTGTTGGGTGGGTTAACTCAAACACGCAAAATTCTCAATCCTCCCTATCCCACCCCATATAACATTTCTTTCTATTCTCAATCGACCCTATCCCGTATAAATTCGCTCTGTCCTTATAACAACACCCTAGAAAATTTTTGAGGTAAGAGTCGAACCATTCTTTGTTGAGAGTAAAATTTTACTGAGGAATTAAATTTTTTAAGTGTTAAGGTCGCTTGATGTAGCACCTTTAGTTCCAAAAAGAACTAAAGAGGAGTCATTCCTAGGTTCTTCTATGTTTTGGGTCAACTTGAAACAACCATAACTTTTAGCACATCATGATTTAGGAGACCCATAAGGTATCAAATGAAAGGTCTTAGAATCCTCTTTCCAGCGCCGTTGAATTTGCTAAGTTTCGGGTTGTCCAAATAAGAAAAATTACCTGAAAATATGAAGGGTATTTTGGTCTTTTCCTTACTCCATCAGATTAAACAGAATTTTAGTAATATTTTGGGGGAAAATATAATTCGAGTCAGTTTTAATAAATCCAAATACACTTAGGGGTCGTTTGGTATGTTGCATTGTAAGAAAAGTTCATGTATTATTTAATACTATGTTTGGTAGGAACTTGGGTCTATGTATAACTAATCCATGAATTAGTTATACCTCCTACATGGTATTATGATGTATTACTAATACCTTTCATTTGGAGGTATTAGTAATACGTAGGATATAATACTATGGGATAAGTCTATGTAAATACAATAATATCCCTCAAATCACTTCAATTATTTATTTATTTTCTTGATTCTATGATTTTATATTTATAGTTTTATACTAGTAAATTTATTTGAATAACAACAAGAGAAGGCTCAAGCAATAGGAAAATATCCAGTTTCTCTCACAAAATATTAGCTTATAAATTATTTAGAGAGAGTTGTTTGTTACTAAATAAATCCAATACAAATTTGAAATGTGAGTTGTGTATTTGTATATGAAGTTTGTGATCTTAATTGTGTGTGTGTGGGGGGGGGGGGTTAATTAATTGTATTCTGAATAATTAAAAAAAATACATACATATTTAAATTACAACTTGCAATTTTATATCTAAATGTTGATTATTTATTCAATTTTACGATTGTTGATCGTTATTAAGATGACAATTATTTCTTCTCAAATAATTCAAGTAAAAATGTAGCAAACATGAAAATAAAATTTTTGTTCTCATAGCTAGTTAGAAGGCCAGTATATTGTCCGGTAATTATATACCTTGACCCACTTAAAAAATAATTCAAGAGTATAATTGAAAAGAAGTTTTTTTTTATAGAATTTCAATCCAAACACAAGATGAGGTGGGAAACAATGAACCAAACACCTGATAAAAATAATCATGACATTACTAATCCATGCACTACTAATCCTTACATTACTAATCCCTGTTTTATTAATCTTTGTACCAAACGACCTCTTAGGGTTTTGTACCAAACGTCCCCTTAGGGTTTTAGAAGAGAGTTCATTCAACTCATTCCTATGTTCTTTAAAGTTTTGATGTAAGATTTTACTTGGGTAAACTTCAAACGACCATATCTCTTAGAATATAAGGATTTACGTAACTCATAAACTATCAAATTAATGGTATTTGAATCTGCTTTCCAACGCCACTAATTTTGCGTCAATCCCATTTCTGAGTAGAAATTTTGACCATTTTAGTAACTGATATAGTGTAATGACAAATTAGCCGACGAGAAGACATTAAAAAGGGTCTTTTTGTCTATTTACCTCAAAGAAAATCCTAAAAGAATTTCTTGACTAATTAAAGACCCACACCAATCAAATGATCATCTTTTAACCATTATTCTCTTATCTCTCAAATCCTAGGGCAAAACCCTAAGGAAAAATTAAATTAGAAAACTCCACTCAAGATCTTTCAATCTTTTTCAGACGTTTTCAAAATTCTTCTTCAAGATAAGTCCTTCTCCAAGAATCATTCTTTCCAACTCAAAATTCTCCATAAAATTATGAACACTAATGAAAATCATAATTCTTGGCCATAGAATTTCAACAAACTATTTCAAGAAATTTCAAGAAAGATTTTCTTGATTTTTCTCCTTCATGTTATGGTTTCAAGGCCTCTAATCAAGTTCTTCTCAGAGATTCTTCAAAAACCTTGTTCTTTTAGGTATGTAAGACTATCATAGTGTTGGACTAGTTCGTCCTCACGCCCTACATCTTCTTTCAAATCAGTGAAAGAGAAATCTAGAATTCTACCCCTAGATTTGAGTATTTTTTAGATAAGTTGATTTGATTTCTTGAGTTCATGGTTATTTTAAAAGTTACATTCCTAATTATTGAGTCTCTATATTGTTATTAAGATCCTTGAGTTGATTTGTTCATGTTCATATTTTAGCATGAACTTTATTTTGAGTTATAAATCTTGAGAAGCTTTTTAAACCAACAATTCAGTTTAAGTTGAGTTTTTTGAGGAAGTAAATATAAGTTTTGTGAAAAGAGTTTTCTAAACATGATTAGTATGACAATCGAGTATGTCATCAATGTATGAACAATATGGTATCAAGATATACCATCACTGTCTATGCAGTATGACTTTCCGAGTCATCAATGATCATACTATAATATGATTTTGATATGTTTTGTGAAAGTATTTTCAAGTATGAGTTGAGTAAGTGTATAAGGGGACTATGTATTCCCAGAGGTATCAATTTTAACATTGATAAAAGAGAAACTGAGATTTCTAAATGAGTTATTAGTTTAAAAGACATTTCAAGAGCAAATACCTCTTTTAAAAGGATAATTTGAGTAATTATTACAAATCACGGGAAGATTTATGTTTTTAAACATATGAGCATGAGTATATATATATTATTGGGAGTAGTATTCAGCACCTATATAGGGGATAGTTCAGGTAACTCACCCCCCATAAACCATGTATGTCAACACGGGTAAATGTGTAACGACCTATTTTTATCATTATGGAAAAGCCGATGGGGAAGAATTTTGTGCACAAAACTTTTTTTGTAGTAATTTGGAAATTCTAGCCTAGGCTAATCTTGGACGAAATTTGAGTCATGGGAGGTTTAGATAAATCTGTTAATGCATGGGGGGTGTAATTATGAATTTAATCCTATGAGTGGATAGCCAAGACGTTCGGTAGCATGTACGGCTTTACAAATTGAATTTGGACGAGTAGAACTCTCGAAACTGATCTTGGCATGAAAGGGTAGTTTCTGAATGTTAAGGGTTGAAGGTGTGTTGTTAAATGAGAGTTTGAAACCCAAATTCTGAGCTTGTCTTCGTGCAAACCACCAGGGCGGGGCCGCTGTGGTGGGTTAGATACCGCTATGGCGGGACAATTACGAACTTAAGTTGGGAAAAACTCAAAAATTGTTACTTTTTGCAAAACTTCGTTCTTGAGAGGTAGGAGATGACCCAAGGTGATTCTTGACAGTTTTCCACGATTTATAGCGCTAAAGGTAAGATAGTTACTCCCTTAATTCGTGTTTTTATTTAGAACTTAGAAAATAGGGTAATTATCATTGGGGGAGGGTTTTGGTTTCAAATTGATGGTGGAAAAAACCCTAATTGAACATTAGGACCTGTGTTTGGCCTTGGATTGATAATTTTAGTTTTAATCAGTATAAGTTAGACCTTATTTATTAATCCATGCATTATTTAACTAATTTAGACCAAAAACAAGCGGAAAGAAAAGACTCAAGTGTCTTAAGAGGATTCAACCTTGATTTCGAGGTAGGTGAAGGTTTGATTTCCTATTTGTGTGATATATGTTGGTTGATTTCTTTATTTTATGCTTGCATGTATGTGAATAATGAAATGTGAATCGAACCTAATAAAATGATTATGTGTGAACTACTAAATGCAATGAACCTACTACTTGACCAGGTGACTATATGTACTATGCATTATACTGTGTTTTTTATTGTGGTTGTGATGATTGAATTGGGGTCACATTCTGAAACATGCATTGAATCAGTGTCACGTTTTGACACATATATTGAACTCGGTGTCACGTTTCGACACTCTAATAGTTTGGATATGGATTTCATAAAAGAACAACTTGTGATTATTATGTTTATATCTATCTTTCATTGATGCTATAGATTGTATGTTGCTCTAAAATGATGAATTAATTTTGCATTTAATTTATATGTGTTGACTATGTTGTAATTACATATGTATATTGTGCTTACTGAAGTGGTTGCGTGATCCGACCAGTACACTGTGGTTGTTTACTGATATTGCATTTGCTTTTTTTATTGAGGTACAGGCATCTTCATGCGACTACTGACATACCTCGGTTAGGAGATCACTGAACGAGACCGGATTCAAGGGTGATCCAATTCTTCCAGGCTTCCTTGGGTCTCTATTGTTTTGTCCATTAATTTCGGACTCATACTTTATAGTTAGACATATTTGTGTTAGTTTCGGGGTTACAACCTCAGTCTCAGACTTGTCGTTAGCAGAATTCTGGCATTGACCTTCAGGCTAGGGGTTGAATTTCCGTAATTTTTGTTTAGATATTCATTTAAGATTCAAATTTATGGAAACTCATGTTATACTATCATTTAAACATGCTTCCATACTCAAATGTTTAGTTTTTTTTTTTAAGTTGCTTAATTGGTTTAATGATTCTCCCACCGGAGGGTTAGTGTGGGTGCCAATCACGACGATCTGGGTCGTGAAAAAATGATCATACTTTATATGATTCCTTATTACTTTTTAAGCATAGTTTAGTGGATCCACTTAGTTGAGGAAATCTATATCCCGACAAGGTATAGGACGACTCCGGCAGCGTGGGCGAGACGTGTATCATCACGTAGCTCATAGTGATGATTGTTGGTTAAAGAATCCTCCATTATAGTTAAATTGTATTTTTATATATCACTTATTATTTTGAGTTCAAAGATGAGGAAGTGTTTTGTTATGTTTTAAATGATTTAACTATTTTGTTTTTTTACATTAGCTTAAGTACATTGTTATCTATTGCAGTCCTTCATTCGTTTTTTTATCCAGCTATATTACACACTCATAAATTGAATGTACTAATATCATTTGACCTGCATCCTTTTATGATGCAAATATAGGTGTTCAAGATTATCAACTGACACTTCGTTGAGATCACTCTACTCTCCGGTTAGCTTTGGTGAGCCACCTTGTATTTAGAGGACTTCACAATTACTTTTCATTTAGTAGTTTTGAGGTGTCGTGGGTCTTGTCCTGACATCCTTTCTTAAATAGACAATTTTGGAGAGTCTTTCAGTTTTCAGATATTTTATTTAAACTTATGTTTCATACTAAGTATATTGGAAAAGTGCATAAGTACCTCCAACCTATGTCCAAATTCTCAGAGACATACTTATACTATACTAAAGTCCTATTACCTTCCGAATTTATTTTATAAATAATCTTCTACCCCTTTTCGGCCTACGTGGCACTATCATTAAAAAAAATTCAACACACGTTGGGCCAGGAGATAGTTTGAGATTCAATAACTCGATTTTAAATTTTCTTTCAATTTGATGTTTATGTATGCTCAATTTAGTCTTCCGCTTGTAGTGATGGTTCATTTTTGTCAATTTTCTTTAATTGAAAGAACATGATTTTTTAATTTTTCTTTTATTGTTCTATGATTGAATATAGACTTCTGCATGAGACATCTTGTAATGATCAATTTGGTCATTTAGAGTACTAGAGCTTTTTATATCATAAAATACTTTTCGATTGATTCTAAATGGATATTTTGGGACTATTTGTGACTGCAATTATGAAATTAGTGGGGTAATTTTATTATGAATTTAGTTTGTGGATAAAGGAGGAGAAATTTAAATTAGTAGGGGATCATTTTTACCTCTTTTATAATTGGTATTTAAATAATTAGGGTTTACTAATAATTGAGTGATTAATTTTAAAAAAAAGGGCTCGAAGGTTAGGAACAAGCGGCAATGGAGAATGGCCGATTCAGGTAATGATTTTGGTTTTTCAGAAAAGGAAATTTGGCTTAAAATTGAATGCACTTATATGTCTTCTTGAAGTTTGAATCAATTGTTATTAATAGTTAGAGTGATTAATGTGAGAGTTCGGAACCTAAATAAGCCACAAAAAACAAAAGTGACCAAAATAAGCCACTATTTTAGGAAGTAACTAAAATAGGCTTAGTGGAAGAAAAAAATCCACTTTATCCAATATTATAAACGTTTTTCGTTAGTCCATAACGGGTATATTTTAATATATAATGGAACTATTTCTTACACTTTATAAAATGTAAGTTTTTCTTACACTTTGTAAAGTGGAACTTTTTCTTACACTTTATAAAGTGGAAGAAAAACTTACATTTTACAAAGAGAAATATTTTTCAAGTTTTGCTCTCCTTATGATGCTTTTGTAAGTCGTACAATTGAGATATTTTCCCTATATATGTAAAAAAAATATAAATATATATCACATGCAATTAACTTACTTAAATAAAAAATCAAGTGTTGGACATAGTGATAATCATTTGCATTAAAAATAGGTGAGACATGAAAATTTGAGAATGTCCCAACATTTTCCGTCATTTCAAACTGTGAGGACTGACCAAAATAAATATCTATAACTTGGAGCAATATTCCTATCTTGCTGAAGTAAACCGCTACAAAATATATAATAATAATAATAATAATAATAATAATAATAATAATAATAATAATAATAATAATAATAATAATAATAATAATAATAATAATAATAATAATAATAATAATAATAATAATAATAACAATAATAATAATAATAATAATAAGAAGAAGAAGAAGAAGAAGAAAAATAATCATATGAATTAATAAATAATCGACAAAATGAACAAATAATAATCGAAATATAATTATTGAGCATTACCAGTCACTTTCATTGATAGTTTCGTTCAAATCAAAATTATATCGATCGGTAAGAATATTTTGATAATGATTCATGTTAGAAAATTAGTAGATTGAGTTATCGGAAATTCATCAACGCTATTATGATTTTCTAATTGGGGATGAACATCGACCGATAAAGAAGAACATTGTTGGTCTTAGGCTCCTTTCTAACTAGATTTCAAGTATTGTTAACTTGATTTGATCTATTTAATTATTTGGAACCCTCAAAAAGTCGATTAACGATTCGTCATTATAGATAATCATCTCCAAAATTTGCTTGTCCTTGTGATAAAAATGAACTAGGTATTTTTTGACTATAATCATAATAATATTTATACACTATTCTTTTATAAATTGATGAAAGAAATATATGATATCGGTTATTATTTTTTTAATTTTTATGATATGTCAAATCAATATAATTGTATGACAAACACTACAAAAACATCATAAGGAGAGCAAAACTTGAAAATATTCCTCTTTGTAAAATGTAAGTTTTTCTTCCACTTTATAAAGTGTGAGAAAATGTTCCACTTTACAAAGTGTAAGAAAAACTTACATTTTATAAAGTGTAAGAAATAATTCCGTTATATATTAAAATATACCCCTTATGGACTAACGAAAAACGTTTGGAATATTGGATAAAGTGGAATTTTTTCTTCCACTAAGACTATTTCAGTTACTTTCTAAAGTAATGCCTTATTTTGGTCAATTTTATTTTTTTTGTGGTTTAGTTAGGTTCCGAACTCTTAATGTGATTGGTTGGTAGATAGATATATCACTACATATATGACTCATCTCTGTCAAAATTTTAGTTTCTAAGCCACATGATAACATATTATTAAATATGAGTTTGAAAGCAATTTGGTTTTAATTACTATAATTTAAGTATCAACTTATTTGGGTTATGTTAACAGTACTATGGATTGAAGGAAAAATGATTTCCTTGATTAAATTGTGCAGTTCCAATAACTGTAGTGATGTGTGATCCCTTACGGATTTGAGGAATAGTTTCCTTGGATAATAATGACTTAATAGTAATTAAATGTTCGGAGGCATTGAGGATAAAGGAAAAGCATTGGAGAAGTTATTGCTTGACTTCGGTCCTTCGGTGGAGTAGGTTATGGTTTATTCTATTTGATGGTAAACCCTTAATAGTGATTGATATGCATTGAATGATATTGTGAAGTTTTCTATGTACTTGATTGTGTGGTTGTGTGGTTTGTGATTGGTGTGAAATCTTGAGACCCTGGAATTTATATTCTTGAACCCTCTTTATCAAAATGATGCCTTGAATAAAGAAGGTTTGATGAAATATTATC
Organism: Solanum lycopersicoides; assembly: GCA_022817965.1. Taxonomy (NCBI): domain Eukaryota; kingdom Viridiplantae; phylum Streptophyta; class Magnoliopsida; order Solanales; family Solanaceae; genus Solanum; species Solanum lycopersicoides. The sequence goes on from CM040627.1 coordinate 18,910,083, forward strand.
AATGAATTGAAAGTGGTGATAATAAACGATAAATTAATAGTATAATTGGATCGGAGTGTCACGTTCCAACATAGTATAATTGGATTGGAGTTTCACATTCTGACACGATATTTTTGGATCAGAGTGTCGTTCTGACTCGGTATTCTTGGATCGGGGTGTCACGTTCTAACACGGTATAATTGGATCGAAGTGTCATGTCTGACATGAAATATTAAATGAAAAACATATTGAATTAACGGAATGTACTCAATCTCAAAGAACTCAATTCCCCAAATGGTTTGGTTGGAGGCATGAGTCCTCATGGATGATCTTGATATTGTTGACTTATTACATACTTACTTTAGTGTTGTTGACACTGGTTCATGTTGCTTGTTGCTTATCACCTGTTAAGTTCTATAGTTGAGTTCATACTATTATTCATTGTATATTAGTTTCTAGTTTGGGTTGGCCGATGATACCTACTCAGTATATGTTGCCCCGTATTAAGCCCTACTTGTGTTTTTCTTTGTTTTCCTTTTATGGAGTGCAACGAGTGTACCAATGACTTCGAATTGCCCTCAGCTCTAGCCAGTCTCCAGCATATCAGGTTCCAGGGTGAGCTATTCATTCAAGCTCGTGTTGGATTCTCTCGGTCATGACATTATGTCCTATGTTTTCGGACACATGCCATTTTATTATTTTATTTTGGCGTATTTGATATTTTTAGACTTAGTATATGGAGATTATATTTCCTTGATGTGATATGACTTTCGGGTTCTGGGAAATGATACTTTAATAAGTTTTGGAGCTTCCGCATTATTTTTGTTATTTGTAGTTGAATTATTGGCATAGATTGGGGTTTGGATTCCTTGGTTCGCCCACTTAAGAGGTAAAGTGTGGGTGCCACTCACGACTCGTGTTGGATCGTGACACATCTCATGTAGATACATATTTAAATGTTCACTATTGTAAAGCTAGTTATCTACTAGAGTTGCTTAAATGTAGATTGTAGTACGACATTAACAAATATGGAAGGAGACTCGTATTTGTACAATTTTCCACACCCGCGTAGAGATTCATTCGCTCTCATCCATTCTCCATAGTCGTAAATTGCTCCGCCCCGTCTAATATATTTCCATCCTGAAACTCCTTAATCCTCTAGGATCTTAAAAAATAATGGTTATTTTCTTAGAAGGACTTTTGAAACATTGACCAATCACAATGTAATACTTGTAATGTTGAACTATATTTCGAACCTTTTTTTCTAAAATATATACAGATCATATTGATCGAAGTGACGTAAGTATTTTCTCATGTTATTATAGGTAAGAGTGTAATTTTTGCCAAAGGCTTGAGTCACGTGATATTCCCCAATCCCCAGCCCGTCAGTAGGAAAAAAATAGGGCAATAAATCCCTCTTTGTTGTACTATAAGAGTTGAAACTCGCCGGTGTGATTCTCCCTCTCTCTCATCAGAGAGACGAAGAAGATAACATACAGAGAGAGAGAGGAATGGGACGAGAAGGAGATTGGGAGTGTAGTAGTTGCGGTAACAAGAATTATGCATTCAGGTTTCTGCAATAGGTGTAAGCAACCTCGTCTCCTTGTTGACAACAAAACTCCTCACGATTCGAAGTGGTTTCCTCGAATTGGTGATTGGATATGCACTGGTATGTATCTTTATGAATTTGTATATGTTTTTTCAATTTTTGATTGATTGTGCTAAGTTATGAAATTGCAGTAGTTGTATGTATGTGAACTTACTGATAGATGCTGATAGAGGTGATGTAGGAGTTAAATTTTAGTTGATAAACTTCGGTAGCCAGTTTGGTCAATCTTTTAAAATCGGTTCATTTTGTGAAGTGTTACCTCAAAGAAGTACTTTTGGTGAGAAATGGAAGCTAAGTTCCTGCTCACGGCTCATGTAATAAGCTATCCACCAAGTAATTAGAAGTGTAGACCAATTAGTTTATAACCGAGTTCTACCCACGTGTAAAAGAGTGGGTGCACGTGTACCCGTTAACACATGTGTATACTCATTTAAGGATCATTTAATTAAATGTGCACTCTTAAACACATAAGCTGAGTTGATGCATTGGTCCAACACTGTTCATTGCTCTTCTTCGCAACTCACAAGCACAGTGTGCTTAGTTCGATTCTGGCTGTTGCATTTTCTCTTTTTTTTTTTTTTTTTTTTTTTCAAAAAAGACTAATTAAAAACCTCAAGCGAGATTTGAACTAGCAACCTCGAAGTGTACACTGAGGTCAAGACCATATACCATAAGGTAAACTATGTTAGCTTCTAAAAATGACTTATGCTACTCTCCATAAGAACTAACTTTCTCCCAAAAGTTTAACCAAATACAATAATTGATTCTCTAACAATACATTTATGATATCAATATATGATACTTTTGAAATGGAGTGAAATAAGAGAAAATTGGGTTACTTGGATGAAAGGACGTAAAAGTTACTTTATTTAATGTGTTGGCAAGGGTATTAACTTTAATAAGCATTTGTAGTCAGTTTGGTCAAGGTTTAAAAGTTGTTCATTTTGGAAACAAGTTTTCAGAAAGTGCTTTTGGTGAGAAGACAGAAGTTAAGTTCCCTCTCATGACACATGTAACAAGCTACGCCAAGTAAAAATGTTGAACAATTAGTTCATAAGGACTAATTGTATAACCATTCATCAACAGATGTTGCTTCTCAGATTGGGTAAAAAAATGTAAACCAATAGGTGCAGAAGTAGGAATAATGGCACCAGAAATGACATTGTTGTTGTAAAGTACCAATTGTATTTGATCAAGAGATTTAAAAAACACTTTTCAGTAGCTATTTTGTTTTACTCTGTGCGCATCCGAAGGGTAGCGGCTGCGTGTTTCCTCTGTCATAAAAAAAATAATAGCTACTTCGTTTGACCAAGCTCTTCAAATGTGCTTCTATGTGTATTCATCTTATAAGTGTTTTTGAATAACTACCTCTAGGAAAAAACTGCTCTTTTTAGCTTTCGAAAAACAACTTATGTTACTCTCCATAAGCGGGTAATTGGTCTACACTTCTAATTACTTGGCGGGTAGCTTATTACATGAGCCGTGATCAGGAACTTAGCTTCCATTTCTCACCAAAAGTACTTCTTTGAGGTAACACATTACAAAATGAACAGAGTTTAAAATCTTGACCAAACTGGCTACCGAAGATTATCAACTAAAATCCAAATCCTACATCACCTCTATCAGCATCTATCATTAAGTTCACATACATACAATTAATACAATTTCACAACTCAACACAATCAATCAAAGAACTGAAAAAACATATACAAATTCAGAAAGATACATACCAGTGCTGATCCAATCACCAATTCGAGGAAACCACTTTGAATCATGACGAGTTTTGTTGTCAACAAAGAGATGAGGCTGCTTACACCACTGAAGAACTCTTCAACCTTCTTTTATCCTGTGCTTTAATTAGTGTTTTTTGGAGCTAATTAAGCTTCCCCTTATGATCCTGTTATGAAAATACATTAAAAATATGTCAAGTTACAGGCTTTAGTAATAATAAATATAGGCTTATAATTACGAGTTTAAGTATACACAATCAACACTATAAACCTTACCTCAACACTAAAGCACGTAGTCCAATCATCAGCATCATAAAACTATCCAACAAAAAATAACAAGAATTATTCAATCACATAGAAAAATACCACACAACAACGAAATAATTCAAAAGAAAAGAACTCGAGAAAAGTAGAGTGCCATACATAGAAATCTTCTCAATTATTCCTCTTTCAGCTTTTGATTGCGCGAGACTCTGCATCAAATGATGCAAAATAATCATGTTAAGGACAGATGAAACTCCATAGATCAGTAAAAGATGTGTAAAATTTAGTACATCTTCATCTAGATTTGGAGTGGATCTTCAACAATAAAAAAAAACATTTGAGTTTGTCAGTTAAATGAAATTGGCAAAGTCTAATTCATGAATTTGACATATTAAAATAAACATACCGTCGATTCAGTTCATCAGGCTGGTTAATCGCATTGATCATGATACCCTCAAAACTGAGCAATCAAAAAAATATCACATCATATTTTGTATCATTTCGAACATAAAAAAATCATTATAGAAATTTGATTAACCTTTCTCCGCTAGAATAGGTCGTCACTTCACCAGTTGGAGAAAATATTTGTTTTTTAGTAGTAGTTCATGAGACCTCATGGGATTCGGGTCTCTTTCACTTTGGTTTCCAAAGCACTCTATTTTTTTGTAAGTATCAACATCTCAAATTGGCTTTACAAAGGTTGGATGCTAAATTTTGTATTTATATATTAAGAATGTGTTTTGTTCTCATATTTAAATAGAATGCTTGCAGGAGGTTGATTTAGGTTAGTAATTATCAATTGATAATACTCCATCGGTTCTATTTGTTTGTCTTACTTTTATTTTCAATATGTTTAATAGGGCATGCCTCTTTTCTTTATTTGAAACTCTTTAATTCTAACTTTTCGTGTGACATGTATAAGACCACAAGATTAAAGAACATTTAGTACATTCCTACATATATTAAGTTTAAGACCAGACTATACCAAAAACGATCTTTAGCCACAATTAATTAACGACAATACATTAATTGTCACTAAATATGGTTTTAGAGGCAAGTAGCACTCTATGTAATGTCCATAAAGTCTATAGCGACATTGGATCCAATGACAATTAACTAATGCTGGTAAAACCTTTAACACTCCTTCTAAATGTACATATTTATTGCCGCTAAAAGTTATTTTTATTATAGTGCCACAAGCTTCAAAAGTTTTTTTTTTAGATTTTTAAAGTTCACAAAACTAGACAAATAAATTGAAACAGTAAGAGTATATCACTAATTAACAATCAAAAGAATTCAAATTCGTTAACAATTAAATATAAACATTTGATGTGTTATATTCAACATTTTTTTACTATTGTTGAAGAGTTCCACATTAGTATTTGAGAAAATACACTTCAAAGTACTTTAAAAATGTTAGGTCAAACATTAATTGTTATTCAAACGTTATCAAAAATTAATTGGTCAAATACAAATTGTTTCTCATAAAAAATGGAAGGGGATTAATGATGTGGGGAAAAGAAGGGTGGTGAGGAAATACATAGACCAGTGGAAGGCTGATATTATATGCCTACATGAAACAAAATTACATAGGGGGTTTACAGGATAGCATTAAACAAATATGGGGAGGAAGATGGATCAGATTTATCTGTCTCGAGGCAAAAGGAACTATAGGGAGAATCATTATGTATGGGATAGCAGGGTGTGGAAGGGAGAGATACTACAAGTTGGTGCGTATACTCTAACATGCAGTTTTGAGGCTTTACTTCAAAATTTCAATTGCCACATCTCAGGGTCTATGCACCAAATTGTAAGGTGGAAAGGAGGAAGGTGCGGAATGAATTAGGAATGCTCATAGGATTAATGGAGGGGCCTTGGGCAATTTGTGGAGATTTTATTATGTACATGTTCTCCTTAAAAAAAAATAGTCAAAGATCTTCTTCCATGATTGAGTTCTTTGATAATATTGAGTCCTATAACTTATAGGAAGTGGCAGGCCCACCCAGGTTAACTGATGTCAACTACCCTTTTGCTAAGGCAGTTAAAGAAATTTTTGTTAAACTAGAAGCTAAAGAAACATGGATGCTAAACAGATGTCTGGTTGGGGACTCAGAAGATGAAAGCAAGGAGGGACCTACATTGAGTGAGATAAGGAGATGGTCCTCAACCACCAGGAAAAACACCTTTGGGGTAAATGTCTACGAGATTAACAATAGAAGATTTCTGTTTTAATTCCCCAAAATCATGGCGTACCAGATCATACAACATCAATGGTACTAGCAGAAAGAGAAAACTCAATCTCAAAAGGTGGAGCTCTACAGAGGGGTGTACATCTATCTCTAGAAGTCCAAAGGAAACCTGGATTAGAGTTGTTGGAATATCACTATAATTGTGCTCACACAAAGTTTTCTAGGAAATTGGAGGTATGTGGGGGATGGTTGGCTACGGAGGAAGAAACAAAGATCAGGAACCACATGAAGTGGTCCAAAGTTCTGGTTGTGCATGAAGGGAAGAGTATCCCGAAAGAAGTAGCAATTTCACAAAATGGCGTCAAGGTTTATATCTCGATCATGTTGGGGTCAAACCCCGATTCAAAATTTTGTCGAAGTCCGTCGGAGGTAGCGTCGGAGAAGATTATGGATAGAATTATCCAGCAAATCCTATTACCCAGCGGACAAAGCAGAGTTTGCTCTGTAAAAAAGTACCAATATCCCATGCTTTTAGGGATTTTGTTGACAGAGTGCATGTGGGTTGTTCGGAGTTGCCAGCAAGAGGTAAAGAAGAGTCAAAGTCATGTATTTAACATGTGCAGGGTTTTAATGAGAAAAGGTCCAAGGAACAATACACTCTGGACCTAGAAAATAAAAAGTTAATTTGGTCGTACCCAGCAACCCACTTCATTTACAACAATTTAAACGAATTTGGGTCCATTTCCTCAATAAAAGATGACTTCTATGAAGTCTCTCTTAGCACCCAACAAGAGCAAACTGCTCCAGTGGATACATAGATAGCAGAGATGAGAACAAAGGATAAGGTAATGAGGACAACAATGAAAACTGAGCGGGAAACTTCGCAGCTATCAAAGGGGTCAGAACATCTTGACAATTCAGCGAGAAAAGGTAACAAAATTATAGAAAGGACTACAGATTTAATAGTCCAAAATTCTGTAGAAGCAATAGAAAATTGGGAAGTGGAGGATGTCGAGCCTCTTTGAATTCAAACAAAGCTAATGATACAAGAAAAAAGAGAAGGAGACTTCACTATGGGCTAAACAAACATTGTGAAATTAGGGAAATTCTTGGGGCCAAATTTTAAGGTCACGAAGAGCTCTGGAATTAAGATAGTAGAAGAAAAGTAGACTGATGCATGATGCAATATTTAGGAAGACCAGAATCAAAGGTGCCCAGGAACTAAAAAATTTGGTGGCCTTTGATGTAAAATTTTAAAGCGGTGGAAACAGGGCAAATGTGAAAGACAACCACAATAGTTCTTGATGCGATTGAAACTAATTTCATTGAATGTGAGGGGATTAAATTGTAGAGATAAAAGGAGACTTGTTAAAAGTATGGTGTTTGATTGGAAAACAGATATTTATTGTTTCCAAGAAACATAAAAGAGTTAGTAAACCAAATTTCAAGAAACAAATCGATCAAATATAAGTACTTGGAGGCCAGTGGAACAAGAGGGGGTATATTGATGATGTGGGATAGCAAAATATGGAAGGGAGAAGTTCTCAAGATTTGTTCATATAACCTAACTAGCAAGTTTGAAGCTTAACTCCAAAGCTTCTCTTGTCATATGATTGGAGTGTACGTACCAAATTGCTAAATTGAAAGAAGAACAGTATGGGAAGAGATTGGTAATGTCAAAGGTCTGTTTCAATGACCTTGGATTATTTCTGGTGATTATAATGTTAGTAGGTTTGTCTCAGAAAAAAGAGTTGTGTTAGAAGAACAATAGGGATGAGGAAGTTTTCAGATTTTATTGAAAATATAGGGCTAATTGATCTTCAAATGGAAAATGCAACATTCATCTGGTACAAAGGGAACACATGAAGTAGCTTCCAGAATAGACAAAAGAATGGGATGAAAGCTTCAACGACTTGAAAGTAATCCCACTTCAAAGGATTATTTCAGATCATGTACCATTAGACCTACAAAGTGGGAACTGAAACAAAAATAAAAGGTATTTCAAGTTTGAAGTGGCTCGATACTGAGCGGCTCACCGTTAGAATAAACGACTAGTGGAACAAATTACATTTTGGGGGAGACCTGACTATGTATTGGATTGAAAAATTAAAGCCCTTAAGAATAAACTTAAGGAATGGAGCTGAGAAGTTCAAGAAAACTTAGGCTTACAAAAAAGGAAATTGTTAGAGAAGTTGGTAGATTTTGATTTTGTAGTTACAACCAGGCCTTTATCACAAGAAGAATCCAAAAGGAAAGATGAGGTGCTACTGGAATATGAGAATCTAATAAAAAAATAAATTGCTTCGAGACAAAGATCAATAACCCTATGGTTGAAAGAGGCGGACAAAGACACCAAGTATTTCCACAGAACTGCAAATGCCCACAAAATGTACAATAACATTTATCAATTGGAAGTAGAAGGTGAGATCACACAAAAGAAAAGGTTTATCAAAGACTTTACACAGAAACTTTCCAATGGAGATCAACTATCAATATCCTAAACTGTCCAGTTATTTCATTAAAGGAGAAATGAAGTTTTCAGAGGATAAAGCCCCAGGACCTGATGGTTTCACCATGGGTTTTTACATTAAATGCTGGGAGAATGTAAAACATGACATAGTAAAAGCATTCCAAAATTTCCATGAGCAAGAAGTGTTGGAAATAAGCTTCAATGCTACTTTCAATGCTCTCATTCCCAAGAAGAAAGGTATCACTGAGTTGAGAGATTTCATACCTATAAGCATGATAAGAAGCATCTATAAAATCTTCTCCAGTCCTAACAAAGAGATTGAAAGGGTCGATGGAAAAATTGGTAGATTCTCATCAAATGACATTTATTAAAGTAGACAAATTATAAATGCAGTCCTAGTGGCAAATGAAACTGTTGGTTCGAGAATTAAGCAGAAGAAAGTAGGAAGTTTAAACCACACTATACAAAAAGTGATCTTTAGTATATAAAATTTCCAGATTTATTTACCACAAAACTCATATTTTGAGTATCAATTCAATATTAATTTAATACTACAATGTTCAATATGAAAGAAAAGATTAGTTTCCATTGCAATATTTGACTTGAAATTTAATTGTTATGGTGAATTTTCTTATTTATTTATGTGTATAAATACTTATGATATTTCATTTTTTTGTATTTAGTTCTTGAATACATTTAACTAATATATTTTATTGTAGTCTAGCATGGAGGGTAAGAAAACATTAAGACGCAGAAAAAATCCATTAGAAAAACTAGAAAACAAAGTTTCTCGATATTTCTCATTTTCTAAACTTCGTTTAAGCTCATATAAAAAAGGCAGTAAACTCGTAAGAGAATTTGATGTCAATCTTGGAATAGTTCTTTCTTCTCCATCTGTTAAACAATATTCATTTGTTTACCCGACTACTGATGTGGTCATTGACCGTTTTATAAATTCCACACCAAAATTAGGTCTAGGTGCACAACTAGTTGATGCAGAGACACGCAACAAGGTAATTCAAAACAACGATAGGCTAAAAGAATTATATGCAAGAGAAAAACCTGCTAAGGAAAACATACGTTTTATGAATCAAATAACTGAGGCTAGAGTTAGATGTTGGTGGGGGTCCATGGATCAATTCAATGCAGAGAACATAAACAAGTTTGAAGGTATCATGAATACCGCCGAGGAACTCTTAAATGTCCAATTGAGACATCTAGAAGATGGAGCTTCGCCCTCCTTAAATTCCCCACCAAAGGACGTAGATAACTGATATTTATGCTTCCTAAAAATCATCTTCCGATAATATCTTTTATCGAAGCTACATGCAATACTTTAAATTCATATTAGTATTTGTGCTTTATTTTTATTTTGTTATGTTGTTTAAATTATGGCGTACTACATGTACTTTACAATGATTTTTACTAAAGATATCTTGCGTATTAGTATTTTTGTCCCCTACATGTTAGGCATTTTAATATTGTATTATGAGTTCAAATTACATGCACTATAACATATCAATTTCCTTATGTTTCTTAGAATATATTTTTAAAAACTCATGTCGAAATAATTATTTGAAAAAATAATGGTGCAAACAATATATGCGAATAAAAATGACTCAAATACGAAATGATTTGTTTTTTCATAACGAAGGATCTTGATCATGCTATATAAAGGAAACACTTATGTCTCCTATTCTTATTTCAAATTTCGTCATCTGGATATTCTTAGACAAATATATACTCATCTTATTTTTTGTTTATGTGGTTTCCGAACCAACTTTCGTCTATTAAGACTAGGACAAATGAGAAAAATCACTTAGAGTCTGTTTGGAAAGTCACTTGGTAAATGGAATTGGTGTAATTACTAGGATAGTAATTACCAGCATAGTATTTACACAGTCTAGTAATTACACTGGTCTTTTTGGTTGCCATAGTGTAATTACAATATAATTACACATATCATGCTTGGATGTCACAGTATAATTACACATGTTTTGTTTGGATGCTCAATTGCAATCATAATATTATATTAAATTTTAAAAATATAAATCAATTCTTTAAAAAATTTATTAGACAAATAAGAAACAATATAACTGGTATTAAATTAAATGTTTAAGATATAATTTTATTTTGAAAATATATTAATTGATAAACATATGTTCATAACTAATATTATGAAAACAATAATTGATTTATATTTTTTTCAAATTAAAACATTTCAATTGAATTGGTCATAAAAACTAAAAGTATGAAGTATCCACTAACATCGTGAAATGCATGTTTGATAAAAAGTATATATATAAATAAATGTCATATATTATTAAATGTTTGACAAAAAGATAATCTATCAAGTCTAATTAACAATAACTTGCAGTGTGAATTTAATTACTAAAACAAATGATACTGAAAATATAACATAAGTTATAAATTCAAAGCAAAAAATTTAACATAATACTCTTAACGCAAATTTCAACATAACATACATAAATATGATTTATTTATTTAAAAAGCATAAGTCTATAACCTTACATAACAATAAATTCTACTTTAATTTAAAAACTAGAATACTAATAGAATTATGCTAATGAGAAATTAAGCACGGCATAAAATAGATAATACGAAAAATTGCATAGAATCACATGAAGTAAGGTTGAGAACGAGAAGAAAATGAAATTTAATTATATAAAATAAAAAATAAACTTTTAGAAATTTTTAGAATAATAAAAATTAAAAAATAGCTTAAACTAATAGAAGTAAATAATTTAAACAAAAAATAAAAGATAGAAATAAAAAAAAGTAATTAGCTAGTAATTACACCATGTAATTACCAGGAATTTACGGTTGTGAATTGGAGAGTGTGATACCCTTTGTCAATTACACCAATTACCTGCTAACCAAGTAATTACTTGTCCAACTAAACAGGACACACAATGTAATTACACCCAATTACACCAAATCCAGTTACCAGGGTGTCCTTTCAAACATGCCCTTAGTATATTTTGGCTCCGCTGAAATTTGAATCCGAGACTTCAGGACTCTCAACTACTTTATTGACCATTATGTCACAATCTTGAGTGCATAATGTGACAAGTTTATAAATGTGCAATATTTATCGAGAGTAAATTAATGAGGGAATATATAATTTCTATTACTAAAAGTCAATTTATAGCCTATTTGGATAAACGTTTTTTAAAAAATACCTTATTTTAAATTAGTTTAGATTAAAAGTGCTTTGCTAAAAAAAAAATTGTGATAAATAATTTATATTTTATCAATAAATTTTAAGAACATTTTTGAATATCAATCAATATTTGATCAAACTTTTTAAAAGTACTTTAAAATTTAATTTTGTCAAATACTAATGTGATACTCTTCAACAATATTAAATCAATCATTTAAGAAATTTAATTGCTAACGAACTTGAATTTTTCTAATTGATAATTAGTGATATACTCCTTCTGTTTTAATTTTTTTGTATGTCTTATTCTGATTTGATCAACTTTATAAAAATAAAGAAGACTTTTGAAATTTGTGGTCCTAAATTAAATATATGTAGAATGTACTAAAATATTCTTTCATCTTGTGATCTTAATACGTCACATGAAAAGTTAGAATTAAAGAGTCTTCAATAAAGAAAAAATGCATTTATTTTTAAATAGACTAAAAATTAAAATAAGACAAACAATTTAAACGAATAGAGTAGTTTAATAGATTCTATTTTGTTATATTCTTACTTCTTTGAGATGATAGGAAATAAGAGAATGCGATTTGTCGGCAGAGGTGGAGCCAATTTGATAAGAGGGTTCAAAATCGGAAGAAATAGACACACGAAATAGCCGAAGGGGGTTCGACATGTACTATATATATTTAAAAAATTACTGTAACCATATAAAAATAATACAATATTTTGCTGAAGTGGGTTTGGTGAACCCCCTAAATATATGGTGGCGTCGCCACTGTTTGTCGGTCATTTTCATTTTTGACAACTTCTATAGGGATGACACTTGGGAGGGTGTTGGGCGGGATAACTCAAACTCACAAAATTCTCAATACGCCCTACCCCACCCCGTATAACATTCTTTTCTATTCTCAATCGACCCCACCCCGTATAAATTCGCTCAACCCTTATAACACCCCTGAAATTTTTTGAGGTAAGAGTCAACCATTCTTCGTTGAGAGTAAAATTTACTGAAGAATTGAAATTTTCTTAAGTGTTAAGGTCGCTTGATGTAGCACCTTAAGTGTTATGGTCACTTGATGTAGCACCTTAAGTTCCAAAAAGAACTAAAGAGAAGTCATTCCTAGGTTCTTCTCAGTTTTGGGTCAACTTCAAACAACCTTAACTTTTAGCACATGATGATTTAGAAGACCCTTAAGATATCAAATGAAAGGTCTTGGAATCCTCTTTCCAGCGTCGTTGAGTTTTCTAATTTTTGAGGTTGTATGAGGGAGATATGCCCATTTGAAATCTGGTTGTCCAAATAAGGTAAATTACCTGAAAATATGAAGGGTATTTTGGTTTTTTCCATACCCAATCAGATTAAAGAGAATTTTAGTAATATTTTGGGGACAAATCTAATTTGAGTTGGTTTTTATAAATTATAATACACTTAGGGGTAGTTTGGTAGGATGCACTAGAAGAAATAGTTTATGTATTATGTAACGTATTATTTAGTACTATGTTTGGTAGGAACTTGGGCCTATGTTATACATCCTACATGTTTATTGATGTATTACTAATACCTTCGATTTGGAGGTATTAGTAATACATAGGATATAATACCATGGTATAAGTCTATGTAAAGACAATAATATCCCTCAAATCACTTTAATTATTTTAGAGAAAATACATAAAATCCCTTGAACTTGGCAGCAAAACTTACTTTAGTACTTTAACTTTACGGGTAATTATTTACCCCCCCCCCAATCTCTTTTCAAGTAAATTTAATATCACCCTAAGATTATAATACCACACTTACATTGGCAAGTGTATTGTACACGCTCCAAGTCATTGATACGTCAGGGACACATCATTGCCACATCAATGTCACATAGAACATTATTTAATTTTCTTGTTTCTATTTATTTATTCACAAATTTAGTAAGAAATTTTTTTAAGAAAAAAATCATGCGCCTGTTCTCTAACTGTCACAATCCCCATTAATAAAAACACAACCAAGTCACAATTGCAATTGACCAAACTCACTCACATTAATCCATGATCTCAAAGCTATTGTCACAATCTCACAAAAACATTTTGTAACACCCTAGAAATTTTTTTGAACTAAGACTCGAATCCTTCATCCTAGTGAATGAAATTTTACCAAGGTATTTAAAATTTCTTAAGTATTAAGGTGAGTTCACTAGATTTATCACCAAGAGTTCCAAAGAGAATTAAATTTAAAATAGGAAAAATATGAAAATTTGCAAGTTAAGTTAAGTATGAGTTTTGGATCAACTTTAAACGACCATAACTCCCATCACAAGATGGGTTAGGTGTGCTAGAAGATACCATTAGAAAGATATTTGAATGATCTTTTCAAATCCGCTGAGTTTGCTAATTTTAGAGTTCGGATGAGTGAGATATGACCTTTTGAAATTAGGCTATCCAGTTAAGGAAAGTTAGCCGAAAATAGTGAGGGGTATTTTGGTCCTTTCCTTACCCAATCAGATTTAACTCATTTTTAGTCATATTTTAGGGGACTAATCCTTTTAGATTTAGTTTTATCATCCTAATAAACACCTAGGGTTTTAGTTGAGAGTTCAAGAAGAGGCAAGAAAAGAAAAGAGGAGAAAAGAGGAAAGGATGAAGGTGTTCATCGACATTCTTGAGTCTAGTTGCGGATTTTCGCCATGGGTCTAATCCCTAAGAGGTATGTAAGCTTCCATAGTGTTGATTTATTTCACCCACACACCAATCATGTATTTTTTTCAGCGAAAATTCATGCTTAAAGTTTAAAGATTAGAGTTCCTGATGTGTTCTTGAAAGGTGTTCTTAAAGTTCATTCCAAATCTTGTTGTGTTAGAGTTTTGATGATTTCTTGAGATCAAATTGAGTAATTTTAGTGTTGTTTCAAGTATATTAGAGTGTAATTAAGTTAAGTAATTGAATTCAAGTGATTGGAGAAGAAACCGTTTGAAGTTAGGCGATTTACGGTGAGAAAACGAGCAAAAGTGCTCGGCAGAATTTTCTGGGTTGGGCCTGGCGCGGCGCGCCTGCCAGAGAGACCCAAACCATCTCTGTCCATCATGGGTTGGCACCCCGCGCCACCCATAGCCCCAGGGTCGTCTTCCCAGTCCAGTTTGCCTCTGGTTGCTCCGTTGGAGTTCATTTAAAGTGCACCGTCACTCTTTTTCGATTCTAACTAATCAAAGCTACTTCTGAAAAAACTAAAAATCAGTCCTAACATGATCATAACCTTGAATTCATAATTCAAATTCAAGGTAGAGTTGAGATTTAAGTTTTGAGAATTCTTTCGAGCATACTAAGAATGTCCTTTGAGCCCTTTTGTGGAGTCTTCCAAAACTTCTAGTAACTTGTTTCCAAAACTCAAGCAAGTGAGTATAAGAGTGAAGAGTATGTATTTATCAGTCAAAAGTATCACCTAAATCCTCCATATCATGAACCAAAACTTTTGAATTCATAATTCACATTCAAGAGAGAGTTAAGAGTAGAGTTCAAGAAAGTCTTTAAGTTAAATTGTGAATTCTTTGAGATCCATTATTGATTTGAACTAAAGTTTTGAGGAAGCAAATAAGAGACTGAGAGATTCATATACATGAGTTCCATATAGTTACTTATACCTTCGAGTTGAGTTATTCATGCCGATAACTTCCGCATGAATCCCATAAATTGAGTATCATTGAGAGGAGTAGTATCTCCAAGTTCTAAGTCTTGAGTATTGAGTTCCCTATTCCTATCTTGAGTTAAGAAGAACCTTTTAGTTCTCGAGTTGAGTAGTTCATGCTCATAATTCCATGCTCGTATATTCCATGTACTGAGCCATTTGGCCTGCATCTTTTGATGATGCAGACACAGATATTCAAGATCATCAACAAGAGCTTTGTTGATACATTCCAGAGTTCGAGTTAGCCATGGTGAGCCTCCTTATTTCTGGAGGATTTCATTTACTTTTCAGTTTAGTTAAGAGGTCGTGGGTCTTGCCTCGACTTCCATCTTTATCTGTTAGAGGCTTCATAGATAGTCAGTTTAGTTAAGGAGTCTGTATTTTGCATTTATTTTATTAAATGCTTTTAAGACTAAAGTTGCCTATATTATGGGTAGTTGAATATATTATTTTATTCAAAGTTGTTCATTTGAGTTAAAGCTTCTAAAATTGAGTTTATGAATTTTATTTCACTTTTTATGCTTTGTATGCTTAAGTTAGTCTTCCGTTTGTAGTCAGCCAGGATGAGGGTTCAGTTGGGGACCAACAATGGTTCTTGAGTGCCGACCACGTCCAGGGTGTAGGCTCGGGTCGTGAAACATTCAATTTTGAAGACATTATCAAAACAATAAATAATGAATGAAAATTTAATTTGAGATGAAGAAATTGTAGATTTTTCATTTACAAAAGCTTCAAGTTCATCACATTAACTCTGCCATAAATAATAATTTAGAAGCAATAACAAATTATTGACTTTTCTATTTTTTGTGTGTTCATCACACCCTTTTACTGATTTAAAGAAAATTGGGGGGGGGGGGGAATGGAGGTGTTTCAAAGAAAGAGTAAGAAGCTGGAAAGTTCTTCGGAGAAGAAAAAGTAAAAGGTGAGGAGAGTTGTGATTGATGTGGCTAGAAGAGAAAGAAAAAGGATCGCGATGGGGTTCATAGAGGATATATAGGGTCAGAATGAGGGTTTCAAAAAAGGAAAAAGAGGTTTGGGGGGGGGGGGAGGGGATTCAAGAAGAAGAAATATGTGGTGCAAGTGGGGTTGAGGGCGGAGGGTGGTGGGGTGTAAGGAAGATGAAGGGGCTGGTGGTACTAAGAACTTGGGGATAGTGGGGTGTAATGAAAATAGAGAAAAGAAAACTTATTGGGTGACCTTTTTTGACTTGCTACGTCAGCTATTCGGGTGTATTAAAATTCACTTGAAAGATGTTAAGGAGGTATTGAAACACCCGTATAGTTTAAGTGTTAAAGTAGTTTTGCTGCCAAGTCTGGGGGGGGGTTATGTATTTTCCCATTATTTAATTTATTTTCTTGATTTTATGATTTATATTTATACTAGTAAATTTATTCAAATAAATTAACTTACAAATTATTTAGAGAGAGTTGTTTGTTACTAAATAAATCCAATACAAATCAGTACAAATTTGAAATGAATATATATATATATATATATATATATATATATATATATATATAATATATAATATATATTATTTGTGTGGTTATCTAATTATTTGTATTTTTGAACAATTAAAAAAATTACATACATATTGAAATTGCAACTTGCAATTTTTATGCGTGAATGTAGATGGTTTATTCAATTTTGCGATTGTTGGCCGTCTTTTCGATTTTATAAGTAGATGGTTTATCTTTTTTAGATTGAAAAATGACATTTGTGAGTGATAAATTTATTAAGATGACAATCATTTATCCTCAAATAATTCAAGTGAAAAAATAGCAAACATGACAACAAAATTGTTGTTCTCATACCTAGTTAGAAGGCCATTGAAAATATATATTGTCCGATTATCTACCTTGACCCACTTAAAAAATAATTCAAGGGTATAATTGTAAATATGTTTTTATAGAGTTTTAATCTAAACACAAGATGAGGTGGGAAACAATGAACCAAACACCTGATATTACATTACTAATCCATGCACTACTAATCCCTGCATTGCTAATCCATGCATTACTAATCCCTGCTTTATCAATCTTTGTACCAAACGAACCCTTAGGGTTTTAGAATAGAGTTCATTCAATTCATTCCTAAGTTCTTTTATGTTTTGATGCAAGATTTTACTTGGGTCAACTTCGAACGATTATATCTCTTAGAATATAAGGTGTTACGTAACCCATAACCTATCATATTAAAGGTATTTGAATTTGTTTTCCAACGCCACTAATTTTGCATCAATCCTATTTCTGAGTACAAATTTATGACCATTTTAGTAACTGATACAGTGCAATGACGAATTAGCCGACGGAAAAACATTAAAAAGTTTTTTTTTTTTGTCTTTTTACCTCCAAGAAAATCTAAACAAACTTCTTGACTAATTAAATATCCAAAAGCAATCAGATGATCATCTTTTAACCCATCATTCTTTTATCTCTCAAACACTAGGGTAAACCCTAAGGAAAAATTAAATTAGAAAACTCCATTCAAGATCTTTCAATCTTTTTCAGATCTTTTTCAAGATTCTTCTTCAAGGTAAGTCCTTCTCCAAGAATCATTCTTTCCAACTCAAATTCCTTCATAAATTATGAAAATTAATGAAAATCATAATTCTTGGTCATAGAGTTTCAACAAATTAATTCAAGAAATTTTAAGAAAGATTTTCTTGATTTTTCTCCTTCGTGTTACGGTTTCAAGGCTTCTAATCAAGTTCTTCTTCAAGATTTTTCAAGAACGTTGTTACTTTAGGTATGCAAGGTTATCATAGTGTTGGAATAGTTCGTCCTCACGCCCTAAATATTCTTTCAAATCAGTAAAAGAGAAATCTAGAATTCTACTCCTAGATTTGAGTAGTTTTTTTTAAATAAGTTGATTTGAGTTCTTGAGTTCATGGTTCTTTTAAAAATTATATTCCCAATTACTGAGTTTCTATATTGTTATTAAGATCCTTGAGTTGATTTGTTCATGTTTATATTTTATCATGAACCCTATTTTGAGTTATAAATTTTCAGAAGCTTTTTGAAGTTAACAATTCAGTTTAGATTGAGTTTTTTAAGGAAGTAAAACTGAGTTTTGAGAAAAGAGTTTTCTAAAACATGATTAGTATGACAATCGAGTATGTCATCAATGTATGAACAATATAGTATCTAGATATACCATCAATGTTTATACAGTATGACTTCCCGAGTCATCAATGGTCATATTATCATATGATTTTGATATTCTTTGTGAAAGAGTTTTCAAGTATGAGCTTAGTAAGATTATAAGGGAACTATGTATTACCAGAGGTATCAATTTTAACATTGATAAAAGGGAAACTGAAGTTTCTAAATGAGTTATTAGTTTGAAAATTATTTCAAGAACATATATCTCTTTTAAGAGGATAGTTTGAACTATTATTTCAAACCACAGGAAGATTTATATTTTTAAACATATGATCATGAGTGTGTGTGTATATATATATATATATATATATATATATATATATTAGGACTAGTATTGAGCACCGATTTATGGGAGAGTTCATGAAACTCACCCCCCATAAACCATGTATGCCAACACGGGTAAAGGTGTAATGACAATTTTCATCGTTATGGAGAAGCCGATGGGGAAGAATTTTGGGCAGAAAACTTTTTTTGTAGTAATTTGGAAATTCTAGTCTAAGCCAAACTTGGACGAAATATGAGTCAAGGGAGGTTTAGAAAAATCTGGTAATGAATGGGGGATCTAATTATGAATTTTATCCTATTAGTGGATAACCAAGACGTTAAGTAGCATGTACAAATTTACAGAATCGAATTCGGGCAAGTAGAACTTCTGAAACTAATATTGGCGTTAAAGAGTAGTTTCTGAATGTCCAGGGTTGACGGTGTGTTGTGAAATGAGTGCTTGAAACCCAAATTCTGAGCTTGTCTCTGTGCAAGCCGCCGGGGCGGGGCCGCTGTGGTGGGCTGAATACCGCTGTGGCGGGACAACCGCAAAGTTAAGTCAGGAAAAATTTTAAATCGTTATTTTCTGCAAAACTTCGTTCTTTAGAGCCAGGAGACGACCGAGGGAGATTCTTGAAAATTTTCACGATTTCTAGCGCTAAAGGTAAGATAATTACTCCCATAATCTGTATTTTGATATGTAGAACTTAGAGTCTTGGGTAATTATCATTTGGGGGAGGGGGGTTTGTCTGAAGTTGAGGTGGAAAAAGTCCTAATTGAACATTAGGACCTGGGTTGGGCCTCGGGTTGATAATTTATAGTTATAAGCCGCGTAAGTGAGACCTTGTTTATTAATCCATGCATTATTTACTACTTTATACCAAAAACAAAAGGAAAGAAAAGACTCAAGTGTCTTAAGAGGATTCAAGCTTAATATGGAGGTAGGTGATGGTTTGATTTCCTATTTGTCTGATATATGCCGATTGATTTCTTTATTGTATGCATGCATGTATATGAATAGTCAAATGTGAATCGAACCTAATGAAATGATTATATGTGAACAACTAAATGCAATGAACCTACTACTTGACCAAGTGACTATATGTATTATACATTGTATGTTGCTCTAAAATGATGATTGAATTGTGCATTTCGTATATGTGTTGACTATGTTGTAATTACTTATGTATATTGTTCTTACTGGAGTGGTCGCGTGATCCGACAGTACACTATGGTTGTGTACTGATACTGCACTTGCTCGTTATTTTTTAAGCACAGGGCATCTTCATGATGTTACTGACATACCTCGGTTAGGAGATCACTGATCGAGACCGGATTCAAGGGTGATCCAGTTGTTCCAGGCTTCCATGGATCCTCTATTGTTTATTCCATTACTTTCGGACTCAGGCTTTATAGTTAGACTTCTTTGTGTTAGTTTCGGGGTTACAACCCTCTTTCTCAGACTTGTTAGTAGAATTCTGGTACATTGAAATTAAGGCTAGGGGTTGAATTTGCGCAATAGTTATGTTTAGATATTCATTTAAGCTTTCGGAGTTTATGGAAACTCCATGTTATACTATCATTTAAACCTGCTTCCGTATCTCAAATGTTTAGTTTTTTTGTTAAGTTGCTTAATTGGGTTGTAGTAATGATTCTTCCACCGGATGGTTAGTATGGGTGTCAATCACGGTGATCTGGGTCGTGACAAAATGATCATACTTTTAGATGATTCCATATTACTTTTTAAGAAGTCCGGAACCAATAGTGCAACAATTTTTTTCGAAATTTCCAAAAGGGCAACTCAATATATTTTGATACCAAAAAGGTAACATTTTGTTACTTTCCCTAACGGTGTTAATTATAGGGTTTTAAAAGTAAGGTTAAAAAATTCATGAGCCTTACAAAGCTCAAAAATTCATGAGCCTTGTAAGACTCATGTCTTTTTGAGCCTTGTAAGACGCAAGTCCACGTAAATTTTCTTTAAAAAAAATAATATAAGAAAAGTTGTTCTTCCTATATTTATTTATTTATATTTAATTCCTAATCTTTGATTTGTCTAAATTTAGTAATAAATTCCGATTTACTTATCTTGGATGGTGAAGCCATGTATGCTAATTAAAAACTAACTAATTGAATATTTTTGTCTAAAAATTATATTATATAAAAGTAAAATTTCAAGCTTTTGATTTTAGAATTAATTTTTTTTAAATTTATGATATATAGAGTTCAATATATCTTAAAAAATTATTAAATATTATAATAAATTTTCCCATGTTAATATGCTTCAACTTATAGAATAGTCCTAGTAAGTAAGGAAAAAAGAAAAAAAATGGATTTTTAAAAAAATGTCGTGGATTTGTGCCTTACAAGGCTCAAAAAGACATGAGCCTTACAAGGCTCATGAATTTTTGAGTCTTACTTTTAAATCCCTATAATTAACACCGTTATGGAAAGTAACAAAATGTTGTCCTTTTGGTATCAAAATATATTGAATTGCCCTTTTGGAAATTTCGACAGCGTGGGTGAGACGTATCATCACGTAGCTCATAGTGTTGATTGTTGGTTAAAGAATCTCCTATTAGAGTTAGATTGTATTTTTATATATCACTTATTATTTAGAGTTCAAAGATGAGAAAGTATTTTGTAAAGTTTTAAATGATTTAACTCTTTTATTTCTTTACAGTAAGCTTGAGTACATTGTTATCTATTGCAGTCCTTTCATTCATTTTTTTTTGTTATTCAACTATATTACACACTCATACATTCAATGTACTAATGTCATTTGACCTACATCGTTTCATGATGCAGATATAGGTTTTCATGATTATCAACAAGCACTTCGTTGAGATCACTATACACTCCAGTTAGCTTTGGTGAGCCTCCATGTATTTCAGTCTCCAGAGGACTTCAAATTACTTTCATTTAGTAGTTTTGAGGTGTCGTGGGTCTTGTCCCGACATCCTTTCTAAAATAGACAGTTTTGGAGAGTCTTTCAGTTTTTAGATATTTTATTTAAACTTATATTTTATACTAAGTATATTGGGAAAATGCATAAGTACCCCCAACCTATGTCCAAAATCTCAGAGACACACTTATACTATACTAATGTTCTATTACCCTCCGAACTTATTTTATAAATAATTTTCTACCCCTTCTCGGCCTACGTGACACTATCATTGAAAATTGTCAACACGTGTTGGACCAGGAGATATTTTTGAGATTTAGTAAACCATTTTTAAACGTTTCTTTCATTTTGATGTTTATGTATGCTCAAATTGGTCTTCCGCTTGTAGTGGGAGTTCATTCTTTTAATTTTATTTATTTTATAGAACATGATATTTTATAATTTCATTTATTATTTTATGATTGAATATATTACTTCTCCACTGGACATCTTATGTAGATACATATTTAAATGTTCACTATTGCAAAGCTAGTTATCTTCTAGAGTTGCTTAAATGCTGATTGTAATACTACATTAAAAATATGAAAAGAGACTCGTATTTGTATAATTTTCCGCACCCATTTAGAGATTGATTCACTCCCATTCATTCTGCATAGCCTTAAATTGCTCCGCCCCATCCAATATATTGCAATCCCTAAACTCCTTAATCCTCTTAGTAGCTTAAAAATAAGGGTTATTTTCTTAGAATGACTTTTGAAACATTGACCTAGCACAATGTACTACTTCTAATGTTGATTAATGTTGAAATATATATAAAACCTTTTTTTTCTAAAATATGTATAGATCAATATTTTATACTTATTATTGAGCTAAGTGACGTAAGTATTTTCTCGTGTTATTAGAGGTAGGAGTGTAATTTTTGCCAAAGGCTTGAGTCACGTGATAGGCCGTCAGTAGCAAAAACAAAAGAGGGAAATAAATCCCTCTTTGCTGTATTGAAAGAGCTGAAACTTGCCGGTGAGATTCTCCCTCCCTCTCGTCGGAGAGATGAAGAAGATAACATAGAGAGAGAGAGAATGGGACGAGAAGGATATTGGGAGTGTAGTAGTTGCGGTATTAAGAATTATGCATTTAGATGTTTCTGCAATAAGTGTAAGCAGCCTCGTCTCCTTGTTGACAACAAAACTCCTCATGATTCAAAGTGGTTTCATCGAATTGGCGATTGGATCTGCACTGGTATGTATCTTTCTGAATTTGTCTCTATTTTTCAATTCTTTGATTGATTGTGCCAAGTTAAGAAATTGTAATAGTTGTATGTATGTAAACTTACTAATAGATGTTGATAGAGGTGATGTAGGAGTTGAATTTTAGTTGATAAGCTTCGGTAGCTAGTTTGGTCAAGCTATTAAAATCGGTTCATTTTGTGAAGTGTTACCTAAAGGAAGTACTTTTGGTGAGAAATGGAAGCTAAGTTCCTGCTCATGGCTCATGTAATAAGCTAGCCACCAAGTAATTAGAAGTGTAGACCAATTAGTTCATATTCGAGTTGGACTCACGTGTGAAATAGTGGGTGCACGTGCACCCGTTAACACATGTATATACTTAATTAAGGATCATATAATTAAATGCGCACTCTTACACACATAAGTTGAGTTGCTGCATTGGTCCAAAGCTGTTCATTGTTCTTCTTCGCAACTCACAAGCACAGTGTGCTGAGTTCGATTCTGGCTGTTAAATTTTCTCTTTTTTTGTCATTTTTTCCAAAAATACTTATTAAAAACCTCAAGCGAGATTTAGTTGATATGTTCGACCAAATATAGTGATTGATTCTCTAAAAAAAACATTTATGATATCAATATATGATACTTTTGAAATGAAGGAGTAAAATAAGAGAAAATTGGGGCTCTTGGATGAAAGGACGTAAAAGTTACTTTACTTGATGTGTTGGCAAGGGTATTTAGTTGATGAGCTTCTATAGTCGGTTTGGTGAAGATTTAAAATCTGTTCATTTTGGAAACAAGTTTTCAGAAAGTGCTTTTGGAGAGAAGACATAAGTTAATTTCCCTCTCATGACCCATGTATCAAGCTATACCAAGTAAAAAATGTTGAACAATAAGTTCATAAGGACTAATTGTATAACCTTTCATCAGTTTTAGAAGAAAAGCAAATGACTAGCAAATGATTGGGAAGTTGCAGAATTCCTTAACACTATTGGCCAGTTTAAAGGAACATAAGAAGGGGAAGATGAACTTTGGTGGCAGTGCAGAGGCAAAGGAACCTTTAGGGTAGGCAAAGCATACAGATGGTTGAATAGTCACAATAAACAGAATGTTAACTGACCCTCAAAAACTATATGGAAAGCAAATATACCCTACAAGGTATCATGTTTTATTTTGCCCCTGTATAAGAAAGTTGTTCTTACACAAGACAATTTGATGAAAAATGGGACAATTTTATGTCCAAGCTGCGTTTTTTTGTTGAGAACAAGCAGAAATTGTTCGACATTTGTTCCTTCACTTCTAGATCACATGTCAGCTTTGAAGGCTATTCATTAACCTTAAAGGTTTCTCCTGACTATGCCAGGAAATGTTACAAAGGCCCTTCAAAGTTGGGAGGAAGGTGGGATTCTAGCAAGAACCAGAAGTACGTGGAGAATCGTACCAGCCAACATATGATGGACAATCTAGAAGGAAAGAAATTCTAAGTGTTTTGAGAACGTAGAAAATAGTATGGAACGGATCAAACTGAAATGTATCTTGATTCTATGTTTTTGGTGTAATCAAATTTCGCCTATTGATCTTGTATCTATTATTGATGTTTTAGATTCATTATAGACATGGGAACATAGGATCTGGATTTACTTGTAAATATGGCCCTAATTCAGCCCATGTACTGATCTGTTTCTATCAATAGATACAAAGTTACCAGTTTAGAAAACATTTAAAAATTGATATGTTATCGTGCGTATAATTCAAACTCATAATATAATATTAAGAGATCAAACATGTATGAGACAAAAAATACTAATTGACAAAATATCTTTAATAAAAATCATTGCAAAGTTACGTACCATTATTGAAAAAATATAAGAAAATTCTAAAAAATAAAGCACACAATAATATGAAAAATAATATGAAATTCAAATTTTCATTTTGATGCATAGACTTCGATAAGAGATATTATTCGATGATATTAGTGAAGAACTAGATCAATTACTTGCATCCTCTGATAGGAGTTGTGCGGAGGACAAAGCTCCATTTTCTAGCTGCGTCAATTGGACATTTAACAAACCCTCAGCAGTATTTAACCATTCTTTGAATTTGGTCTTTTTCTCAGCATTGAACTGGTCCATGACCTCCCACCAACCTCTAACTCTAGCCTCGTTCATTTAATCCATCATTTGTATTTTTTTCTTTGCAGCTTTTTCCTCTGCATCAAAGTCATTTAGCCTATCATTCATTTGAATCACATTGTTGCGTGCCTCTGCAGCATCGAATTGTGCACCTAGATCTATTGTTGTGGGACATATACAATGATCGCTGACTACACTAGCAGTCGGATGAACAAATGAATACGGCTTACCGGTTTGAGAAGAAATAAATATTACAAGATCGACATCACATTCTCGAACGAGTTCACTTGCTTTCTCATATAAGCCTAAATGACGTTTAGAAAATGAGGCATATCGAGAAACTTTTTTTTCTATTTTCTCTATTGGATTTTTTGGCGTCCTGGTGTTTTCTTACCCTCCATGCTAGTATACAATAGAATATGTTGATCAATTGTTTTCAAGAAATGTGACTTACAAAAAAATGAAATATCATGACTTTTTATACACATAAATTGGAAAATTATTCACCATGATAATTAAATTTCAATTCAAATATTGCAATGGAAAGTAATCTTTTTTTTATAATGAAAATTATAGTAGAACATTTTTAATTGAATTAACGTTTAATAAGATACTAATGAAATTTATCAATTGATAATTTCATTATGAAATGTTTAACAAGTATTAATTCAATAAAAATGTTCTATTGTAATTTTCATTATGAACAAAAAGATTACTTTCCATTGCAATATTTGACTTGAAATTTAATATCATGATGAATAATTTTCGAATTTATATGTATAAATAGTCATGATGCAAAATATGCTCGATATGCCTCATTTTTTAAACGTCGTTTTGGCTTATATAAGAAAACAAGTGAACTCGTTCGAGAATGTGATGACGATCTTGGAATATTTATTTCTTCTCAAAATGGTAAGCCGTACTCATTTGTTTATCCGACTGCTAATGTAGTCATCGGTCATTTTATAAGTCCCACAATAATAGATCTAGGTGCACAATTCGCTGCTGCAGAGGCACGCAACAATGTGATTCAAATGAATGATAGGCTAAATGACTTTGATGCAAGGGAACACACTGCAAAGAAAATAATACGAATGATGGATCAAATGAACGAGGCTAGAATTAGAGGTTGGTGGGAGGACATGGACCAGTTCAATGCTAAGGAAAAGACCAAGTTCAAAGAATGGTTAAATACTGCTGATGGTTTGTTAAATGTCCAATTAAAGCAGCTAGAAAATGGAGCTTCGTCCTCCGCATAA
This sequence comes from Solanum lycopersicoides, assembly GCA_022817965.1. NCBI lineage: Eukaryota > Viridiplantae > Streptophyta > Magnoliopsida > Solanales > Solanaceae > Solanum > Solanum lycopersicoides. The sequence continues at coordinate 18,936,119 of CM040627.1, forward strand.
CCCCCACCAAAGGATGCAAGTAATTGATCTAATGCTTCACTAATATCATCGAATAATATCTCTTATCGAAGTTTATGCATAAAAATGAAAATTTGAAATTCATATTATTTTTCATATTATTATGTGTGCTTTATTTTTTAGAATTTTGTTATTTTGTTTCAATAATGGTACGCACTTTGCAATGATTTTTACTACAAATATTTTTTCTATTAGTATTTTTTGTCTTCGACATGTTAGATCTCTTAGTATTATATTATGCATTTGAATTATACGCACGACAATATATCAATTTTTAAATGTGTTTATTAAACTAGTAACTTTGTGTCTATTGGGGCCATATTTACAAGTAAGTATGAGAATAAAACGCATTCTTAATATATTAATACAAAATTTAGCATCCAACCTTTGTAAAGCCAATATTAGATGCTGATACTTACAGAAAAATAGAGTGCTTTGGAAACCAAATTGAAAGAGACCCGAATTACCATGAGGTCTCATGAACTACTACTAAAAATTAACTTTGATTTTTTTTTTGTGTGTGTACAATAACTTTAATATACTAGATATGCATATCATATAGTTCAAATAAATAAAATATTTACATAAGATAAAATCTCAATTGAAAGAATACCAAAGTATTAGGATTCGTACCTAATTCAAATAAGTACGTAATTAGTACATATAATTTTACTTGATTTCAAAATACTAAATATAAGGAAAAAAGTAAAAGAATTTTTTTGTCTATTGTTAAGTTTTTTAATGAAGCTCAACGAATTCAATCAACATTTCTAAGGACTTCATGCTTTTAAAGTAATATATAAATTGGCTGCTTGCCATTTGTTTCGTGCAACATATTGCATTATTGGCTCTATCGCTTTGGTGAGGTATGCACTTCCTGGTTATTTCGCTTCTTTTTTCTAACTCACTTAGGTTTTTTTTACATCAAATAATTACCTATAAAGACAAGCCAAACAATGAGATTGAATATAGGGTGCTTTATAAGCGTATGTTGTCATTAGGCAAATTATAGATCCAAATGGACTATATAAAGATGATGTAAATGATGTTCATGAGCAACTCATAAACCAAAAGATACTAGTACTTGACGATTTTGAATTGTCTTTGCCAGACATTGTGGTGGACAAGATGAGGGAAGCGAGGCTAAGATGGTCACACTAGTGAGGAGGTGTGAGAAGTTGGTTCTAGAGGAGAGGCAGTGTTATGCTGAAGAATCATTGGGGAGAGCTGATAGACATGATATGACGTAGTTTCAGGTTACCAAGGATGCGACCCTAGGTAGGAGGGTATGGACGACACTTATTAGGGTAGAAGGTTAGTAGGTATTGTAGTGTTGTCTTATGTGGCTGTTGTCTGCGATGGTATTAGTTGTGTTATTGTAGTTCTTGTGTTTTATTTTTATCATTGTTTATTATTGTTTTTTAACTATTCTACCCTAGTAGACCTTTGATATGATTCCTTGTTATTTGCTATATTCTCTTCATTGTCTCCTTCTTTATACAAGAATTTGTTGCATTTGAGTCCAAGGTCTTTCGAAAGTAGTCTATCTACCTCCACGAGGTGGTGGTAAGGTCTGTATACATTGTACCTTCCCAGACCTCAGTTGTGAGATTTCAGTGGATATGTTGTTGTTACCAAATATAGTGGAGGTTGTTATGCATTATTCATATTTTAAGAGAGATCGATTTGTTATGTTAAACTTTATGATAAACCTGATTTCAGCTAGGTTGAGTTTTTTATGTTTTCTCCTGTCTGTTTCCATCTTGGATGGCGGGGTTGGCGTGCGTATTCTTGTCTTGTTTCCTCTTCCAGGATGCAATGTGTATTGCGTGTGTGTGGGGACGCTCCATTAGGTTGCACTAACAACAATTATGTATCAAGAGAGAAGTGCAAAAAATGTGGACAACCAAAGGAGGTAGCAGCAATGCCAGCAATTGCAATCCCTGGACTATCTCTCCCATCTCATCCAAATTATTTTGCCAGGACACAAGGAGGTGTGGAACAAAGGTTGAACATTGGGTTATTAGGACATGGAGCTCTCCAACAATTTCCCTTGAGCTCTAACTGGTCTCTAGGGGAGGCTGGTCAATACCAAAGCCAGCCTGGTGATCAGTATAGACTGCTGCAAACTCCTGGAGTTCCATATGCAAGCCAAACGAATCAGCTGCTTCAATTCCAAATGGATGGCGTAATGGTGACTGGCTCTGCATTTGTGGCTTTCACAACTACTCTTCTCGAGCTCAGGTATTTGCAAATAGAACATTAAATACTTCCAATGTATCAAAAAGCATTTTTAACTGGTGGTTTCATGTGGATGCACATCTTCTCTTGTAGTGCAAAAAATGCAATGCTTCTGCACCTCCAGCTTCATCGTCTTCTCTTGCCAGTACCCCTATTACAGGTTTGCACATCATAAATCTTTCATTGGTTTTCCGCTAAATTAATGAGTATAGATCACAAACTTATACTTTATGCAAAAGAAGTATATATATCAGAATGCTTATGCAGTCACTGTCCTTATTTTAATTTTTTGTTGTTACCCTCCACCTTAGCTCCCCACATTGTGCTCCCTTGGTTACTCAAACCCGCAACCTCAGGGTTGAAGGTGGAGGGTGCTTACACTTGAGCAGCCCTCACTTGTCACAGTCACTGTCCTTGCAGAGCTCTTTTTAACTATTTCTACTTTATAGCTGACTAGTTTTTCCAGTTTCATTTTAGTTCCTGCCAAACCATTGAAACTTATACATACATGACATATATTGAGCAAGGGCTTCCAATTAATTTTACTTGTGTTGGGACGAAAAACTGATTTGAACATTGGGACATGTTGATGTTTCTGAGCTGGATATTTATTTAAAAATAATTTTTTTTTTCTGTAACATAGTGGGAAGATTAAAGGGAAGCCGTAAGTTATGTTGCTTAGACTTGTTATTTTGCTGGCTTTGGTATCTGTCATCATCTGTTGTTTATTATGCTTGGGTAGGTGATCTCACTATTTTCCTGATGGTACTATTCCTTACTTGTATGCTCAACACTGCTTTCCTATTAGTTGTCGTGTTTCCTATGCTGTTGTTTCTCCTTTCCATTATGTTTTTGATTTGCTTCACCTGAGCCAAGGGTCTTTAGTAAGCAACTTCTCTACCTCCACGAGATAGAGGCAAGTTTTGCGTACACTTTTCCTTACCCAGACCCCACTTTGTGGGATCTCACTGTGTATATTGTTGCTCTTTGGCTAAGAAAATTGTGCCTGTCTTTTTACCTGCACATGTTTGCTTTTAGTCCAGTAATCTGTGCGTGTAACTGAACTAGTGTGATCTCTCATGTCTTCCCTCGCACAATGAAGCTCTTGGAACAAAGCGATTAGCATCGAAGGAACTTTTTCATGATTGGGACAACAAGAGGCTGAATGCAGGGCATGTAAGGAACCATCTTCTGGTATTGATATCGATAAATTGATGTTATGGATTGTTTGGTTGACATTCTTAGATTCTTTTATTTGAAGTTTTAGACATTTGGTATAAACAAGGCTATCCAAGAGTAGAATGGATAGGGGATTCAGGGGAAATCAACTAACTGCAATCCCAACGATCTTCCTTAATGAAAATTCAACTAACTGCAATCCCAACTAACTTCATTTTATTATGTACTTATGCTTGTGGGTTATTTAGACTGACTAGTGGAGGCAGCAGAAAGATACTCACATTTCTACTTCAAACTGATGTAGCACTAGGATAATTTATTTTGGAAGATAGTAGTGCAACAATCACATGATAATTTGTTCCTAAACACCACCAAATTAAATGGCCGGACAACAAACCATCATCGAGAGTTTTTTGTTACAATAGGAACAATTACATATTCTGATTGTAAAAAGGGTGAATAGGTTGTGAGGCATATATGGCATCTTTACTAGGAGCAGGAAAGAGAAAGATGGACAAGCTACAATTCTAAAATCCAGAATTGCGAATGATGGGCAAAAGATAAAGATAAGGTTAAAGTTACCAATTCAAAAAATAAATAAAGATAAGGTTATGCTAGTGAGCTGAGTTACCTAATACATGTGTTCTTCCCATCTGTTTAAGCTTTGTAGAACAGAGTTATTCATTACCTGTGCTAATGGGAGTTAGCAGGTACCAGGTGGAATTTGTCAAGGTGCAAGTAATGCCCGGACACCACTGTCTTGAAAGAAAATAAAAACGTCTGAAGTTTGATGTGATTTGAGGGTATTATCAGTTTGTTTGTTTCCATTTATTTTTCCTCTTTTTAGCTGAAAATTTTTTACTTATCCAGTCACTGCATTGAAAGACAACTGATACAGGGCTTCTAGCAACCTAGCAAGGCTTGTTGTACGTTATTATTAAGGGATCTTCGTGCAATTACCCATTAAAAATATATCAATCTTTTGTTTGCACAATTTCATCTAATTTGTTCAGATCTGTATTATCACGATGCAACTGGCTTTCTCAAAAAAAAAAAAAAATATGCAACTGGCAAAGCCAACTACAAACTGATAATGCAAGATGACTAGCTCCAGACGAAACAATCATGTTCTACATCTAAGTATAGTGCTAGAGACAATTCTTTACATTTTTTTTCAAATTGTGTTGTTGCATGTTTTTATCAGGGCAAAGCAATGGCGTGATGGGGACTGGATGTGCACAAATTGCAGTAATCATAATTACGCTTCTCAATCAAATTGTAATAGGTATGCTCCAAACTTGATTAATTAATTGTCAATTTGTTCAGAATTTTCTTTTCATAAAGGAGAAATATCCAAGGGTCAGTGGTGCACCTCAATGGAAAATGGGTTTGCTCCTCTACTTGTCTCCATTTAACTACTAGGTTTGAGCCGATGATGTATGCCTACACTCACATCACGCGTTGCACTCTTACCACTAAGTTAAAGTCTTGGGGGCTGATTTATTCATAATTCTTTGAACCGACAGTGAGCAAATGTTGATAAACCTCAAGTTATCTTAACTTGACTTCGATTACTCCAGTGAAGTTGTAGTTTCTGTTCTTTAAGGAGGTACTAGCAATTATTTTTAAAATTGCATTTGGACATTTCATATTGCCTTGTATTCTCATTGTGATGATGGTCTTCTCAATCACATTTTTTAAATAAAAAATAAAAGTTTTTTCAATCACATGTAAAGTATTTAATGTTCAAAAAGATTCACCCTCCTGAAGAACAGATGGAGGAAAGCGGTGTTGGCTTAACTGCATCACCTGAGATATGTTGGCTAGAGATAAATATGGAACTGAGAAAACTTGATGAGGAATATCTATTTTTCTTTCAATATTGATCCCCAACAATCCATCTTCAAAACATATATATTTTTTTGTTTTAACTTAGTTACTTGGTTTTCAAAGCATATAATTTTGTCTTGACATCTAGGACATTCGCTTGTACAGGTGCAAAAGTGAGAGAGACGTACCAACTCAACCTGTTACTTTGCATAGAATTTGAGTTATAACCAACTTGAATTTGTTGTAGCTTTACAAGATACATTGGTATCCTCCTTTAAACTTTTTATCATGTTGTGTGTAGTTTTGGTAGATTTGGTGAACATCGAATGAGGTATATTAGTAGATATGGTGTAAATTTATCGTTTTACCAAATCTTCTTCGGGTGACCGAGGTACTCAAGAGAATAGTATCAGTATGTTCTCTATTTTCTCATTGAACTGTTTCTTCAAATACTCTTAGACTGATATTGCAATCTGTATCAACTTGAGTCATCTGATATATTTATATTGAACCGTCTGTTTTCCTGGTGAAAACAAATGTGAGATGCAATCGTTTCCTCTCTCTGTCTCTTCAGTCTGATGTATCTGAAAATGATAGTCTATTCAAGTATTTTCCTGAGGAAATCATCAAATTTGATACACAACAAATGAACAAGAATATGTTGATCATCTTCTCAATTCACACATATACATCAACAACATACTCCACTTGTGTAATTGCACTTGGTATGTTGTTGTTGTATACATCTTAAATGTGTACAACTTTGCATATTTAAAGAATATTGAACTTACAGGCACTCTTGGTCTTGATTATAAAAAAAAAAACCAAAATACTCCCTAATAAACAGACAACTTAGAGTAACAACCAATTATTCATTGGTAAATGTCTTTTCTTGAGACCTCTACCATTATCGTTATACTAAATTCAAACTCAACATGGCTTTTCTGGTTATTTGTTTTGGTTTCCGACTTGGTACCTAGTATCTGTATTGAGATCTGACTATATTTGAATTTGTGATGGGAAGTCCAACACTGGAGCTAAAGCTCTCCTTTAGAAAGATGACTCCATATCCAGGGCTCGATCTATTTTTACGAATATCAGTGTTCTTGATTTCCCGTCTTCTTGGAAAACAATCCACTAATCAAAATTTTCCTTTTCATTTTCTTCTTAAGTTGTGAAGGACTATTCTCCATTTCTTTATTTACGTGATATTTGCTGACAATGATCCTAGTGAGTAAAGGTGTACTAGCAAATTTAACAGACCTCTTTGTCTTGAACTCTATCTCATTGTCATCTTCCTCTTGAAACTGTGTTCTGGCTTCAACTTTGGATGATGGATTATCGATGAATTTGAGATCTTCGTCAATCTTAGGATTATCGAGCGCTAACGGTACTTTCTTCTTCTGTTCTCTTGTCTTCAATTAATGTATCTCTCTTTTTGTTAGTTCTAGCTCTTCTTTTAGAGATTGAAGGCAATGTGCCATGAATATTCCTTCTTCTTTACTTTTCTGGAGGTTTTGGTTCGTCTCTTCAAGATCAACTGTCACTGGTGATTCAAGTTTAGACTGGTTTTGTTCACCACTTGCCTTGCTCTGCACCTAAGAGAGTTGAGGGCTTAAATAGTTGTGTTTAGAGTGACAAAACTAGTCGATGAAAATACTGACCCGTTTATCCATTAGCTTAGTTTATTTTGATCTGTCCAATTCAACCCAGAGGGTTGGTTTATGGCCTGTTCCAAAGCCTATTTCAGTCTAAATTCATCTTTTTGACACTTTTAGTTGTTCCCTAAACTTATATTTCTATCTTGTTTTCAATTTCATTAGCATTGTTGTTTTCATCTATGTTGCCTTGTGTAGATTATTTCGTACAATAACTACGTCCTCAATCATTAGCAAGTTGGGGTCGACTATATGAATTTTTCCTTTACTGCATCAACTCTCACATGGTTAATTCAAAATAAAGTGCAAGTCAGAAGGAGAAGAAAAAGAACCTCTTTGAGTTGCTTGGCATAAATTTCTCCAGCCAAAAAATTCTCTCCAAATAACATGCTCCTTCACTGACCCGAATGGCTGCCTCGTATCGATCTCTACACGTCCCCGCACCACCAGTCCTCCTCCTCTTTCCATTTTATACTCAGTCAGAACTCAATATGGAGGAAAAAAGATGATAAAATGTGGTGTTTTTTATTTGGTTTGAGTTTTGTGTGTACATATATTGCATGAAGAACTAAGGATAAAAGATGATGAAATCTGGTGTTTGTTATTTTACATTCTGTTATTTGAACTTTTAGACATTTGGGTATCAACAAGGCTATCCAGGAGCAGAATGGATCGGGGATTCAAGGGAAATCAACTAATTGCAATCCCTAGAGAAAACTCAATGGTGCTTCCTTTGCAAGCCAACATACAGATTCCTCGTGTACCAGCAGCACTTACACTCCATTGTAAAGGGTAAGATTTTATTATCTACTTATGCTTCTGGGCTATTTAGACTGACTAGTGGCAGCAGCAAAAGATACTCACATTTATTTTGGAAAATACTAGTGCAATAATCACAGGATAATTTGTTCCTAAACACCACCAAATTAAAACGTCATCGAGAGTTTTTTCGGTCATGTCTAGGGGGGTACTTGTGCATTTTCCCGATATAAAATAAAGCTTAATGATTTGGCTACATAATTTCTTATAATTAAGTGATCTTTGAAATATAAATACTTATGATATTTCATTTTTTTGTAGTCAGTTTTTGAAAACATTTAACTAATATATTTTATTGTAGTCTAGCATGGAGCGTAAGAAAGCATTAGGACGCAGAAAAATTTCATTAGAGAAAATAGAAAATGAAGTTGCTCGATATTTCTCATTTTCTAAACGTTGTTCATGCTTATATAAAAATGGTAGTAAACTCGTAAGAGAATCTGATGTCAATCTTGGAATTGTTCTTTCTTCTACATTTGGTAAACATTATTCATTTTTTCACCCCACTACTGATGTAGTCATTGAACGTTTTATAAATACCACAACAGAATCAGGTCTAGGTGCACAACTCATTGCTGCAGAGGCACGCAACAAGGTAATTCAAAACAACGATAGGCTAAATGAATTAGATGCAAGAGAAAAAGTTGCTAAGGAAAAAATATGTTTTATGAATCAAATGAATGAGGCTAGAGTTAAGTGTTAGTGGGAGTACATGGATCAATTCAATGCAGAGGACATATACCAAGTTTGAAGGAATCATCAATACCGCCGAGGAACTCTTAAATGCCCAATTGAAGCAGCTAGAAGATGGTGCTCCATCCTCCTTACATCCCCCACCAAAGGACGCAAATAACTGATGTTTATGCTTCATAAAATCATCTTCGGATAATATCTTTTATATAAGCTATATACAATACTTTAAATTCACATTAGTATTTGTGCTTTATTTTTATTTTGTTATATTGTTTCAATTATGGCGCAGTACATGTACTTTGCAATGATTTTTAATAAAGATATCTTGCGTATTAGTATTTTTGTCCCCTACATGTTAGGCATTTTAATATTGTATTATGAGTTCAAATTACATGCATTATAACATATTAATTTCTTTGAGTCTATAGAATATATTTTAAAAAACTCGTGTCAAAATAATTATTTGAGAAAATAAAGTTGCAACCAATATATGCGAATAAAAATGACTCAAATACGAAATGATTTGTTTTTTTATAACAAAGGAATTTGATCATTCTATATAAAGGAAACATTTATGTCTCCTAGTCTTATTTCAAATATTTTGTCATCTGGATATCCTTAGACAAACATATATTCATCTTATTTTTTGTTAATGTGGTTTTCGAACCAACTTTCGGTTATCAAGATTCAGAAAAATGAGAACTATCACTTAGGGTGTTACATCCGGAGAGCACCCCCATATGCGATCGGCGGCGGCGTCCTATCACATTACTCAGACAAACCCTTAGTGTTCTTCATAACATGTCATCAGTTAAGAATGCAGTAAAATTAAAAACTTATGCATATACTAAGTGAGGTATACTTAGACCTCTCACATAGAAGCTTACTTAGGCTTTTCTTATAGCAACATGATAACATACATACGATATTGTAAAACTTGTCTCACATAAAAATCATCTAAAGAGTATGAGTTGGACTTAGACATTAAAATGTCAACACGCCATATAGGCCTTACTGCAATGAAATCCAAAGAACATAAAACGGAATAAAGAGTATTCTTAAAAACTACTAAAGTCTTCATAAGCTAGAATAATAAAAAGATAGCATCCCCGAACATGAGGACCTACCAACACTTGGAGAAAGAGTTCCAAGCTTCTTCAATCGACTTTCTTAATCTTCCATGGCCGGACCCTACATTTGTAGTAATGTAAATTAAGGGGTTAGTAAGCCACATGTACTAAGTACGGGTATATGAACATAAACATTTAAGGACATGCATGAAAAGGACCATTTCTTCATAAAGCATGTGTTAGTTTTTAGAGAAGGAAAAAACATAACAATCTTATCTTCTTTTGTTATTGAACAAGTAGGAACATTAGTTTGATAAACGAACAAAGAAAAATTTATGAAAACTACTTACTTCATTATAACACAAATATTTATAGGAGTTTACAAGTGAACCAACTCCTAAGGATAAGATTAAAAACTAAGGATAAGGATAAGGATAAGGATAAGATAGAATTTAACTACTAAACAGTAATTAACTACCCTAGTAAATAACTACCCTACAATACAGACAATTTGGACTGATGCAGTTCTTATGCATATTTCTAACACTCCTCCTTGCTTTAAGAGCTGCAAACTCCAAGTTTTTGCCTGAGAAGTTGAAATTTATTTCCTGATAATGGTTTGGTGAAGATATCGGCCAGCTGCTCTTCAGTTTTGCAATAGAGGGGAATCACGTCACCATTATTTTGCACTTCCCTCAAGAAGAAAAGCTTGATGTTGAAGTGTTTTGTTTTCCCATGAAATACAGGATTATGAGAAATTGCTATTGCAGATTGATTGTCCACAAATACTTCAGTTCCCTTTGTCTGATTCATGTGCAGATCACCAAAAATTTTCCTCAACCACAATGCTTGATTTACTGCTGCTGTTGCAGCCACAAATTCCGCCTCTGCAGTGGATTGAGCCACAACGTCCTGCTTCTTTGAGCACCACGAAAATATTCCTGAGCCAAGACTGAAACAATATCCAGATGTGCTCTTCATGTCATCTGCGGATCCAGCCCAATCACTATCAGAATACCCAAGTAGTTTCAGATCTATTTTTTTCTGAAACTTGACACCATAATTGATGGTTCCTTTGATGTATCTAACAACTCGTTTTGCTGCTTTTAGATGCACCTCACTAGCACAATGCATGAACCTCGATAGAATGCTTACATCATACAAAATATCAGGTCTTGTAGCTGTGAGATATATCAAACAACCGACTAAGCCTCTGAAGTACGTTTCCTCCACTTTCTCTGCTCCGTCATTCTTGCTTAGTTTCTCTTTTTGGTTCATAGGAGTATTCATCTCCTTGCAATCTTCCATGTTGAATTTCTTGAGAATTTATCTAGCATATTTCTTCTGGCAAATGAAAACTTCATCTTGTCCCTGCTTGATTTCCATACAAAGAAAATAAGACATTAGACCAAGATCAGTCATCTCAAAGGCTTGCATCATTTCTTGCTTGAAATCCTCGATATGCCTTGTATTGCTTCCTGTAATTAGTACATCATCCACATATATAGACACAACAAGAATATCAATGCCATGATGTTTAACATAAATAGTAGATTCTGATAGACTCTTTTCAAAGCCTAAGCCAAGTAAATGACCATCTATTCGACCATACCAGGCCCTTGGTGCCTGTTTAAGTCCATAAAGTGCCTTTCTTAACCTATAAATTTTGTCCTCATTTCCTTTCTTCACAAAGCCTTCAGGTTGCTCAACATAAATTTCTTCCTGTAGAAAGCCATTAAGGAATGCTGATTTGACATCCATCTGATACACTTTCCAACCCAACTGTGCAGCAAGAGCAAGAAGTAACCTGATCGTGTCAAGCCTAGCTACTGGTGCAAATGTATCAAAATAATCCACACCAAAAATTTGAGCATACCCCTTAACTACAAGTCTTGCTTTATGCTTATTCACTGAACCATCGACATTTAGCTTGGTTCTAAAGACCCATTTCAACCCAATTATCTTTCTGTCTTCAGGTTGATCAACAAGCTCCCAAGTCATGTTTTTCTCAATCATAAACAACTCTTCTTTCATTGCAGCAACCCATTTTTTTATCATTTTTAGCTTCATTGTACCCAGAGGTTCACATACTGCTACATTGCATCTCTGATATATATCACTGAGTTGTCGAGTACCTTTAACTGGTAAATGATCCACCATTTCATCCTGTCGTGAGAGTGATATTTTCTTCTCAAAAAACTGGGTAAGAGACTTTTTTGCTTTGTCAGAAGTGTTAACGACAAATTTCTTCGAGTCTTCCCAACACCACTCTTCATTTTCTATAAAATTCACATCTCTACTAAAGATTATATTTTCAGTTTGTGGTTGGAAGACTTTATATGCCTTTGAAACTGAACTATATCCAATAAAAATGCCTGGAACAACTTTTTATCTAGTTTATCTCGTTTAACCTGAGGAATGTAGGAAAAACAGAGACAACCAAACACTTTAAGAAAATTTAATGATGGTTTAAATCCATACCAAGCTTCAAATGGAGTTCGGTCTTTCACTGCCTTTGTGGGAAGCCTATTTTGAAGAAAAACTGATGTATTTGCTGCCTCTGCCCAAAATTTCTTTGGCAAGTTCTTCTCGTGCAACATGCATCTGGTCATCTCCATAATGTATCTGTTTCTTCTCTCGCTTACTCCATTTTGTTGTGGAGTATAGGGAGTAGTAAGCTGATGATGAATCCCTGCTTCCTCACATAACATGTCAAACTGGTAAGAAGTGTATTCCTTTCCATTATTTGTTCTTACGGACTGAATTTTACAGTTGGCTTCATTTTCTACTTTTGCTTTGAACTTCCAAAAACATTAGAAGCCTCTGACTTATGCTTGAGAAAATAAATCCAGCACATGCGGTTAGATCATCTACAAAAATGATATAGTAAAGACTATCTTTTAGTGAAGGAGTCCTTTGTGGTCCTGCTATATCAGTATGAATTAGTTGCAATTTGTTCGAGGCTCTCCAAGTTGTCTTTGAAAATGGAAGTCTGTTTTGTTTTCCATATTGACAAGCAAGACAATTTGAAGAATGTACTTCTAAAACAGGCAAGTCCTTAACTATTTTCATTTTTTGCATTTTAACCAACCCTTCATAGTGATAGTGTCTGAGTCTCTTGTGCCATACTTCTGCAACACTTTCTTTTGCTGAAAAAACAACATGCTCCTCCTCAAATGGATCTAATGAGAAACTTTTGCCTCTCATTCTTACTTTAAACATTTCTTGATCTGAAGCATCCTTGATCAAGCAATGATTATCTTCAAAATTTAACTTGTAGCCTTTTTCCATCAATTGACCAACACTAAGCAAGTTTTGATCTATGTCAGGTACATAAAGCACATCAGAAATTGTTTTAGTACCTGAATTACTTGGAATAGCAATGTTCCTTTCCCTCTTACAGGAAGATGGTCGCCATTACCTATTCTGACTTTAGTAATGGTCGTAGGCTTCAATTCCTTGAAGAGAGACATGTCATTTGTCATATGATTAGTGCATCCACTATCAATCAGCCAACACTCACTAGATGATCTACTTGAAAAACATGTAGCAACAAAGAGTTGATCTTCCTCCTCACCCTCAACAATTTTAGCCTCTGCTTCTTGTTGCTGACTATTGTTCTTGCAAATTACAGCTTCATGCCCAAGTTGATTGCATTTACTACATTTAGCATCAGGCCTTCTCCAACATTTATATGGTGGATGACCTTTCTTGTTACAATGCTTACAAGGAGGATAACGTTTCTTTGAGTGTCCAGTTTTTCCTTTGGTAGTACTTGTTGAAATGCCTTCACCATTCTTCTTGTTCTTCTTCTTTTTGTTTTTGCCTCCATCTTGAGGCTTGGCAAACAATGCTCCCTCTGTATTTCCTTCTTCTCTCATGACTCTTCGTTGTTCTTGTGCCTGCAAAGCATTCAATAACTCTGCGAAGGTGATCTTGGACAGATCCTTCGTGTTTTCCAAAGTAGTTATGGTTGCTTCAAATCTTTCTGGCACAGTTACCAAAATCTTTTCAACAATACGTGAATCATTAAACACGGAACCAAACAATCTTACCCTGTTTGCTATGTTCAAGAGCCTTTCAGAGTAATCTTTGATGGTTTCAGTTTCTTTCATCTTCTGTATCTCGAAATCTCTTATAAGATTTAGCACTTGCATACCTCTGATCCTTTCATCCCCTTCGTATTCTGCCTTGAGATAATCCCAGATGTCTTTTGCTGACTTTAGAGACATAATTCGAGTGAAGATTGAAGAAGATACTGCTGAAAATAAACAGGCCTTTGCCTTTGATTTTTTGGTTTTCCTGTCTTTATGGTTTTTGATCTGGGCCATAGTAGGATTGTTAGGCAACAGAGGAACTTCATAATCCTCTTCGACTGCCTCCCACATATCCATGGCATCTAGATATGTTTCCATCCTTGCCGCCCAAATCTGATAATTATCACCATTAAAAACAGGTGGTGCCATTACAGAAAAACTTGATTCTGCTTCCATGATTGATAAACTTGTCTTGTTGATTACAATCAAAACACCCACGGATCCCTCAAGAAATAATTGCTCTGATACCAATTGTTAGTTTTTAGAGAAGGAAAAAACATAACAATCTTATCTTCTTTTGTTATTGAACAAGTAGGAACATTAGTTTGATAAACGAACAAAGTAAAATTTATGAAAAGCAAAACTACTTACTTCATTATAACACAAATATTTATAGGAGTTTACAAGTGAACCAACTCCTAAGGATAAGATTAAAAACTAAGGATAAGGATAAGGATAAGGATAAGATAGAATTTAACTACTAAACAGTAAGTAACTACCCTAGTAAATAACTACCCTACAATACAGACAATTTGGACTGATGCAGTTCTTATGCATATTTCTAACAGCATGCTAAGTCATACAACAGAGCATATACAAGATAAGGATCACAACAACATAAAGCATGATCATAACCAAAGACATAACATCATAAAATCATATTAACATTTCATGTTCAATAGTGCATATCAACTTAACATACAAAACACTTACCAATGATCTCATCACAAGTCTAGAAGTGCAATGATCAATGAATCCCCATAACCCCACATAATCAATTAAACAAAATAGGAGACCATAAGTAAAGGTTTGTTTCATATAACTTATATCATAGGTAGTCATCACCACATATAGCAATATAGACCAATAACATGTTCATCAACATAACCAACATCATATAAGAGTAACATCTTATATCATAAGCATTATACATTTCATATTATCATATTACATAAGAACAATCTCCTTGGACTTACCTTAGAGTCAACTTGTGCAATGTCTAGGTAGAGTCACATACCCCTACCTATACTAAGTAGACTCCTCAAGTTACCCTAGTCAATGTCCATTTACTTGTCTTTCATTTTACTTGAGGGAATAATCGCCTTAACCGACATTATACCATTGAGCTAAACATGGAATCCGGTGTCATGAATTCCCACACCGAATGAAGGTGGTCTACCGGCCAAAGTAGAACTAAAACATGAACATAACATTCTAGGTGGATCCACTAGCTAATATTCCTATGGTGGAAACATAGTTCAAGAACTAGGAGATATATTAGAGACCCATAGTTCCACATTACACGGCAGCCTCTATCTCATGAGAGTCATTGTGAACCTACCTTCCAACTAGGGAAGGGATACCTCTCATATCTAGTTCATCGTTGCTAAGCTGAAGCCCATTTTTTTAATAACCTTTAAGTCATCATTTATTCATAAATATTATCATAGGTCATAGGAGATTAACTCCTTGTATAAACAGGATCATAAGCTCTTTAGGTTTAAGATGAGAATTTACTTTCATTACAACCCTTCATCCGTGGGATTAAAATATAATAATCATAGTGTGTAAGGCATACAAGATAAACATCATCAACTTGCATTATCATATCCTTACCATGATCCCACATTTAACATATTCATAGGCTAACATATATGCATAGCAACATCATACATACTTCAATTTCATAGCTACATCAATTATAGGCCAACATCAACCTAATAGAGAAATCATGACTTTAGAAGACTTACCTATTGCTTCCAAGAATCTTCATCAAGCACTTACACTCAATTCATAACAATCATTCCATAACATAGTGAAATACTCAATAACGTTACCAATCCCAATCACTTTCGTCATACACAAGACCAATTCATAGTTTAGGGATAATGGAAAAAGGGTCATTGAGGAGTTCATTCGAGTTATAGTTCAAATCCCAACATTTAAATGATATTAAGTAGTAGATACAACATAAGCGAAACCCTTATTTAGAGATGCAACATGCTTCACACGAAAAACAACATTACCATATCAATTATTCAACAATACATACTTAATTAGCCATAGAAAACCATTGTTTTTCATCATTAGTCATAAATCTCAAGTTAGGAAGAAAACCCGTTTGTAGAGTAAAAACCCTAAGATTGAGTTGTTGGAAATCATCTTTGAAAGGAGCTCTTGGGGAAAGGAATCCCAAGAGTGAAAAACCCATACCTTATTGACGAATATTCCACGAATTTTGAATGAAAATCTTGAAGTCTTTGTCTTCTTCCTCAAGCTTTTCTTGTGCTTCAATGGAGGTTGAAAAGAGAGTTTTTGACAGAGATGAGAGGGATTTGTTTATTCTGAATGAAATGCGTGAAAGTGGTCGAAAACTGACTAAATTTATTATAGACTCGTCCCCTAAAATACCCAAAAAGACACGTCACTTAAATGGATTTTTTGTGAAGTTAAATTGACTTAAAAACGACGGGACGAATCTGGGAAGTGGCTACGCGTCGCGGGGTCAATTTCACATTTTATTTTTGAAATCCGGGTTGAGGCAGTAAGCCTCGTGGAGGCCCCGCGTTGTGAGGAAACTTTTTGGCCTCCACGTGATGGTTGCGCGCAGGCTGGTTTGGCATCCTGCTTGCCCATGTTCGGGTTCTCCTCAAGGACCCTTCGGGCGGTCCTTGGGGAGTCGTTACCGGACGTTTGGACCCTTTGTACTACATATTACCTATTTAAAGTTTTTTACAAGTTTTGGACTTCATTTGACACTCCCAAACCTTCACCAAACATGGGGACGTCTACTAGTTCAAATTAGCTAGTTTCCAGACGTCAAGGTCTTTCTTTGTCGTTTGGCTCTAACCTTTTCTTATTGAGTTTAATACGTTATTATAGGTCTGGAAACATCATTTAAATCATTATTAAATGGCTAATATCTAGTCTAAGTCATGGAACTTCCGGAGTGTTACATAGGGTCTGTTTGGAATGCCATTTGGTAATTGGAATTGGGTAATTACCAGGGTAGTAATTACCAGCATAGTAATTACACAGTCTAGTAATCGCAGTGGTATGTTTGGTTGCCACAATGTAATTACACATGTCATGTTTGGATGCCACAATGTAATTACACATGTTCAGTTTGGATGCACAACTACAATCATAATATTATATTAAATTTTAAAAATATAAATTAATTATTTAAAAATTTTATTAGACAAATAAGAAACTATATAATTGGTATTGGATTAAATGTTTAAGATATATATATATATATATATATATATGAAAATATATTAATTAATAAACATATGTTCTTAACTAATACTATGAAAACAATATTGATTTATATTTTTTCAAATTATAACATTTTAATTGAATTGATCAGAAAAACTAAAGTATGAAGTATCCACTAATAACATGAAATCCATGTTTCATAAAAACATTAATATCTAAATAAAATGTCATATATTATTAAATGTTTGAACAAAAAGATAATTTATCAAGTCTAATTACTAAATAAATTGCAATGTGAATTTAATATTACTAAAACAAATTAAATGAAACTAAAAATATAACATAAGTGATAAATTCAAAGAAAAAAATCTTACATAATACTCTTATCGCTAATTTCAACATAGCATACATAAATATGATTTAAATTCTACTTAACAATAAATTCTATTTTAATTTAAAATTAGAATACTAATAGAATTATGCTAATGAGAAATAAGCATGGAATAAAATATAGATAATACGAAAAAATGTATAGAATCACATGAAATAAGGTTGAGAACGACAAGAAAATGAAATTTAATTATATAAAATAAAAAATAAACTTTTAGAAATTTTTTAGAATAATAAATTTTAAAAAAAGTTTAAATAATAGAAGTAAAAAATTAAAACAAAAAATAAAAATAGAAATTAAAAAAAAAAGTAATTAACTGGTAATTACACCATGTAATTACCAGCAATTCACAACCTTTGGCTATGAATTGGAGAGTGTGATACCCTTTGTCAATTACACCAATTACCTGCTAACCAAGTAATACTTGTCCAACTAAACAAGACATACAATTTAATTCCACGTAATTACACCAAATCCAATTATCAGGGTGTCCTTCCAAACATGCCCTTAATATTTTTGGCTCCGCTGAAATTGAATCTGAGACTTCAGGACTCTCAACCACTTCATTGATCATTATGTCACACCCTTGAGTGCATAATGTGACAAGTTTATAAATGTGAAATATTTATATAGAGTAAATTAACAAGGGGATATATAATTGCTATTACTAAAAGTAAATTTATAGCCTATTTGGATACATTTTTTAAAAAACTACTTATTTTAAATTAGTTTAGTTTAAAAAAGTTTTGCTAAAAAATATTATTTTTTTTGATAAATAATTTGTATTTTATCAATAAATTTTAGAAACACTTTTGAATATCAATTAATATTTGACCAAACTTTTTAAAAGTACTCTAAAATGTAATTTTGTCAAATACTATTGTGAGACTCTTCAACAATAGTAAATCAATTATTGAAGCAATTTAATTGTTAATGAACTTGAATTTTTCTAATTAATAATTAGTGATATACTCTTCTGTTTTAATTTGTTTGTATGTCTTATTCCAATTTGGTCTAACTTTATAAAAATAAAGAAGACTTTTGAAATTTATGGTCTTAAACTAAATATATGTAGAAAGTACTAAAATATTCTTCCATCTTGTGGTCATAAATACGTCACGTGAAAAGTTAAATTTAAAGAGTCTTCAATAAAGAAAAAATACATCTATTTTAAATAGACTAAAAATTAAAATAAGACAAACAAATTTAAACGAGAGAATTTTAAATGATTCTATTTTTGTTATGTTCTTAGTTCTTTCAGTTGATAGGAAACAAAGAATGCGAGTTGCTAGTCATTTTCCATTTTGACAACTCCTATAGGGATGACAATGTGTTGGGTGGGTTAACTCAAACACGCAAAATTCTCAATCCGCCCTATCCCACCCTGTATAACATTTTTTTCTATTCTCTATCGACCCTACCATGTATAAATTCGCTCTGTCCTTATAACACCCCAGAAATTTTTTGAGGCAAGAGTCGAACCATTCTTTGTTGAGAGTAAAATTTTACTGAGGACTTGAAATTTTCTTAAGTGTTAAGGTCGCTTGATGTAGCACCTTTAGTTCCAAAAAGAACTAAAGAGGAGTCATTCCTAGGTTCTTCTAAGTTTTGGATCAACTTGAAACAACCATAAATTTTAGCACATAATGATTTAGGAGACCCATAAGGTATCAAATGAAAGGTCTTGGAATCCTCTTTCCAGCGCCGTTGAGTTTGCTACTTTTCGAGGTTGTATGAGGGAGATAATTCCCATTTGAACTCGGGTTGTCCAAATAAGAAACATTACCTGAAAATATGAAGGGTATTTTGGTCTTTTCCTTACTCCATCAGATTAAACAGAATTTTAGTAATATTTTGGGGGGAAATATAATTTGAGTCAGTTTTAATAAATCCAAATACGCTTAGGGGTCGTTTGGTATGTTGCATTATAAGAAAAGTTCATGTATTATGTAATGTATTATTTAATACTATGTTTGGTAGGAACTTGGGTCTATGTATAACTAATCCATGAATTAGTTATACCTCCTACATGGTATTATGATGTATTACTAATACCTTCCATTTGGAGGTATTAGTAATACGTAGGATATAATACTATGGGATAAGTCTATGTAAATACAATAATATCCCTCAAATCACTTCAATTATTTATTTATTTTCTTGATTCTATGATTTTATATTTATAGTTTTATACTAGTAAATTTATTTGAATAACAACAAGAGAAGGCTCAAGCAATAGGAAAATATCCAGTTTCTCTCGCAAAATATTAGCTTATAAATTATTTAGAGAGAGTTGTTTGTTACTAAATAAATCCAATACAAATTTGAAATGTGAGTTGTGTATTTGTATATGAAGTTTGTGATCTTAATTGTGGGTGGGTGGGGTGGGGGGGTTAATTAATTGTATTCTGAATAATTAAAAAAATTACATACATATTTAAATTACAACTTGCAATTTTATGTCTAAATGTTGATTATTTATTCAATTTTACGATTGTTGATCGTTATTAAGATGACAATTATTTCTTCTCAAATAATTCAAGTAAAAATGTAGCAAACATGAAAACAAATTTTTGTTCTCATAGCTAGTTAGAAGGCCAGTATATTGTCCGGTAATTATATACCTTGACCCACTTAAAAAATAATTCAAGAGTATAATTGAAAAGAAGTTTTTTTGTTTATAGAATTTCAATCCAAACACAAGATGAGGTGGGAAACAATGAACCAAACACCTGATAAAAATAATTATAACATTACTAATCCATGCACTACTAATCCTTGCATTACTAATCCCTGCTTTATTAATCTTTGTACCAAACGACCCTTAGGGTTTTGTACCAAACGTCCCCTTAGGGTTTTAGAAGAGAGTTCATTCAACTCATTCCTATGTTCTTTAAAATTTTGATGTAAGATTTTACTTGGGTAAACTTCAAACGACCATATCTCTTAGAATATAAGGATTTACGTAACCCATAACTATCAAATTAATGGTATTCGAATCTGCTTTCCAACGCCACTAATTTTGCGTCAATCCCATTTCTGAGTAGAAATGTATGACCATTTTAGTAACTGATATAGTGTAATGACAAATTAGCCTACGTGAAGACATTGAAAAGGATCTTTTTGTTCTATTTACCTCAAAGAAAATCCTAAAAGAATTTCTTGACTAATTAAAGACCCACACCAATCAAATGATCATCTTTTAACCCATTATTCTCTTATCTCTCAAATCCTAGGGCAAAACCCTAAGGAAAAATTAAATTAGAAAACTCCACTCAAGATCTTTCAATCTTTTTCAGACGTTTTCAAAATTCTTCTTCAAGATAAGTCCTTCTCCAAGAATCATTCTTTCCAACTCAAAATTCTCCATAAAATTATGAACACTAATGAAAGTCATAATTCTTGGCCATAGAATTTCAACAAACTATTTCAAGAAATTTCAAGAAAGATTTTCTTGATTTTTCTCCTTCATGTTATGGTTTCAAGGCCTCTAATCAAGTTCTTCTCAGAGATTCTTCAAAAACCTTGTTCTTTTAGGTATGTAAGACTATCATAGTGTTGGACTAGTTCGTCCTCACGCCCTACATCTTCTTTCAAATCAGTGAAAGAGAAATCTAGAATTCTACCCCTAGATGAGTATTTTTTAGATAAGTTGATTTGATTTCTTGAGTTCATGGTTATTTTAAAAGTTACATTCCTAATTATTGAGTCTCTATATTGTTATTAAGATCCTTGAGTTGATTTGTTCATGTTCATATTTTAGCATGAACTTTATTTTGAGTTATAAATCTTGAGAAGCTTTTTAAACCAACAATTCAGTTTAAATTGAGTTTTTTGAGGAAGTAAATATAAGTTTTGTGAAAAGAGTTTTCTAAACATGATTAGTATGACAATCGAGTATGTAATCAATGTATGAACAATATGGTATCAAGATATACCATCACTGTTTATGCATTATGACTTTCCGAGTCATCAATGATCATACTATAATATGATTTTGATATGTTTTGTGAAAGTATTTTCAAGTATGAGTTGAGTAAGTGTATAAGGGGACTATGTATTCCCAGAGGTATCAATTTTAACATTGATAAAAGAGAAACTGAGATTTCTAAATGAGTTATTAGTTTAAAAGACATTTCAAGAGAAAATACCTCTTTTAAAAGGATAATTTGAGTAATTATTACAAACCACGGAAAGATTTATGTTTTTAAACATATGAGTATGAGTATATATATACTATTGGGAGTAGTATTCAGCACCTATATAGGGGATAGTTCAGGTAACTCACCCCCCATAAACCATGTATGTCAACACGGGTAAATGTATAACGACCTATTTTTATCATTAATGAAAAGCCGATGGGGAAGAATTTTGTGCACAAAACTTTTTTGTAGTAATTTGGAAATTCTAGCCTAGGCTAATCTTGGACGAAATTTGAGTCATGGGAGGTTTAGATAAATCTGTTAATGCATGCGGTGTGTGTGTTAATTATGAATTTAATCCTATGAGTGGATAGCCAAGACGTTCGGTAGCATGTACGGCTTTAAAAAATTGAATTTGGACGAGTAGAACTCTCGAAACTGATCTTGACATGAAAGGGTAGTTTCTGAATGTTAAGGGTTGAAGGTGTGTTGTGAAATGAGAGTTTGAAACCCAAATTCTGAGCTTGTCTCCGTGCAAACCACCGGGGCGGGGCCGCTGTGGTGGGTTAGATACCACTATGGCGGGACAATTATGAACTTAAGTTGGGAAAAACTCAAAAATTGTTACTTTTTGCAAAACTTTGTTCTTGAGAGGTAGGAGATGACCCAAGGTTATTCTTGACAGTTTTCCACGATTTCTAGCGCTAAAGGTAAGATAGTTACTCCCTTAATTCGTGTTTTTTATTTAGAACTTAGAAAATAGGGTAATTATCATTAGGGGAGGGTTTTGGTTTCAAATTGATGGTGGAAAAAACCCTAATTGAACATTAGGACCTGTGTTTGGTCTTGGATTGATAATTTTAGTTATAATCAGTATAAGTTAGACCTTATTTATTAATCCATGCATTATTTAACTAATTTAGACCAAAAACAAGCGGAAAGAAAAGACTCAAGTGTCTTAAGAGGATTCAACCTTGATTTCGAGGTAGGTGAAGGTTTGATTTCCTATTTGTGTGATATATGTTGGTTGATTTCTTTATTTTATGCTTTCATGTGTGTGAATAGTGAAATGTGAATCGAACCTAATAAAATGATTATGTGTGAACTAGTAAATGCAATGAACCTACTACTTGACCAGGTGACTATTTTTACTATGCATTATACTGTGTTTTTTATTGTGGTTGTGATGATTGAATTGGGGTCACATTCTGAAACATGCATTGAATCAATGTCACGTTTTGACACATATATTGAACTCGGTGTCACGTTTCGACACACTAACAGTTTGGATATGGATTTCATAAAAGAACAACTTGTGATTATTATGTTTATATCTATCTTTCATTGATGTTATAGATTGTATGTTGCTCTAAAATGATGACTTAATTTTGCATTTAATTTATGTGTGTTGACTATGTTGTAATTACATATGTATATTGTGCTTACTGAAGTGGTCGCGTGATCCGACTAGTACATTGTGGTTGTGTACTGATATTTCACTTGCTTTTTTTTTTGTGAGTACATGGCATCTTCATGAGACTACTGACATACCTCGGTTAGGAGATCACTGAACGAGACCGGATTCAAGGGTGATCCAATTCTTCCAGGCTTCCTTGGGTCTTCTATTGTTTACTCCATTAATTTCGGACTCATACTTTATAGTTAGACATATTTGTGTTAGTTTCGGGGTTACAACCTCAGTCTCAGACTTGTCGTTAGCAGAATTCTGGCAAATTGACCTTCAGGCTAGGGGTTGAATTTCCGTAATAGTTTTGTTTAGATATTCATTTAATATTCGGAATTTATGGAAACTGCATGTTATACTATCATTTAAACATGCTTCCATACATCAAATGTTTAGTTTTTTTTTGTTTAAGTTGCTTAATTGGGTTTAATGATTCTCCCACCGGAGGGTCAGTGAGGGTGCCAATCACGACGATCTGGGTCGTGACAAAATGATCATACTTTTATATGATTCCTTATTACTTTGTAAGCATAGTTTAGTGGATCCACTTAGTTGAGGAAATCTATATCCCGACAAGGTATAGGACAATTCCGACATCGTGGGCGAGACGTTGTATCATCTCGTAGCTCATAGTGATGATTGTTGGTTGAAGAATCTTCCATTAGAGTTAATTTGTATTTTTGTATATCACTTATTATTTTGAGTTCAAAGATGAGAAAGTATTTTGTTAAGTTGTAAATGATTTAACTCTTTTATTTCTTTACATTCAGCTTGAGTACATTGTTATCTATTGATGTCCTTTATTCTTTTTTTTGCTATCCAGCTATATTACACGCTCATACATTTAATGTACTGATGTCATTTGACCTGCATCATTTTATGATGCAAATATAGGTGTTCAAGATTATCAACTCACACTTCGTTGAGATCACTCTACTCTCCGGTTAGCTTTGGTGAGCCACCTTGTATTCGAGAGGACTTCACAATTACTTTTCATTTAGTAGTTTTGAGGTGTCGTGGGTCTTGTCCTGACATCCTTTCTTAAATAGAAAGTTTTGGAGAGTCTTTAAGTTTTCAGATATTTTACTTAAACTTATGTTTCATACTAAGTATATTGGGAAAATGCATAAGTACCTCCAACCTATGTCCAAAATCTCAGAGACACACTTATACTATACTTAAGTCCTATTACCTTCCGAATTTATTTATAAATAATTTTCTACCCCTTTTCGTCCTGCGTGACACTATCATTAAAAAATTATCAACACACGTTGGGCCAGGAGATAGTTTATGTATGCTCAAGTTAGTCTTCCGCTTGTAGTAATGGTTCATTTCTTTCAATTTTGTTTAATTTATAGAACATGATTTTTTATAATTTCTTGTATTGTTCTATGATTAAATATAGTACTTCTGCATGAGAAATCTTGTAATGACCCATTTGGTCATTTAGAGTACTAGAGCCTTTTATATCATAAAATACTTTCCGATTGATTTTAATAGATATTTTGGGACTATTTGTGACTGCAATTATGAAATTAGTGGGGTAATTTTATTATTAATTTAGTTGGTGGATAAAGGAGGGAAAATTAAAATTAGTAGGGGGTCATTTTTACCTCTTTTATAATTGGTATTTAAATAAATAGGGTTTACTAATAATTGAGTGATTAATTAAAAATAAAGGGGGCTCAAAGGTTAGGAATAAGAGGCAATGGAGAATGGCCGATTCAGGTAATGATTCTGGTTTTTACGAAAAACAATTTTGGATTAAAATTGGATGCACTTATATTTCTTCTTGAAGTTTGAATTAATTGTTATTAATAGTTAGATGATTAATGTGATTGGTTGGTAGATAGATATATCACTACATATAGGAATCATATCTGTCAAAATTTTAGTTTCTAAGCCACATAATAACATATTACTGAATGTGAGTTTGAAAGCAATTTGGTTTAAATTACTAATTTAATTATCAACTTATTTGGGTTATGTTAACAGTACTATGGGTTGAAGGAAAAATGATTTCCTTGATTAAATTGTGCAATTCCAATAACTGTAGTGATGTGTGATCCCTTACGGATTTGAGGAATAGTTTTCTTGGATGATAATGACTTAATAATAATTAAGTATTCGGAGGCATTGACAATAAAGAAAAAGCATTGGAGAAGTAGTTGCTTGACTTCGATTCTTCGGTGGAGGTAGGTTATGGTTTATGCTATTTGATAGTAAACCCTTCATAGTGATTGATATGCATTGAATGATATTGTGAAGTTTTATATGTACTTGATTGTGTGGTTGTGTGGCTTGGTTGTGTTGTTTGTGATTGGTCTGAAATCTTGAGACCCTGAAATTTATATTCTTGAACCCTCTTTATCAAAGTGATGCCTTGAATAAAGAAGGTTTGATGAAATATTATCAATGAATTGAATTTGGTGATAACAAATGATAAATTAATAGTATAATTGAAACGGAGTGTCACATTCCAACACAGTATAATTGGATCGGAGTGTCACATTCCGACATAATATTTTTTGAATTGGACTGTCACGTTCCGATAGGGTATTCTTGGATCGGGGTGTGACGTTCTGACACGGTATAATTGGATCGAAGTGTCACGTTCCGACACGATAATATTAAAGGAAAAACATATTGAATTAACAGAATGTACTCAATCTCAAAGAACTCAATTCCCCAAATGGTTTGGTTGGAGGCATGAGTCCTCATGGATGATCTTGATATTTTTGACTTATTAGATACTTACTTTAGTGTTGTTGACACTGGTTCATGTTGTTTGTTGCTTATAACATATTAAGTGCTATAGTTGAGTTCATACTATTATTCATTGTATATTAGTTTCTATTTTGGTTTGACCGATGATACTTACTCAGTACATGTTGCCCCGTACTGAGCCCTACTTGTGTTTTTCTTTGTTTTCCTTTTATGGAGTGCAACGAGTGTACCAATGACTTCGAATTGCCCTCAGCTCTAGCCTGTCTCTAGCATATCAGGTTCCAGGGTGAGATATTCATTCAAGCTTGTGTTGGATTCTCTCGGTCATGACATGATGTCCTATGTTTTCGGACACATGCCATTTTATTCTTTTATTTTGGCGTATTTGATATTCTTAGACTTAGTATATGGAGATTATGTCTCCTTGATGTGATGACTTTCAGGTTTTGGAAAATGATACTTTAATAAGTTTTGTAGCTTCCGTATTATTTTTGTTTTTCATTGTTGAATTATTGGCATATATTGGGGTTTGGGTTCCTTGATTCGCCCACTTGGGAGGTTAAGTGTGGGTTCCACTCAGGACTTGTTTTGGGTCGTGACAAACTTGGTATCAAAGCGTTAGGTTCAATGATCTCATCACACAAGGACAGGTCTATTAGAGTCTTGCAGAATGGTATGGGGACGCCTTTACTTTTTTTCGAGAGGCTATAAGACTTTAGGAAATGTTCAATCCTTCTTTCATGCTACTACTTGAATTTAATTGGTATGTAGGTGATACAAATTGGTATTTGGACTTCTTCACTCTATTTCGCATATGATTAGTACTAGAGTAGAAACACCATTACTTTGAAAAATATAGTTAGTAAACTTTTTCACGTGTATGGGTTGTTTAGTGAATGATGAAATTAGATTGCATCAATTGAGGTTAGAATCTTTACAATGATTTCATGGATTGATAGTATATTAAAGAGGATCATGATAAGACTACTACAATAGTACCAATGCTCACTTGATTAGATATATGAAGTGTATTAATTTTATTATCGACCTGATCTAAGAAAGAATGCAAATTGTTTGGGCTAAAAACATAACATATTTGGTAATGTTTTGCAGATATTCAGTAGGTAAAAATGTGTGGGCTATCTGGGTATGATCTTCTTGATAAGTATGATGTGTTCTAGTGATGGATTTAATGACCTTTCTCAATACGGTACTACTGTTATGTGGAAACACATATATCAATTGTCAAGTGTGAAATCTAAATACTTAAATAGTTATTAGTGGTATGTCATGTTTAGATAATGAGATTCGGTGTTGCTTTCACATTTGTGAAATCAACTAGTTTATTACTACGTACGATTGGGTTAAGCATTATTTTCAAGGAAGATTTTAGTGGTGGATAAATCTTAGCGCATTTACGTTGTAAAGTTTATCTTCATGATTCTAAATGAAGGCTGATGATTTTATCTTAAGCTTCAAAGGGTAGATTGATACTAGAATGATAAACTTATAGGGAAAGAAAGTCCCAACGAGTATATTTGGGTGAAGTAGATTGAGTATTTTAGTAAGAAAATGCGTATAAAATTTGGTTAGTCCCTTATATTTGATTGGTATACCTGAGTTTAAGGTGTCATTTTGAGGAAACGGTTCACTTCATGGTGATGAAAAGGGCTAACTAAGCATGATGGAAAAAAGAGTTTGTGAGAGATTGTGATTGGGAAGAAACTATATAATAAGGAAGTGTTGGTTAAATGAATTTTGTATGGTAATAAAGACTGACGAGTATCTAAGGTTGTGATTTTCTACTTTTTGGTGAGTAATGTGGTTGTATGGCAAGTGTTAGGAGACGTTGGGTAACTGCTCGAGTAGAATTTAAAGGAACTAGAGTCATAATTAAAATAAAATAAGTGGGATGAGTGTATCCCTCAAATAAAGGTGAGGGCAATAATATTTCTCCGATTGCAAGGGATAAAGAGTTATCTTCAGTAGGTTGAGAATTGAGTTCAAAGACGTGTGGTGTCATATATTTTACGATGTCTATGGTAATAGTGTCACGGTTTTATCAGATTGATAAACATTATAGAATATGACTTAAGAAAGGAATGTGTATACATTGAGATCGAGTGTGATGATAATTTCTGTTGTGGTTTTTAGTTTGTTAATGACTACATTTGGATTTTTAGTGAAGGAAATGATAAGATTGATGAAGAGGCGATCGCTGATAAGTTAAGATACATAACTTTATAAAAATCTTCAAGGTATGAGCTATGTTGATAGAAAAGGGGATTGAGTTATAGATTTACAATTTACGTTTTTCATTATAAGTCTTCATTAGTGGTGGTATGTTTATCAAGGTATGGATTGGTAAGGTAAGAAATGATTGATCACATTAGTATGGAGAATTTGGAAGGACTTGTGCATAATTTGAGTAAAAAAATTGGTTACTTTTGATTGTTAAAGGCTTCCCATAATGTTTTGATTTAAATGCTAAGGTAAAAATGTCAAGGATTTTTTTTACCAAAGAATATTATTGATAAGCGAGTTAGCAAAAAGGAGCGAGGGTTTGATATGTTGAAGGGTTGAGATATTTAGAATTTTGCACCATGAGAAGAATTTGAAAAAAGTGAAGGAAGAAGACCTCTCGTATGAATCCTTGGGGTAAAGTTGAAGGTTGTATTGATTATATTTTTATTTTTTTATTTTCTATGAGTTTTGATATGACTGTGAGATGTGAACTAGTTCAGTACAAACTTACTAGGAATTTATCATCGACTTTTATAAAGATTGAATTTTGATTTGGGTGACAAACACTGAGGTATGGAAAGTTTAGAATTTTAAGTGGGGTTAGATTGTTTAAATTAAGATAGATGAGTTAAGAATGATGCACGAGGTGAGAGATAATTCTACATGGTTATTAAAAATTTAGAGTTAAATTAATACTACTCTATTGATGGGACTACATAGAAGGTTATGATGTGTTACATAGATATTTGATGGTGAATAGAGGTTATGAGCTTATAGTATACACAATACTTTGAGTGATCAAGAATTTCCCTAAGTGTTGGGATGAGGTATATGATGGTTTAGAATGACAGCTAAAACATGGTATGGGAAAGTGGTGTGAAATTGACTTGGGTGTGATTTAATAGTTTTATCTCGATGGAAAGGTACTATCAAATTTGAATTTAGTGCTATTAGTCTTGTTTGGACCTCATATTTGTCATGAAATTCCTAAATAGAAATAAAGATAGCCATGGTTTGAACATGTATTGATAAGAATATTTTGGTACTAATGATGGTTGGGAGTAAGGTAGATGATCAGTATGGCTATGATGTTTTGTTAGTGTTAAGAGTGTTGACTTCGGTGGATGTGGGGTTCGATAAACTAAGTATGTGTGCAATTATTATAGTGACTAAATTGGTGATTGTGGGTAGCTATAAAATCAAAGAAAAAGAGTCTAATGAATGGAAATGTTTGATATGGGCAATATGGGAGGAGTGCCTAGAATTATTCGACCTTGGTTATGTACATTCTTATATGACCAACTACTTAATTTTCGGCATGGTTTAGAGCATGATTCACTTTCTACGTCTGTGTGTGTTTTCGCTTCTATGGGTGATTCTTAGTAATGGATCGGTGTACCAATTCTGTGATTGTCCTCCTGGTAATGAGGCATCCTTGGTTAGAATTGTTCATTTCAGTTGTGAAAGATTTGGTGTTGGTTGGGATAGTTGATGTATACTAGTGATTCTGCACACACAACTTTTCTTATGAGAATTTATAAGAGAGCTACCATGAAAAACTTACACTTGTTCGATAGAATTAAGTTTTATATCATCATTGGTATAATTTTTTGGCTATGTGTGATTGAATGTGTGGACCATTGGTCTAATTTTTTCATTCTTAAGGTTTGTCTATAATAGCTTCTAATCTCGCATTTTGACAATGTTGTTAGAGGTTTTGTATGCTTGAATGTATCACTCGATGGTGGTTACTTGATCATTTCCATCTTTGAATCAGATGAGTTTGATTCTTCTGATGTCTGAAGATCATATTTTTATAGATTAAGTTTTAGGAAATATTATGTTGTGGGGATGTAATCTTGATAAGGTCTGTGATGGTTAATGATTACGAGTATCTGGTGGTTGGTGCAGGTTCACTCCTGGTTGTAACCAATATTGATTCAAGATTTTATCATGGTTATGTTAGAAAATATTTATCTTGATGGATGTGTCAAGGGCTAGTGGATGAATCTGTCAGTTGAAGAGTCCAGTTGGGAATAGTTTTGTTTTCAATTGAGCTTACATACAACAAAAGTTATCATTAGATTATTGAGATGGCCCCATTAGAGACAGTCTATGAGGGGAGGTGTAGATCTCCAGTTGGTTGGTTTGATACTTTTGAGATGAGACACTGGGTACTAATATTTTGGAATAATCGTTGAGACAACTATCCTTTATTATCCTCTCCTTTTTTTAATCGTTCGAGGACGAACGATGAGTAAAGTGGTATCTAATGTAATGACCTATTTGGTCGTGTAGAGTACTAGAGCTTTTTATTTCATAAAATACTTTCGATTGGTTCTAAATGGATATTTTGGGACTATTTGTAACTGCAATTATGAAATTAGTGGAGTAAATTTAAAATTAATTTAGTTGGTGGAAAAAGGAGGTAAAATTAAATTTAGTAAGGGGGTCATTTTTACCTCTTTTATAATTGGTATTTAAATAATTAGGGTTTACTAATAATTGAGTGATTAATTAAACAAAAGGGGGCTCGACGGTTAGGCACAAGCGGCAATGGAGAATGGCCAATTCAGGTAATTATTTTTGTTTTTAAGAAAAGAAAATTTGGCTTAAAATTGGATGCACTTATATATTTTCTTGAAGTTTGAATCAATTGTTATTAATAGTTAGAGCGATTAATGTGATTGGTTGGTAGATAGATATATCACTACATATAGGAATCATATCTGTCAAAATTTTAGTTTCTAAGCCACATAGTAACATATTATTAAATGTGAGTTGGAAAGAAATTGGGTTTAAATTACTATAATTTAATTATCAACTTATTTGAGTTATGTTAACAGTACTATGAGTTGAAGGAAAAATGATTTCCTTGATTAAATTGTGCAGTTCCAATAACTGTAGTAATGTGTGATCCCTTACGGATTTGAGGAATAGTTTTCTTGGATAATAATGACTTAATAATAATTAAATGTTCGGAGGCATTGAGGATAAAGGAAAAGCATTGGAGAAGCAGTTGCTTGACTTCGGTTCTTCGGTGGAGGTAGGTTATGGTTTATGCTATTTGATAGTAAACCCTTAATAGTGACTGATATGCATTTCATTATATTGTGAAGTTTTCTATGTACTTGATTGTTCGGTTGTGTGGCTTGGTTGTGTGGTTTGTGATTGGTCCAAATCTTGAGATCCTGGAAATTTATATTCTTGAACCCTCTTTATCAAAGTGATGCCTTGAATAAAGAAGGTTTGATAAAATATTATCAATGAATTTAAAGTGGTGATAATAAATGATAAATTAATAGTATAATTGGATCGGAGTGTCACGTTCTGACATAGTATAATTGGATTGGAGTGTCACGTTCTGACACGGTATTCTTGGATCGGGGTGTCACGTTCCGGCATGGTATAATTGGATCAGAGTGTCACGTTTCGACACGATAGTATCAAAGAAAAAACATATTGAATTAACGGAATGTACTCTATCTCAAAGAACTCAATTCCCCAAATGGTTAGGATGGAGGCATGAGTCCTCAGGGATGATCTTGATATTTTTGACTTATTACCTACTTACTTTAGTGTTGTTGACACTGATGAAGGTTCATGTTGTTTGTTGCTTGTCACCTATTCAGTGCTATAGTTAAGTTCAAACTATTATTCATTATATATTAGTTTCTATTTTGGGTTGGCCGATGATACCTACTAAGCACATATTGCCCCGTACTGAGCCCTACTTATGTTTTTCTTTGTTTTCCTTTTATGGAGTGCAACGAGTGTACCAATGACTTTGAATTGCCCTCAGCTCTATCCAGTCTCCAGCATCTTA
The DNA here is from genome assembly GCA_022817965.1 of Solanum lycopersicoides. Lineage (NCBI taxonomy): Eukaryota > Viridiplantae > Streptophyta > Magnoliopsida > Solanales > Solanaceae > Solanum > Solanum lycopersicoides. The sequence continues at coordinate 18,967,960 of CM040627.1, forward strand.
GGTTCCAGGGTGAGATATTCGTTCAAGCTCGTGTTGGATTCTCTCGGTCATGACATGATGTTCTATGTTTTTGGACACATGCCATTTTGTTCTTTTATTTTGACGTATTTGATATTCTTAGACTTAGTATATGGAGATTAGATATCTTTGACGTGACGACTTTAAGGTTTTGGGAAATGATACTTTAATAAGTTTTGGAGCATCCGCATTATTTTTGTTATTCGTGTTAAATTATTGGCATATATTGGGGTTTGGATTCCTTGGTTCGCCCACTTAAGAGGTTAAGTGTGGGTGCCACTCACGACTCGTTTTGGGTCGTGATACATCTCATGTAGATACATATTTAAATGTTCACTATTGTAAATCTAGTTATCTACTAGATTTGCTTAAATGTAGATTGTAGTACTACATTAACAAATATTGAAGGAGACGCGTATTTGTATAATTTTCCGCACCCGCTTAGAGATTTATTTACTCCCATCCATTCTACATAGCCGCAAATTGCTTCGCCCCGTCCAATATGTTGCCATCCTTAAACTCCTTAATCCTATTAGAAGCTTAAAAAATAAGGGTTATTTTCGTAGAAGGACTTTTGAAACATTGACCAATCACAATGTAATACTTCTAATGTTGAACTATATTTCGAACCTTTTTTTCTAAAATATATACAGATCATATTGATCTAAGTGACGTAAGTATTTTCTCGTGTTATTATAGGTAAAATTGTAATTTTTGCCAAAGGATTGAGTCACGTGATATTCCCCAATCCCAAGCCCGTCAGTAGCCAAAAAAATAGGGCAATAAATCCCTCTTTGCTATACTGTAAGAGATGAAACTCGCCGGTGAGATTCTCCCTCTCTCTCTTCAGAGAGACGAAAAAGATAACATACAGAGAGAGAGAGAGGAATGGGAAGAGAAGGAGATTGTGAGTGTAGTAGGTGCGGTAACAAGAACTATGCATTCAGAAGTTTCTGCAATAGGTGTAAGCAGCCTCGTCTCCTTGTTGACAACAAAACTCCTCATGATTCAAAGTGGTTTCCATGAATTGGCGATTGTATATGCACTAGTATGTATCTTTATGAATTTGTATCTATTTTTTCAATTCTTTGATTGATTGTGCTAAGTTATGAAATTGCATTAGTTGTATGTATGTGAACTTACTGATAGATGCTGATAGAGGTGCTGTAGGAGTTGGATTTTAGTTCATAAGCTTCGGTAGCCAGTTTGGTCAAGCTTTTAAAGTCGGTTGATTTTTTGAAGTGTTACCTCAAAGAAGTAATTTTAGTGAGAAATGGAAGCTAAGTTCCTGCTCACGGCTCATGTAATAAGCTACCCGCCAAGTAATTAGAAGTGTAGACCAATTAGTTTATAATTGAGTTTTACCCACGTGCGAAAGAGTGGGTGCACGTGTGCCCGTTAACACATGTATATACTTAATTAAGGATCATATAATTAAATGTGCACTCTTAAAAAGCTGAGTTGATGCATTGGTCCAACATTGTTCATTGCGCTTCTTCGCAACTCACAAGCACAGTGTATTGAGTTCGATTCTAGCTGTTGCATTTTCTCCTTTTTTGGGTCTTTTTTTTCAAAAAAAGACTTATTAATAACCTCAAGAGAGACTTGAACTATCAACCTCGAAGTTTACACTGAAGTCAAGACCATCCACCATTAGGTGAACTATGTTAGCTTCTATAAAATGACTCATGCTACTCTGCGTAAGCATTCACTTTATCTCAAAAGTTTAATCAAATACAGTAATTGATTATCTAACAATACATTTATGATATCAATATATGATACTTTTGAAATGGAGTGAAATAAGAGAAAATTGGGTTACTTGGATGAAAGGACGTAAAAGTTACTTTACTTAATGTGTTTGCAAGGTATTAAGTTTGATAAGCATTTATAGTCGGTTTGGTCAAGGTTTAAAAGTTGTTCATTTTGGAAACAAGTGTCCAGAAAGTGCTTTTGCTGAGAAGACAGAAGTTAAGTTGCCTCTCATGACCCATGTAGCAAGCTACGCCAAGTAGAAAATGTTGAACAATTAGTTCATAAGGACTAATTGTACAGCCATTCATCAACAGATGTTGCTTCTCAGATTGGGTAAAAAAATGTAAACCTATAGCTGCAGAAGTAGGAATAATGGCACCAGAAATGACATTGTTGTTGTAAAGCACCAATTGTATTTGATCAATATATTTAAAAAATACTTTTCAATAGCCATTTTGTTTTACTCTGTGCGCACCCGAAGGATAGCGGCTGCGTGTTTCCTTTGTCATAAAAAAATAATAGCTACTTTGTTTGACCAAGCTCTTCAAATGTGCTTCTACGTGTATTCATCTTATAAGTGTTTTTGAATAACTACCTCTAGGAACAAGGGGCCTCAGTCAAGGGGATCCTCTGTCCCCTTTCTTGTTTTTGCTAGTGATTGAGGGACTTAACAACATGCTCAAGACAGCCAAGACAAATGGCTGGTTGAGAGGTTTTGATGTGGCCAATTATGGAAGGGAAAGTTTAGAGGTGACTCATTTGCAATATGCAGATCACAGACTCATCTTTTGTGGGGCAGAAGAAGAACAACTCAGATATCTGATAGTAATATTGGTCCTGTTTTGAAGGAATCTCTGAGTTGCATATTAATTGGAGAAAGTGTTTTCTTTATCCCATTAATGAAGTACATAACATGGAGGCACTAAACATAATCCTAGGTGGACAAGTTGGGGTTCTCCCAACTTTATTCCTTGGGATGTCGTTGGGTGCTAAATCAATGTCTAAAGAGATCTGGAGCAGTGTAATAGAAAAGTCTGAATAGAAACTGGCTAGATGGAAGAGGCAATACTTGTCTCTTGGAGAAAGAGTTACTCTAACTAACTCAGTCCTGGATGCTATGCCTACTTAAATGATGTCTTTATTCCCCATTCCAGTAGGGTAAGACAGATTGGACAGAATCAAGGAAGTTCTTATGGTAGGGAAACTTTGGAAGAAAATAAGTGCTTATGGAGAGTAACATAAGTTGTTTTTTGAAAGCTAAAAAGAGCAGTTTTTTCCTTGAGGTAGTTACTCAAAAACACTTATAAGATAAATACACGTAGAAGCACTTTTGAAGAGCTTGGTAAAACAAAATAGCTATTATTTTTTATGACAAAGAAAACACGCAGCCGGTATCCTTCGGGTGCGCACAGAGCAATACAAAATAACTATTGAAAAGTGCTTTTTAAATTTATTGATCATATAAAATTTGTACTTTACAACAAAAATGTCATTTCCGGTGCCATTATTCCTACTTCTGAAGCTATAGGTTTACATTTTCTTACCCAATCTGAGAAGCAACATCTGTTGATGAATGGTTGTACAATTAGTCCTTATGAACTAATTGTTCAACATTGTTTTACTTGGCGTAGCTTGTTACATGGGTCATAAGAGGGAACTTAACTTCTGTCTTCTCACCAAAAGCACTTTCTCAAAATTTGTTTCCAAAATGAACAGATTTTAAACCATGAGCAAACCGACTATAGATGCTTATCAACTAAATACCCTTGCCAACACATTAAGTAAAGTAACTTTTATGTCCTTTCATCCAAGTGCCCCAATTTTCTCTAATTTCACTCATTCATTTCAAAAGTATCATATATTGATATCATAAATATATTGTTAGAGAATCAATTACTGTATTTGGTCAAACTTTTGGGAGAAAGTAAGTGCTTATGGAGAGTAGCATAAGTCATTTTTTAGAAGCTAACACAGTTCACCTTATGGTGGATGGTCTTGATCTCAGTGTACACTTTGAGATTGCTAGTTCAAATCTCGCTTGAGGTTTTTAATAAGACTTTTTTTTCTGAAAGAAATGACAAAAAAAGAAAGAGAAAATGCAACAACCAGAATCGAACTCAGCACACTCTGCTTGTGAGTTGCGAAGAAGCGCAATGAACAATGTTGGACCAATGCACCAAATCAACTTATGTGTTTAAGAGTGCACATTTAATTATATGATCCTTAAATAAGTATATACATGTGTTAATGGGTATACGTGCACACACACTTTAACACGTGGGTAAAACTCGATTATGAAATCTGTCTACACTTCTAATTACTTGGCGGGTAGCTAATTACATGAGCTGTGAGCAGGAACTTAGCTTCCATTTCTCACCAAAAGTACTTCTTTGAGGTAACACTTTACAAAATGAACCGATTCAGAAAGATACATACCAGTACAGATCCAATCACAAATTCGAGGAAATCACTTTGAATCATGAGGAGTTTTGTTGTCAACAAGGAGACGGCTGCTTACACCAGTGAAGAACTCTTCAACCTTCTTTTATCATGTGCTTCAATTAGTGTTTTTTGGAGCTAATTAAGCTTCTCCTTATGAGCCTGTTATGAAAATACATTTAAAATATATCAAGTTACAGGTTTTAGTAATAATTAATATAGGCTTATAATTACGAGTATAAGTATACACAATCAACACTAGAAACCTTACCTCAACACTAAAGAACGTAGTCCAATCATTAGATCATAAAAATATCCAAAAAAAATAACAAGAATTACCAATCACATAGAAAAATACCACACAGAAATGAAATATTTCAAAAGAAAAGAGCTCGAGAAAAGTAGAGTGTCATACATAGAAATTTTTTCAATCATTCCTCTTTCAGCTTTTGATTGCGCTGGACTCTGCATCAAATGCTGCAAAATAATAGTGTCGTGTTAAGGACAGATGAAACTCCATAGATCAGTAAAAGATGTGTAAAATTTAGTACCTCTTCATCTGGATTTGGGGTGGATCTTCAACAATAAAAAAAAAATATTTGAGTTAGTCAGTTGAATGAAATTGGCAAAGTCTAATTCATGAATTTGACATATTAAAATAAACATATTCTCGATTCAGTTCATCAGGCTGGTTAATCGCACTGATCATGATACCCTCAAAACTAAGAAATCAAAAAATATCACATCATATTTTGTTTCATTTTGAACATAACAAAATCATTATAGAAATTTGATTAACTTTTCTCCACTAGAATAGGTCGTCACTTCACCAGTTGGAGAAACATTTGTTTTTTAGTAGTAATTCATGAGACCTCATGGGATTCAGGTCTCTTTCAATTTGATTTCCAAAGAACTCTATTTTTCTGTAAGTATCAACATCTCAAATTGGCTTTGCAAACGTTGGATGCTAAATTTTGTATTTATATATTAAGAATGTGTTTTGTTCTCATATTTACATAGAATGCTTGTAGGAGGTTTTTTATTAATTATCAATTGATAATACTCCATCTGTTTCTATTTGTTTGTCTTACTTTTATTTTCAATATGTTTAATAGGGAATGCCTCTTTTCTTTATTTGAAACTCCTTAATTCTATTTTTTTGTGTGACATGTGACCACAAGATTAAAGAACATTTAGTACATTCCTACATATATTAAGTTTAAGACTAGACTATACCAAAAATGATCTTTAGCAATAATTTATTAACGACAATAGATTAATTGTCGCTAAATATGTCTTTTTAGAGGCAAGTAGCACTCTATGTAATGTTCATAAAGTGTATAGCGACATTGGATCCAATGACAATTAACTAATGTTGGTAAAACCTTTAACACTCCTTGTAAATGTACATATTTATTGCAGCTAAAAGTTGTTTTTATTGTAGTGCCACAAGCTTCAAAAGTTTTTCTTAAAGTTCACAAAACTAGACAACTAAAATGTAACAGGAAGAGTATATCACTAATTAACAATCAAAAGAATTCAAATTCGTTAACAATTAAATTTAAACATTTGATGTGTTATCTTCAACATTGTTTTACTATTGTTGAAGAGTTCCACATTAGTATTTGAGAAAAATACACTTCAAAGTACTTTAAAAATGTTAGCTCAAATAATTAATTGTTATTCAAACATTATAAAAAAATTAATTGGTCAAATACAAATTGTTTCTCATCAAAATTGAAGGGATTAAATGATGTGGGGAAAAGAATGGTGGTGAGGAACTACATAGACCAACGGAAGGCTTATATTATATGCCTACATGAAAAAAAATTACATAGGGGGTTTACAACATAGCATTAAACAAATATGGGCAGAAAGATGGATCAGATTTGCATGTCTTGAGTCAAAAGGAACTATAAGGGGAATCATTATGTGGCAGGATAGAAGGGTGTGGAAGGGAGAGATACTACAAGTTGGTGCTTATACTCTAACATGCAGTTCTGAGGCTTTATTTCAAAATTTCAATTGCCGCATCTAAGGTCTATGCACCAAATTGTAAGGTGGAAAGGAGGGAGGTGCGGAATGAATTAGGAATGGTCAGAGGATTAATGGAGGGGCCTTGGGAAATTTGTGGAGATTTTATTATGTGTAGGTTCTCCTCAGAAAAAAGAAACTGTCAAAGATCTTCTGTCATGATTGAGTTCTTTGATACTATTGAGGCCTATAACTTATAGGAAGTGGAAGGCTCACCCAGGTTAACTGATGTCAACTACCCTTTTGCTAAGGCAGTTAAAGAAATTTCTGTTAAACCAGAAGCTGAAGAAACATGGATGCTAAATAGATGTCTAGTTGGGGGCTTGGAAGATGAAAGCAAGGAGGGACCTACATTGAGTGAGATAAGGAGATGGTCCTCAACCACCTGGAAAAACACCTTTGCGGTAAATATCTACGAGATGAACAATAGAAGATTTCTGTTTGAATTCCCCAAAATCATGGCAGACCAGATCGTACAACATCAATGGTACTAGCATAAAGAAAAAACTCAATCTCAAATGGTGGAGCTCTAGAGAGGGGTGTACATCTATCTCTAGAAGTCCAAAGGAAACCTGGATTAGAGTTGTTGGAATACCACTACAGTTGTGGTCACACAAAGTTTTCTAGGAATTGGAGGTGTGGGGGGGATGGTTACCTACGGAGGAAGAAACAAAGCTCAAGAACCACATAAAGTGGGCCAAAATTCTGGTTGTGCATGAAGGGAAGAGTATCTCGAAAGAAGTAGCAATTTCACAAAATGGCGTCAAGTTTTACGTCTCGATCCGGTGGGGTCAAAACCCTGATTTGAAATTTTGTCGATGTCCATCGGAGATAGCGCCGGAGAAGATGATGGATGGAATTATCCAGCAAATTCTACTACCCAGCGGACAACGCAGAGTTTGCTCTGTAATAAAGAACCAATATCCCATGCTTTTAGGGATTTTGTTGAGAGAGTGCATGTGGGTTGTTCGGAGTTGCCAGCAAAAGGTAAAGAAGAGTCAAAGTCATATGCACAACATGTGCAGGGTTTTAATGAGAAAAGGTCCAAGGAACAATGCACTATGGACACACCAAATAAAATATTTTTCCATCATAGGATGAAATTTTTGAAAGATCTCTTTAACTTCACTGTTCTTTGTCATTGTGTAGATCCAAGTGTACTTTGTATATTGGTCAACAAAAATACAATAATACAACTTTTTATCAAGAGATAAGACTGGTGATGTCCCCCACAAGTCACTAAAAATAATTTGAAGTGGTTTGATCTACACAATGATAATTGAGTAAAAGGATGTCGATGAGCTTTATTAGAAGAACAAGAATTACAATGAAAATTTTTGTCTCGCTCATGAAATGGTAGCGAGAATTTATTCAAAATAAACCTAAGAACTCTAGAGTGAGGATGACCAAGACGTTGGTGCCAAGTAGTGAGAGGGTTGGATATGGAGATAATGTAAGCTTGGGAATGTGAGACAGACCACTCATATAGTCCATTGTTGGTCTGACCGTGCACCAGTGGCTTCCGTGTTTTCAGATCCTTCACAACAAAGTTAAAAGGAAAAAAATCAATAGACTTCAGATTGTCTAGACAGAATTTAGAAACGGAGAGAATCTTGTGTTTGATGGAAGGGGCACACAAAGTGTGGGTTAGCTTAAAAACATTATTTGATGCATTGAATTTAGTAGAACCAGTGTGAGAGATAGAAATTTTGTTACCATCACCCATGGAGACATCCTCGTTACGGCGGTATGGTTGTAGGTTGTGTGGCTCTATTGTGATGTGATGGGTGACTCTTCAGTCAACTATCCAGGGATTGGTGTCCGTTGTAAGCCAAGCGGCACAGTTGGCTTTCGCTTCAAAGTGATTATGAGACTTCGAGCGGCAAACATTGGCGGTGTGTCCAATTCTGTTACATAGTTGACAGCGAGTAATACTGTTTGGATTTGAATTGGATTGCCGTTGTGGTGGAGTGCTTGGACACAAGTTCTGGCGCCATTGTTGAGAGTTGTTAGTTTGTCGACGATTGTTGCAATTATTGGAGTTGAATTTGGTGGGAGTAGCATCTGCAGCAGTGATGGTACTAGGTAGTTTCTTAGCATCCTCGTGGAGAAGGAAGAGTTCAAAGTCTAGTAACTTTCCAAACAGTTCCTCATAGGAGATAGGCGTATCGCGTGCACGAATGGCATCAGATATTTCACGAAATTAAAGACCTAGACCACTAAGTATTTTGACGATGAGTTCAGGATTGAAAAAGGAGCACCGGTAGTGGCTAACTCATTCGAAAAGTATTGGATAGTGTGAAGATATTCATTAATGGAGTGAGAGTCCTTACTGACATGGGCAAGCTGATCACGCAAACTGAAGACTCGGGTTTTAGACTTGTTTGCATAAGTGGTATGCAAGGCATCCCAAGCTGATTTAGCCGAGTCAGCGACAACAACAGTAGAGGCAATAGTGGGTTCGACAAAAGCCATGAGAGCATTCTGGATGAGTTGGTCCTGACAAAACCAAGTTAAGAAGGCAGGATTGGGAGAGATATTCGTGCCAAGGGTAATCGTGCGACTACGGGATACAGTGGTTCCATCGAGATGGCCAAAGAGGTTGTTGCCATACATAAGCATGGAAAATTGGGCTTTCCAGGTGGTGAAGTTGTGACCACCGCTTAGTTTGATGGGTAATTGGGATGCGGAATGAATTGAATGATAATATTGGTGCCCATCGTGTTATCAACATTGACTACTCTGGGATTGTTGCCATTGTTCTTGCCATTGTTGTTGGTCATTGTTGTTGATCTGCTGCGTGAGGAGAAGAAAAAAATTGGATTGTACTCTTTGGAGCATCAAGAGCCCTGATACCATATAAAGACTGAATGTATGTCGGAAGAGAATATTTTTATTAATGAAGGCAACCAGCTATTAAATAGAGTTACATGGAAAGTAATAAGACTCCTAAACAAACTGAATTAAAGTAATCTAATTAAATAAAAATTGTTGAACTAGTAAGACAATCCTAATACGACTAAACTACTGACTGACATCCTAAGACCAGATGTTCTAATAGGAACCATCTATAGAATCTTCTCCAGTCCTAACAGAGAGATTGAAAGGGGTGATTGAAAAATTGATAGATTCTCATCAAATGACATTTATTAAAGGTAGACAAATTATAAATGCAGTCATAGTGGCAAATGAAACAATAGGATCGAGAATGAAGCAGAAGAAAGTAGGAAGTTTAAACCACACTATACAAAAAGTGATCTTTAGCGGCAATCAATTAACGACAAAGCTTAATTGCCGCTAAATATGTCTTTTTAGAGGCAAGTAGCACTCTATGTAATGTCTCTAAAGTCTATAGCGACATTGGATTCAATGAAAATTAACTAATGTTGGTAAAACCTTTAGCTTGTAAATGTGCATATTTATTGTCGCTAAAAGTTCTTTTTATTGTAGTGTCACAAGCTTCAATTTTATTTTATTTACTTTTTTAAAGTTCACAAAAGTAGACAAAAAAATTGAAACAGAAAGAGCATATTACTCCCTTCATCCCATTTTATGTGGCAACATTTGACTGGGCACGGAGTTTAAGAAATAATTGAAGACTTTGAAATATTTACTAAATTGCCCTTCAAAAAATCAAAAAGTAAATTCAATTTTATCTCTCCTCATAAATACATTTGAGTACTATCTTTAAAATTAAATGGAACCAACAAGGGTAAAAGAGAATTGTACCTTTAAATAATTACTATATAAGGAAAAGTGACATTCTTTTTGGACTGACCAAAAATAAAATGGTGCCACATAAAATGGGACGGAGGGAGTACTAATTAACAATCAAAAGAATTCAAATTCGTTAATAATTAAATTTAAACATTTGATGTGTTATCTTCAACATTGTTTTACTATTGTTGAAGAGTTCCACATTAGTATTTGAGAAAAATACACTTCAAGTACTTTAAAAATGTTAGGTCAAATATTAATTGTTATTCAAACGTTTTAAAAAAATTAATTGGTCAAATACAAATTGTCTCTCATAAAAAATGGAAGGGGATTAAATGATGTGAGGAAAAGAAGGCTAGTGAGGAACTACATAGACCAATGAAAGGCTGATATTATATGCCTACATGAAACAAAATTACATGGGCGGTTAACATGATATCATTAAACGAATATGGGGAGGAGGATGGATCATATTTGCATGTCTTGAGGCAAGTGGAACTATAGGGGGAATAATTATGTTATGGGATAGCAGGGTGTGGAAGGGAGAGATACAACAAGTTGGTACTTATACTCTAACATGCAGTTTTGAGGCTTTACTTCAAAATTTCAACTGCCACATCTCAGGGTCTATGCACCAAATTGTAAGGTGGAAAGAGGAGGTTCGAAGTGAATTAGGAATGGTCAGAGGATTAACGGAGGGGCCTGGGCAATTTGTGGAGATTTTAGTATGTGCATGTTCTCGTCAGAAAAAAGAAATTGTCAAAGATCTTCTGCCATGATTGAGCTCTCTGATACTATTGAGGCCAAGAACTTACATATTTGCCACTTGAAGGAATTCAGCACACACGGTTCAAAGGAGATAAACATACAACAACATCCAAAACAGACCGCATACTTTTCACTTCTGGCTGGAGTGATCAATTTAACAACATGAAGCAAACTGCATTCCAAAGAATGACCTCGTATCACGTCTTAGTAGCTTTATTTTGTCGACCTTGGGAACATAGTAAATAACATTTTCAGATTTTATTGAAGATATGGGGCTACCTTAGTAGATATGGACCTGATGGTTTCACCATGGGCTTTTACATTAAAATGCTGGAGATTGTAAAGCATGACATAATGAAGGCATTCCAAAATTTCCATGAGCAAGAAGTGTTGGAAAGAACCTTCAATGCTACTTTCATTGCTCTCATTCCCAAGAAGAAAGGTGTCACTGAGTTGAGAAATTTCAGACCTATAAGCCTAATAGGGAGCATCTATAAAATCTTCTCCAAAAGCCTAACAGTGAGATTTAAAGGGATGATGGAAAACTTGGTAGATTATCATCAAAAGGCATTTATTAAAGATAGACAAATTATGGATGCAGTCCTAGTTGCAAATGAAACAGAAGAAAGTAGGAATATTGTGTAAGCTTGTCATTGGAAAAACTTATGACCATGTTAACTCGGATACTTGTTGAATGTCCGAAAAAGATGGGATTTGGGCTTAAGTGGATCACGTGGATAAAATTTTGTATATCTACGATGAAATTCTTTGTTTTGATTAATGGTGCACCAACATGATTCTTTGGAGCTCAAAGGGCCTCAGGCAAGGGGTTCCTCTGTCCCCTTTCCTGTTTTTGCTAGTGATGGAGGGAGTTAACAACATGCTCAAGACAGCTAACACAAATGGTTGGTTGAGAGGTTTTGATGTGGACAACGATGGAAGAGAAAAGTTTAGAGGTGACTCATTTGCAATATGCAGATGACACACTCATCTTTTGTGGGGAAGAAGAACTCGCATATCTAACAGTAATATTGGTCCTGTTTGAAGGAATCTCTGAGTTGCATATTAATTGGAAAAAGAGTTCTTTATCCCATTAATGAAGTACATAACATGGAGGCACTAAACATAATCCTAGCAGGACAAGTTGGGGTTCTCCCAACTACATACCTTGGGTGCTAAATCAATGTCTAAAGAGATCTGGAGCAGTGTAATAGAAAAGTGTGAAAAGAAAATGGCTATATGGAAGAGGCAATACTTGTCTCTTGGAGGAAGAGTTACTCTAATTAACTCAGTCCTAGAGGCTATGCCCACTTACATGATGTCTTTATTTCCCATTCCAGTAGGGGTCAGATAGAATCAAGTAAGTTCCTATGGAAGGGAAATAAGGATAGGAATGGTATGGGGGTTTGGGTATTAAAAATATGTAGAATCATAGCAAGGATACCAGTTTAAAAAGAACACATTTAAAAATTGATATGTTGTCGTGCGTATAATTTAAACGCATAATAAAATATTACGAGATCTAACATGTAGGACAAAAAATACTAATAGACAAAATATCGTTAATAAAAATCATTGCAAAGTACGTGTAGTACGTACCATTATTGAAACAAAATAACAAAATTATAATAGATAAAGCACACATAATAATATGAATTTAAGTTTTCATTTTGATGCATAGGCTTCGATAAGAGATTATTCGATGATATTAGTGAAGCACTAGATCAATTACTTGCATCCTCTGGTGGGGATTGTGCGGAGGACGAAGCTCCATTTTCTAGCTGCTTCAATTGGACATTTAATAAACCTTCAGCAGTATTTAACCATTCTTTGAACTTGGTTATTTCCTCAGCATTGAAATGGTCCATGGCCTCCCACCAACCTCTAACTCTAGCCTCCTTCATTTGATCCATCATTCGTATTTTTCTCTCTGCAACTTTTTCCCTTGCATCAAAGTCAATTAGACTATCATTCATTTGAATCACCTTGTTGTGTGCCTCTGCAGCAGCGAATTGTGAACCTAGAGCTATTGTTGTGGGACTTATAAAATGGTCGATGACTACATTAGCAGTCAGATGAACAAATGAATATGGTTTACCTGTTTGAGAAGAAATAAATATTCCAAGATCGACATCACATTCTCGAACGAGTTCACTTGCTTTTTTATATAAGCCTGAACGACATTTAGAAAATGAGGCATATCGATAAACTTCTTTTTCTATTTTATCTAATGGAATTTGTTGGCGTCCTGCTGTTTTCTTACCCTCCATGCTAGAATACAGTAGAATATGTTGATCAATTGTTTTGAAGAAAGGTGACTTACAAAGAAATGAAATATCATGACTATTTATACACATAAATTGTAAAATTATTCACCATGACAATTAAATTTCAAGTCAAATATTGCAATGGAAAGTTAAAAAAAAAATTCATAATGGAAATTATAGTAGAACATTTTATTGAATTAATACTCAAATTTGAGCTTAATGGTAAGTAAATCTGAAATTTTAATTAAAATAGGTAAATTATTTATTTAATATACTAAATGAAATTTATCAATTAATGATCATTTGTTCAAAATATAATTTGATGGGTTATTAACTCCATACCAAATTCTTTCATGACTATTTATACACACAAATTGGAAAATTATTCTCCATGATAATTACATTTTATGGCAAATATTGCAATAGAAAGTAATCTTTTTTCATAATGAAAATTATAGTAGAACATTTTTATTGACTTAATACTCAAATTTGAGCTTTATGGTAAGTAAATCTGAAATTTTAATTTAAAATAGGTAAATTATTTAATATACTAAATGAAATTTATCGATTAATGATTAAGTGTTCTAAATATAATTTGATGGGTTATTAACTACATACAAAAATCTTTCAGGACTATATATACACATAAATAGGAAAATTATTCAATTAAAAATTTCAAGCCAAATGTTGTAATGGATGGTAATTTTTTTTTTCATGATGAAAATTATGTTGAACATTTATATTGAATTGATACTCAAATCTGAGTTTTATGGTAAGCAAATGTGACAAGAATACTTTAAATGAAAATAGGTAAGAACACTTAATCATTAATTGATAAATTTCATTTAGTATATTAAATAATTTACTCTATTTTAAATCTAAGGTAAATATGTACCTAAAATTTAATGGCAGGGAGAAATATATATACGAAGTATGACGAAGGGTAAATATGACCATTTTCAAATAGTACAAGAGCAAATATGACTCTTTTCCTAAAATATATATAATTTATGTTAAATTTTAGATTTAGTTATTTTAAATATATGTTGAATGTTTGATTTTTATTGGAGTTATTTTTAAAGCATTAACTATCAAGTTCAATTATTAATTATATTAAATGTCATTCTAAATTGTATGAATATCAATCTAAGTGAAGGATTTGTCCATATTTAAAATTGTTAGTATATTAATACATTTTCCTTTTCAAGTTAAGTGATAGATTTCTTTTTAATTTGAGAAAGTGAAAATTTGATTTAGTTACTATATATATAAAAGAATAAGTGATAGATTTCTTTATAATTTAAGAAAGTGAATATTTTTATTTAGTTACGATAGATGAATTAAAGGATTTTGATGCATAATTAACGAATCATCATTATATATAAAAAATGGCTAATAACAAATTTCAATATATATAAAAGAATAAGTGATAGATTTCTTTATAATTTGAGAAAGTGAATATTTTGATTTAGTTACTATAAATGAATTGAAAGATTTTGGTACATAATTAATGAATCATCATTATATTCAAAATGGTTAATCACTAATTGATGAATTTTATTAGTATATTAAATTTCCAGAATCATTTATCACAAAACTCATATTTTGAGTATCAATTCGATATTAATTTACTACTACAATGTTCAATATGAAAGAACAGATTAGTTTCCATTTCAATATCTGGCTTGAAATTTAATTGTTATGGTGAATTTTCTTATTTATTTATTTGTATAAATACTTATGATATTTCATTTTTTTGTAGTTAGTTCTTGAAAACATTTAACTAATATATTTTACTGTAGTCTAGCATGGAGGGTAAGAAAACATTAAGACGCAGAAAAAATCTATTAGAAAAAATAGAAAACAAAGCTGCTCGATATTCCTCATTTTTTAAACGTCGTTTACGCTCATATAAAAAAGGCAGTAAACTCGTAAGATAATTTGATGTCAATCTTGGAATAGTTCTTTCTTCTCCATTTGGTAAACAATATTCATTTATTCACCCGACTACTGATGTAGTCATTGTCGTTTTATAAATCTCACACCAAAATTAGGTCTAGGTGCACAACTCGTTGATGCAGAGACACGCAACAAGGTAATTCAAAACAACGATTGGCTAAATGAATTAGATGCAAGAGAAAAAGATGCTAAGGAAAAAAATATGTTTTATGAATCAAATGAATGAAGCTAGAGTTAGATGTTGGTGGGAGTCCATGGATCAATTCAATGCAGAGGACATAACCAAGTTTGAAGGTATCATGAATACCACCGAGGAACTCTTAAATGTCCAATTGAGACAACTAGAAGATGGAGCTTCACCCTCCTTACATTCACCACCAAAGGACGCAGATAACTGATATTTATGCTTCCTAAAAATTATCTTCGGATAATATATTTTATCGAAGCTATATGCAATACATTAAATTCATATTAGTAGTTGTGCTTTATTTTTATTTTTTTATGTTGTTTAAATTATGGCGTACTACATGTACTTTACAATGATTTTTAATAAAGATATCTTGCGTATTAGTATTTTTGTCCCCTACATGTTAGACTTTTTAATATTGTAGTATGATTTAAAATTACATGCACTATAATATATCAATTTCCTTATGTGTCTGTAGAATATATTTTTAAAAACTCATGTCGAAATAATTATTTTAAAAAATAAAGGTGCAAACAATATATGCGAATAAAAATGACTCAAATAAGAAATGATTTGTTTTTTTATAACGAAGGATATTGATCATGCTATATAAAGGAAACATTTATGTCTCCTAGTCTTATTTCAAATTTCTTCATCTGGATATTCTTAGACAAATATATGATCATCTTATTTTTTGTTTATGTGGTTTCCGAACCAACTTTCGTCTATCAAGACTAGGACAAATGAGAAGAATCACTTAGAGTCTATTTGGAAAGTCACTTGGTAATTGGAATTGGTATAATTATTAGGGTAATAATTACCAGGATAGTAATTACACAGTGTAGTAATTACACTGGTCTGTTTGGTTGTCATAGTGTAATTACATTATTACAATGTAATTACACATATCATTCTTGGATGCCATAGTGCAATTACACATGTTCTGTTTCGATGCACAATTGCAATCCTAATATTATATTAAATTTTAAAAATACAAATTAATTCTTTAAAAAGTTTATTAGACAAATAAAAAACTATATAACTGGTATTAAATTATATTTTTAAGATATTTTTTTTTGAAAATATATTAATTTTTAAACATATGTTCTTATCTAATATTATGAAAATAATAATTGATTTATATTATTTTCAAATTAAAACATTTCAATTGAATTGGTCATAAAAACTAAAAGTATGGAGTATCCACTAACATTGTGAAATGCGTGTTTGATAAGAAAATTAATATAAAAATAAAGTATCATATATTATTAAATGTTTGACAAAAGATAATCTATCAAGTCTAATTAAAAATAACTTGCAATGTGAATTTAATATTACTAAAACAAATGATACTGAAAATATAACATAAGTTATAAATTCAAAGCAAAAAATTTAACATAATACTCTTATCGCAAATTTCAACATAGCATACATAAATATGATTTATTTATTTAAAAAAGTATAAGTCGATAACCTTACATAACAATAAATTCTATTTTAATTTTAAAATTAAAATACTAATAGAGTTATGCTAATGAGAAATTAAGCATGACATAAAATAGATAATACGAAAAATTACATAGAATTACATGAAGTAAGGTTGAGAACGAGAAGAAAATGAAATTTAATTATATAAAATAAAAAATAAACTTGTAGAAATTTTTAGAATAATAAAAATTAAAAAATAGCTTAAAATAATAGAAGTAAAAAATTAAAACAAAAAATAAAAAATAGAAATAAAAAAAAGTAATTAGCTAGTAATTACACCATGTAATTACCAGGAAATCACGGCTGTGAATTGGAGAGTGTGATTATCCCGTGCCAATTACACCAATTACCTGCTAACAAAGTAATTACTTGTCCAACTAAACAGGACAGACAATGTAAGTACACCAATTACACCAAATCCAGTTACCAGAGTGTCCTTTCAAACATGCCCTTAGTATTTTTTGGCTCCGCTGAAATTTGAATCCGAGACTTCAGGAGTGTCAACTACTTTATTGACCATTATGTCACACCCTTGAGTGCATAATGTGACAAGTTTATAAATGTGCAATATTTTGCGAGAGTAAATTAATGGGGTAATATATAATTGCTATTACTAAAAGTTAATTTATAGCCTATTTGGATAAACTTTTTTTAAAAAATACCTTATTTTAAATTAGTTTAGTTTAAAAGTGCTTTGCTAAAAAAAAATATGTTAAATAAGTTGTATTTTATCAATAAATTTTAAGAACACTTTCGAATATCAATCAATATTTGATCAAAAAAGTACTTTAAAATGTAATTTTGTCAAATACTAATGTGATACTCTTCAACAATATTAAATCAATTATTGAAGCAATTTAATTTCTAATGAACTTGAATTTTCCTAATTGATAATTAGTGATATACTCCTTCTATTTCATTTTTTTTGTATGTCTTATTCTGATTTTATCTAACTTTATAAAAATAAAGAAGACTTTTGAAATTTGTGGTCTAAACTAAATATATGTAGAATGTACTAAAATATTCTTTCATCTTGTGGTCTTAATACGTCACGTGAAAAGTTAGAATTAAAGAGTCTTCAATCAAGAAAAAATCATTTATTTTTTAAATCGACTAAAAATTAAAATAAGACAAACAAATTTAAACGAATAGAGTAGTTTAATTGATTCTATTTTTGTTGTATTCTTACTTCTTTGAGATGATAGGAAACAAGAGAATGCGAGTTGTCGGCAGAGGCGGAGCCAAATTTCTTTATAAGAGGACTCAAAATTGGAAGAAATAGACACACGAAATAGCCGAAGGGGGTTCGAAATGTACTATATATATTAAAAAATTATTTTAATCACATAAAAATAATATAATTTTTCGCTGAAGTGGGTTCGGATGAACCCCCTAAATATATGGTGGCTCCGCCACTGTTTGCCGATCATTTTCATTTTTGACAACTTCTATAGGGATGACAATGGGGAGGGTGCTGGGCAGGTTAACTCAAACTCACAACATTCTCAATCCTCCCTACCCCACCCCGTATAACATTCTTTTCTAATCTCAATCGACCCCACCATGTATAAATTCGCTCTGCCCTTATAACACCCCAGAAATTTTTTGAGGTAAGAGTCGAACCATTCTTGGTTGAGAGTAAAATTTTACTGAGGAATTGAAATTTTCTTAACTGTTAAGGTCGCTTGATGTAGCACCTTGAGTTCCCAAAAGAACTAAAGAGAAGTCATTCTTAGGTTCTTCTCAGTTTTGGGTCAACTTCAAACAACCTTAACTTTTAGCAAATGATGATTTAGAAGACCCATAAGATATCAAATGAAAGGTCTTGGAATCCTCTTTCCAGCGTCGTTGAGTTTGCTAATTTGTGGTTGTATGTGGGAGATATGCCCATTTAAAGTCGGGTTGTCCAAATAAGGTAAATTACCTGAAAATATGAAGGGTATTTTGGTGTTTTCCTTACCCAATCAGATTAAATAGAATTTTACTAATATTTTGGGGACAAATCTAATTTGAGTTGGTTTTTATAAATCCAATTACACTTAGGGGTAGTTTGGTAGGCTGCATTAGAAGAAATAGTTTCTGTATTATGTAATGTATTATTTAGTACTATGTTTGGTAGGAACTTGGGCCTATGTTATACCTCCTACATGGTATTATGGATGTATTACTAATATCTTCAATTTGGAGGTATTAGTAATACATAGGATATAATACCAAGGGATAAGTCTATGTAAAGACAATTATATCCCTCAAATCACTTTAATTATTTTAGAGAAAATACATAAAATTCCCTGAACTTGGCAGCAAAACTTACTTTAGTACTTTAACTTTATGTGTAATTATTTACCCCTCCCCCTCTAATCTCTTTTCAAGTGAATTTAATATCACCCTAAGATTATAATACCACTCCACATTGGCAAGTGTATTGCACACGCTCCAAGTCATTGATACGTCAGGACCACATCATTGCCACATCAATGCCACATAGAACATTATTAAATTTTTTGTTTCTTTTTAGTTATTTACAAATTTAGTAAGAATTTTTTTTAGAAAAAAATCAGCGCATGTTCTCTAACTGTCACAATCCCCATTAGTAAAAAAAATAACTCAGTCACAATTGTAATTGACCAAACTCAGTAACATTAATCCATGATCTCAAAGTTATTCTCACAATCTCACAAAAACATTCTGTAACACCCCAGATTTTTTTTTGAACTGATACTCGAACCCTTCAACATAGTGAATGAGATATTACCAAGGTATTTAAAATTTCTTAAGTATTAATGTGAGTTCACTAGATTTAGCACCAAGAGTTCCAAAAAGAATTAAATTGAAAATAGGAAAAATCTGAAAATTTGCAAGTTAAGTTAAGTATGAGTTTTGGGTCAACTTTAAACGATCATAATTCCCAGCACAAGATGATTTAGGTTTGTTAAAAGATATCATTGGAAATATCTTACAATTTCTTTTCAAAGCCGCCGAATTTGCTAATTTTCGAGTTTAGATGAGTGAGATATGACCTTTTGAAATTAGGCTGTCTAGTTAAGGAAAGTTAGCCGAAAATATTGAGGGGTATTTTGGTCCTTTCCTTGCCCAATCATACTTAACTCGTTTTTAGTCATATTTTAGGGGTCTAATCATTTTAGGTTTAGTTTTATAATCCTAATAAACACCCAGGGTTGTATTTGAGAGTTCAAGAAGAGGCAAGAAAAGAAAAGAGGAAAGGATGAAGGCGTTCGTCGACATTCTTAAGTCTAGTTGCGGATTTTCTCGATGGGTCTAATCCCTAAGA
This sequence comes from Solanum lycopersicoides, assembly GCA_022817965.1. NCBI lineage: Eukaryota > Viridiplantae > Streptophyta > Magnoliopsida > Solanales > Solanaceae > Solanum > Solanum lycopersicoides. The sequence continues at coordinate 18,987,884 of CM040627.1, forward strand.
GGTATGTAAGCTTCCATAGTGTTGGGTTAGTTCACCCACCCACCAATCATGTATTTTTTTCAGCGAAATTTCATGCTTAAAGTTTAAAGATTAGAGTTCTTGAAAGATGTTCTTAAAGTTCATTCCAAATCCTGTTGTGTTGGAGTTTTGATGATTTCTTGAGATCAAATTGAGTAATTTTAGTTTTTTCCAGTATATTAGAGTGTAATTAATTTAAGTAATCGAATCCATGTGATTTGGGAAGAAACCATTTGAAGTTAGGCGATTTAGGGTGAGAAAACGAGCAAAAGTGCTCGGCAGAATTTTTTGGGCTGGGGCCTGGCGCGGCGTGCCTGCCAGAGCTCCACAAACCTATCTCTGTCCATCAGGGGTTGGTGCCCCACGCCACCCATAGCCCCAGGGTCGTCTGCTTAGTCCAGTTTGCCTCCGGTTGCTCCGATTGAGTTCGTTTAAAGTGCACCTTCACTCTTTTTCGATTCTAACTAATCTAAGCTACTTCTAAAAAACTAAAATTCAGTCCTAACATGATCATAACCTTGAATTCATAATTCAAATTCAAGGTAGAGTTGAGAGTTATATTTTGAGAGTTCTTTCGAGCATACTAAGAATGTCCCTTTGAGCCCTTTTGAGGAATCTTCCACAGCTTTTAGTAACTTGTTTTCAAGAGTCAAGCAAGTGAGTGTAAGAGTGAAGAGTATGTATTCATGAGTTAAAAGTATCACATAAATCCTCCATGTCATGAACCAATACTCTTGAATTCATAATTCACATTCAAGAGAGAGTTCAAAGTAGAGTTCAAGAAAGTCTTTAAGTTAAACTGTGAACTCTTTGAGATCCATTATTGATTTGAACTAAAGTTTTGAGGAAGTAAATAAGAGAATTAGAGAGTCATATACATGATTTCAATCTAGTTACTTAGACCTTCGAGTTGAGTTATTCATGCCGATAACTTCCGCATGAATTCCATAAATTGAGTATCATTGTGAGGAGTAGTATCTCCAAGTTCTAAGTCTTGAGTATTGAGTTCCCTATTCCTATATTGAGTTAAGAAGTACCTTTTAGTTCTCGAGTTGAGTAGTTCATGCTCATAATTCCGCATGAACCCTCCAAGTTGAAAAATCATGACATCATCCATAAACATTAGACCATGATCCTTGAATCCATAATCCAATTCGAGGGAAGCTAAGATCAAAGTCAAAGAAGTTAAGAGTCAGTTTAAAGGTTAAGAAGCAAGTCAAAGTGAGTTCTTAAAGTTTTCAAAGAGTCTTAAACAATCATTCTAACTTTGATTTAAGGCTCAAGTTACAAGTCGAGCAAAGAGAAAAGAGTTGAATTAAATTATCAAAAGCTATAAGGTACCTAAGTATTCCCTAAGAGTTTAAGTTTCAAGTTAAGTAAAGAGCAAGAGTTGAGTTCATTTCTCTAAAACTTATAAAGGGACTAAGTATTTCCCTAAAGGTTGATAAATGTTTTACATTTAAGTAAAAAGGAAACTAAGCAGTTTCAAAAGAGTTTTGAACTAAAGAGGGGAACATTCATTTCCAAAATGAGCTTTTAAAGCTAAAGGGTTCAGTAAATTATCTCAACCCAAAGGAAGAAAGTTTTTATTAAAAGTATGAACTAAAGTTTGTTTTGGGAGTAGTATTGAGCACCGATGTGGTAATGAGAGTTCACATAACTCAAGTCCCCATGTAAACCATGTAGCCTTCATGGGTATTAACGTGTCATACTTTTTAGATGATCACGTAGGTTTAGCTAGTGGATCCACTAGGTAGAGGATGTTCTATACGACAAAAAAGTGTAGGACAGTTCTGGCAGCGTGGGCAAGACGATGTATCACCACTTAGGCTCATAGTGGTTGTTGTCGGTTAGAGAATCTCCCACATTATTAATTATATGGTTCCTCAAAGGTTCTGCTTAGTATGAATGGGGGTATGAGACTTCATTCATGCAATGCACAAGTAGACCTTGAGAGGGAGCATGATATGTTTTTATGATATTATTATCTTGAGTTAACATTATATTTTAAACAACTTTTCTTTATATTGCACTTGTTTTAAACTGCTTTATATCGAAATGAGTTCAGTTCAGTATCAAAAAAACTTAAGTATATTGAGTTGAGTATCCATAGTCGAGTATCACATCTTAGAGTTCATTATTTAATCTCTAAGTTGAGTATCTTATTCTTGAGTATTCCTTGAGTTTTAAGTTTGAGAAGAGTAAGTATGTTTCATCTTTTATTCAAGTATCAAACTTATATTATGCTTTAGAATTCCCCTTACATGCTCGTACATTCATGTACTGAGACATTTGGCCTGCCTCTTTTGATGATGCAGACACATGTATACAGGATCATCAACAAGAGATTTGTTGATACATTCCAGAGTTCGAGTTATCCATGGTGAGCCTCCTTGTTTCTGGAGGATTTCATTTACTTTTCAGGTTAGTTAGGAGGTCGTGGGTCTTTTCCCGACTTCCATCTTTATTTGTTAGAGGCTTCATAGATAGTCAGTTTAGTTAAGGATTCTGTATTTTGCATATATTTTATTAAATATTTTAAAGACTAAAGTTTCCTATTTTATGGGTATTTGAATATATTATTTTATTCAAAGTTGTTCATTTGAGTTAAAGCTTCTAAAGTTGAGTTTATGAATTTTATTTTACTTTTTAAGCTTTGTATGCTTAAGTTAGTCTTCTGCTTGTAGTCAACCAGGATGAGGGTTCGCTTGGGGACCAACAATGGTTCTTGAGTGGCGACCACGTCCAGGGTGTAGGCTCGGGTCGTTACACATTCAATTTTGAAGACATTATCAAAACAAAATAATGAATGAAAATTTAATTTGAGATGAAGAAATTGTAGATTTTTCATTAACAAAAGCTTCAAGTTCATCACATTCAAACTCTTCCATAAATAATAATTTAGAAGCAAAAATAAATTATTGACTTTTCTATTTTTTCTGTGTTCATCACACCCTTTTACTGATTCAAAGAAAATGGGGGTGGGGGTGGGATGGAGGTGTTTCAAAGAAAGAGTAAGAAGCTGAAAAGGTCTTCGAAGAAGAAAAAGTAAAAGGCGAGGAAAGTGGTGATTGAGGCGGCTAGAAGAGAAAGAAAAAGGACGCGATGGGGTTCATAGAGGAAATATAGGGTCAGAATGAGGGTTTCAAAAAGGAAAAAGAGGTTGGGGGGGGGGGGTCAAGAAGAAGAAAGATGTGGTGCAAGTGGGGTTGAGGGCGGGATGAGTGGTGGGGTGTAAGGAAGATGAAGGAGCTGGTGGTACTAAGAACTTGGGGGTGTGGGGTGTAAGGAAAATAGAGGAAAGAAAAAATATTGGGTGACCTTTTTTGACTTGCCACGTCAGCTATTCGGGCGTATTCAAATTCAGTTGAAAGATGTTAAGGGGGTATTTAAACACCCGTATAGTTTAAGTGTTAAAGTAGTTTTGCTGCCAAGTTTAGGTTTTTTTTATGCATTTTCCCATTATTTTATTTATTTTCTTGATTTTATAATTTATATTTATACTATTAAATTTGTTTAAATAAATTAGCTTACAAATTATTTAGAGAGAATTGTTTGTTACTAAATAAATTCAATACAAATCAGTACAAATTTGAAAGTGAGTTGTTTATTTGTATATGATGTGTGATCTCTCTCTCTCTCTCTATATATATATATATATATATATATATATATATATATAATTGCAACTTGCTTTTTTTATGCGTGAATGTAGTTGGTTTATTCAATTTTACGATTGTTGGCCGTCTTTTCGATTTTAAAAGTAGATGGTTTATCTTTTTTAAATTGAAAAATGACATTTGTGAGTGATAAATTTATTAAGATGACAATCATTTATCCTCAAATAATTCAAGTGAAAAAATAGCAAACATGATAACAAAATTGTTTCTCTCATAGCTAGTTAGAAGGCCATTGAAAAATATATATTGTCCGATTATTTACCTTGACCCACTTAAAAAATAATTCAAAGGTATAATTAGAAAGAAATCTTTTTTATAGAGTTTTAATCTAAATACAAGATGAGGTGGGAAACAATGAACCGAACACCTGATAAAATAAGCATTACATTACTAATCCATGCACTATATTCCGTGTAGTGCTAATCCATGCATTAATAATCCCTGCTTTATCAATCTTTGTATCAAACAACCCCTTAGGGTTTTAGAAGAGAGTTCATTCAATTTATTCCTAAGTTTTTTTATGTTTTGATGCAAGATTTTACTTGGGTCAACTTCAAACGACCATATCTCTTAGAATATAAGGAGTTAAGTAACCCATAACCTATCAGATTAAAGGTATTTGAATCTGTTTTCCAACGCAATTAATTTTGCGTCAATCCCATTTCTGATTAAAAATTTATGAACATTTTAGCAACTGATACAGTGCAATGACGAATTAGCCGACGGAAAAATATTAAAAATATTTTTTTTGTCTTTTTACCTCCAAGAAAATCCTAAACAAACTTCCTGACTAATTAAATATCCAAAACCAATCAGATTATCATGTTTTAACCCATCATTCTTTTATTTGTCAAACCGTAGGGTAAAACCCTAAGGAAAAAATAAATTAGAAAACTCCATTCAGGATATTTCAATCTTTTTCAAGATTCTTCTTCAAGGTAAGTTCTTCTCCAAGAATCATTCTTTCCAACTCAAATTCCTTCACAAATTATGAAAATTAATGAAAATCTTAATTCTTGGTCATAGAGTTTCAAGAAACTAATTCAAGAAATTTCAAGAAAGATTTTCTTGATTTTTCTCCTTCGTGTTATGGTTTCAAGGCTTCTAATCAAGTTCTTCTTCAAGATTCTTCAAGAACGTTGTTCTTTTAGGTATGCAAGGTTATCATAGTGTTGGAATAGTTCTTCCTCACTCCCTAAATATTCTTTCAAATCAGTAAAAGAGAAATCTAGAATTCTACTCCTAGATTTGAGTAGTTTTTTTTAAATAAGTTGATTTGAGTTCTTGAGTTCATGGTTCTTTTAAAAATTATATTCCCAATTACTGAGTTTCTATATTGTTATTAAGATCCTTGAGTTGATTTGTTCATGTTTATATTTTATCATGAACCCTATTTTGAGTTATAAATTTTCAGAAGCTTTTTAAAGTTAACAATTCAGTTTAGATTGAGTTTTTTAAGGAAGTAAAAATGAGTTTTGAGAAAAGAGTTTTCTAAAATATGATTAGTATGACAATCGAGTATGTCATCAATGTATGAACAATATAGTATCTAGGTATACCATCAATGTTTATGCAGTATGACTTCCCGAGTCATCAATGGTCATATTATCATATGATTTTGATATGCTTTGTGAAAGAGTTTTCAAGTATGAGTTGAGTAAGATTATAAGGGAACTATGTATTACCAGAGGTATCAATTTTAACATTGATAAAAGGGAAACTGAAATTTCTAAATGAGTTATTAGTTTGAAAATTATTTCAAGAACATATATCTCTTTTAAGAGGATAGTTTGAGCAATTATTTCAAACCACAGGAAGATTTATATTTTTAAACATATGAGCATGAGTGTGTGTGTATATATATATATATATATATATATATATATATATATATATATATATATATATATATATATATATATATATATATATATATATATTATTAGGAGTAGTATTGAGCACCGATTTAAGGGAGAGTTCACGAAACTTACCCCCCATAAACCATCTATGCCAACACGGGTAAAGGTGTAATGACCTATTTTCATCGTTATGGAGAAGCTGATGGGGAAGAATTTTGGGCAGAAAACTTTTTTTGTAGTAATTTGGAAATTCTAGTCTAAGCCAAACTTGGACGAAATATGAGTCAAGGGAGGTTTAGAAAAATCTGGTAATGAATGGGGGATCTAATTATGAATTTTATCCTATAAGTGGATAACCAAGACGTTAAGTAGCATGTACAAATTTACAGAATCAAATTCGGGCGAGTAGAACTTCTGAAACTAATATTGGCGTTAAAGGGTAGTTTCTGAATGTCAAGGGTTGACGGTGTGTTGTGAAATGAGTGCTTGAAACCCAAATTCTGAGCTTGTCTCTGTGCAAGCCGCCGGGCGGGGCCGCTGTGGTAGGTTAAATACCACTGTGGCGGGACTGTTGACACCCAATTTTGACCCTCCCCGATAGGAATTAATTAACGAGTTTCTTAATTCTGAACGATTTTGAAATAATTAAATTTTATAAAGTTTAAAAAAGATTTTTCGAGTTATTCTAAATTAATTTTACCATTATTTTTCATAATTTTAGGTAATACATATGTTTTACGTAGTTACGAAATTATATATATAATTAACATTTTTATGAGTATTCGAAATTGTTTTAAAAAAAGGTTTTAGTTTGTTTAGAGTTTGTCAACTATTTTAGTTACAGAATAACTTATATTTTAAATTATCTAGTTTGTAACTAGGTTAAGTATTTTATTTCGTTAAGATTAAAAGGTTCGATAATCTATTGGTATTATTCATCTGTTTAACCCTTGGACAATATTTACTTGGGTCGTCTTTCACTTTTGTGGACAGCCCATAACTTTCCGATTAAATTCCCATCCAACTTTACCCAACCCAGCATCAAAATTCTCATCATCCCAATACCCTTCCTAATTCCCACACCAAATAACCCGCCCCAGCTCCATTTCTGACCAGACCCAAATCTCTTGCCCTCACAAAAGAAAACCCAACGTTCATCATCGTTCTTATTCCATTTTCACGATAACCACGCGCAGCAAACCGAAGTTTAGGAGAAATTCCCAAAAGCAGCAGAACATCGAAGCCAACAGTAGCCTCCTCGCGTGAAGAACTACGCTCCCAACGTCTCCTTCCCCTTTTTCTAGCACACAACTTGCACCTGCCAATCGCCTGAAGAAAATGTCCTTGCTCCGCGATTTTCGCCTTTTGATCGCAAGGATGGGCGCCGCGTGGCCTCCAAGGAAAGTGGGATCCATCCCAACCATCCTTTTGATCTGTCTGTCCCGATTTTGGGGGATCTGGTTCAAAATCTCGTACAACAACAACTTTTTCTGGTCTTGGGTAAAATGATTTTGAATTTAGAATTGGTAAGGACATCGATTCTACAATTTCCCCCAAAAAAGTGTAACCCTAATGGCCCCCTTCTATAAAGCATCGCTTCTTCTCTATCTAGGGGGGTGTTCTTTTTTTGGGGGGAAGAAAGGGTGAGAGTGATTTTTCGGAGGGAGGAATTTTCTTAGAATATTCACTGAACTTCAGCAAAGAAAGTGATAAAATACGCAATAAAATACATTCAAAACAAAAGAGATATCACTGTAATTCTGTTGTGGTCTCTTTGCCTATTTGGAAAAAGTTTTCGTAATCTGTTTCTCGGTGGAAGGTCGTCACTTCTTGCTCGTCCTCGTCCATGTCGCTGCACTTTGAAAGGTAAACTCACTTCGAACTTTCGCTCTTTCATTTGAGACTTTGATTTCGTATGAAGTGAAATGGTTTGTTGGTTTGTTTTTCTCCCTTGCGAATGATGCTTCGGAATTTTCTCCGTTTGCGATTTTTGTGTTTAATGGTTGTTCGGTTTTTGGAACCATCGTACATCAGTTGTTTAAAGTTGAGATGAACCACTCTTAATGAATTAAAAACCAAAAATTCATAAATCTTTAAGCTTGAGGTCATATATCGTATATATTTCTCTGGTTCTTTTTTTTTTTTTTTTGATTTGGTTGCTCGCTTGGTTCGGTGTGGGCTGTGATAACTGAAATTGCTCCCTACGGTCGTTGTCTCGACCCTCTTTTCGGTTGATGGCTTCTTTTCTTCTCTGATTCTTTTGTTGTTAAATCCGTTTTGTCGGTTTGTCCATGTTTGGAAATATATAATTTCTTTAGTGTTGGTTGCTGTCTCTAAAGCCGGATGGGAGAGCATTTTGTTTTTGTATTTTTCCGTTTCGTTTAGGATTTCATGTTGATTAAGAAGAAAATATTTGGTCCATAACTCTTCTCAACTTCATATCATTTCATCTTTGACTATCATTTATGTGCATGCCCATTTATGCTTTTTCCGCATGCTAGGTTGTCTGATTTAATGTTTGTGGTCATTTGTTGTTACCTTTACTTAGGATAAATTTTTTTGCTTAGACTTGTGCTTTTCTAGTCCAACAGAGCCTAAAGTGATCTACCTCCCCCATGTTTCTATTTCGTTTTGAAGTTCATACAACATGGTTGCAATCCAAAATGGAAATTTCGGTTCATTCCAGATCCATGGTTGCTCCATTTTAATCTTGTTGTTTTAGGTGATTTTATTTTTGGTTTGGTATAGTCTTCTATGGATTGGTATGAGTAAAATTTTTGCATGACTAGACATGAGGTTTAACATGAGTAAATCAGTTGGTACTGTTGCTTTGTCTTACAATGTTCGAATGGTTATTTCGCTTCTATTTGTCTCCTGCCTGATTAATGTTGATTTATTTAAATATCAACTTTAGCTACTGATTTGTTGCTCTAGCAATTTTAAATCAATCTTAGTTTAAATGTTAGCATGCATGTCCAATTTATTTAGCAGTTGTTGGTTGTGGGTTTTTTAAATGCTAAAATAGTAGCTCGAAGTGACCGTTATTTTTTTATAAGCATGCATTGGATTTAGTGTTTTAAAATATGTATCCTTTATCTATATCTATGTGTTTTGAATTCGAATAAGCTATTAGTTATATATATTAATTTAAAGAGCTATCAGGATTTCTTTGGAAGTATAACTGCGCTATCATTTTTGGGCACTAATTTTACCATCTTTTGTTGCATGTGAATTTGCTCGGGTTCTCACGGACTCTACCTGGCACCTCCAAGTCCCCTTCCAAATTACTTTCGTCCGATTCAGTCAACTATAAAATCGGCGTACAAGTTTCGAAGTTGAAGAATTCGAAAATACCAAGGAGTTGAAGATTTTTTGGGCCAAGAAGCCTAATTTTTTTTTAAAAAATTGTACTTTGTTATTTTTTGGGCCTAATTCCTTATCTTGTTGTATTATTAATTATTTTGCTAGTTTAAGACAGGTACTATTGGAATGGGCTAAAGGACCAAAACAAAAGGATCCAAATATCGGTCCAGGCGAACAGAAATCGGCTTTGGACCCAACTCTCTCCCTCTCTATGTCTTTACTTTCTCGCTTGTTATTTGTTATTAATTGTCGTTAGTCTTAGGGTTAACGAATCCAAATTCCCGCAAGACGCTATTTTTGTTTTAACGACTTAATTTGACCAAACCAAGCAAATAACTTAAAACAAATTTTACAAATTATAATCTACTTAGGAAGTAAAATAACACTTCATTTTTCAAATAACTCAAAATATTTTAGCTCAAATTTTAAGTTAGACATTTTTGCCAAATAAGTTAGTTGCCGGATAATAACGAGTTAGTGAATATTTTAGGTGCCGTAACAAACTTCCTAAAACATAAATGAGAATTCCCGAACCCCTTTTAAAGTTTTCAATTGATTTTCTGTTTTAAATCTTTTGAAACCAAGTTTTCTTAATTTTTCTTTAAAAATTAAGTGGCGACTCTAACAAAGTCTCAAAAACCAAAAACTTATAAAAAATATAATATATTTTCTGAAATGTAATGGCGACTATGACAAAGTCTCAAAAACTAAAAAATATAGTATATTTTCCGAAATGTAAAATAGAATGGCGACTCCGCTGGGGACTTGGAGGATTCTAACTTTAAAACTAAACTTAGTTGGCAACGTGAAATAATTATTTACTTGTTTCTTTATCGTATTATTAAAACTGTTGCACTATCATGGCATATTTTCCGCCAAACGGCAAGTAGTTGCATTAGGATAAAGGAAGTTACGTGGCTTACCACGACTTCTTTCAGAAACACACAAGTCTTCATTTGGAAGTAACAAATGAATAGTTGGCTTGCGGTCATCCAACGTTGTTTGTTAGCTTCACCCCATCGTCTCTACAACTGGGATAACCGTCATTTTTGAAACAATTCTAGTCAGCCTAAGATAGAGCGAAACCAAAACTGAATCTAAGCATTAGCCTAAGACGGCTTAATACCAAAGGCGTATTAAGTCCATTAGTTGAAACCTCCAAAATCATGTCCAAGGTCTCCGACCTCACGACATATCATTTTGCTTTACATTTGAATGATGTACATATGAAACCAAATGTGGAGTGGGTAAACTCAACTACGTTTTGTTTTGTAGGTATGAATCGTTTTCCAAGATTCGACATGGTCGTAGAATCCCGCCTCTACTCAAAATGTGGTATAACGACCTTGACGGAGATCATAGAAGAACTCTCAACAAGTATGTGGGCGCCCTAACGAGTTGCTCAACATGAATGGTTTGCCTTAGCTAATCGAAATCCTCACAGGTTATTGGGACAACGAGAAAATGGTGTTCCTATTTGGAACTATCGAAATCACCCCGACAATCGAGGAACTTCGAGACTGCATTAACACGGTTGGCACAGGGTTAGAAAGAAGGGTGAGAAAAGAAGAAGATATCTTAATCCCTAACTAACCTTCTGCCGAAGATATCACAGACTGGTTCGGGTTAGGGCAAGATTACGCTTACTGGGCCCAAGAATCTAGTGTATTATTCAGGGATCTCTACGTTATATTCGGGCATGCGAGTTTTTATGCAAATTATAACAAAGAGTTCAGAGTTACCTACAGATAATGGAATGAAATCCGAACCTTGGTATTTGATGTCGCACTATTGGTAACAATGGTTTTTCCACACGTCCCGAGCTTGAGTATCAACACTCGAGTGATAATGCTTGCACACACTTTGTTAAACGGATTTAAGAATAAAGGACAAGTGAAGTACTACCCCTTCGCTCTGGTCATACTGTCGGACATATATCGAGCCCTATGAAAATGCAAAAAAGGACATCGCTACTTCCAAGGATGTAACCTGCTCCTTCAGTGGTGGATTTTAAGTCATCTGTCAAAAGGTCTCGGGACTCAGGAATTACATACCCTGGATAATAAGAACACTCTTAGAGATTTCAACGATATGTTGTTTTGGGCATATCTGGAAAATCAAAGGACTAGATAAAGGTAGGCTCAGATATTTTCGGAGCTGAGAGAAGAAGATCTCCAATGGATGCTTTATCTCTTTATCTCAAGGGATTTCGTTGTAGGAGGCCGCAGACAACTTGTGCTTTCACTACCAGGTATTCGGGGAATGCGTTCTTACGCACCCTTTCGAGTCCTACGACAGTTTAAGAGGAGGCAAACCACACCTCGAGAGCCATATTATGGCGCCTATGTGTACGATATTTGGGATGAAAGAGTGGATGATGCTACAAAAATGCTAAGGGAATGGAAAGGGGCCAAGCGAATGAATAAGGACACCATTGCTCCAGATCGGTTTGACGTCGGGTATGATGGAACTTATAAAGCTTGGCTTAAAAAGAACATACAAAGTATCTCCTGTCTAGACCCGAACACTTGTCGCAGTGTGGAAGACAAGGAGGCCAAAGTTGTGATCGAGTTAAGAGAGGTAAGGCAATATGCCCAATAAATGTACGCCAAATTTATCAAAAATCAAAGTACCCTTGAGAAGACAACCCATGAATTGGAAAGGTTAAGACGCAGTTTTGATGAGTTCGACTTATGGGTAAAAGAGAAGATAAAGGGGATGCAATACGAGGATTGGGAAGAGAAAGAATGACGGAGCGATGGTTACCTGCTGATGCTACGATACATGTTTCAGCAGTACAAGACACAGGAAAGTAGAGGAGGAGCAGGGCCATCAGGGAAAGCATAGTGGACATCGCCCCTGTGTGGGTTTTTCTATATGTATTTCTGTCATTTTCAGCCCCCGTGTGGGCTTGCATTTCTTGCATTTCTGTACATTTTAAATGGCCCCTGCATGGGTCTGTCCTTTTGTATTTTGTTCCTTATTTCCCCTTGTGAACATTAATAATTCATTTGTGATTTTTTTTTTTTGGGGGGGGGGGTAATTAACTGGTTCAATTCCACACGTACATCGTTCAAATGCGCTAGGCCTAACCTTGGCACAAAAGGGTCCCCTGTATGTTTAGGATGCGATATATGTTTTTTTAAACTGTTTATGTGATATTTTTCTTTGGATGAGGACATCGCAAACCCACTCTCTGTCAGAAATTTCCACAAAATATATAAGTCACTATTACAAAGTTCGATCAAATTTTCCGAGTCTTGAGTTTCCAAACAAAAGCAAAATCCTATCACCAAATCCTAAAACAGTACTCTACCATCTCAAGTAAAATGTGAGATCACAGCTATGAACAAATGAAAGAATATTCAGACTGAACCGACCGAAGAGGAGATGATCGAATGTGGAAGTAGCACGGAAAGTGCCTATATGACCTATTGTTTCCTCCGGAGATCCACGAGTCGGAGAGCTTTGAAAAACGTTACGAGGAGGCGATTGCCCAAAATCCCTCTCTCGAAGGACGTTTGGCAGAAGGGGACCAGAAAGTCACTCTCGAAACATATCAACAAGAATACCGAACAGGGAGGGAAGCCATTTTGTTGTACCTCATTTTCGAGCATTATCGGTGTAGGTGTATATTGAGGCCCGTCGAAAGAGCATCTTCCCAAGTGGGATCAGAGGACCTAGGCAAGACTTGTGAGTGTCATCCCAACCCAAAAGGGCAAACGATAGAGGAGTGCATAGAGTTTAAGAATGTGGTCCACCGTTTTCTCGATATGAACAACACTACGAATAGTTGGGTTGACGGCGTCATCATTGCATGTGATGAACCGCGACTTGACATACCAGTCACTGAGAGGACTATATTTTATCGTTGCTCATTCACACCATTCAAGAAAACAATGTTAGAGGTCTATTCAGAATTGGTTCAAATTGGAGTCTTCACCCCTTTTGTCACGACCCAGATTCTGGAATCCGAATCGCAAACGGCGTCGTTGACTTCTCAGAGGTCGCAGACAAGCCTCTTCTTGCATTCATCATATTCATATGGTTAATTTTAGCGGAAAATTTAAAACTTTTCATAAGTATGAAGTATACATAGACTTCACATAGTTAATACATGGTTTCATCATATACTAAGCTCAATATAAAGAACAACCATCTATCATAAAGAATCAATTCGAAACAGAAAATGAATATATCATAAATAAGTTTGCCAAACACGACCTTATTACAAAGCTTCGAAATGAAAGTGCAAAAGAAACGCTAGGGACAATATCCACTAGCTATGTCTAAAACTAAGGCTAGACTTAAACTTTAGCATCCTCGAAATCAAGAGGACCTACCAAATGGTCTGGAGAACGCTGATGTCCAAAACGCTGCAAAGAGTCTTCAATCTGTCCTCTGCACCAATAAAAATAGTAAATTTATAGGGTTAGTACACAACTTGTACTAAGTATGGGTGTATGCACACATACACATAAGGCTATGCATGATCAAGGAAAGCTCTTCCTAAACAACATGCCATTTCTGGAAAGTGTAGTCACTAGACTTTCCTAAATCGTTAGTTATGAATTGTGGTATGAATATGATGTATTTTAATGCATTCAAAGCACACAACTCATTTTCTATGGGATTACAAGACATTAGGATCATCAACATAATTTTAGAACAACTCGGGCGAAGATTTGAGATTTTGATTGCCCAAACCCGAGAGCTCTTGCTTGTACACTTAGTTTATTTTCAGTCTTTTTCTTCTTCTTGTTGTGTAGTTCAATAATTCCTTTGGTCTTATGTTTTACCTACAAGTGCAATGATTCATTGTAGTTCCATACCCACAATGAATCAAGTAAGTAATTCAAGAGATTAAGAAAATGATTTAACTACCATTTGGGGCATGGAATCTTCATAAACCATTCTTTAGTGACTATTCCTATTATTGTATTATTGGCCTAATATAAAAAGTCATTATAAGACAATCTTATTGGCTAAGATCTTTTGCCAATTATATAAAGTCATTATAAGCCAATTTATTTGGCTTTATCATTTTCATAACATGCGGATTCATTATTAGGTATGCCTTTTACTTATTGTAAACTTCATTGGACACGATTTGACTATCCTTACAACAAGTCATTCATTACATCAAGTATTCACTAATACTTCATAAGCCAGTCTCTATTGGCTATGCCACTTGTTTCATCTTTTTCATGTTAGGGAAGTTATGAGGATTTTAGTTGTTATTATGTTTCTACTTTCCTTTATTGGCATCATATAACAAGTCATTATAAGTGAATCTTATTTGGCTTTGCCCATTATTTGCTGAAACATTATTGGTATTGATATTGGCAATTGACATTCTTAATCTCTTACTTTCATAGCTCACTTTGAACATACGTTCCATCATCTTTCTTGCTTGCTTTCTTACAGACATCTTTAGAAGTAAGATCATGCGAGCTAACATGAAATCCAGTGTCTTCCCCACACCGAAAAGAGGTGATTCACCGGTTAAAATGAATCTAGATCATGTGAGCTACTCATGAAATCCAGTGTCTGCCCCACACCGAAAAGGGGTGATTCCCGGATAAGGCGAATCAATCTCAAGTGTTCACTCCACACCGAAAAGGAGTGGCTCACGGCTATAGTAAACCAAGAACATGTTGTGAGAATTAACCGACATAGATAATGTGAGCTAAACATGAAATTCGGTGTCTTCTCCACACCAAAAAGAGGTGGAATTACCGGCCAAAGTGAAACTGAAACATACCTAGCTCTCTTAGGTGAAAACCACAGGCTAGTTCCTATGTTGCCTAGGCATAGTTCGAAGACTAGGGACATAAGGAGACTACTTATCCACCTCAGTTGTAGCCTCGTCTCATGAGACTTACACGTGCAAGCACATGCTCATAACTAGTCTATCGGTGCTTTGCTCACTTTCATTATCTTCTAACTTTTAGAGTTGACTCAAACATTATGGAAACTTGCTTCTAGATTGAGGTTTACTTACTCTATTGATGACTTGTCATCCTTTTCTTTACATTGATGAAATGTGAATTGTCCTTACATAACATCTTTGGTGTTAATGAGACTGGTCTCACACGTTCTAACACCTTCATTCGTGAGTATTTTTAACATAGTAGCTTAGGTGTAAGTGAGGCTTGTCTCACTTCCATTAACACCTCATTCTGGTCACTTTGTTGACTTAGACCTCTTTAGTTATGTTTTTACTCACGTTACTTACTTACTTTCGTTTAGTAGCTTCATATCATCGTTTGTGGACGATGAGAACTTCATTCAATGAGTTACATACGTTCATAGTTCATTCTTTTAGAGCATGTTGGGAGTTGTCCCAATGAATGGCATGCCCTTGGTTATGGATTCATTGAATTACTTTAGATGTGCTTATTCATTTGGCATTCCAACATTTTTGTCATATAAGATAGTATAGGGTATGTTGGGACTTGTCCCATTGATTGGCATACCCTTAGTTATGGATTCATTTTTTTATGTTGGTCATGCTTAATTTGACATTACATTATATTGGGCTCATAAGATTGGTGTAAATTTAGTATTGGCCTAGAAAATTTGGAAATGACTTCATAGCCAATTTATTGGCTCAAGCCAAACATTCATTCAAATATAGTTTCATGAGATTCTCATTAGCCAATTTTTCCATCATTATTTAAAAGCAATAATGTAAGCCAATTCCATTCAACTTTTGGGCAAGACATTGTTAGCCATTTTATTAGCATAAACCAAACATTCATTCAACTTATAATTTCATGGAGATCTTTTTAGCCAACCTTATAACATAACTTTAGGCATAACATTTTTTTAAACAACTTGGACAGCATAATATGATCATTTAACGAACAGAACATCATCAACAAGTCACCTTAATAGTAGGTATGCACAACAGACCGTAATCATCTTCATACATAACATTTTCGGACGCATCTTAACATAGTAGCATTCGTTTAATTCACGTAATAACACTTAGCATCAAACGAGTCCAATTAAGAGGTCCATTCAATCGTTATTTAATCAAAAACCATACACATTAAGATCAGCCAGCACCACATACCAATAACATGATCAAGACTAATCTATTCAACATTGAAATCATAACAAGGAGACTAAGGAGAGGGACGTTCGACGAGAACTTTGAGAACAACCCTAGTTTTCGAGATTTCATGGATTCGTTCAAAGGAAAGTACTCTTGGAGAAAGAATTCCTGGAGAGAAACCCATACCTTAAGTAGAACTTAATCTACGAAGACTACTTGAACGAAACCTTGAAGAAAACCTTGAATTCGCCTAAGAAATCTTTAGCGTTCTACGTTTTCTTGCGGTTTGTTGCCTACTGCCTTAGCGTCATGAGTCTCAACGTTTTGATCGTGATTTTTAGGTTTAGGAATTGATCTTGAATTATAAAACTTAGTTTTAATAAGTTAATTTAATAAAATAATTAATTAATTACCAAAACGCCCTTCCTAAGTTGACTAAAATAGGAGAATGTTGACTTGACCAAAAATCTGGAAATTGGTGGTGACTATGGTTTTGGTCAACATTTTGACTTTATATTAATTAATGAGATCCTCAATTTAATTAATTTAGGGACCTAGGGTAAGTACTAAAGTACCCCTAAGTCATTGGAACCATAATCAACCCTTTAGGACCATCCTAGGTTAAGTACTAGGATGTTTCTTGAATTATACTAGGTTAGTGTAAGGATTTCGTTTTGACCATTTAAACTAATTAATTAAATTGTTAATTTAATTAATTAGGTGAGATAAGGTAATTAATAAAGTACCCTTAAGTTGTTATAACCATAACCAATCCTTTGGACCATCCTAGGTTAGCTACTAGGTTGTCCCTTTTTGTCTTAATCGAAATCTGGAAATTTCCTTTGTAGTTTCAGTTTTAGCCCTTCTAAATTAATTAATTAAGTTGCTAAATTAATTAATTAGGTAACCTAGGGTAATTACCAAAGTACCACTAAGTTGTTAGGACCATAACTAACCTTTTGGACCATC
Organism: Solanum lycopersicoides; assembly: GCA_022817965.1. Lineage (NCBI taxonomy): Eukaryota > Viridiplantae > Streptophyta > Magnoliopsida > Solanales > Solanaceae > Solanum > Solanum lycopersicoides. The sequence continues at coordinate 19,004,836 of CM040627.1, forward strand.
CTAGGTTAGGTACTAGGTTGTCTCTTTAACTAGTACTAGGTTAGTGTCAACCCGGTTTAGTCCTAGGTTGTCGGGTGCACTAGTGGGTCCATTTCGGTTAGTCCTAGGTTAGTTAGCTAGTTAGGACAGTTAGTTAGGACCTAGAGTTGGTTAGGAAGTTAGGCCCCACATGGAGGGACCCGTCTGCACATGCTGCCCCTTAACTACCCTACCCGAATTCGGTTAGGGTGGTCCCCTCCTATGGCCAATTCCCACATGCTTTGCCCATGTGCTTGCACATGGGTTGGTTGTACTTTCCTAACTAACTATTGTTGATGTACTATTTTGAATATTTACTTATTGTCTCAAGGACCCTCACTATGTCCTTGGGCACTGCTTAATTTACATGATCATTTTAAATGGTCATGTGGAAAGGTGCTAGGCTTGACACTTGGATCCCTAGTACTTTATATGTTTTTTGAGGCGTAATTTTTATTAGCTTAGGTTCTTCATTGCAGGTACATTTATTTAACATCAATCTTGGATTGGGGTATGACACCCCAACATGTATTTTACATGTTCGTATATAGAAAATTGGCTAATATCTCTTAGCCAATTTTTCTATACTATGCCCAATATTTCTCAATATTGGGCATTGGGGTACCTATTAAATTAGTGTGATTATATATGAAGGATATTGTTATTTTAAGTACTTGTGCATACATAGAAATTGGCTAACACCCCTTAGCCAATATTCTATAATATGCCCAATATTTCTCAATATTGGGCATTGAGATGCATATTTACCCTAATACGCATTCTAACGGACTTACTGGGCTCTTCATTAGACATGTAATTTTCCAGAATGTTACACCTTTCTATAAAGGCATGGACGTGTTATATTCCCTTTGAATCGAAGTTCGAAAATGTTGCCCCTATCACAATGGCGCCGACCATAGCATTGAAAAATGTCTTACATTCCGCCATGACATGGTATATCTCATCAACATAGGAAATATTCAAGTCGAGTTTGTTCCCCGTGACTGATGCTACAACAAGAAGAAGAACGACCGATATGGGGCCACCGTTTATCTTTTAAGAGCTTTGTTGTTATTTTTCAAATTCACTTGTAATCGTTAAGAATGAATGAATGAAAACAAGCATTTCTTTTACCCGAACTACGTAGGGCCTGAATTCTCCTTGCGAGATACGTTGGCAGCCTTTTAAGGCCTGACCCCTATCTTTCAAAATTTTCATTCTCCCACTTTCATGATATAAGGAAATGTGAAGCTCAGATCAACGGGCGTCAAAGAGATGCAGCAAAAAGACCTTAGCTCAAGGTGATTTAACCTTTCTGAGATAGTGTCAAACTAAAACAAGCAAACTCCTGCTTGTTCAAAATCAGTTTCCCTTTACTCGTGGGTTAAATGTCCTCAAACAAAACAACTTTGTGTGTTTATCTGCTCTCTATGTGATATCCTGCATTTTGTATTCTGAAATAAAACTTACAAATTTTCCTTTGAGTTGTTTTCCTCCACAGGTACTTACAAACTTGTTTGTGTCGATTAAACTGGCTGATCATCCATACTTCACTAGATCTAAAGGCCTGCAGATTCCTTTCCCACCAAAAGTTCATGGAAAAGCAATAATGGGAGACAACAACAAAGAAACAGTCTTACTGACGTTGTGGTGGCTCAACCTACCGTAGCGGATGAACTGATTATGCAGTTGATGCAGCAGATTGCTGAGATGAGAGTGGAAAAGCAAAGGAGACAGGATCTCCCTCCACCAGGTTTTACTTCTAATACTGCTGATGGGAAACCTCCTCTATACTTTCCCTCTTCAAACATGGATCCAGCTCAGATTCTGCCGTCTACTCCTGCTCAGAATCCCTCGATAATAGATTTGACTACACAAAATCCTCAGTATGCCTCCGCCTCATACCAAGCCCCACCCCCTCCTAAAAACAATAATTCCCAAATACCTCCTCCTCAAAACGCCCATCACTAAACCGTCCACTCCCACAAAACCAGAATAAATTCCATCCCCAAGCATCTCTCCATCATCAAAATCAGCATACTAACCCCCAAACTTCCCACAGAATTACCAAGCTACTCAAAATGCCCCAAGTCCCTCTATAGCTCCACCCCTACCCAGAAAACCACCTTTGAAATTCCCGTTCCAAATGAGCATGACGTAAATGGTTCTGAGCTCGACCATTATGAGGAGCATGAAAGAGAGTGGAGGTGGAAAGAAGAGGCCACAAAAATTGACATAAAGGAGGAGATCCGAAAAGCAGTGACGGAATTTCAGTGCATTCCTGACGTCGCTGGTTTCAACTACGAGGACTTATGCATTCATCCAAATCTGAACCTCCCAGAAGGGTTCAAGATTCCAAAGTTTGATACTTTTGGAGGAACGAGGAATCCCTTAGCGCATCTACGGGCCTAATGTGACCAGCTCATAGGAGTTGTAGAGATGAAGTTGTGCTGATGTGGCTTTTTAGCCGAAGTTTGAGCGGAGAAACTTTGGAATGGTTTACATCTCACGATACCAGATAGTGGCCCAGCTGGAACGCTTTGGATAAGGATTTCGTTGAACAGTTTACCTACAACGCAGAGATCATCCCTGATCGTTATTCCTTAAAAAAAAATAAAAAAAAATTCCAACGAAAGCTACATATGGAGAAAGGAAGCAACTAGAGTGCGGCCTCCTATGTACGAAAAAGAGATAGTTGAAGTGTTTGTACAAGTTCAAGATCCCGAATACTATGATAGAATCATATTGCTCGTCGGAGAAAAATTTGCGGAGATAGTCAAGATTTGTGAGACTATCGAAGATGGTTTGAAAACCAAAAAGATTGCCCGTATTGCTGCGTCGCTCGGATCATTGGGTTTGTTGAATAATAAAAGAGAATACGTTTCTTATGTCTCTTACGAGGGGAGAAAGAACCCAGAAGACCATCATCCTACCAAGGTCGTCCTCGACCTTCCCAGAATTCATACCAGGCTTGCTATACGCAAGTTGATTATCCAAATACTCCTCCTCCCACCTATCAAAATTCTACCTCCACAAACAAAAATCCCCCCCCCCCCGCTCCAAATTACCAAAATCCATCTCCCGTTTACCAAAAATTCTCCTCCACTTTACCAAATTCCATCCCCCATTTACCAAAATGTTGTTCCTAACTGTGTAAATGTGCAGTCAAACTACAGAGCACCTCCCCCAGTATACCAAGATCCAGTATACCAAAATACCCCCACAAACTACTAAGAAAATCCTTATCCAAGAAACCAAACTCCCCGTCCAGATACCCGAAATTATCAACAGATGCCTCCTCCCCAACAAGGCAACTATGATCCCCCAAGACCCAGATTCGAGAGGAATCCCCCAAGAAACTTTACCGCGCTCACTGAAAGTCGAACAAAGTTGTACGAGGGACTGGTTGCGGCTGGATATATTCACCCGGTGGGGCCAAGCCGGTGGATACTAGTTCAAAATTCTACATAACCGATCAAAGGTGTGTGTATCTCTCCAACAGCGTTGGACATGATACTGAGGATTGTATCAAACTCAAACACAAAATTCAAGATCTGATCGACCAAGAAGTGGTTTCTCTTCAAACAGCCGCACCTAATGTCAACACGAATCCTTTGCCGAATCATGGTGGCGTCAATATCAACATGATAGAGACGGATGATGACTGGTGCGTGACTAAGGTGATAACTCTGATTATCCATGATGATTTAGAAAGGGTTGTGGCCTCGCTGAGCGTTAAAGAGAAAAAGGAGTTCGTGATCCTAACACCCACAAAGGTTGTTGCCTTGGTGCCATCAGAAGCTCCTAGTAGGCCAAAGTTTGTGATTGAAACGGCTGTCGCTCAGGGTATGACCCGATATGGGAGGTGTTATACTCCCGAAGAGTTAGTTCTTGGTGGACAGAAGAAGGATCCAGGGAAAAGGCCGATAAGTGAGGGCGAAGCGGAGGAATTCTGGAGAAAGATGCAGCCAAAGGACTATTTGATTGTTAACAATCTCGAGAAAACCCTAGCTCAGATTTCTGTGTGGGCCCTGTTGATGAGCTCCCAGCTACATAGGCAGGCCTTGATGAAGGCTCTGGATGACACATATGTGCCTGTGGGGACAAGCAACGATAATGTAGCGGCTATGATCAACCATGTTATCTGAGGGCATCAGATTAGCTTCTGTGACGAAGAGTTTCCCTTTGAAGGGAAGTCACACAACAAGGCATTGCATTTCATTGTTATATGCCGTGAAAGGGTCATAAACTGTGTCCTAGTGGATGATGGGTCTTTTCTCAACATTTGCCCGCTGTTGACTCTGAGGTAGTTAAGGTTCGACTTGGGGAAGCTGGAAAAAAACAAAGTCAATGTAAGAGACTTCGACGGGGTACAAAGAGACACACTGGGAGCAGTGAATTTGTTCATCCAAATGGGTCCGGCGGAGTACAGTGCACATTTTCAAGTCTTGGACATTGACACCAACTATAACCTTCTTCTAGGAAGGCCTTTCATCCACAAGGCTGGAGCTATGCCTTCCACTCTTCACCAAATGATGAAGCTCATTTGGAAGGACCAAGAACTGGTTATTCACGGCGAAGGGAGTCACTCTCGCAGGAAGGCGCCATTTATTGATGAAATCTCGCGAGGAACTGATTTTTACATGGTGGAGCTGGTAAATGCCACCGGTGTGGATTTGGCCCCATAGCCTCCTATGCCTTCTGTGCACAAAATGATCGCCACTGTGATGCTGCAGAATGGGTTCGAACCAGGTTTTGGATTGGGAAGTAATTCCCAAGGAATTATTGAGCCCATTCAAGTTCCCGTCAAATGAGCGAGTATGGTTTGGGGTACATCCCCATAAATGATGAGATGAAAATGAAGAAGAACAGTGATCAAGCATTTGCTAAGAAAATCCTTCATCTGTTCAATCATTTCCAGTCTGGGAGTACGCTGATCATGATGGCCTCAGGGAAGGAATCTGCGACCTTTTTAAAGAGATTGATGTTGTCATAGAGGATGAGGTCGATCTAGCTGGTATCCGCAATGCTGAGCCTAGAGAACGACTGCAGATTGGACTTCTACACCAATCTTGATTCCCCGATCATCTTGGTAGAAGGACATTGTTTATGCATGTTTTTGAAAATAGGTGGTATTCCAGAAGAGGCCAGAGACCCATCATTTTGCTTTTTCTTTAATTGCTTGAATTTTAAAATCCCCCCCCATGATGTTTAAAAAGGCAACATGGCTCTTTGTCATGGCCAAAGTTTTCATTGTTTTCCAATTTAAATGAAAGCCTCTGTTATTGAAAACATGTTTATTTACTTATCTACTATAGTTCACTTTTCTAACTTTGTCCGATTATGATTTCAGTAATGTTAATTTTAAACCTGCCAATGTCATAGCATGTCACGAGATGAACGAAAAAAATGAGGCAGGTGATGACAAGGGTGAAGAATACGAGGAGGAAAATGAGGTACGGAATATGTTGCTGAGCAATATTTGCAGTTTGAAAATCAGCATAAGCCAAATTTGGAAGAAATGGAAACTGTGAATCTAAGAGACTAAGAGTGTGTCAAAGAGGTCAAAATCAGTGTCCACTTGAATGAAGATCAAAGAAAGGATCTGATTCATTTGCTTACTTAATGATTTGATGTGTTCGTCTGGGAGGTCAGCGACATGCTAGGCCTGAGTACCAATATGGTGTCTCACAAGTTGCCGATCAATCCGAGGTTCAGTCCAGTGAAATAGAAGGCTCCGAAGTTCAAGCCTGAGTTAATAAAGATTAAATAAGAGATCACCAAATAGATCAAATCTCGATTAGTGGAAGTGAAACAATACCCGACTAGGTTGGCCAATGTTGTTTCGGTTGCCAAGAAAGATGGGAAGATCATAATATGTGTCGATTACACAGATCTCAAAAAAGCAAGCCCAAAGGATAATTTTCCATTTCCAAACATTCACATTCTGATTGATAACTGTGCTAAACATGAAATGTAGTCATTTGTAGATTATTACGCAGGCTATCATCAAATCCTGATGGACGAAGAAGATCCAGAAAAAACAACTTTTATTATGCCTTGGAGTGTATATCATTACATGGTGATGCCATTTTGTCTCAAAAATGCTGGTGCTACTTATATGAGGGATATGACGATCATATTTCATGACATGATTCATAAGGAGATCGAGGTGTATGTGGATGATATCATAATCAAGTCCCGCGAGAGTTCGGACCCCTTGATGCATTTAAAGAAGTTTTTTTATCATCTGCGTCGTTACAACTTTAGGTTAAATCCCGCTATGTGCGCTTTTGGGGTGCCATACGACAAGTTATTGGGATTTATAGTCAGCAGAATGGGTATTGAGCTCGATCCTTCCAAGATTAAGGCCATTGAAGAGATACCTCTTCCAAATACTAAGAAGGAAGTGATGAGTTACTTAGGGAGGTTGAACTACATCAGTCGGTTCATAACTCAATCCACCGTGGTGTGTGAGCCTATCTTCAAGCTGTTGAAGAAAGATGCTTTGACAAAGTCGATTGAAGAATGTCAGACTGCTTTTGATGCTATCAAGAGTTATTTGTCCAATCCACCGGTGTTGGTTCCTCCACGTGAAGGGAGTCCATTGTTATTATATTTGTCTATCTCAGATAACGCATTTGGATGCGTACTTGGTCAACATGACGAGACAGGAAGAAGGAATGAGCTATTTATTACATAAGCAAGAAGTTCACGCCATATGAGTCTCGTTACACTCCTTTGGAAAGAACATGTTGTGCTTTAACTTGGATTGCTCAGAAGTTGAGACATTATTTGTCTTCTTATACTACATATCTCATCTCCAGAATGGATCCATTGAAGTATATTTTCCAGAAGGCTATGGCGACCAGAAAGTTGGCTAAATGGCAGATGCTTTTGACCGAATTTGATATTGTGTATGTGACCCAAAAGGCGATAAAAGCACAGGCCTTGGTTGATCATCTTGCAGAAAATCCATTTGATGAAGAGTCTGAACCACTCAAGACTTATTTTCCTGATGAAGTAGTATCGTTTGTGGGTGAAGATATTTCTGAAGCATATCCTGGTTGGAGGGTATTCTTTGAGGAGCAGCAAATTACAAAGGAAAAGGTATTGGAGCGGTCTTAGTGTCAAAATCCGATCAACACTATCCTGTGGCTGCTAAATTCAATTTAATTGCACGAACAATATTGCTGAATATAAAGCTTGTATCCTCGGTTTGAAAATGTCCATCGACATTAATGTTCATGAACTTCTAGTTATTGGATATTCAGATTTGTTGATTCATCAGGTTCAAGTTATGAAGAACCCAAAGATCACGCCGTATGTGCAATATATACAGAAGTTATGCAGAAGATTCCGTAAGATTGAGTTCAAACATACTCCCAGAACGCAGAATGAGTTGGCTGATGCTCTTGCCACCATCGCCTCAATGATTAAACATCCAAATACTCGTTATATTGATCCTCTGGATATAGAGATAAAGGAACAACCAGTTCATTGTTCCCATGTTGAAGCAGAACCAAACAGTTTGCCATGGTATTTTGATATCAAGAAATATTTAGAGTCCAGAACTTATCCTTAGAATGTGACATTAACCAGAAGAAGTCGATACGCCGTTTAGACCTCAACTTCTTTCTAAGTGGGGAAATACTTTATAGGAGGACTTCATATTTGGATCTTCTCAGATGTGTCGATGTTGTTGAAGCTGCGAAGCTTATTGAACAAATACATGCTGGAGTTTGTGGTAGGCACATGAATGGACTAACTTTGGCAAGGAAGATCCTTGCGTCGATTATTTTGTGGATGACCATGGAGCATGACTGTTGCAAGTTTTTCACGGTGATTTGATCAAAGTGCCGCCTCACGAACTCAATGCTACGAGTTCACCTTGGCCGTTTGTAGCTTGGGGCATGGATGTCATCGGCCCAATAGATCCAGCCGCCTCTAAAGGTCACATATTTATTTTGGTTGCCATTGACTACTTTGCCAAGTGGGTGGAAGAAGCCTCGTACAAGTCGGTGACGAAGAAAGTTGTAGCTGATTTCATTCGCAACAATCTGATATGCAGGTTCGAAGTACCAGAATCCATCATTACTGATAATGGTGCAAATCTCAACAGTCACTTGATGAGAAATATTTGTGAGAATTTAAGATCACTCACCTAAACTCAACCTCCTATCGCCCCCAAAAGAACAGAGCTGTAGAGGTTGCCAACAAGAATATCAAGAAGATTCTGCGGAAAAAGATTGACAATCACCGAGGTTTGCATGAAATGTTGCCATATGCTCTGTTGGGTTATCAAACGAATGTTAGAATGTCGATTGGAGCTACTCCATATTTGCTAGTATACGGAACAGAAGCAGTCATACCTGCTGAAGTCGAGATACCGTCCTTGAGAATCATCCAAGAAGCAGAATTGAGCAATGCTCAATGGGTCAGCAAGCGGATTGATCAATTAACATTGATTAACGAGAAGAGAATGGTTTTTTTTTTCATGGTCAACTATATCGACAGAGGATGATTCGTGCTTTCCACAAGAGAGTCAGAACCAGAATTTTTGAAATCGGTCAGTTGGTCCTCAAGCACATTTTCCTCATCAAGATGAGTACAAAGGGAAATTTGCGCCGAATTGGCAAAGACCTTACATGGTTCTTAAGGTATTATCTGTAGGTGCTTTGATCCTGTCGGAGATGGACGGCACCGCATGGGCGAAACCGATCAATTCAGACTATCAAGAGATATTACGTGTGAAGCTTCAGTTTGTACTTCCATCGTTTCTTTGTAATCGTTCTATTTGCGTGTATTTCCTTTGTTTAAAATCTTATCCCTCTTGTAATGAACTACGTCTAACCTGAATTCTTAAGTGTGAGATACGTAGGGGGCCTATGTCGGCTTCGGTCACCCCATTTACCCTTTTTAATATTTCTTTGTATTTGAACTACGTTCGATCTAAATTCTCAAGAATGAGATACGTAGGAGGCCTATGTCAGTTTTCTTTATAAGTTTCTTATTTTGTTAACCTTTGAAGGGGAACTACGTTTGACCTGATTCCTGCCTCAAAGGGATACGTAGGCGCCACAAGGGTTTGGTCATATCTCCGGTAAAATTTCTATTTTTCTCTATAATAGAAACTGAGACAGAATTTTTGAGAGGGACTCAAAATTCTCGAGAAGAAGATTTTCCTCAACAAGCCAAGACTTAAGTCACTTTGAAGTTTGCAACTGGGACATAATTTTTGAGAGGATCAAAAAATTCCGTAGTTTACTCAGCGGGAGTTAAAGATGAGACGAGACATATAACTGGGACAGAAATTTTGAGGATGGCCTCAAAATTTCAACATAATTTTATCAGCCGTCCAGAGTGACTTTGGATAGTCCCCAACAAATAATCGGACAGACCTCTAATCATCAGACTCAAGGAAGTTCGCTAAGCCTGACGTGACATGATACTTGGCAGTAACCTTTTTCAAAATACTACTTTTCGAAAATTTATTGTTCCTAAAATTTTCCCTTTATGTTCCATTTGTTTGGCATAAAATACTTTATCTTATCTATCAAGAGTCGAGAGATCAGCAAAATCAGCTAGAGATGGCAGGACCAAGAGCAGACAATAGAAGAAATCGACACAGATTAGTTCATTTTGAAACTAACAATTTTTCTGTGGACTCCGATTTATAGGTTTGCTCTGAAATCAACAAATTCCTCCGATCGATGAATATGGAGAAATCAAGGAGGTGAAGAGCTCTCCCAAATTTTACAATTTGTGTAGATGCAGGAATTATTTTATATTGCTTATATCAAAGACTTGGGAACGTCAACAACATTGTTTTATCCAATTCCCAACAACATGAAGTCTATAGCGAGATGTAACTAGGTTCAAAGATGAATCAAATGAAGACCTCGGAAAGACATTTTATGGTTTTCATCAAGGACGTCATCTGTATCACATGATCAGACATGATATTGTTACTACCCGAAGGGGTCGTGTTATTTGTCGATCGAGATGATGCGCTACCCGGAACATCATTTTGGGTGTTTTGTTGATAGAGATGTTACTACCTGGAGGGGTCATTTTAGTTTTATTGTCGATTGAGATGATACACTACCTAGAGGGACATTTAATCGTATTGTCAATTGAGACGATATCATTATCCAGAAGGCACCCAGAAGATCACTATGTTGCTCGATTGAAACACTATCTTCATTTGGTACCAAGGATGGCAACAAGAGAAAATATTCAAGCAGCGCGAAAAATCATGCATCCCGGGAACATGTTCATGCATTGCGGAAAATCATGCATCGCAAGTTAATATTCATGCATCGCAGAAAATCATGCATCGCGAGAATATATTCATGCATCGCGAGTTAATATTCATTCATCGCAGAAAAATCATGCATCGCGAGAGAATATTTATGCATCGAATAGAAATTCATGCATCGCGAGAAAATATTCATGCATCACAGAAAATCATGCATCGTGAGTTGATATTCATGCATCAAAGATAAATTCATGCATCGTGAGAGAATATTCATGCATCGAAGAAAAATTCATGCATCGCGAGAAAATATTCATGCATCGCATAAAATCATGCATCACGAGTTGATATTCATGCATCAAGGAGATATTCATGCCTCGCGGAAAATCATGCATCACGAGAAGATATTCATGCATCACGGAAAATAATGCATCGCTAGTTGATATTCATGCATCGTGAGAAGATGTTCATGCATCGCGAGTTGATATTCATGCATCGCGAGAAGATATTCATGCATCGTGGAGAATCACGCATCGCGAGAAGATATACATGCCTCGCGGGAAATGTCATTCATGCATCGCGGAAAATCATGCATCGCGAGTTAATATTCATGCATCGCGGGAAGGAGTCATCCATAACGAGAGAAAATTCATGCATCACGGAAAAGTCATGCATTGCGGAAGAGAAACATTTACCCCTCAACATCAACCACATCTTTTATTTTCACAAGAGTGAATGCCAAGAGAATCATCGAAAACAACATCAAGAGAAATATTAACACTGCATCAGCTTTTATTTATTTCGACATCAAATGAAGAGTACATTGAAGATGATATTGTAAACATAAGACATAATATTTATTTGCTTTAAGTCAAATCGATCGAGTTGATGCCAAATGTCGAAGAAGAGAAATGGAGTGTCAAAACGGTAAAAAACACTATCTCCCATTTGAATTGCATTTGTATGCTGAAGAGTTTTATCTCAGTCTTTGCCGAGAGTATCTGAAAGGACGAATTCTCCAAAAAAAACACAGGTGCGGATGACATCAAAAAAGGGGATGAAGCACATTGTGGAACTTTTTCTTAGTAGCAAACTGGGACATAGTCCAAAGAGGGGTATCAAACTCTTAGGACGCGAGCAGAGGAGAGACTTCCACAATAATCAAACCACACCCCTATCGGAAGGCATGTGGGATTTTCTTTAGTTTCCTCAATTTCAGTTTCGCATCCGGAAATTTTGGTGTCTGCCGGAGGCAAGTTTCCAATCTGAGGGGCAATACACCAAGAGCATTGGAAATTATTTCTGTGTAAGTTCTTAAATTATGGGTGTGAAGTGCACCACATTCATGGTTAAGAGGTTACAAGCCTCTTTTTCATGCCCGACTTAATTTGTCATTTGTCCAGAACCAAAGGTTATCTAGCATAATATATTTTCTTTTCAACTGATCGAGTCGAACTACAAGCAGCCTGATTCCAGAGGTATAAGGATATATAGGCGATATCAGTGTTTAAGACTCGGATGTATTCCAACACTCGCTCTTAAATCTTATTCTCGAGCATTCCGGCCCCCTCATAATTTGGTACCGGAGTGACTTTCGAACTCTTTCAAAATCGTGCGTTAAATCAAGCGTATCGAACTACAAGTTGCCTGAATTCTCATATAGCCTGAGATATGTAGGAAGACCATTTTTCAGGGCTCGGCTATAATTCCTAAAGTTCGTACCAAATTCCCTTCTAAAGATGAATACACGGTCGGTCAAAACTGGCTTGGTCAATTTCATTTTTCTTGAATTTATTGCATCAATTCAAGTAAAATGAGGAACAGTTGTTGACACCCAATTTTGACCCTCCCCGATAGGAATTAGTTAACGAGTTTCTTTATTCAGAACGATTTTGAAATAATTATATTTTATAAAGTTTAAAAAAGATTTTTCAAGTTATTCTAAATTAATCTTTACCATTATTTTCATAATTTTAGGCAATACATATGTTTTACGTAGTTACAAAATTATATATATAATTAACTTTTTTATGAGTATTCGAAATTGTTTTTAAAAAAAAGGTTTTAGTTTTGTTTAGAGTTTGTCAACTATTTTAGTTACATAATAGCTTATATTTTAAATTATCTAGTTTGTAACTAGGTTAAGTATTTTCTTTCCTTAAGATTAAAAGGTTCGTAATTGATTGGTATTATTCATCTTGTTTAACCCTTCAACAATATTTACTTGGGCTGTCTTTCACTTTTGTGGACAGCCCATAACTTTCCAATTAAATTCCCATCCAACTTGACCCAACCCAGCTGCAAACTTCTCATCAGCCCAATACCCTTCCTAATTCCCACACCAAATAACCCGCCCAGCTCCAATTCTGACCCGACCAAAATCCCTTGCCCTCACAAAAGAAAACCCAACGTTCATCAGCGTTCTTCTTCCCTTTTCACGATAACCACGCGCAGCAACCCGAAGTTTAGGTGAAATTCCCAAAAGTAGCAGCATGTCGAAGCCAACGGTAGCCTCCTCGCGTGAAGAACAACGCTCCCAACGTCTCCTCCCATTTTTCTGGCGCACAACTTGCACCTGCCAGTCGCCTGAAGAAAATGTCCTTGCTCCGCGATTTTCGCCTTTTGATCGCAAGGATGGGCGCGCGTGGCCTCCAAGGACAGTGGGATCCATCCCAGCTGTCCTTTTGATCTGTCCGTCCCGATTTTGGGGGATTTGGTTCAAAATCTCGTACAAGAACAACTTTTTCTGGTCTTGGGTAAAATTATTTTGAATTTGGAATTGGTAAGGATGTCGATTCTACCCTTTTCCCCAAAAAATCGTAACCCTAATGGCCCCCTTCTATAAAGTATCGCTTCTTCTCTGTCTAGGGGGTCTTTTTTGGGGGAAGAAAAGGTGAGTGATTTTTCGGAGGGAGGAATTTTCTTTGAATATTCAGTGAACTTCAGCAAAGAAAGTGATAAAATACGCAACAAAATGCATTCAAATCAAAGGAGATATCACTGTGATTCTGTTGTGGTCTCTTTGCCCATTCGCAAAAAGTTTTGGTAATCTGTTGCTCGGTGGAAGGTTGTCACTTCTTGCTCGTCCTCATCCCTGTCGCTGCACTTTAAAAGGTAAACTCACTTCGAACTTTCGCTCTTTTATTTGAGACTTTGATTTGGTATGAAGTGAAATGGTTTGTTGGTTTGTTTTTCTCCCTTGCGAATGATGCTTCTGAATTTTCTTCGTTTGCGATTTTTGTGTTTAATGGTTGTTTGGTTTTTGGAACCATCGTATATCAGTTGTTTAAAGTTTAGATGAATCACTCTTAATGAACTAAAAACCAAAAATTCATAAATCTTTAAGCTTGAATTCATATATCGTATATATTTCTCTGATTCTTTTTTTTTTTTGGATTTGGTTGCTCGCTTGGTTCGGTGTGGGCTGTGATAACTGAAATTTCCCTCTACGATCGTTGTCTCGACCCTCTTTTTCGGTTGTTGGCTCCTTTTCTTCTCTGATTCTTTTGTTGTTAAATCCATTTGGTCGGTTTTTCCATGTTTGGAAATATATAATTTCTTTAGTGTTGGTCGCTGTCTCTACAGCTGGATGGGAGATTTTTTTTTTTTTTTTTTTTTTGTATTTTTCCATTTCGTTTAGGATTCCATGTTGATTGAGAAGAAAATATTTGGTCCCATGTATACTACTCTGCCATAAAGTATTGGTTGTTGTGGTTTTTTTTTTTTTTTTTGGGGGGGAGGGGGGGCGGATTTTAGCTCTTCTCAACTTCATATCATTTCATCTTTTAGTATCATATCTGTGCATGCCCATTTATGCTTTTTCCAGCATGGTAGTGTTAGAATAAGGTTGCCTTATTTAATGTTTATGGTCATTTGTAGTTACCTTTACTTAGGATAAATTTGTTTTGCTTAGACTTGTGCTTTTCTAGTCCAACAGAGCCTAAAGTGATCTACCTCCCCCATGTGTCTATTTTGTTATCGCGACTGTTCGTTTTGAAGTTCATACAACATGGTTGCAATCCAAAATGGAAATTTCGGTTCATTCCAGATCCATGGTTGCTCCATTTTAATCTTGTTGTTTTATGTGATTTTTATTTTTGGTTTGGTATAGTCTTCTATGGATTGGTATGAGTAAAATTGTTGCATGACTAGGCATGATGTTTAACATCAGTAAATCAGTTGGTACTCTTGCTTTGTCTTACAATGTTCGAATGATTATTTAGCTTCTATTTGTTTCGTGCCTGATTAATGTTGATTTATTTAAATATCAACTTTAGCTACTGATTTGTTGCTCTAGCAATTTTAAATCAATCTTAGTTAAAGTGTTAGCATGCATGTCCAATTTATTTAGCACTTGTTGGCTGTGTTTTTTTTTTTAAATGCTAAAATAGTAGCTCGAAGTGGCCGTTATTTTTTTATAAGCATTCATTGGATTTAGTGTCTTTAAAATATGTATCCTTTATCTATATCTATGTCTTTTGAATTCGAATAAGCTATTAGTTCTATATATTAATTTAAAGAGCTATCAGGATTTCTTTGGAAGTATAACTGCGCTATCATTTTTGGGCACTAATTTTACCATCTTTTGTTGCATGTGAATTTGCTCGGGTTCTCACGGACTCTACCTTGCACCTCCGAAGGGGCCATGAAGGACCCTTAAAAATTACTTTCGTCCGAGTCAGTCAACTATAAAATTGGCGTACAAGTTTTGAAGTTGAAGAATTCGAAAATGCCAAGGAGTTGAAGATTTTTTAGGGCCAAGAAGCCGATTTTTTAAAAAAAATTTGTACTTTGTTATTTTTTGGGCCTAAGACCTTATATTGTTGTATTATTAATAATTTTGCTAGTTTGGGATAGGTACTATGGAATGGGCTAAAGGTCCAAAACAAAAGGGTTCAAATACCGGTCCAGGCGGACAGAAATCTTGTTTGGACCCAGCTCTCTCCCTCTCTATCTCTTTCCGTTCTCGCTTGTTATTTGTTATTATTGCCGTTAGTCTTAGGGTTAACGAATCCAAATTTCCGCAAGACGCTACTTTTGTTTTAACGACTTAATTTGACCAAACCAAGAAAATAACTTAAAACAAATTTTACAAATTGTAATCTACTTAGGAAGTAAAATACGACTTCATTTTTCAAATAACTCTAAATAATTTTTAGCTACAAATTTAAGTTAGACAGTTTAGCCAAATAAGTTGTTTCCAAATAATCACGAGTTAGTGAATATTTTAGGTGCCGTAGAAACCTTCCTAAAATATAAATGAGAATCCCCGAACCCCTTTTAAATTTTTCAATTGATTTTCTGTTTTAAATCTTTTGAAAACCAAGTTTTCTTAAATTTTCTTTAAAAATTAAGTGGCGACTCTAACAAAGTCTCAAAAACTAAAAGCTTATAAAAAATTAATATATTTTCCGAAATGTAAAATAGAATGTCAACTCTAACAAAGTCGACCGAGGGCGAATCTTGACAATTTTCAATGATTTCTAGCGCTAAAGGTAACATAATTACTCCCATAATCCGTGTTTTGATATTTAAAACTTAGAATCTTGGGTAATTATCATTGGGGGGGGGTGTCTCAAGTTGAGGTGGAAAAAGTCCTAATTGAACATTAGGACCTGGGGTGGGCCTTGGGTTGATAATTTTTAGTTATAATCCGCTTAAGTTAGACATTGTTTATTAATCCATGCATTATTTACTATTTTATACCAAAAACAAACGGAAAGAAAAGACTCAAGTGTCTTAAGAGGATTCAAACTTAATATTGAGGTAGGTGATGGTTTGATTTCTATTTTTGTGATATATGCCGATTGATTTCTTTATTGAATGCATGCATGTATATGAATAGTCAAAATGTGAAATGTGAATCGAACCTAATGAAATGATTATGTGTGAACAACTAAATGCAATGAACCTACTACTTGACCAAGTGACTATATGTATTGTGCATTATAGTGTATATGTGATTGTGGTTGTGTTGATTGAATCGGGTGTCACGTTCCGACACATGCATTGGATCAGTGTCACGTTTTGACACATATATTGAATCGAGTGTCATGTTCCAACACACAAACAGTTTGGGTATGTATTTCATGAGAGAACCACTTGTGATTATTATGTTTATATATATATATATATATATATATATATAAAGATCACTCACGTCATATACAAATAAACAACTCACATTTCAAATTTGTACTGATTTGTATTGGATTTATTTAGTAACAAACAAGTCTCTCTAAATAATTTGTATACTAATTTATTTAAATAAATTTACTAGTATAAATATAAATCATAAAATCAAGAAAATAAATAAAATAATGGGAAAATACATAAACCCCCCTACCCCCACCCCCACCCTAAACTTGGCAGCAAAACTACTTTAACACTTAAACTATACGGGTGTTTTAATACCCACTTAACATATTTCAATTGAATTTGACTACACCCGAATACCTGACGCGGCAAGTCAAAAAGGTCACCCAATAATATTTCTTTCCTCTATTTTCCTTACACCCCACCCACCCCATGTTCTTAGTACCACCAACCCCTTCATCTTCCTTACACTCCACCACCCCTCCCGCCCTCAACCCAACTTGCACCACATCTTTCTTCTTCTTGAACCCCCCCACCCCCAAGCTCTTTTTCCTTTTTAGAAACCCTCATTCTGACCCTATATATCCTC
This sequence comes from Solanum lycopersicoides, assembly GCA_022817965.1. Lineage (NCBI taxonomy): Eukaryota > Viridiplantae > Streptophyta > Magnoliopsida > Solanales > Solanaceae > Solanum > Solanum lycopersicoides. The sequence continues at coordinate 19,021,797 of CM040627.1, forward strand.
TATGAAACCCATCGCGATCCTTTTTCTTTCCTTTCTAGCCGCCTCAATCACCACTTTCCTCGCCTTTTACTTTTTCTTCTTCGAAGAACTTTCCAGCTTCTTACTCTTTCTTTGAAACACCTCCATCCCACCCCCAGCCCCCTTTTCTTTGAATCAGTAAAAGGGTGTGATGAACACAGAAAAAATAGAAAAGTCAATAATTTATTTTTGCTTCTAAATTATTACTTATGGCAGAGTTTGAATATGATGAACTTGAAGCTTTTGTTAATGAAAAATCTACACTTTCTTCATCTCAAATTAAATTTTCATTCATTATTTATTGCTTTGATAGTGTCTTCAAAATTGAATGTGTCACGACCCGAGCCTACACCCTGGACGTGGTCGGCACTCAAGAACCATTGTTGGTCCCCAAGCGAACCCTCATCCTGGCTGACTACAAGCGGAAGACTAACTTAAGCATACAAAGCTTAAAAAGTGAAATAAAATTCATAAACTCAACTTTAGAAGCTTTAAATCAGATGAACAACTTTGAATAAAATAATATACTCAACTACCCATAAAATAGGTAACTTTAGTCTTTAAAGCATTTAATAAAATAAATGCAAAATACAAACTCCTTAACTAAACTGACTATCTATGAAGCCTCTAATAGATAAAGATGAAAGTCGGGGCAATACCCACGACCTCCTAACTAAACTGAAAAGTAAATGAAATCCTCTGAAACAAGGAGACTCACCATGGCTAACTCGAACTCTGGAATGTATCAACAAAGCTCTTGTTGATGATCCTGAATATTTGTGTCTGCATCATCAAAAGATGCAAGCCAAATGGCTCAGTACATGGAATGTACGAGCATGTAAGGGGAATTCTAAAGCATAACATAAGCTTGATACTTGAATAAAATATGGAAACATACTTACCTCTTCTCAAACTTGAAACTCAAGGAATACTCAAGAATAAGATACTCAACTCAGAGATTAAATACTGAACTATAAGATATGATACTCGACTGTGGATACTCAACTCAATATATTTAACTTTTGATACTTAACTAAACTCATTTCGATATAAAGCAGTTTAAACCAAGTGCTATATAAAGAAAAGTTGTTTAAAAACATAATGTTAACTCAAGATAATAATATCATAAAAACATATCATGCTCCCTGTCAAGGTCTACTTGTGCAATGCATGAATGAAGTCCCATACCGCCATTCATACTAAGCAGAACCCCTTGAGGAACCATGTAATTACTACTGTGGGATATTCTCTAACTCACAACCACCACTATGAGTCTAAGTGGTGATACATCGTCTTGCCCGCGCTGCCAGAACTATCCTACACTTTGTCGTCGCATAGAACATCCTCTACCTAGTGGATCCACTGGCTAAACTTACGTGATCATCTAAAAAGTATGACACTTTAATACCCATGAAGGCTACATGGTTTACATGGGGACTTGAGTTATCTGAACTCTCATTACCACATTGGTGCTCAATACTACTCCCAAAACATACTTTAGTTTATACTTTTAATTAAAACTTTCTTCCTTTGGGTTGAGATAATTTACTGAACCCTTTAGCTTTAAAAGCTCCTTTTGGAAATGAATGTTCCCTTCTTTAGTTCAAAACTCTTTTGAAACTCCTTAGTTTCCTTTTTACTTAAATGTAAAACATTTATCAACCTTTAGGAAATACGTAGTCCCTTTATAAGTTTTAGAGAAATGAACTCAACTCTTGCTCTTTACTTAACTTGAAACTTTAACTCTTAGGGAATACTTAGGTACCTTATAGCTTTTGAGAATTTAACTCAACTCTTTTCTCTTTGCTCGACTTGTAACTTGAGCCTTAAATCAAAGTTAAAATGATTGTTTAAGACTCTTTAAAAACTTTAAGAACTCACTTTGACTTTCTTCTTAACTTTTAAACTGACCCTTAACTTCTTTGACTTTGATCTTAGCTTCCCTCGAATTGGATTATGGATTCAAGGATCATGGTCTCATGTTTATGGATGATGTTATGATTTTTCAACTTGGAGGTTTCATGCGGAATTATGAGCATGAACTACTCAACTCGAGAACTAAAAGGTACTTTTTAACTCAAGATAGGAATAGGGAACTCAATACTCAAGACTTATAACTAGGAGATACTACTCCTCTCAATGATACTCAATTTATGGAATTATGCGGAAGTTATCGGCATGAATAACTCAACTCGAAGGTCTAAGTAATTAGATGGAACTCATGTTTATGACTCTCTCATTCTCTTATTTACTTCATCAAAACTTTAGTTCAAATCAATAATGGATCCCAAAGAATTCAGAATTTAACTTAAAGACTTTCTTGAACTCTACTCTAACTCTCTCTTGAATGTGAATTATGAATTCAAGAGTTTTGGTTCATGACATGGAGGATTTAGGTGATACTTTTGACTCATGAATACATACTCTTCACTCTTATATTCACTTGCTTGAGTCTTGAAAACAAGTTACTAGAAGTTGTGGAAGACTCCTCAAAAGGGCTCAAAGGGACATTCTTAGTATGATCAAAAGAATTCTCAAAACTTAACTCTCAACTCTACCTTGAATTTGAATTATGAATTCAAGGTTATGATCATGTTAGGACTGATTTTTAGTTTTTTAGAAGTAGCTTAGATTAGTTAGAATCTAAAAAGAGTGAAGGTGCACCTTAAACGAACTCAAACGTAGCAATCGGAGGCAAACTGGACTGAGCAGACGAACCTGGGGCTATGGGTGGCACGGGGATCCAACCCCTGATGGACAGAGATGGGTTTGGGGCGCTCTGGTAGGCGCGCCACGCCAGGCCCCAACCCAAAAAATTTTGTCGAGCACTTTTGCTCGTTTTCTCACCCTAAATCGCCTAACTTCAAACGGTTTCTTCCCCAATCACTTAGATACGATTACTTAACGTTATTAAACTCTAATATACTGGAAACAACACTAAAATTACTCAATTTAATCTCAAGAAATCATTAAAACTCTAACACAACAAGATTTGAATGAACTTTAAGAACACCTTTCAAGAACTCATCAAGAACTCTAATCTTTAAACTTTAAGCATGAAATTTCGCTGAAAAAAATACATGATTGGTTTGTGGGTAAACTAACCCAACACTATGGAATCTTACATACCTCTTAGGGATTAGAACCATGGCAAAAATCCGCAACTAGACTCAAGAATGTCGACGAACGCCTTCGTCCTTTCCTCTTTTCTCCTCTTTTCTTTTCTTGCCTCTTCTTGAACTCTCAACTAAAACCATAGGTGTTTATTAGGATTATAAAACTAAATCTAAAAGGATTAGACCCCTAAAAAATGACTAAAAATGAGTTAAATCTGATTGGGTAAGGAAAGGACCAAAATACCCCTCACTATTTTCGGCTAACTTTCCTTAACTGGACAGCTTAATTTCAAAAGGTCATATCTCACTCATCCGAACTCGAAAATTAGCAAACTCGGAGGCTTTGATAATATAATTCAAAGATCTTTTCAATGGTATCTTGTAGCACACCTAACTCATCTTGTGTTGGGAGTTATGGTTGTTTAAAGTGGACCCAAAACTCATACTTAACTTAACATGCAAATTTTCATATTTTTGCTATTTCCAATTTAATTTTTTTTGAAACTCTTGGTGCTAAATCTAGTGAACTCACCTTAATACTTAAGAAATTTTAAATACCTTGGTAAAATCTCATTCACTACGATGAAGGGTTCAAGTCTTAGTTCAAAACAACTTCGGGGGTGTTACAAAATGTTTTTGTCAGATTGTAAGAATAGGTTTGAAATCATGGATTAATGTGACTGAGTTTGGTCAATTGCAATTGTGACTGAGTTATTTTTTTTACTAATGGGGATTGTGAAAGTTAGAGAACAGGCGCTGATTTTTTTTTCTAAAAAAATTTCTTACTAAATTTGTGAATAAATAAAAAGAAACAAAAAAATTAAATAATGTTCTATGTGGCAATGATATGGCCCTGATGTATCAATGACTTGGAGCGTGTGAAATATACTTGCCGAAGTGAGAGTGGTATTATAATCTTAGGGTGATATTAATTTACTTGAAAAGAGATTAGGGGGGGGGGGTAAATAATTACCCGTAATGTTAAAGTACTAAAGTAAGTTTTGATGCCAAGTTCAGGGGATTTTATGTATTTTCTCTAAAATAATTAAAGTGATTTGAGGGATATTATTGACTTTACATAGACTTATCTCATGGTATTATATCATATGTATTACTAATACCTTCAAATCGAAGGTATTAGTAATACATCAATAATACCATGTCGGAGGTATAACATAGGCCCAAGTTCCTACCAAACATAGTACTAAATAATACGTTACATAATACATAAACAATTTCTTCTAATGCAGCCTACCAAACTACCCCTAAGTGTATTTGGATTTATAAAAACCAACTTAAATTAGATTTGTCCCCAAAATATTACTAGAATTCTCTTTAATCTGATTGGGTAAGTAAAAGACCAAAATACCCTTCATATTTTCAGGTAATTTACCTTATTTGGATAACCTGATTTCAAATGGGCATATCTCCCTCATACAACCTCAAAAATTAGCAAACTCAACGACGCTATAAAGTGAATTCCAAGACCTTTCATTTGATATCTTATGGGTCTTCTAAATCATAATGTGCTAAAAGTTAAGGTTGTTTGAAGTTGACCCAAGACTGAGAAGAACCTAGGAATGACTTCTCTTTAGTTCTTTTTGGAACTTAAGGTGCTATATCAAGCGACCTTAACACTTAAGGTTCTACATCATGCGACCTTTAACACTTACAATTCCTTAGTAAAATTTTACTCTCAACGAAGAATGGTTCGACTCTTAACTCAAAAAATTTCTGGGGTGTTATAAGGGCAGAGCGAATTTATAGGGGGTGGGGTCGATTGAGAATAGAAAATAATGCTATACGAGGTGGGGTAGGGCGGATGAGAATTTTGTGAGTTTGAGTTAACCCGCCCAGCACCCTCCATAGTGTCATCCCTATAGAATTGTCAAATATGAAAATGATCGGCAAACAGTGGCGGAGCGACCATATATTTAGGGGGTTCATCCGAACCCACTTCAGCAAAAAATTATATTATTTTTATATGGTTACAATAATTTTTTAATTATATATAGTACATGTCGAACCCCTTCGGCTATTTCGTGTGTCTATTTCTTCCGATTTTGAACCCTCTTATCAAAAATTTGGCTCCACCTCTGCCGACAACTCGCATTCTCTTGTTTCCTATCATCTCAAAGAAGTAAGAATATAACAAAAATAGAATCAATTAAACTACTCTATTCGTTTAAATTTGTTTGTCTTATTTTAATTTTTAGTCTATTAAAAAATAAATGTTTTTTTTCTTTATTGAAGACTCTTTAATTCTAACTTTTCACGTGACGTATTTAAAACCACAAGATGAAAGAATATTTTAGTACATTCTACATATATTTAGTTTAGGACCACAAATTTCAAAAGTCTTCTTTATTTTTATAAAGTTAGATCAAATCAGAATAATACATACAAAAGAATTAAAACAGAAGGAGTATATCACTAATTATCAATTAGAAAATTCAAGTTCATTAGCAATTAAATTGCTTCAATAATTGATTTAATATTGTTGAAGATATCACATTAGTATTTGACAAAATTACATTTTAAAGTACTTATAAAAAGTTTGATCAAATATTGATTGATATTCAAAAGTGTTCTTAAATTTTTTTGATAAAATACAAATTATTTATCACAAAAAAAAGTATTTTTAGCAAAACACTTTTTAACTAAATAATTTAAAATAAGGTATTTTTTTTAAAAAATTTATTCAAATAGGGTATAAATTGACTTTTAGTAATAGCAATTATATATTCCCTCATTAATTTACTCTCGATAAATATTGCACATTTTATAAACTTGTCACATTATGCACTCAAGGGTGTGACATAATAGTCAATAAAGTAGCTGAGAGTCCTGAAGTCTCGGATTCAAATTTAAGAGAAGCCAAAAAATACAAAGGGCATGTTTGAAAGGACACCGTGGTAACTGGATTTGGTGTAATTGGGTGTATTACAGTGTCTGTCCTGTTTAGTTGGACAAGTAATTACATGGTTAGCAGGTAATTGGTGTAATTGGCAGGAGATAATCACACTCTCCAATTCACAACCGTGAATTCCTGGTAAATTACATGGTGTAATTTCTAGCTAATTACTTTTTTTTTTTTTTAATTTTTTACTTCTATTATTTTAAGATATTTTTTATTTTTTATTATTCTAAAAATTTCTAAAAGTTTATTTTTTATTTTATATAATTAAATTTCATTTTGTTCTTGTTCTCAACCTTACTTCTTGTGATTCTATGCATTTTTTCGTATTATCTATTTTATGCCATCCATAATTTCTCATTAGCATAATTCTATTAGTATTCTAATTTTTAAATTAAAATAGAATTTATTGTTATGTAAGGTTATAGACTTATGCTTTTTTTAAATAAATAAATCATATTTATATATGCTATGTTGAAATTTGCGATAAGAGTATTATGTTAAATTTTTTGGCTTTGAGTTTATAACATATGTTATATTTTCAGTATCATTTATTTTAGTAATATTAAATTCACATTGCAAGTTATTTTTAATTAGACTTGATATATTATCTTTTTGTCAAATATTTAATAATATATGACATTTATTTATATATTATATTTTTTATCAAACATGCATTTCACGATGTTAGTGGATACTTCATGCTTCTAGTTTTTATGACCAATTCGATTGAAATGTTTTAATTTGAAAAAAATATAAATAAATTATTGTTTTCATATTAAGAACACATGTTTATCAATTAATATATTTTTTAAAAAAAACTATATCTTAAACATTTAATTTAGTACCAGTTATATAGTTTCTTATTTGTCTAATAAAAATTTTAAAGAATTAATTTATATTTTTAAAATTTTAATATTATGATTGCAATTGTGCATCCAAACAGAACATGTGTAATTACACTGTGACATCCAAGCATGATATGCGTAATTACAATGGCAACCAAACATACAGTGTAATTAATAGACTGTGTAATTACTATGTTGGTAATTACTACCCTAGTAATTACACCAATTCAATTACCAAGTGACTTTCCAAACAGACTCTAAGTGATTTTTCTCATTTGTCCTAGTCTTTATAGACGAAAGTTTGTTCGGAAACCACATAAACAAAAAATAAGATGATTATATATTTGTCTAAGAATATCCAGATGACGAAATTTGAAATAAGACTAGGAGACATAAACGTTTCCTTTATATAGCATGATCAAGAGCCTTCGTTATAGAAAAACAAATCATTTTGTATTTGAGTCATTTTTATTCTCATATATTGTTTGCACCTTTATTTTTTCAAATAATTATTTCGACATGAGTTTTTAAAAATATATTCTACACACACATAAGGAAATTGATATGTTATAGTGCATGTAATTTGAACTCATAATACAATATTAAAATGCCTAACATGTAGGGGACAAAAATACTAATACGCAAGATATCTTTATTGAAAATCATTGTAAAGTACATGTAGTACGCCATAATTTAAACAACATAACAAAATAAAAATAAAGCACAAATACTAATATGAATTTAAAGTATTGCATATAGCTTCGATAAAAGATATTATCCGAAGATAATTTTTAGAAGCATAAATATCAGTTATCTGCGTCCTTTGGTGGGGAATGTAAGGAGGGCGAAGCTCCATCTTCTAGATGTCTCAATTGGACATTTAAGAGTTCCTCGGAGGTATTCATGATACCTTCAAACTTGGTTATGTCCTCTGCATTGAATTGATCCATGGACTCCCACCAACATCTAACTCGAGTCTCATTCATTTGATTCATAAAACGTATTTTTTTCTTAGCAGGTTTTTCTCTTGCATCTAATTCATTTAGCCTATCGTTGTTTTGAATTACCTTGTTGCGTGTCTCTGCATCAATGAGTTGTGCACCTAGACCTAATTTTGGTGTGAGATTTATAAAACGGACAATGACTACATCAGTTGTCGGGTAAACAAACAAATATTGTTTACCAGATGGAGAAGAAAGAACTATTTCAAGATTGACATCAAATTCTCGTACAAGTTTACTGCCTTTTTTATATGAGCCTAAACGACGTTTAAAAAATGAGGAATATCGAGCAACTTTGTTTTCTATTTTTTCTAGTGGATTTTTTCTGCGTCTTAATGTTTACCCTCCATGCTAGACTACAATAAAACATATTAGTTAAATGTTTTCAAGAACTAACTACAAAAAAATGAAATATCATAAGTATTTATACACATAAATAAATAATAAAATTCACCATAACAATTAAATTTCAAGCCAAGTATTGCAATGGAAACTAATCTTTTCTTTCATATTGAACATTGTAGTAGTGAATTAATATTGAATTGATACTCAAAATATGAGTTTTGTGGTAAATGAATCTGGAAATTTTATATACTAAATGAAATTCATCAATTAGTGATTAACCATTTTGAATATAATGATAATTCATTAATTATGTACCAAAATCCTTCAATTCATTTATAGTAACTAAATCAAAATATTCACTTTCTCATGTTATAAAGAAATCTATCACTTATTCTTTTATATATATTGAAATTTGTTATTAGCCATTTTTTTTAAATAATGATTTCGTTAATTATGTACCAAAATCCTTCAATTCATTTATCGTAATTAAATCAAATTTTTCACTTTCTCAAATTAAAATGAAATCTATCACTTAACTCGAAAAGTAAAATGTATTATATATTAACCATTTTAAATATAGACAAATCCTTCACTTAGATTGATATTCATAAAATTTAGAATGATATTTAATATAATTACAAATTTAACTTGATATTTAATGCTTTAAAAATAACTGCAATGAAAATCAAACTTTCAACATATATTTAAAAATAACTAAATCTAAAATTTAACTTAAATTATATATATTTTAGGAAAAGAGTCATATTTGCTCTTGTACTCTTTGAAAATTGTCATATTTACCCTTCGTCATACTTTGTAAATATATTTGTCCTTGCCATCAAATTTTAAGTACATATTTACCTTAGATTTAAAATAGGTAAATTATTTAATATACTAAATGAAATTTATCCATTAATGATTGCGTGTTCTTACCTATTTTCATTTAAAGTATTCTTGTCACATTTGCTTACCATGAAACTGAGATTTGAGTATCAATTCAATATAAATGTTCAACTATAATTTTCATCATTAAAAAAAAAATTACCATCCATTACAATATTTTGCTTGAAATTTTTAATTGAATAATTTTCTAATTTATGTGTATAAATAGTCCTGAAAGATTTTTGTATGTATTTAATAAACCCATCAAATTATGTTTATAACACTTAATCATTATCTGATAATTTCATTTAGTATATTAAATAATTTACCTATTTTAAATTAAAATTTCAGATTTGATTACTATAAAGCTCAAATTTGAGTATTAAGTCAATAAAAATGTACTACTATAATTTTCATTATGAAAAAAAAATTACTTTCCATTGCAGTATTTGACTTGAAATTTAATTATCAGGGTGAATAATTTTTCAATTTGTGTGTATAAATAGTCATGAAAGAATTTTGTATGTAGTTAATAACCCATCAAATTATATTTGGAACAAATAATCATTAATTGATAAATTTCATTTAGTATATTAAATAAATAATTTACCTATTTTAATTAAAATTTCATATTACCATAAAGCTCAAATTTGAGTATAATTCAATAAAAATGTTCTACTATAATTTTCATTATGAAATTATTTTTTACTTTCAATTGCAATATTTGAATTGAAATTTAATTATCATGGTGAATAATTTTCCAATTTATGTGTATAAATAGTCATGATATTTCATTTCTTTGTAAGTCACCTTTCTTGAAAACAATTGATCAACATATTCTATTTAATTCTAGCATGGAGGGTAAGAAAAAGCAGGCCGCCAAAAAATTCCATTAGAGAAAATAGAAAAAGAAGTTGCTCGATATGCCTCATTTTCTAAAGTCGTTCAGGCTTATATAAAAAGGCAAGTGAACTCGTTCAAGAATGTGATGTCGATCTTGGAATATTTATTTCTTCTTAAACCGTTAAACCATATTCATTTGTTCATCCGACTGCTAATGTAGTCATCGATCATTTTATAAGTCCCACAACAATAGATCTAGGTGCACAATTCGCTGCTGCAGAGGGACGCAACAAGGTGATTCAAATGAATGATAGGCTAATTGACTTTGATGCAAGGGGAAAAGCTGCAAATCGAAAAATACGAATGATGGATCAAATGAATGAGGCTAGAGTTAGAGGTTGGTGGGAGGCTATGGACCATTTCAATGCTGACCAAGTTCAAAGAATGATTAAGTAAGATGAGGGTTTTTTAAATGTCTAATTGAAGCAGCTAGAAAATGGAGCTTCGTCCTCCGCACAATCCCCACCAGAGGATGCAAGTAATTGATCTAGTGCTTCACTAATATCATCGAATAATCTCTTATCGAAGCCTATGCATCAAAATGAAAACTTAAATTCATATTATTATGTGTGCTTTATCTTTTAGAATTTTGTTATAATGATACGTACTACACGTACTTTGCAGTGATTTTTATTAAAGATATTTTGTCTATTAGTATTTTTTGTCTCCTACATGTTAGACTCTTCATATTCTATTATGCGTTTAAATTATACGCACGACAACATATCAATTTTTAAATGTGTTCTTTTTAAATTGGTAACCTTGCTATGATTCTGCAGATTTTTACTAACCAAACCCCCATACCTTTCCTATCCTTGTTTCCCTGCCATAGGAACTTCCTTGATTCTGTGTGACCCCTACTGGAATGGGAAATAAATACATCATGTAAGTGGTCATAGCATCTAGGACTGAGTTAATTAGAGTACTTCTTCCTTCAAGAGACAAGTATTGCCTCTTCCATCTAGCCAGTTTCTTTTCACACTTTTCTATTACACTGCTCCAATCTCTTTAGACGTTGATTTAGCACCAAGGTATGTAGTTGGTTGAACCCCAACTTGTCGTGCTAGGATTATGGTTAGTGCCTCCATGTTATGTACTTCATTTATGGGATAAAGATATCTTTGTCCAATTAATATGCAACTCAGAGATTCCTTCAAACAGGACCAATATTACTGTTAGATATGTGAGTTCTTCTTCCCCACAAAAGATGAGTGTGTCATCTGCATATTGCAAATGAGTAACCTCTAAACTTTCTCTTCCATCGTTGGCCACATCAAAACCTCTCAACCATCCATTTGTGTTAGCTGTCTTGAGCATGTTGTTAAGTCCCTCCATCACTAGCAAAAGCAGGAAAGGGGACAGGGGATCCCCTTGCCTGAGGCCCCTTTGAGCTCCAAAGAATCCTGTTGGTGCACCATTAATCAAAACAGTGAATTTCACCGTAGATATACAAAATTGTATCCACGTGATCCACTTAAGCCCAAATCCCACCTTTTTCGGACATTCAACAAGTATCCCGAGTTAACATGGTCATAAGCTTTTCCAATGTCAAGCTTACACAATATTCCTACTTTCTTCTATTTCATTTGCCAATAGGAATGCATCCATAATTTGTCTATCTTTAGTAAATGACTTTTGATGAGAATCTACCAATTTTTCCATCACCCCTTTCAATCTCTCTTTTAGGCTTTTGGAGAAGATTTTATAGATGCTCCCTATTAGGCTTATAGGTCTGAAATATCTCAACTCAGTGACACCTTTCTTCTTGGGAATGAGAGCAACGAAAGTAGCATTGAAGCTTCTTTCCAACACTTCTTGCTCATGGAAATTTTGGAATGCCTTCATTATGTTATGTTTTACAATCTCCAACATTTTAATGTAAAAGCCCATGGTGAAACCATCAGGTCCTACGGTTATATCCATTACACATAGCTTAAAACATCTCAATACTTCATATTCTTCTAAGTTCCTCTGTAAAATTTCTTTATAGGATAGTTTGGGATATTGCTAGTTGGTCTCCATTAGGAAGTTTTTGTGTAAAGTCTCTGATAAAAATCAATTACCTCTTTTTCACTTTTGTTTGTATTTTTGTGATCTCACCTTATACCTCATATTGATCAATGTTATTGTACCTTTTGTGGGTATTTGTATTACTGTGGAAATACTTGGTGTTTCTGTCCGCCTCTTTCAATCAATGGGTTCTTGATCTGTGTCTCCAAGCATTTTCTTCTTTTTTAATTAGATTGTCATATTTCAGTAGCACCTCACCTTTCCTTTTGGATTTTTCTTGTGATAAAGGTCTGGTTGTAACCACAGAATCAAATTCTGCCAAACTTCTCTAACAATTTCTTTTCTTGTAAGCCTAAATTTCCCTTAAACTTCTCTGCTCCATTCCTTAAGTTTATTCTTAAGGGCCTTCATTTTTAAAGCCAATACATAGTAAGGTGTCCCCCAAAAATGTAATTTGTTCCACCAGTCTAATCTATATGTGAGCCCATCAGTATCTAGCCACTTCAAACTTGAAATACCTTTCATTTTTGTTCCACGTCCCACCTTTTAGAGCTAATGGTACATGATCTGAAATAGTCCTTTGAAGTGGGATTACTTTCAAATTGTTGAAGCTTTCATTCTTTTGAAAACAAGATTCTATCTATTCTAGAAGCTACTTCATGGTTGTCCCCTTTGTACCCGATTAATGTTCCATTTTCCATTTGAAGATCAAGTAGCACCATATCTTCAATGAAATCTGAAATGTGATTTACTATGTTCCCAAGGTCGACAAAATAGAGCTACTAAGATGTGATACGAGGTCATTCTTGGGAATGCAGTTTGCTTCATGTTGTTAAATTGATCACTCCAGCCAGAACTGAAAATTATCCGGTCTGTTTTGGATGTTGTTGTATGTGTATCTCCTTTGAACCGTGTGTGCTGACCTCCTTCAAGTGGCAAATATGTAAGTTCTAGGCCTCAATAGTATCAGAGAACTCAATCATGGCAGAAGATCTTTGACAGTTTCTTTTTTCTGAGGAGAACGTTTACATATTAAAATCTCCGCAAATTGCCCAAGTCCCCTCCATTAATCCTCTGACCATTCCTAATTCATTCCGCACCTCTCTCCTTTCCACCTTACAATTTGGTGCATAGACCCTGAGATGTGGCAGTTGAAATTTGAAGTAAAGCCTCAAAACTGCATGTTAGAGTATAAGCACCAACTTGTTGTATCTCTCCCTTCCACACCCTGCTATCCCATAACATAATTATTCCCCCTATAGTTCCACTTGCCTCAAGACAGGCAAATCTGATCCATCCTCCTCCCCAAATTTGCTTAATGCTATCATGTTAACCGCCTATGTAATTTTGTTTCATGTAGGCACATAATATTAACCTTCCATTGGTCTATGTAGTTCCTCACCAACCTTATTTTCCCCACATCATTTAACCCCTTCCATTTTTGATGAGAGACAATTTGTATTTGACCAATTAATTTTTTTAAACGTTTGAATAACAATTAATATTTGACCTAACATTTTTAAAGTACTTGAAGTGTATTTTTCTCAAATACTAATGTGGAACTCTTCAACAATAGTTAAACAATGTTGAAGATAACACATCAAATGTTTAAATTTAATTGTTATCGAATTTGAATTCTTTTGATCGTTAATTATTACTCCCTCCATCCCATTTTATGTGGCACCATTTCCATTTTGGTCAGTCCCAAAAAGAATGTCACTTTTCTTATATAGTAATTATTTAAAGGTACAATTCCTCTTTTACCCTTGTTGGTTCCATTTAATTTTAAAGATAGTACTCAAATACATTTATGAGGAGAGATAAAAAATGAATTTACTTTTTGATTTTTTTAAGGGCAATTTGGTAATATTTCAAAGTCTTCAATTATTTCTTAAACTCTGTGACCAGTCAAATGTTTCCACATAAAATGGTATGGAGGGAGTAATATACTCTTTTCTTTTTTAATTTGTTTGTCTAGTTTTGTGAACTTTTAAAAAGTAAAAAAAAAATTGAAGCTTGTGACACTACAGTAAAAAGAACTTTTAGCGGCAATAAATATGCACATTTACAAGGAGTGATAAAGGTTTTACCAACATTATAATTGTCATTGGATCCAATGTCGCTATAGGCTTTAGAGACATTACATAGAGTGCTACTTGCCTCTAGACATATTTAGCGGCAATTAAGCTATTGTCGTTAATTGATTGCCGCTAAAGATCACTTTTTGTATAGTATGGTTTAAACTTCCTACTTTCTTATGCTTCATTATTGAGCCTACAGTTTCATTTGCCACTAGGACTACATTTATAATTTGTCTACCTTTAATAAATGTCATTTGATGAGAATCTACCAATTTTTCCATCACCCCTTTCAATCTCTCTGTTAGGACTGGAGAAGATTTTATAGATGCTTCCTCTCATGCTTATAGGTCTGAAATCTCTCAACTCAGAGCATTGAATCTTCTTTCCAACACTTCTTGCTCATGGAAATTTTGGAATGCCTTTATTATGTCATGTTTTACATTCTCCCAACATTTAATGTAAAACCCCATGGTGAAACCATCAGGTCCTGGGGATTTATCCATTGCACATAGCTTAAGACATCTTAATATTTCATATTTCTCAAAGTTCCTCTGTAAACTTCCTTTCTCCTTTGATGAAATAACTGGACAGTTTAGGATATTGCTAGTTGGTCTCCATTGGAAAGTTTCTGTATAAGGTCATTGATAAACCTTGTATCTTGTGTGATCTCACCTTCTACCTCCAATTAATAAATGTTATTTTACATTTTCTGGGCATTTGCAATTCTGTGGAAATACCTTGTGTTTCTGTTCACCTCTTTCAACCATAGGGTTATTGATCTTTGTCTCCATGCAATTCTTTTTATTAGATTCTCATATTCCAGTAGCACCTCACCTTTCCTTTTGGATTCTTCTTCTGATAAAGGCCTGGTTGTAGCCACTGAATCAAAATATGCCAACTTCTCTAACAATTTCCTTCTTTGTAAGCCTAAGTTTTCTTGAACTTCTCAGCTCCATTCCTTAAGTTTATTCTTAAGGACTTTCATTTTGCAGTCCAATACATAGTACGGTCTCCCCCAAAATGTAATTTGTTCCACTAGTTGTTTATTCTAACGGTGAGCCCCTCAGTACTAGCCACTTCAAAGTTGAAGTACCTTTTATTTTTATTCTAGGTCCCATTGTAGGGCTAATGGTACTTGATCTGAAATAATCCTTTGAAGTGGGATTAATTTCAAGTCGTTGAAGCTTTGATCCCATTCTTTTGTCTACTCTAGAAGCTACTTCATGTGTTCCCTTTGTACCAGATGAATGTTGCATTTTCAATTTGAAGATCAATTAGCCCCATATTTTCAATAAAATCTGAAAATTTCCTCATCTCTATTGTTCTTCTAACACAACTCTTTTTCTGAGACAAACCTACTAACATTATAATCACCACAAACAATCAAAGGCCCTTGAAACAGACCTTTGACATTACCAATCTGTTCCCATACTGATCTTCTTTCAATGTAGCAATTTGGTGCGTACACCCCAATCATATGACAAGAGAAGCTTTGGAGTTAAGCTTCGAACTTGCAAGTTGGGTCATATGAACCAATCTCGAGAACTTCTACCTTCTATATATTTCTATCCCACATCATCAATATACCCCCTCTTGTTCCGCTGGCCTCCAAGTACTCATATTTGATCCATCTATTTCCCCAAATTTGGTTTACTAACTCTGTTATATCCCCCTCCAACTTTGTTTTTTGGAAACAATAAATGTCTGCTTTCCAATCAAACACCATACTTTTAACAAGTCTCCTTTTATCTCTACAATTTAATCCACTCACATTCCATAATATGAGTTTGAACCGCATCAAGAAATATTGTGGTTTCTTTCCCATTGGCCCTGTTTCCGCCACTTTAAAATTTTACATCAAAGGCCACCAAATTTTTGAGTTCCTGAGCACCTTTGATTCTGGTTTTCCTGAATATTGCATCATGCATCAGTCTACTTTTCTTCTACTATCTTAATTCCAGTGCTCTTCGTGACCTTAAAAGTTTGGCCCCAAGAATTTCCCTAATTTCACCATGTTTTGTGTAGCCCATAGTGAAGTCTCCTTCTCTTTGTCTTGTATCATTAGCTGTGTTTGAATGCAAAGAAGCTCGACATCCTCCATTTTCCAATTTTCTAGTGCTTCTATAGAATTTTGGACTATTAAATCTGTAGTCCCTTATGTAATTTTGTTACCTTTTCTCGCTGAATTGTCAAGATGTTTTGACCCCTTTGATAGCTGTGAAGTTTCCCCCTCAGTTTCCATTGTTGTCCCATTACCTTACCCTTTGTTATCATCTCTGCTATCTGTGTATTGGAGCAATTCGCTCTTGTTGGGTGCTAAGAGGAACTTCATAGAAGTCATCTTTTATTGAGTAAATGGACCCGAATTCGTTTAAATTGTTGTAAATGAAGTGGGCTGCTGGGTCCGGCCCAATTGACTTTTTATTTGCAAATGAGTCACCTCTAAACTTTCCCTTCCATCGTTGTACACATCAAAACCTATCAACCAGCCATTTGTGTTAGCTGTCTTGAGCATGTTGTTAAGTCCCTCCATCACTAGCAAAAACAAGAAAGGGGACAGAGGATCCCATTGCCTGAGGCCCTTTTTTCCTAGAGGTAGTTATTCAAAAACACTCATACGATGAATACACGTAGAAGCACATTTGGAGATCTTGGTCAAACAAAGTAGCTATTATTTTTTTATGACAAAGGAAACAAGCAGTTGCTACCCTTAGGGTGCGCACAGAGTAAAATAAAATAGTTATTGAAAAGTGCTTTTTAAATTTATTGATCAAATACAATTGGTACTTTACAACAACAATGTCATTTCCGGTGCCATTATTCCTACTTCTGCACCTATAGGTTTACATTTTTTTACCCAATCTGAGAATCAACATTTGTTGATGAATGGCTATACAATTAGTCCTTATGAACTAATTGTTCAACTTTTTTTACTTGGCGTAGCTTGTTACATGGGTCATGAGAGGGAACTTAACTTCTGTCTTCTCACCAAAAGCACTTTCTGAAAACATTTTTTCCAAAATGAATAGCTTTTAAACCTTGACCAAACCAACTACAAATGTTTATCAAACTTAATACCCTTGCCAACACATTAAGTAAAGTAACTTTTACGTTCTTTCATCCAAGTAACCCAATTTTCTCTTATACTCCATTTCAAAAGTATCATATATTGATATCATAAATGTATTGTTAGAGAATCAATTACTGTATTTGGTTAAACTTTTGGGAGAAAGCTAGTGCTTATGGAGAGTAGCATAAGTCATTTTTTAGAAGCTAACATAGTTCACCTTATGGTGGATGGTCTTGACCTCAGTGTACACATCGAGGTTGCTAGTTCAAATCTCGCTTGAGGTTTTTAATAAGTCTTTTTTCCAAAAAAAGACCAAAACAAAAGAGAAAATGCAACAGCCATAATCGAACTCAGCACACTGTGCTTGTGAGTTGCGAAGAAGCGCAATGAATTGTTTTGAACCAATGCATAAACTCAGATTAGGTGTTTAAGAGTGCACATTTAATTATATGATCCTTAATTAAGTATATACATGTGTTAATGGGTACACGTGTACCCACTCTTTTACACGTGGGTAAAACTCGGTTATAAACTAATTGGTCTACACTTCTAATTACTTGGCGGGTAGCTTATTACATGAGCCGTGAGCAGGAACTTAGATTCCATTTCTCACCAAAAGTACTTCTTTGAGGTAACACTTCACATTTTGATTACATTAGAAGTATTACATTGTGATTGGTCAATGTTTCAAAAGTCCTTCTAAGAAAATAACCCTTATTTTTTAAGCTTCTAAAAGGATTAAGGAGTTTAAGGATGGCAATATATTGGACGGGGTGGAGAAATTTACGGCTATGCAGAATGGATGGGAGCGAATCAATCTCTAAGCGGGTACGGAAAATTATACAAATACGAGTCTCCTTCCATATTTGTTAATGTAGTACTACAATCTACATTTAAGCAACTCTAGTAGATAACTAAATTTACAATAGTGAACATTAAATATGCATCTACATGAGATGTGTCACGACCCAAAACGAGTCGTGAGTGGCACCCACACTTAACCTGTTAAGTGGGCGAATCAAATAATCCAAACCCCAATATGTGCCAATAATTCAACTACGAATAACAAAAATAATGCGGAAGCTCCAAAACTTATTAAAGTATCATTTCCCAAAACCTGAAAGTCATCACATCAAGGACATCTAATCTCCATATACTAAGTCTAAGAATATCAAATACGCCAAAATAAAAGAACAAAATGGAATGTGTCCGAAAACATAGGACATCATGTCATGACCTGAGAGAATCCAACACGATCTTGAACGAATAGCTCACCCTGGAACCTAATATGCTGGAGATTGGCTAGAGATGAGGGCAATTCAAAGTCAATGGTACACTCATTGCACTCTATAAAAGGAAAACAAAGAAAAACACAAGTAGGGCTCTGTACAAGGCAACATGTACTGAGTAGGTATCATCGGTCAATCCAAAATAGAAACTAATATATAATGAATAATAGTTTGAACTCAACTATAGCACTTAATAGGTGATAAGCAACAAACAACATGAATCAATGTCAACAACACTAAAGTAAGTAGGTAATAAGTCAATAATATCAAGATCATCCAAGAGGACTCATGCCTCCAACCAAACCATTTGGGGAATTGAGTTATTTGAGATTGAGTACATTCCGTTAATTCAATGTGTTTTTCCTTTGATATTATCGTGTCGGAACGTGACACTCCGATCCAATTATACCGTGTCAGAACGTGACACCCGATCCAAGAATACCGTGTCGGAAGGTGACACTCCGATCCAAAAATATCATGTCGGAACGTGACACTTCGATCCAATTATACTGTGTCGGAACGTGACACTCCGATCCAATTATACTATTAATTTATCATTTATTATCACCACTTTCAATTCATTGATAATATTTCATAAAACGTTCTTTATTCAAGGCATCACTTTGATAAAGAGGGTTCAAGAATATAAAATCCAGGGTCTCAATATTTCAGAATAATCACAAAACAACCAAGCCACACAACCACACAATCAAGTACACAGAAAACTTCACAATATCATTCAATGCATATCAATAACTATTAAGGGTTTACTATCAAATAGCATAAACCATAACCTACCTCCACCGAAGAACCGAAGTCAAGCAACTACTTCTCCAGTGCTTTTCCTTTATCCTCAATTCCTCCGAACATTTAATTATTATTAAGTTATTATTATCCAAGAAAACTATTCCTCAAATCTGTAAGGGATCACACATCACTACAGTTATTGGAACTGCACAATTTAATCAAGGAAATCATTTTTCCTTCAACCCATGGTACTGTTAACATAAACCAAATAAGTTGATAATTAAATTATAGTAATTTAAACCCAATTGCTTTCCAACTCACATTTAATAATATGTTATTATGTGGCTTAGAAACTAAAATTTTGACAGATATTATTCATGTATGTAGTGATATATCTATCTACCAACCAATCACATTAATCGCTCTAATTATTAATAACAATTGATTCAAACTTCAAGAAGAAATATAAGTACAATCAATTTTAAGCCAAATTTCCTTTTCTTAAAAACCAAAATAATTACCTGAATTGGTCATTCTCCATTGCCTCTTTGCCTAACCGTTGAGACCCCTCTTTTTTTAATTAATCACTCAATTATTAGTAAACCCAAATTATTTAAATACCAATTATAAAAGAGGTAAAAATAAGCCCCTTACTAATTTTAATTTTACCTCCTTTATCCACAACTAAATTAATATTAAAGTTACCCCACTAATTTCATAACTGCAGTTACAAATAGTCCCAAAATATCCATTTAGAACCAATTGGAAAGTATTTTATGAAATAAAAAGCTCTAGTACTCTAAACGACCAAATGGGTCATGACATTAGATACCAATTTACTCATCATTCGTCCTCGAACGATTAAAAAAGGTGAGGATAAGAAATGGTAGTTGTCTCAACGATTATTCCAAAATAATAGTACCCACTGTCTCATCTCAAAAGTATCAAACCAACCAACTGGAGATCTACACCTCCCCTCATAGAATGTTTCTAATGGGGCCATCTCAATAATCTAATAATAACTT
Source organism: Solanum lycopersicoides (assembly GCA_022817965.1). Taxonomy (NCBI): domain Eukaryota; kingdom Viridiplantae; phylum Streptophyta; class Magnoliopsida; order Solanales; family Solanaceae; genus Solanum; species Solanum lycopersicoides. The sequence continues at coordinate 19,042,049 of CM040627.1, forward strand.
TTGTTGTATGTAAGATCAACTGAAAACAAAACTATTCCCAAGTGGACTCTTCAACTGACAGATTCATCCACTAGACTTTGACACATCCATCAAGATAAATATTTTCTAACATAACCATGATAAAATTCAGAATCAATATTGGTTACAACCAGGAGTGAACCTGCACCAACCACCACATACTCGTAATCATTAACTATCACAGACCTTATCAAGCTTACATCCCCACAACATAATATTTCCTCGAACTTAAGTTATAAAAATATGATCTTCAGACATCAGAAGAATCAAACTCATCTGATTCAAAGATGGAATGATCAAGTAACCACCATCGAGTGATACATTAAAGCATACAAAACCTCTAACAACATTGTCAAAAATGCGAGATTAGTAACTATGATAGACAAACCTTAAGAATGACAAAATTAGACCAATGGTCCACACATTCAATCACACATAGCCAAAACATGATACCAGTGATGATATAAAACTTAAGTCTATCGAACAAGTGTAAGTTTTTCATGGTATCTCTCTTATAAATTCTCATAAGAAAAGTTGTGCATGCAGAATCACTAGTATACATCAACTATCCCAACCAACACCAAATCTTTCACAACTAAATTGAACAATTCTAACCAAGGATTCCACATTACCACGAGGACAATCACAGAATCGGTACACCCGATCCATTACTAAGAATCACCCATAGAAGTGAAAATACATACAGACTTAGAAAGTGAATCATGCTCTAAACCATGCCCAAAATTAAGTAGTTGGTCACATAAGAATGTAGATAACCAAGGTCTAATATTTCTAGGTACTCCTTCCATATTGCTCATATCAAACATTTCCATTCATTAGACTCTTTTTCTTTGATTTTATAGCTACCCACAATCACCAATTTAGTCACTATAATAATTGCACACATACTTATTTTATCGAACCCCACATTCACCTAAGTCAACACTCTTAACACTAACAAAACACCATAGCCATACTGATCATCTACCTTACTCCCAACCATCATTAGTACCAAAGTATTCTTATCAATACATGTTCAAACCATGGCTATCTTTATTTCTATTTAGGAATTTCATGACAAATATGAGGTCCAAACAGGACTAATAGCACTAAATTCAAATTTGATAGTACCTTTCCATCGAGATAAAACTATTAAATCACACCCAAGTCAATTTCACACCACTTTCCCATACCATGTTTTAGCTGTCATTCCAAACCATCATATACCTCATGCAAACACTTAGGAAAATTCTTGATAACTCAAATTATTGTGTATACTATAAGCTCATAACCTCTATTCACCATCAAATATCTATGTAACACATCATAACCTTCTATGTAGTCCCATCAATAGAGTAATATTAATTCAACTCTAAATTTTTAATAACCATGTAGAATTATCTCTCACCTCGTGCATCATTCTTAACTCATCTATCTTAATTTAAACAATATAACCCTACTTAAAATTCTAATTTTCATACCTCACTGTTTATGACCCAAATCAAAACTCAATCTTTATAAAAGTCGATGATAAATTCCTAGTAAGTCTGTACTGAACTAGTTCACATCTCATAGTCAAATCAAAACTCATAGAAAATAAAAAAATAAAAATATAATCAATACAACCTTCAACTTTACCCCAAGGATTCATACAAAGGTCTTCTTCCTTCACTTTTTTCAATTCTTCTCATGGTGCAAAATTATAAATATCTCAACCCTTCAACATATCAGACTCTCGCTCCTTTTTGCTCACTCACTTATCAATATTATTCTTTGGTAAAAAAAATCCTTGACATTTTTAACTTAGAATTTTAATCAAAACATTACGGGAAGCCCTTTAACAATCAAAAGTAACCAAAGTTTTTACTCAAATTATGCACATGTCCTTCCAAATGCTCCATACTAAATGTAATCAATCATTTCTTACCTTACCAATCCATACCTTGATAAACATACCACCACTAATGAAGACTTATAATGAAAATCTTAAATTGTAAATCTATAATTCAATCCGCTTTTCTATCAACATAGCTCATACCTTGAAGACTTTTATGAAGTTATGTATATTAACTTATCATCGATCGCCTCTTTATCAATCTTATCATATCCTTCACTAAAAATACAAATGTAGTCATTAACAAACTAAAACCCACAAAAGATATTATCATCACACTCGAGCTCAATGTATACACATTCCTTTCTTAAGTCATATTCTATAATTTTTATCAATCTGATAAATCCGTGACACTATTAACATAGCCATCATAAAATATATGACACCAAACGTCTTTGAACTCAATTCTCAACCTACTGAAGATACCTCTTTAGCCCTTGCAATCGGATAAATATTATTTCCCTCACCTCTATTTGAGGGCTACACTCATCCCACTTATTTTATTTTAATATGACTCTAGTTCTTTTAAATTCTACTCGAGCGGTTCCCCAACGTCTCCTAACACTTGTCATACAACCACATTACTCACCAAAAAGTAGAAAATTACAACCTTAGATACTCGTCAGTCTTTATTATCATACAAAATTCATTTAACCAACACTTCCTTATTATATAGTTTCTTCCCAATCACAATCTCCCACAAACTCTTTTTATCATCATGCTCAGTTGGCCCTTTTCATCACCATGAAGTGAACCTTTTTCTCAACATGACACCTTAAACTCAGGTATACCAATAAAATTTAAGGGACTAACCCAATTTTATATGCATTTTCTTACTAAAATACTCAATCTACTTCACCCAAATATACTCATTGGGACTTTCTTTCGCTATAAGTTTATCATTCTAGTATCAATCTACCCTTTGAAGTTTAAGATAAAATCATCAGCCTTCATTTAGAATCCTCAAGATAAACTTTACAACCTAAATGCACTAACATTTATCCACCACTAAAATCTTTCTTGGAAATAATGCTTAACCCAAGCGTACGTAGTAATAAACTAGTTGATTTCACAAATGTGAAAGCAACACCGAATCTCATTATCTAAACATGACATACCAAATAACTATTTAAGTAGTTAGATTTCACACTTGACAATTGATATATTTGTTTCCACATAACACTAGTACCGTACCGAGAAAGGTCATTAAACCCATCACTAGAACACATTATACTTATCGAAAATCAGACCCAGATAGCCCACACATTTTTTACTTACTGAATATCTGCAAAACATTACCAAATATGTTATGTTCTTATCCCAAACAATTTGCATTCTTTCTTAGATCAGGTCGATAATAAAAGTAATACACTTCAATATCTAATCAAGTGAGCATTGGTACTATTGTAGTAGTCTTATCATGATCCTCTTTAATATACAATCAATCCATGAAATCATTGTAAAGATTCTAACCTAAATTGACGCAACCTAATTTCATCATTAACTAAACAACCCATACACGTTGTGAAAAAGTTTACCAACTATATTTTTCAAAGTAATGGTGTTTCTACACTAGTACTACTCATATGCGAAATAGAATGAAGAAGTACAAATACCAATTTGTATCACCTAGATACCAATTAAATTCAAGTAGTAGCATGAAAGAAAGAAGCATTGAAGTTTTCCTGAAGTCTTATAGCCTCTCGAAGAAAATTAAAGGTGTCCCCTTATCGTTCTGCAAGACTCAACTAGACATGTCCTTGTGTGATGAGATCATTGAACTAATGCTCTGATACTAAGTTTGTCACGACCTAACACGAGTCGTGAGTGACACCCACACTTAACCTCCCAAGTGGGCGAACCAAGGAATCCAAACCCCAATATATGCCAAAATTCAACTACGAAAAACAAAAATAATGTAATAAGTCAACAATATCAAGGTCATCCATAGGACTCATGCCTCCAACCAAACCATTTGGGGAATTGAGTTATTTGAGAATGAGTACATTCCGTTAATTCAATATATTTTTCCTTTAGTATTATCATGTCGGACGTGACACTCCGATCCAGTTATACTGTGTCAGAACGTGATACCCCGATCCATGAATACCGTGTCAGAACGTGACACTCTGATAAAAAAAATATCGTGTCGGAATGTGACACTTTGATCCAATTATACTGTGTCGGAACGTGACACTCCGATCCAATTATAATATTAATTTATCATTTATTATCACCACTTTCAATTCATTGATAATATTTCATCAAACCTTCTTTATTCAAGGCATAACTTTGATAAAGAGGGTTCAAGAATATAAATTCCAGGGTCTCAAGATTTCAAACGAATCACAAACCACACAACCAAGCCACACAACCACACAATCAAGTACATAGAAAACTTCACAATATCATTCAATACATATCAATCACTATTACGGATTTACTATCAAATAGCATAAACCATAACCTACCTCCACCGAAGAATCGAAGTCAAGCAACTACTTCTCCAATTCTTTTCCTTTATCCTCAATGCCTCCGAACATTTAATTAATATTAATTCATTATTATCCAAGAAAACTATTCCTCAAATCCGTAAGGGATCACACATCACTACAGTTATTGGAACAGCACACTTTAATCAAGGAAATCATTTTTCCTTCTACCCATAGTACTGTTAACATAACCCAAATAAGTTGATAATTAAATTATAGTAATTTAAATCAAATTGCTTTCAAACTCACATTTAACAATATGGTATTTTGTGGCTTAGAAACTAAAATTTTGACAGATATGAGTCATCTATGTAGTGATATATCTATCTACCAGCCAATCACATTAATAACAATTGATTCAAACTTCAAGAAGAAATATAAGTGCATTCAATTTTAAGCCAAATTTCCTTTTCTTAAAAACAAAAATCATTACCTGAATCGGCCATTCTCCATGCCGCTTGTTCCTAACCTTCGAGCCCCTTTTTTTTTTAATTAATCACTCAATTATTAGTAAACCCTAATTATTTAAATACCAATTATAAAAGAGGTAAAAATGACCCCCTACTAATTTTAATTTCTCCTCGTTTATCCACTAACTAAATTAATAATAAAATTATCCCACTAATTTCATAAGTACAAGCGGAAGACTAACTTGAGCATACATAAATATCAAATGGAAAGAAATGTTTCAAATTGATTTACTAAATCTCAAACTATCTCCTGGCCCAACGTGTGTTGACAATTTTTTAATGATAGTGTCACGTAGGGCGAAAAAGGGTAGAAAATTATTTCTAAAATAAATTCGGAAGGTAATAGGACTTTAGTATAGTATAAGTGTGTCTATGAGATTTTGGAAATAGGTTGGAGGTACTTATGCATTTTCCCAACATACTTAGTATGAAACATAAGTTTAAATAAAATATCTAAAAACTAAAAGACTCTCCAAAACTGTCTATTGAAGAAAGGATGTCAGGACAAGACCCACGATACCTCAAAACTACTAAATGAAAATTAATTTGGAAGTCCTCTGGAATACAAGGTGGCTCACCAAAGCTAACCGGAGAGTAGAGTGATCTCAACGAAGTGTCAATTGATAATCTTGAACACCTATATTTGCATCATAATAGGATGCAGGTCAAATGACATCAGTACATTGAATGTATGAGTGTGTAATATAGTTGGATAACAAAAAAATGAATGAAGGACTGCAATACATAACAATGTACTCAAGCTGAATGTAAAGAAATAAAGAGTTAAATCATTTAAAACTTAACAAAGTACTATCTCATCTTTGAACTCAAAATAATAAGTGATATATAAAAATACAATTTAAGTCTAAAGGAAGATTCTTTAACCAACAATCATCATTATGAGCTACAACGTCTCGCCCACCTACTGGAATTGTCCTATACCTTGTCGGGATATAGATTTCCTCAACTAAGTGGATCCACCAAAATATGCTTAAAAGTAATAAGGAATCATATAAAAGTATGATCATTTTGTCACGACCCAGATCATCGTGATTGCCACCCACACTGACCCTCCGGTGGGACGATCATTAAACCCAATCAAGCAACTTAAACAAAAAAAAAAACTAAACATTTGAAGTATGGAAGCATGTTTAAATGATAGTATAACATGGAGTTTCCATAAACTCCGAAATCTTAAATGAATATCTAAACATAACTATTACGGAAATTCAACCCCTAGCCTGAAGGTCAATGTACCAGAATTCTGCTAACAACAAGTCTTAGACCGAGGGTTGTAACCCCGAAACTAACACAAATATGTCTAACTATAAAGTATGCATCCGAAAGTAATGGACAAAACAATAGAGGACCCAAGGAAGCCTAGAAAAATTGGATCCCCCTTGAATCAGGTCTCGTTCAGTGATATCCTAATCGAGGTATGTCAGTAGTCGCATGAAGATGCCTTGTACTCAATCAAAAAAAAAAGCAAGTGCAATATTAGTACACAACCACAGTGTACTGGTCGGATCACGCGACCACTTCAGTAAGAACAATATACATATGTAATTACAACATAGTCAACACACATAAATGAACTGCACAATTAAGTCATCATTCTAGAGCAACATACAATCTATAATATCTATGAAAGATAGATATAAACATAATAATCAGAAGTGGTTATATCATGAAATCGATATCCAAACTGTTAGTGTGTCGAAACGTGACACCGAGTTTAATGTATGTATCAAAACGTGACACTGATTCAATGCATGTGTCGGAACGTGACACCCGATTCAATCATCACAACCACAATCACAAACACAGTATAATGCATAGTACATATAGTCACCTGGTCAAGTAGTAGGTTCATTGCATTTAGTAGTTCACACATAATCATTTTATTAGGTTTGGTTCACATTTCACTATTAACAAACATGCATGCATAACATGAAAAAATCAACCAGCATACATCACACAAATAGGAAATCAAACCTTTAACTACCTCGAAATCAAGCTTGAATCCTCTTAAGACAGTTGAATCTTTTCTTTCCGCTTGTTTTTGGTCTAAATTAGTTAAATAATGCATGGATTAATAAATAAGGTCTAACTTATCCGGATTATAACTAAAATTATCAATCCGAGGCCAAACCCAGGTACTAATGTTCAATTAGGGGGTTTTCCACCATCAACTTCAAACCAAAACCCTCCCCCAATAATAATTACCCAATATTCTAAGTTCTAAATCAAAACACAAATTAAGGGAGTAACTATCTTACCTTTAGCGCTAGAAATCGTGGAAACCCATCAAGAATCAACTTGGGTCATCTCCTACCTCTCAAGAACGAAGTTTTGCAAAAAATAATAATTTTTGAGTTTTTCCCGACTTAAGTTCGCGATTGTCCCGCCACAGCGGTATCTAACCCACCACAGCGGCCCTGCCCCGACGGCTTGCACGAAGAAAATCTCAGAATTTGGGTTTCAATCTCTCATTTCACAACACACCTTCATCCCTTAACATTCAGAAACTATCCTTTCACGCCAAGATCAGTTTCGAGAGTTCTACTCGTTCAAATTCGATTTTCTAAAGCCGTACATGCTACCGAACGTCTTGGCTATCCACTGATAGGATAAAATTCATAATTAGACCCCCCCTCCCCCCACCCATTCATTACTAGATTTATCTAAACCCCCCATGACTCAAATTTCGTCCAAGATTAGCCTAGGCTAGAATTTCCAAATTACTACAAAAAAAGTTTTCTGCCCAAAATTCTTCCCCATCGGCTTTTCCATAATAATAAAAATAGGTCGTTACATCTTTACCCGTATTATTTCTGCCCAAAATTCTTCCCCATTGGATTTTCCATAATAAAAAAATAGGTCGTTACATCTTTACCCGTATTGGCATACATGGTTTATGGGGGGTGAGTTGCCTGAACTCACCCCTATATCCATGCTTAATACTACTACCAATAATATATATATATATATATATATATATATATATATATATATATATATATATATATATATATATATATATATACTCATGCTTTGTTTAATAATTACTCAAACTATCATTTTAAAAGAGGTATATGCTCTTGAAATTCTTTTAAACTAATAACTCATTTAGAAATCTCAGTTTCTCTTTTATCAATGTTAAAATTGATACCTCTGGGAATACATAGTCCCCTTATACTCTTGCTCAACTCATACTTGAAAATACTGTCACAAAACATATCAAAATCATATTATAGTATGATCATTGATGACTCGGAAGTCATACTGCATAAACATTGATGGTATATCTTGATACCATATTGTTCATACATTGATGACATACTTGATTGTCATAATAATCATGTTTTAGAAAAATCTTTTCTCAAAACTCATTTTTACTTCCTCAAAAAACTCAATTTAAACTCAATTGTTGGTTTTAAAAATCTTCTCAAGATTTTTAACTCAAAATAAGGTTCATGCTAAAATATGAACATGAACAAATCAACTCAAGGATCTTCAAAACAATATATATACTCAATAATTAGGAATATAACTTTTAAAAGAACCATGAACTCAAGAACTCAAATCAACTTATCTAAAAAATACTCAAATCTAGGGGTAGAATTCTAGATTTCTCTTTTACTGATTTGAAAGAAGATGTAGGATGTGAGGACGAACTAGTCCAACACAATGATAGCCTTACATACCTAAAATAACAAGGTTTTTGAAGAACCTGTGAGAAGAATTTGATTAGACGCCTTGAAACCATAAGATGAAGGAGAAAAATCAAGAAAATCTTTCTTGAAATTTCTTGAAATAGTTTGTTGAAATTCTATAGCCAAGAATTATGATTTTCATTAGTGTTAATAATTTTATGGAGAAATTTGAGTTGGAAAGAACGATTCTTGTAGAAGGACTTACCTTGAAAAAGAATCTTGAAAACGATCTGAAAGAGATTGAAAGATCTTGAATGGAGTTTTCTAATTTAATTTTCCTTAGGGTTTTGCCCAAGGGTTTGAGAGATAAGAGAATAATGGGTTAAAAGATGATTATTTGATTTTTGTGGTTCTTTAATTACTCAAGAAATTCTTTTAGGATTTTCTTGGAGGTAAAAAGACAAAAAGATCCTTTTCAATGTCTTCTCGTCGACTAATTTGTCATTACACTGTATCAGTTATTAAAATGGTCATAAATTTTTACTCAGAAATGGGATTGACGCATAATTAGTGGCGTTGGAAAGCAACATCCCTAGGCCTTATCATAGATATAATGCAAAAAAGTACACAGAGGGGGACATAAACCTTACCTGCAAGTTTGGTGGTTCAAGAGTTGGTAGCCTACTAAGTAACATTAGTAGGTTCTCCAACTCTTCCCGACACTAATAAGGAACCTAGCATCTAAGTACCTATGAGAGGACTCCTCTCAGTACACAGAATCTAGGAAAGCATAAATGAGGGAGACTCTCCCCGTACAAGAAAAAGAAAGACTCGACTATTTGCTATAATCAAACAAGACCTAGCTATAGGGAGACTCCTACTTTACAAAAGAAGGAAGATACTCAATCACAAACTAAACCTAAGGAGTCTAGTTTATGTCCTTGACTGGTAGATCAAAAAAAAAAACAGTAGAGGACTTGAACTAGTTCGAGCTCCTTCCTAAGTCCTCCAAATAAAGGAATATTTAGGGAGGCTTTTTAATTCTTTTCATTTTTCTTCTTCTGAAGCTTGCTATTTCAGCTTTGTCCAACTGATAGTAGGCTGTTGCATCCTTTGGGATTTGCTGAATGTTGAAATAAACTTGGGGGCTTGTGATATGATGACTATGCTTTGAGAGCACATCTGCTACAAAGTTGCCTTCCCTTAGTGTGTGAATGCGATAAAATTTTGAATTTGTGTGATGATGTTGAGAAGCTTTTCAATATGATATGAGATGTTCCATGGAGGTGTGATTTTTCTTTGCATCCAATCCATAAAGAGTTGAGAGTCCACTTCTAAAATTACATTATTGAATTTTAGATGAATACACCAAGACATGCCAAAAATTGTAGCTTCGACTTCAGCCTGGTTATTCGTTCCTTCGCCCAATGGAACTGCATAAGCCATAATCAACTCCCCTTCTGAATTTCTGAGAATTCCCCAGCCCCTATTCTGCCAGGATTAAACAGTGCACTGCCATCCATATTGAGTTTAATCCAATGATTTCGAGGCTTGTTCCATATTACCTTTGTAACTTTCATCTCATGTGAACAACCCTCTACCATGGGGATCATTTCTCTCCATATTGAAGGCCATTGGATGTAGGGAAAAACTGTTAGACAATTGGCATTTTTTCAGCTTATTATTATTTTTACTGTTTTTACTTATTTCAGTTAGTGCATCCTATTTTCTAGCTAGACTTAGTCAACTTTAGTTGCTCAACTTTCTGAAGTTAGTGGCCCCATTATTGGCCCCATTATGGCTGTTAGTGGCCTCTTTTATGGTAGTTAGTGGCACATGTTCTTATTTTAGTTTTAATGTTTATGTTTTTTTTTGTATAAATTCAGACTTTCTGCAGATTAATATACACAAGAAATTTCATAAGTTCACTCTATTTTTATTTTTTCAAATCAGTTTCTTGAGTATTTTTGTTCTAACAGTGGCATCAGAGCCTCTAGTTGATCTTACAGGACAAAAAAAGTTTTAACCTACAACACAAATGGCATCCAACAACCTACCTTTAAATCCACCATTCACTTTCACTGGTGAAAATTACCAAATCTGGTCTGTGAAGATGCAAGCTTTTTTGGAAGCCTATGAACTTTGGGAAACTGTGGCGGAAGATAAACCACTTGCTGCTCTACCAGCAAATCCTACCTTGGCTCAGATCAAATCCAACAACGAAGAGAAGGCAAAGAAATCTAAAGCCAAGTCGCTTATGCAGAATGCTGTGGCAGATTCTGTGTTTTACAGAATCATGGCTTGCAAAACTGCAAAAGAGGCTTGGGATAGGTTGAAAGAAGAATATCAAGGCAGCGATAGAACACGTCAAATGCAAGTGTTGAACCTGAAAAGAGAGTTTGAGTCCTTGAATATGCAGGAGGATGAAACTATCAGTAAGTATGCTGATCGAATCTCCTTAATTGTTAATAACATTAGACTTCTTGGTGAAGAATTTACAGATAAACGAATTGTGGAGAAAGTTCTTGTGACTCTTCCTGAGAGGTTTGAATCTAAGATTTCCTCTCTTGAAGAATCCAAGGACCTGAGCAAACTTTCATTAGGTGAACTAATGAGTGCTCTTCAAGCACAAGAGCAAAGGAGGACTATGAGACGGGAAAAGTTCAGTGAAGGAGCTTTCTCTGTACAAAAGCAAAAAGGAAAGCAACAATTCCACCAAAAGAATAAAGGCAAACATGATGGAGGAAACAATAGTGGAGATGTGAAGCAGAAGTTCCCTCCTTGCAAACATTGTAAAAGAAATACACATCTGGAGAAGTATTGTTGGTGGAGAGTCGATGCTATATGCGGCAACTGTAAGCAGACGGGACACATATCCAAGGTCTGCAAATCAAGAGGAAAGGCCTCTGGTGCTTTGCAAGAACAAGTAGCAGAAGCTGCCGATGCACATGAAGAGCAACTCTTTGCAGTTTCATACTTTTCAATCAGTGAATCCTCTGATTCATGGCTTCTTGACAGTGGTTGCACACATCACTTGTGCAATGATGTTGAACTGTTCAAATTCCTCGATGATACTTACAAATCTAAAGTAAAAGTGGGAAACGGTGAGGCAGTAGAAGTCAAAGGCAGAGGTACAGTGTCTATCTCAACAATATCAGGTATCAAAACTATTTCTGATGTTTTGTACACACCTGATATGAGTCAAAATTTGTTGAGTGTTGGACAAATGCTTGAAAATAATTATTCTCTGCATTTTAAGAATCGTGAATGTGTTGTTTCTGACCCTTCTGGAGTAGAGTTATTTTATGTCAAGATGAGCAACATAATGTTTTCAGTTGATTGGGAGAAAATAACTGAGCAGGCTTACACTATTACTTCACAAACATGTACAAACATATGGCACAAAAGGTTTGGTCACTTCAATCTGAGAAGCATCGCCGAGATGAAAAAAAAGGAGCTAGTGGAAAATATGCCTGAATTTCTTTCTAATGCTCAAGTTTGTGAAACTTGCCAACAGGGAAAGCAAACAAAATTGCCATTTCAAGCAAATCAAGTACGGAGAGCTAACCAAAAACTTCAGCTCATTCATACGGATGTTTGCGGCCCAATGAAAACAGATTCGCTGAGTGGTAACAAATACTTTCTCCTCTTTATTGATGACTACACCAGAATGTGTTGGGTTTATTTCATAAGACTGAAGAGTGAAGTCTTTGATGTTTTTAAACAATTTAAAGCTTTAGTAGAAAATCAATGTAATCTTAGTATTAAGGCTTTAAGGTCTGACAATGGAGGAGAATATACTTCTTCTCAATTTGTGGAGTTTTGTAATAGCACAGGTATTGAACGCCAATTGACATTACCATACACTCCACAACAAAATGGCGTGTCTGAAAGGAAGAACAGGACAGTAATGGAGATGGCCAGATGTCTTTTGCTCGAAAGAAAGATACCAAATCAGTTTTGGGCTGAGGCAGTCAATACCTCTGTATATTTGCTGAACAGATTGCCTACTAAGGCCTTGCAGGACATGACTCCATATGAAGCTTGGTGTGGGAACAAACCATCAGTACACCATCTCAGAATCTTTGGGTGTATATGTTATTATCGAGTTCCAGAAACAAAAAGGAGTAAGCTGGACAACAAGGCTCATAAAGGCATATTTATGGGCTATAGTTCATCCAAAGGTTACAGGATTTTCTGTTTGAAATCAGACAAATTAATTCTCAGCCGAGAAGTGAAGTTTGATGAAACAGCTGGTTGGGATTGGAAAAATCAGAAGACCTCTTATTCTGATTCATTTTCAATAGAGCAGCCTCAACTTTCAGAAGATGAACTAGTGGATGATGTACCAGTGAGGGGAACTCGATCCTTAAAAGATGTCTATCAGCGGTGTAACTTGGTTAGCTCTGAACCAACAAGCTATGCTGAGGCACAAGACTCTCAGGCATGGAGGAGAGCTATACAAGAAGAACTAGACATGATCGAGAAGAATGGAACCTGGCAGCTTGTTGACAGACCTAGAAATCGCAAGGTAATTGGTGTAAAATGGATTTTCAAGACAAAACTCAATCCTGATGGAACAATTTGCAAACATAAGGCTAGATTGGTGGTGAAGGGATACGCACAACAATATGGTGTGGATTACCAGGAAACATTTGCTCCTGTAGCAAGGTATGACACAATCAAGCTTATTCTTGCATTTGCATCTCATAGTTCCTGGCAGATTCATCAACTTGATGTCAAATCGGCTTTCTTGAATGGTTTGCTTGCTGAAGAGATCTATGTAGAGCAACCTGATGGTTTCTCAACTCCTGGAAAAGAGGATCAAGTTTATCTCTTAACAAAGGCCTTGTATGGCCTAAAACAAGCCCCAATGGCATGGTATGAGAGGATGGACAATCATCTCATCCAACTTGGCTTTAGTAGAAGTCAAAGTGAAGCTACTTTGTATGTGAAAGTCAATGCTGCAGGTGAGTCCTTAATTGTCTCAATTTATGTGGATGACATGCTTGTGACAGGAAGCAAAATTGAACTAATCCAAAGGTTCAAGGATGAAATGGAGAAAATCTTTGAAATGACTGATCTTGGAGTCATGAAGTACTTTCTCGGCATGGAAGTGTTGCAGTCCAGTGATGGAATTTTCATATGCCAGCAGAAATACATTTCGGATATTCTAAACAGGTTCAAAATGCAAGACTGCAAACCTATGAGTACTCCAATATCTACTGGTGTGAAGCTTGGCAAGGATGAGGATTCCGAAAAAGTGGATGATAGTATGTATAGAAGCTTAATTGGCAGTCTTCTATATCTAACCGCAAGCAGGCCTGACATTCTATTTGTTGTTAGTTTGCTCTGTAGGTTCATGCATTCGCCTAGAGACACACACCTCACAGCGGCTAAAAGAGTGTTAAGGTATATTAAAGGAACCAGCAAGTTTGGAATTTTTTTCCCAACATCTGCCGAAGTAACTATGAACCTGATCGGGTACTCTGATAGTGATTGGGGTGGTGGAGTTGATGATTCCAGAAGCACCTCTGGATATCTTTTTGTTTGGGACAAGTTGTTTTAGTTGGAGCTCTAGAAAACAAGAAACTACAGCTCAATCAACAGCAGAAGCTGAGTACATAGCTGCTGCATCTGCTGTGAATCAAGTTATCTGGCTAAGGAAGATGATGAAGGACTTAGGCCATGAACAAACAGAAGCTACCAAGATCATGTGTGACAACAGTTCAGCAGTTTCAATCTCAAAAAATCCAGTGTTTCATGGTCGAACTAAACATATCAAGATCAAGTTTCATTTTATTAGAGAAGTCCAACAATCTAATGAAGTGTTGCTTGTTCCTTGTTCATCTGAGAACCAGCTAGCTGACATTTTCACCAAGTCATTGCCAAAGGAAAGGTTTGAAGATCTGAGGCAACGAATTGGTGTTCGCCACAAAAATGCCAAGGAGGAGTGTTAGACAATTGGCATTTTTTCAGCTTATTATTATTTTTACTGTTTTTACTTATTTCAGTTAGTGCATCCTATTTTCTAGCTAGACTTAGTCAACTTTAGTTGCTCAACTTTCTGAAGTTAGTGGCCCCATTATTGGCCCCATTATGGCTGTTAGTGGCCTCTTTTATGGTAGTTAGTGGCACATGTTCTTATTTTAGTTTTAATGTTTGTGTTTTTTCTTTGTATAAATTCAGACTTTCTGCAGATTAATATACACAAGGAATTTCATAAGTTCACTCTATTTTTATTTTTTCAAATCAGTTTCTTGAGTATTTTTGTTCTAACAAAAACCGTATAGAGAAGTCTGAAAGTGTCTTTAAAAACAACAAATTTGACCCTTGCCATGTTTGACTTTTTACCTCCAAATTTCTTGGCGCATCTCTTTTTCCACAAGTTCCAGTAAATAAAGATGGGTGTGGGTTGCATAATGATCTTATGAGCCTCATTTTTGTACGTACTAGACCACCATCTCATGAGTATAGATTTTAGCGGGATGTGATCTGTCTGCATGCCTAAGAATCTGCAAAAAATTTCAAGACGTGCTTTGCAAAATTTCCAGAATTAAATGCATGCTCAATGGTGTCCATGCCTGGGTTATTGCAACAGTAACAAGTTGATATTTCACCTCCAAAGCGGCTGATTTTTTCATTAGTAGGTTGCTTCTCCGTAATGGCTCTCCAAATCAAGAATGAACATTTGAAAGGGATATTTTTGTGCCAAGTACTTGCATTGATCTTTGTCTTAGCTCTTTTCTCCCTAATTTCATTCCATGCAGATGAGCAAGAGAATTTCCCATCAGTATTGAGACTCCAAATAGGAATATATGTTGTTCCATGCTGCAAAGCAAATTGAGTAGCAAGAATATTGTGAACATGGGCTGATGACTCCAAATAGGAGTATCTGTTGTTCCATGCTGCAAAGCAAATTGAGTAGCAAGAATATTGTGAACATGGGCTGATGTATCCTGCTGTATAACTCTCTCTATGTTCCATTGGACATTTTCCATGAAATCTGATATGGTAGCTTTATTGAATCTGTTACTGTCAATAGAAAATTGTGCAAGTGGTCCAACTCCCAACCAATTATCCCACCAAAAGAAGCAATTCCTAGAATTGATTGTCAAGTGAATATGCTTCTCAATAGTATGCTTGTGTCTCATCATATGTATCCAAGTTTGAGAGACCCCTGTGTCCCACTTTTTGCTCACAGGTTTGGATCTTTGACAGTATTTTGCCTTGAGGAAATTTTCCCACAATGTTTGTTTAGACCTAAACACCCAACACTGTTTATACTTAAAGGACATACAAACATCACCCAGAAGTCAAACTCCAATCCTACCTTCATCAATAGGAAAACTGAGATTCTTCCAGGAAGACCAGTGATACTTCTTTTTGTTGTTCTGCGTTCCCAAAAAAAGTCAGCCATAACGCTTTGAATCTGATTGATGATTGTGGACAGAGGAGAGATAGCTGACAAAATATGAATAGGGAGAGACTGTAACACATGTTTGATTAGTGTCGCTTTTCCTCAATAGCTCAATGTTTTAGTTTGCCAGCCTGTTATCCTATTAGTTTATGGGTCACGTAACTCATATTCTAAGAATATGGTCGTTTGAAGTTGACCCAAGTAAAATCTTACATAAAAACTTAAAAGAACTTAGGAATGAGTTGAATGAACTCTCTTCTAAAACCCTAAGGAGACATTTGGTACAAAACCCTAAGGGGTCGTTTGGTACAAAGATTAATAAAGCAGGGATTAGTAATGCAAGGATTAGTAGTGCATGGATTAGTAATGTAATGCTTATTTTTATCATGTGTTTGGTTCATTGTTTCCCACCTCATTTTGTGTTTGGATTAAAATTCTATAAAAAAAAAAAAAATCTTTTCAATTATACTCTTGAATTATTTTTTAAGTAGGTCAAGGTATATAATTACCGGATAATATATATTTTTCTATGGCCTTCTAACTAGATATGAGAACAAAAAATTTGTTGTCATGTTTGCTAAATTTTACTTGAATTATTTGAGGAGAAATAATTGTCATCTTAATAACGGTCAACAATTGTAAAATTGAATAAATCATCTACATTTACACATAAAATTGCAAGTTTTAATTTTAATATGTATGTAATTTTTGTAATTGTTCAGAATACAATTAATGAGAACCCACCCACCCACCCACCCACCCACACCCACACAATTAAGATCACAAATGTCATATACAAATACACAACTCACATTTCAAATTTGTATTGGATTTATTAAGTAACAAACAACTCTCTCTAAATAATTTGTAACCTAATATGTTGCGAGAGAAACTGGATATTTTCCTATTGCTTGAGCCTTCTCTTGTTGTTATTCAAATAAATTTACTAGTATAAAACTATTAATATAAATCATAGAATCAAGAAAATAAATAAATAATTGAAGTGATTTGAGGGATATTATTGTCTTTACATAGACTTATCCCATGGTATTATATCCTACGTATTACTAATACCTCCAAATGGAAGGTATTAGTAATACATCATAATACCACGTAGGAGGTATAACTAATCCATGGATTAGTTATACATTGTCCCAAGTTCCTACCAAACATAATATTAAATAATACATTACATAATACATGAACTTTTCTTATATTGCATATACCAAACGACCCCTAAGAGTTTTTGGATTTATAAAAACTGACTCAAATTATATTTGTCCCCAAAATATTACAAAAATTCTATTTAATCTGATTAAGTAAGGAAAAGACCAAAATACCCTTCATATTTTGAGGTAATTTTTCTTATTTGGACAACCCGACTTCAAATGAGCATATCTCCCTAATACAACCTCGAAAATTAGCAAACTCAACGGCGCTGGAAAGAGAATTCCAATACCTTTCATTTGATACCTTATGGGTCTCCTAAATCATCATGTGATAAAAGTTATGGTTGTTTCAATTTGACCCAAAACTTAGAAAAACCTAGGAATGACTCCTCTTTTGTTCTTTTTGGAACTAAAGGTGCTACATCAAGCGACCTTAACACTTAAGAAAATTTCAAGTCCCAAGTAAAATTTTACTCTCAACAAAGAATGGTTCGACTCTTACCTCAAAAAATTTCTGGGGTGTTATAAGGACAGAGCGAATTTGTACGGGGTAGGGTCGATGGAGAATAGAAAAAATGTTATATGGGGTGGGAAAGGGCGGATTGAGAATTTTGCGTGTTTGAGTTATCCCACCCAGCACATTGTCATCCCTATAGGAGTTGTCAAAATGGAAAATGACTAGCAACTCGCATTCTCTTGTTTCCTATCAACTCAAAGAACTAAGAACATAACAAAAATAGGATCACTTAAAATACTCTCGTTTAAATTTTTTTTGTCTTATTTTAATTTTTAGTCTATTTAAAATAGATGCATTTTTTCTTAATTGGAGACTCTTTAATTTTAACTTTTCAAGTGACGTATTTAAGACCACAAGATGGAAGAATGTTTTAAAACATTCTACATATATTTAGTTTAAGACCACAAATTTCAAAAGTCTTCTTTATTTTTATAAAGTTAGACCAAATCGGAATAGGACATACAAACAAATTAAAACAGAAAGAGTATATCACTAATTATCAATTAGAAAAATTCAAGTTCATTAACAATTAAATTTCTTGAATAATTGATTTACTATTGTTGAAGAGTCTCACATTAGTATTTGACAAAATTACATTTAAAGTACTTTTAAAAAGTTTGGTCAAATATTAATTGATATTCAAAAGTGTTTCTTAAATTTATTGATAAAATACAAATTATTTATAAAAAAAAAAATATTTTTCGGCAAAACACTTTTAAACTAAACTAATTTAAAATAAGTAGTTTTTTTAAAGTGTATCCAAATAGGCTATAAATTGACTCTTAGTAATAGCAATTATATATCCCCTTGTTAATTTACTCTCTATAAATATTTCACATTTATAAACTTGTCACGTTATGCACTCAAGGCTGTTAATGGTCAATGAAGTGGTTGAGAGTCCTGAAGTCTCAGATTCAATTTCATCGGAGCCAAAAAATACTAAGGGTATGTTTGGAAAGATACCCTGGTAATTGGATTTGGTGTAATTACGTGGAATTACATTGTCTGTCTTGTTTAGTTGGACAAGTAATTAGTCGGTTAGCAGGTAATTGGTGTAATTGACAAACAGTATCACACTCTCCAGTTCATAGCCAAAGGTTGTGAATTGCTGGTAATTAATTACATG
This sequence comes from Solanum lycopersicoides, assembly GCA_022817965.1. NCBI lineage: Eukaryota > Viridiplantae > Streptophyta > Magnoliopsida > Solanales > Solanaceae > Solanum > Solanum lycopersicoides. The sequence continues at coordinate 19,060,811 of CM040627.1, forward strand.
GTGTAATTACCAGCTAATTACTTTTAATTTTTTTTTAATTTCAATTTTATTTTTTGTTTTAATTTTTACTTCTATTATCTAAAGTTTTTTTTCTAAATTTTATTATTCTAAAAATTTCTAAAATTTTATTTTTTATTTTATATAATTAAATTTCATTTTCTTCTCGTTCTCAACCTTACTTCATGTGATTCTATGCATTTTTTCCTTATTTTCTATCTTTTATGCCATGCTTATTTCTCACTAGCATAATTCTATTAGTATTCTAATTTTTAAATTAAAATAGAATTTATTGTTAATTAGAATTTAAACATATTTATGTATGCTATATTGAAATTAGCGATAAGAGTATTATGTAAGATTTTTTCTTTGAATTCATAACTTATGTTATATTTTCAGTTTCATTTAATTTGTTTTAGTAATATGAAATTCACATTGCATTTTATTTTTTAATTATAATTGATAAATTATCTTTTTGTCAAACATTTAATAATATATGACATTTTATTTATATATTAATCTTTTTATGAAACATGGATTTCACGATATTAGTGGATACTTCATACTTTAGTTTTTATGATCAATTCAATTGAAATATTTTTATTTGAAAAAATAAAAATCAATTATTGTTTTCATAATATTAGTTAAGAACACATATTTATTAATTAATATATTTTCATATATATATATATATATATATATATATATATATATATATATATATATATATATATATATATATATATATATATATATATTTAATTCAATACCAATTATATAGTTTCTTATTTGTCTAATAAAAATTTTAAATAATTAATTTATATTTTTAAAATTTAATATAATATTATGATTGCAGTTGTGCATCCAAACTGAACATGTGTAATTACACTGTGGCATCCAAACATGACATGTGTAATTACACTGTGGCAATCAAACAGATCACTGTAATTACTAGAATGTGTAATTACTATGCTGGTAATTACTATCTTGGTAATTATCCCAATTCCAATTACGAAATGGCATTCCAAACAGATCCTATGTAACACTCCGAAAGTTCCATGACTTAGACTAGAGATTATCCCATTTAATAATAATTTAAATAATGTTTCCAACCCTATAATAACTTATTAAACTCAATTAGAAAAGGTTAGAGCCATAACGACAAAGAAAGACCTTGACGTCTGGAAACTAGCTAATTTGAACTAGTAGATGTCCCCATGATTGGTGAAGGTTTGGGAGCGTCAAATAAAGTCCAAAACTTGTAAAAAGACTTTAAATAGATATGTAGTACAAAGGGTCCAAACGTTCGATAACGACTCCCCTAGGACCTCCCGAAGGGTCCTTGAGGATGACCCGAATATGGGCAAGCAGGAGGCCAAAGAAGCCTGCGTGCAACCATCACATGGAGGCCAAAAAGTTTCCTCGCGATGCGGGGACACCACGAGGCTTACTGTCTCACCCCGAATTTCAAAAATAAAATAATAAATTGACCCCGTGACGCGCGGTCACTTCCTAGATTCGTCCGCATCATTTTTAAGTCAATTTAACTTTAAAAAAAGACCCATTTAAGTGACGGGTCTTTTTGGGTATTTTAGGGGACGAGTTTATAATAATTTTAGGTAAGTTTTAGACCACTTTCACGCATTTCATATCAGAATAAAAAAAAATCCCTCTCTTCGCTCTCAAAAACTCTTTTTTCAACATCCATTGAAGCACAAGAAAATCTTGAGGAAGAAGACGAAGACTTAAAGATTTCCATTCAAAATTCGCGGAATATTCGTCAATAAGGTATGGTTTTTTCAATCTTGGGATTCCTTTTCCCAAGAGGTCATTTCAAAGATGATTTCCAACAATTCAATCCTTAGGGTTTTTACTCTACAAACGAGTTTTCTTACTAACTTGAGATTTATGACTAATGATGTGAAACAATGATTTTCTATGGCTAATTAAGTATGTATTGTTGAATAATTGATATGGTAATGTTGGTTTTCGTGTGAAGCATGTTCCATATCGAAATAATGGTTTCGATTATGTTGTATCTACTACTTAATGTCATTTAAATGTTGGGATTGGAACTATAGCTCGAATGAACTCCTAAATGACCCTTTTTCCATTATCCCTAAACTATGAAATGGTCTTGTGTATGACGAAAGTGATTGGTATTGGTCATGTTATTGAGTATTTCACTATATTATGGAATGATTGCTATGAATTGGGTGTAAGTGCTTGATGATGATTCTTGGAAGCAATAGGTAAGTGTTCTAAAGTCTTGATTTCTCTATTTTGTTGATGTTGGCCTATAATTGATGTAGCTATGAAACTGAAGTATGTATGATGTTGCTATGCATATATGGTGGCCTATGAATATGTTAAATGTGTGATCATGGTAAGGATATGATAATGCAAGTTGATGATGTGTATCTTGCATACATTACATACTATGATTATTATATGTTAATCCCACGGATGAAGGATTGTGATGAGAGGAAATTCTCATCTTAAACCTAAAGAGCTTATGATCCTGTTTATACTAGGAGTTAATCTCCTATGACCTATGATAAGATTTATGAATAAATGATGACTTAAAGGTTATTAAAAAAATGGGCTTTAGCTTACCAAGGTTGGGTGGGTGCGGAATTCATCGTAGAGTAAGATACATATATTGTAGAGTAAAATATATTTTATCATAAATTGATAATTGTTCTAATCTGGATATTTCTTTAATGTTATTTATTATATATTCTATGTATAACATATCTTGGGTTCTTTGATACATGTATAAATTTTCTTGTATTAAGTGCTTTGATAATCTTATACTTTCCATAGTTTCTATCCAATATTCTAAATTTTCATAGTTCATTTTAATCTGAATCTATTTCTAAATCGTATATATCTATTCTTTCTAAATCTAATTCTTGTAAATCTATTTCATACCATTCTTGATTCATTATATCTTCTAATTCAAAATCAATTATTTTTTCCCATATAATTCTTTTTTCATCAATTTTTATATCTTTAAGTATATATAAGATTAAAATTTTATAACTTTCTATCATTTCTTCATGCATGTATGTGGTCATGTTTGTTTATTTATGCAGGTTTGTTTTCAATTATTCCTTCCTATCATATTCATAATTTAATTAAATTCATATTAGTTTATTATAAACTAGAGTATCGTTATCATGTTTTCCGGTCACTACTAGCATCGTACTTTAGCGGATAATTACTGCTTATCAGCGCCTCAACCTTGTGTACTCCCTAACGGCATCCCTCGCCTACCGGTTTCCACTGTGGGATGGCATAGTCTAGCAGTTTTCTCCCTGTTTCCCGTTTACTAGCAAACTAGAATTCATGATTCAAATATTTCTAGTATATAATAACTAACATAAATTTAATCAATCATATATATGATATTCAGGAATATATGAAATTAGTTCTGCATATCTATTAAACAATATACCTTTGCCTCTTGATTTTCCATGCTATCTGAAATATCTGACTTGATTTCGGATTTTTCCATATTTTAACTTAGTTTATATCTTTTATTTGAGAGTTGAGAAATTTTTTTAATCGAGAGTTTATTAACTTAGGTGTTGCCTGCCTTTCTTATTTACATTTGAGCCTATATATACAAAATTCTAGTCCTATACTATTCACTATACATTAATGCACATTAGTGTGTCTACTGTACACTTTAAGACTTTTCCCTACTTTTCTTTACAGATGGCCTTTACTATTCACACCTTGGCCTTTCAAAAAAGCAAATACTACCTACTTTTTACATTATCTCTTTACTTTACATATTTTGTCAAAAGAGAATCTTATCTTATCTCCTTATCTCTTTATCTTGTCCGTATCCCATATTGTCTTGTCTTCTTTCACTCTAAATCGACATCTGAAATTATGTTATCTTCACCGTTACATTTTGTACATCTGTGGTCAGGGTATTTATGTCCAATAAGCTTGCAATATCTAATTAATAAATCTTCTGATATAAATTGTTTCTTCAATGCTCTTGTAGTTGGTTGTTCTTCTGGTTTTAATAAAGATAAAATTCTTCTTTGAACTTCATCCATATCTGCTCTTCGTAATTCTCTTGAATTTGAATATATCATGACTTGATCTCTTGCGTAATAACTCCATATGGCATTTCCATTTAAATAATTATTTGCTAGCTCTTGAATAATAGTTGATATACCAATTATTCTTTTATTGGCATAAAAACTAGGTATTTCTATCTTTGGTATTTCGTCTTGGTGTCCAATATCTTCTGGTATAATCATGTATTTTATCAATCCTATTTTAATAACTTGTATCGGAGATTTTATCTCTTCGTATAATATCTCTGCTGGTGTTGTATAAAACTTAATGTAAAATAAGTTTTCTTTTGTAACTCTTTTATATACAATAAATGCTTTATGTAGTACTGGTATTCCGCTTATCTCTTCTTCATCGTATGTATATACGGTACTTAGTAGTCCATAACTATAACATGTTTTAACTAAATTTGCACTCGTTTTTGAATGTGCAAAAGTCTGTTGTATCCCTGTAATTTTTGGGTTATATAGTCTTCGTTTGGATTTTTGGTTTGAGTGGATCTGGGGTTAAGGTTTAAGTATGTTTGGATTTTATATATATTTTCAATGTAAGATTGTGTAATGTAGTTATATCTCTTTTTCTCACTTTGTATACTAATTGCATATGTAGAAGTTTGGGGTTCTGCTGGTATTTGTTTTGATGTATTTTGGATAAATGGTTTTACAAATAACTGGTTTAGGTTTGTATTTTTTGGTTTTTCATTAACTCTTCTACTTGTACCTGCAGCTATATTTAAACAAACATTATGGGTTTTAGGGAGTTTTCCATCGTCTCCTTTTATCTCTGGATTTTTATCGTCTTCCGATCGACGTAGCTCCGCATTTTTATAGTCATGCTGCTGACTTAAATTAGCTTTAGACTTCAGATTATCTTCATTAGTCTTTAGCTTTTGTATCTCATTGTCCATACTATCCACTTTAGTACAAAGTGTAGTAATGACTTTGAGTAGCTTTTCAATTGTATCTTCTTCTTTGTTCTCAGTCTGAGTAGATTTGTCTTGATAAGTAGTCTGCAACAACATTCTTGTCAGTTTTTATTACTTCAATTGTAAATATAAAGTTTAAGATATTTAATACCAATCTTCTTATTTCTTTCGTTGTCACTGAATCTTGTATTTTCTGGTTAGCCACCATTTTACTTGTGTATTATCTGTTCTTACAATGAATTTGTTATATACAATATATGGTTCAAATGCTAATAAACATTTATATACTGAAAATAATTCTTTCCTATTTATTTCCCATTTTATTTCCGTATTTGTATATGTTCCTGAATAATATCTACAATGATATTCTATATTGTTGTCATCATATTTATATTTTAATACTCCTCCATAACTCTTTTCACTTGCATCAGTTTCTACTATATAAATACATTTTTTATTTTCATCTGGAAAATATAATTTTGGTAATGTTTTACATAATAATTTTATCTTTTGTATTTGTGCTTGATCTTTATTATCAAACTGATATTCTATATCTTTCTTTAATTTTTGTTGTAATGGTTTTAAGTTTTCTGCTAATTTCGGTATATATTCTCTTACTTGATTAACTAGTCCTAATAATAATTGTAATTTCTTTTTTGTATCTAATTGTTCATTCGAATTTATTATTTTTTGTACTATATGCGCTTGCATTTTTATTACATTTTTATCTATTTGTATTTCTAAGAATTCTATTTGTTTTTTCATTATTTCTGTTTTTTTTTTTGCTTAAACTTATACCTGAATGTTCTATTATATGTATAAATTTTTCTAATAATCTTATGTGTTCATCTTGTGTTTCAGAATATAATAGTATATCATCAATATATACTACACAATTTTCTAGTTGTTTAAAATAGTTGTCCATAAAATGTTGATATCTACCTGGTGCATTTTTATATCCAAATGGTAATACATTTCATTAATAAAATCCTTGTGGTACTGTGAATGCTGTAAGTTTTTTAGATTCTTCTTCTAACTTTAAGTGATAAAATCCTGATTTACAATCAAATTTACTAAAATAATTATATCCTTGTATTTGTCTTATCTTTAGTATTTTATTGGTATTGGGTAATTGTATGTTTTAGTTTGAGCATTTAAATTTCTATAGTCAATAACCATCCTACTTTTTCCTCTTTTTTGTTCACTATATTTATTTACAATAAATGTCGGGCTTGTATGTTTACTATTACTTTCTTGTATATATTTTTTCTCTAGTAATTCATTTATATGTAGTTTAAATTCAGTTAAATCATTAAAATTATATTTTAATGGTTTTTGTGTTATTATACTATTTTCATCAGTCAGTTCAATGTTAATTTTTGTTTTATGTTTTTCCCATCCTTGTAAAGGATCTTCGTTATATAATAATTCTAATTTTTCTTGGAGTATTTTTACTTTATCTATAGAGAATATAATTAATTCGATTCTAGGGTCTTCTTCTTTTATATTTTCTATTTTTTGTGTAATTTTTTCACTGCCTTTAATCCATTCTGTTGTTTTTCTTCTTTTGTTACCTACTCTTTTTGCTCCTATCTTTTGTTTACATGGTGTTGTGAACCACCAGTGTGTTTTAGTTATTATATGTGGATATAATTTATCTAAAAATGGCATTCCTAATAACATATCCTTTGTTGTTAATTCAAAATTATATATTTCTTCTATAGTTAATATTTTATCCCATATTTGTATTTTTATATTTTTTGCCTTGTATGTGATCATACTTCCTTCATTATTAAATTCTGTTACTACTATTGGTGTTTTTAATTTTTCCCATTTTTCTTCTGGTAAACAATTGTATTTACATATATTAGCTTCTGCTCCTGTATCTATCATTGGTGTATAATATCTGTTATAGTATCTTTCTATTATTATCTTTGCAAGTATATATATTTTCATTTTTAATCATATTAAAGTTCTTTTTATTATTATCTTCTTATTTTCATAATTTATTGTTAATTGCTTATCTTCTAGATTATATGGTTTTACTTGTTCTAACCATTTTATCCCTAATGTTATATTTTCATTTCCTTGATATATTTTGAATTTTATTATTATTGGTATTCCTCCAATTATTAGTTCTTGTTCTGTTGTTTCTTCAATATTTACTAATACTTTTGGTAATTCTGGACATGAGTGTTCTGTAGTTATTATTTTATCTTCCATTACTAACTCTCTTGTAATATAGTTTTCTTCTTGTCCTGTATTTATTAATATTAAATATTTTCTTTGCTCCATTATTCCTGTTATATAATAATGGTGTGGTTTTATTTCTTCTTCTATTAGTTTTTGTGGAATTATATTTATTCTTTTTGAACTATTTGAAGTACTCATTTTTGATGATGTTTGTGGTATATCATAATTTTTATTTATTCTTTTTAATTACTTAATCTTTCTTGTACTATTTCTAAATCTTCTTCTATATCAATTTCATTATAACTATAGTCATTATTATCTATAACCGTAACTATCTTTTCAAAGGGGTTTTCTATTTTTATTTTATTTATTTTATTTTTTGCTGTTATTTTATGTTTTGTTGTCAAAACATATAAATTTTTACATCTAGCTGTAAATATTTTACTTCCAGGTGCTAGTTCTATTCCTGACATTTTCCAATATAATACTAATAATTTATCTATATTTTGTCATTAATTGCTACTGAGTAATTAACACTTATTATAAATTTAAATTTTTGTATATTAAATTACCTTTTACTGCACTTATTATACTTTTTCTATGGGTTGTATAATTCTATCATCTGCTAAATATATTTCTATAGGTGTATCTATTCCTTCTCTAAAACATGCTTTTATTAATATTTCAGTTCCTCCTAAATGTACATATTTAATTGGGTTTTTTGCATTTATCTCTTGTATTTCTTACAATCTATGATATGTTCTCTTTGACTTACTACATAATATTCTTCTTTTTGTCTTTTAAACCAATTTTTTATTTTTGGTACTTCTAATATTTTTTCTACACTTAGATCTAATTCTTTTCTTTTATTTGTTCAAATATACTATTATCAAATATTATTTTTTGTTCTAAAGATTCTTCATCTTGACATTTTTCTTTGTTTATTATTTGTATATCTGCTTCAGTCATTTTTATATTATAGAATTCATTATCTGATTCTAATTCTATAGCATTATCTACTTCATTTTCTGATATTTCATATATGCTATCTTCACTTTCTAAATCATAATCGACATATTCTATTTGTGTATATTTTTCATTTTCCATAATTATTTCTGATATCTGTTTTTCTTTGGATTTTTAGGTAATTTACAATCTTTAGTTATATGTCCTAATTTTCCACAATTATAGCAAGTACATTCCGTCAATTTTCTTTTTGGTCTATATGGTCTTTTAGTTTTATAATTTTTTACGTAATATTTCTTTCTTGGTTTTTTATATTTATACGTTGATCTATATTTTTTATAATTTTTATTTCTATTATACTTCTTTTTATAATATCTATCTGTACAACCAAATTGAGGTGCTATTTTATTTTTGCAACATGCTAAGTTTTTTATTAATACTTTTTCCATTTTTATGTCTTCTTTATGTTTTTCACATAATTCAATAAACCATCTTTGCAAGAATTTCATTCTAGCTCCTAAAGTATCTGTTAATTCTGCTTCATTCCAACTTTTTATTATTTTTGAACTAAAGGGTTCTGGTAATTTTGTAAAATATAATTTTCTTATTTCCTTACCTTCTTCCATGTTATATGTTCCTTTATAATAATATTCTCTCAATGCACATGTATATTCATCTATATAACACATATTACATATTGCCAATTTTGCCAGTAAATTTCTATTTATAACTTTTTCTTTATTTTGTTCTTCTACTTCTGTTGTCATACTACTAAATTCATTTCTTATAGCTATTTCGTATTTATTTAATATTTCCATAGATGTTGTAGCTGTTTCTCCATTAAATTTTTTATTATTTCTTAAAGTCTTTATACTTTCTTCCGTTAAATTTTGTAACCATAATTTTACTGTTCCTATAAGTGTTCTTTCTATATATCCTGGTGTTTCTGTCATTCCTATTTTGTTATCTATTAATTGTTTCGATATATATCCCATCCATAATTGAATTGTTTTATTTATATCTGCTACACAGTCTAAATCTAAAAAATTATGTTGTTCAGTTGTTGGTTTAGGTGTCCATTTATTTAATCTTTTATTCCATAAAGTTTTTTCTCTATCATATTTTTCATAATTTGCATTATAATATGTTGGATTTAAATATTTTGGATTTTTTTACTCCTGATGTACTAGGTTTTTCATTTATGTCTGTATCTCCCATATTTACTTCTACATTTTTTATATTATCTATATTTTCTAGCATTTCTGTATATGTTTCACTTATCTCTGAATGCTTTTCTTCTAAATCATCATTAATATCATCAATTCTAATTTCTGGTAGGTTAGGTAAATTATCTTGGTTATTTTCTTCTTTCTCTTCTATTTGCAATTTTTCTTTAAATTTGTTTATCTCATCTGCTAATTTTCTTTTTTGTTCTTTTTCTTTTTGTTTTATTTCATACATTTCTTTTAACATTGCTAATTCTTTTTCTAATTCTATTATTTTAGTATTTTTTATTTCTTCTAATTGTTGTACTTCTTTTTTCGCTTGTTGTTTTATTTTTTCAATTTCCAGTTTTCTATCTATTTCTTCATTTTCTTTTGTTATTCTCACCATAGCAGTTAAACTGTCTTCTAATTTTACCGTTTTCTTTTCTAACATCAAACTTAAATTATCACCTATTTTCTTATATCTTCTTCCTAGATTAGAAAATATTATCTTTATTTTTAATCCTTCATAATTTTCATATGTTTTTTCATCTATTGCATATTCTTCCTTATTCATTTATAAATTATGTTGTAGTTTATATTCTAGATTATCTATTTGTGTTTTTAGATATAAAATATTTTTTCTTTGTATTATTATAGATTTATTACAGACTCTGCAAATATATTGCTATTTAGTCTATTTTGTCTATATCTTAATTCTTTTCTTTTTGCTATAATTATTTTATTAAGTTCTTGTCTATATTCGTCATTCATTGTAATTATAAATATTTGATATATTTATATTCTATTTTAGAAATAATATCTATTAATTTTTCTAATTCTTGGTTATTAGATTTTGTAATATTTAATTGTTTATATTCTGGATATAATTTATTTAATTTTTTTCTTATTTTTCTTATCTTTCTACTAATATGTTTATTTTTATGTTTCTCATTTTTCATATAATTACTATTTTTGTTCATAGCTCTGATACCAAGGTTGGGGGGTGCGGAATTCATCGTAGAGTAAGATATATATATTGTAGAGTAAAATATTTTATCATAAAGTTCTTGGTAGGTTCACAATGACTCTCATGGGATAGAGGCTGCCATGTAATGTGGAACTATGGGTCTCTAATATATCTCCTAGTTCTTGAACTATGTTTCCACCATAGGAATATTAGCTAGTGGATCCACCTAGAATGTTATGTTCATGTTTTGGTTCTACTTTGGCCGGTAGACCACCTTCTTTCGTTGTGGGGTTTCATGACAACGGATTCCATGTTTATCTCACATGCTCTAATGTCGGTTAAGGCGATTGTTTCCTCAAGTAAAATGAAAGACAAGTAAATGGACATTGACTAGGGTAACTTAAGGAGTCTACTTAGTATAGGTAGGGGTATGAGACTCTACCTAGACATTAAACAAGTTGACTCTAAGGGAAGTCCAAGGAGATTGTTCTTATGTAATATGATATTATGAAATGTATAATGCTTATGATATAAGATGTTACTCTTATATGATGTTGGTTATGTTGATGAACATGTTATTGGTCTATATTGCTATATGTGGTGATGACTACCTATGATATAAGTTATATGAAGCAAAATAGTGAGATCACCTACCCAAGCATAATAAACAACAGATGACGACAGATACCAAAGCCAGAAAAATAGCAAGTGCAAGCAACATAACTTACGGCTTCCCTTTTAATCTTCCCACTATGTTACAACAAAAAAATAATTATTTTTAAATAAAGATTCAGCTCAGAAACATCAACATGTCCAAATGTTCAAATCAGTTTTTCCTCCCAACACAAGTAAAATTAATTCGAAGCCCTTGCTCAATATATGTCATGCATGTATATGTTCCAATGGCTTGGAAGGAACTAAAATGAAACTGGGAAAACTAGTCAGCTATAAAGTAGAAATAGTTAAAAAGAGCTCTGCAAGGACAGTGACTGTGACAAGCGAGGGCTGCTCAAGTGTAAGCACCCTCCACCTCCAACCCTGAGGTTGCGGGTTTGAGTAACCAAGGAAGCACAAAGTGGGGAGCTAAGGTGGAGGGTAACAAAAAAAAAAAAATAAGGACAGTGACTGCATAAGCATTCTGATATATATACTTCTTTTTCATAAAGTATAAGCTTGTGATCTATACTCATTAATTTAACGGAAAACCGATGAAAGATTTATGATGTGCAAACCTGTAATAGGGGTACTGGCAAGAGAAGACGATAAAGCTGGAGGTGCAGTAGCATTGCATTTTTGCACTACAAGAGAAGATGTGCATCCACATGAAACCACCAGTTAAAAATGCTTTTTGATACATTGGAATTATTTAATGTTCTATTTGCAAATACCTGAGCTCGAGAACAGTAATTTTGAAAGCCACAACTGCAGAGCCAGTCACCATTATGCCATCCATTTGGAACTGGAAGCAGCTGATTCGTTTGTCTTCCATATGGAACTCCAGCAGTTTGCAGCAGTCTATACCGATCAGCAGGCTGGCCTAAGAACCCAATGTTCAATCATTTTTCCATACCTCCTTGTGTCCTGGCAAAATAATTTGGATGAGATGGGAGAGATGCTCCAGGGATTGCAATTGCTGGCATTGCTGATACCTCCTTTGGTTGTCCACATTTTTTTCACTTCTCTCTTGATGCATAATTGTTGTTAGTGCAACCTAATGGAGCATACCCACAGACACGCAATACACATTGCATCCAGGAAGAGGAAACAAGCCAAGAATATGCACGCCAACACCTCCATTCAAGATGAAAACAGACAGGAGAAAACATAAAAAAACTCAACCTAGCTGAAATCAGGTTTATCATAAAGTTTAACATAACAAATCAATCTCTCTTAAAATAAGAATAATGCATAACAACCTCCACTATAATTGGTAACAACAACATATCCAGTGAAATCTCACAACTGAGGTCTGGGAAGGTACAATGTATGCAGACCTTACCACCACCTCGTGGAGGTAGATAGACTACTTTCGAAACACCTTGGGCTCAAATGCAACGAATTATGGTATAAAGAAGGAGACAATGAAGAGAATATAGGAAATAACAAAGAATCAGTGCAAAGGTCTACTAGGGTAGAATAGTTAAAAAACAATTATAAAAATAAAACACAAGAACTACAATAACACAACTAATACCATCGCACACAACAGCCACGCAAGACAACACTACAATACCTACTAACCTTCTACCCTAATACGTGCCGTCCATACCTTCCTACCTAGGGTCACATCCTTGGCAACCTGAAACTACGTCATATCATGTATATCACCTCTCCCCAATGATTCTTCGGCCTACCACTGCCTCTCCTCTATAAAAAACTTCTCACACCTCACTAGTGTGACCATCTTAGCCTCGCTTCCCTCATCTTATCCGCCACAATATCTGACAAAGACAATTCAAAATAGTCAGTACTAGTAGCTTTTGGTTTATGATTTTCTCATGAACATCATTTACATCATCTTTATTTAGTCCATTTGGATTCTTTAATTTTCCTAATGACAACATACGCTTATAAAGCACCCTATATTCAATATCATTGTTTGGCTTGTCTTTATAGGTAATTAATTGATGTACAAAAATCCTAAGTGAGTTAGAAAAAAGAAGAGAAATAACAAGGAAGTGCATAGCTCACCAAACCGATAGAGCCAATAATGCAATATGTTGCACAAAACAAATGGCAAGCAACCAATTTATATATTACTTTAAAAGCATGAAGTCCTTAGAAATGTTGATTGAAATCTTTGAGCTTCATTAAAAAACTTGACAATAGAAAAAAAATTCATTTACTTTTTTCCTTATATTTAGTATTTTGAAATCAACTAAAATTATATGTACTAATTACTTACTTATTTGAATTAGGTACAATCCTAATACTTTGATATTCTCACAATTGAGCTTTTATCTTATGTAAATCTTTTATTTATTTGAACTATATCATATGCATATATAGTATAATTCAAGTTATTATACACAAAAAAACAAAATCAAAGTTGATTTTTAGTAGTAGTTCATGAGATCTCATGGTAATTGGGGTCTCTTTCAATTTGATTTCCAAAGCACTCTATTTTCCTGTAAGTATCAGCATCTCATATTGGCTTTACAAAGGTTGGATGCTAAATTTTGTATTAATATATTAAGAATGTGTTTTATTCTCATACTTACTTGTAAATATGGCCCTAATAGACACAAAATTACCAGTTAAAAAAAACAATTTAAAAATTGATATGTTGTGGTGCGTATAATTCAAACTCATAATATAATATTAGGAGATCTAACATGTAGGAGACAAAAAATACTAATAGAAAAAATATTTGTAATAAAAATCATTGCAAAGTACGTACCATTATTGAAACAAAATTCTCAAAAATAAAGCACACATAATAATATGAAATTCAAATTTTCATTTTGATGCATAGACTTCGATAAGAGATATTATTCGATGATATTAGTGAAGCACTAGATCAATTACTTGCATCCTTTGGTGGGGCTTATGCGGAGGACGAAGCTCCATTTTCTAGTTGCTTCAATTGGAAATTTAACAAACCCTCAGCAGTATTTAACCATTCTTTGAACTTGGTCTTTTCCTTAGCATTGAACTGGTCCATGGCCTCCCACCAACCTCTAGCTCTAGCCTCGTTCATTTGATCCATCATTCGTATTATTTTCTTTGCAGCTTTTTCCCTTGCATCAAAGTCATTTAGCCTATAATTTATTTGAATCACATTGTTGCGTGCCTCTATAGCAGCGAATTGTGCACCTAATCTATTGTTGTGGGACTTATAAAATGACTGATGACTACATTAGAAGTCGGATGAACAAATGAGTACGGATTACCGTTTTGAGAAGAAATAAATATTCCAAGATCGACGTCACATTCTCGAACGAGTTCACTTGTTTTCTTATATAATCCTAAACGACGTTTAGAAAATGAGGCATATCGAGCAACTTTTGTATCATGATTATTTATACACATAAATTGGAAAATTATTCACCATGACATTAAATTTCAAGTCAAATATTGCAATGGAAAGTAATATTATTTTTCATAATGAAAATTATAGTAGAAGATGTTTATTAAATTAATAATTATTAAACATTTCATAATGAAAACTATCAATTGATAAGTTTCATTAGTATCTTATTGAACGTTAATTCAATGAAAATGTTCTACTGTAATTTTCATAAAAAAAAGATTACTTTCCATTGCAATATTTGACTTGAAATTTAATTATCATGGTGAATAATTTTCCAATTTATGTGTATAAATAGACATGATATTTCATATTTTTGTAAGTCACATTTCTTGAAACAATTGATCAACATATTCTATTGTATACTAGCATGGAGGGTAAGAAAACTCCAGGACGCCAAAAAATTCCAATAGAGAAATAGAAAAAAAAGTTGTTCGATATGCTCATTTCCTAAGCGTCGTTTAGGCTTATATAAGAAAGCAAGTGAAATCGTTCGAAAATGTGATGCCGATCTTGGAATATTTATTTCTTCTCAAACCGGTAAGTTGTATTCATTTGTTCATCCGACTGCTAATGTAGTCATCGATGATTTTATATGTCCCACATCAATTGATCTAGGTGCACAATTCGATGTTGCAGAGGCACGCAACAATGTGATTCAAATGAATGATAGGCTAAATGACTTTGATGCAAAGGAAAAAGCTGCAAAGAAAAAAATACGAATGATGGATCAAATGAACGAGGCTAGAGTTAGAGGTTTGTGGGAGGTTATGGACCAGTTCTATGCTGAGAAAAAGACCAAGTTGAAAGAATGGTTAAATACTGCTGAGGGTTTGTTAAATATCCAATTGACGCAGCTAGAAAATTGAGCTTTGCCCTCCGCACAACCCCCATTAGAGGATGCAAGTAATTGATCTAGTGCTTCACTAATATCATCGAATAATATCTCTTATCGAAGTCTATACATCAAAATGAAAATTTGAATTTCATATTATTTTTCATATTATTATGTGTGCTTTATTTTTTAGAATTTTATTACTTTGTTTCAATAATGGTACGTAATTTGCAATGATTTTTATTAAAGATATTTTGTCTATTAGTATGTTTTGTCTCATACATGTTTGATCTCTTAATATTATATTATGCATTTGAATTATACGCACGACTATATATCAATTTTTAAATGTTTTTTTAAACTGGTAACTTTGTGTCTATTGATAAAAACAGATCATTACATGGGCTGAACTAGGGCCATATTTACAAGTAAACCCAGATCCTATGATCCCATGTCTATAATAAATCTAACACATCAATAATAGATACAAGATCATTAGGCCGAATTGATTACACCAAAAACATAGAATCAAGATACAATTCAGTTTGATCTGTTCCATACTATTTTCTATGTTCTCAAAACACTTAGAATTTCTATCCTTCTAGATTGTCCGCCATATGTTGGCTGGTACGATTCTCCACGTACTTCTGCTTCTTGCTAGAATCCTACCTTTTTCCCAACTTTGAAGGGCCTTTGTAACCTTTCCTGGCATAGTCCTGGAGAAACCTTTAAGGTTAATGAATAGCCTTCAAAGGTGAGATGTGATCTAGAAGTGAAGGAACAAATGTCAAACAGTTTCTGCTTGTTCTCTGCAAAAAAAATGCAGCTCGGACATAAAATTATCCCCTTTTTCATCAAATTGTCTTGTGTAAGAACAACTTCCTTAGATAGGAGCCAAATAAAACATGATACCTTGTAGGGTATATTCGCTTTCCATATAGTTTTTCAGGGCCAGTTGACATTCTGTTGATTGTGACTATTCAACCATCTGTATGCTTTGCCTACCCTAAAGGTTCCTTTGCCTCTGCACTGCCACCAAAGTTCATCTTCCCCTTCTTCTGTTCCTTTAAACTGGACAATAGTGTTAAGGAATTCTGCAACTTCCCAGTCATTTGCTAGTCATTTGCTTGTCTTCTGAAACTGATGAATGGTTATACAATTAGTCCTTATGAACTAATTGTTCAACATTTTTTACTTGGCGTAGCTTGTACATGGGTCATGAGAGGGAAATTAACTTCTGTCTTCTCACCAAAAGCACTTTCTGAAAACTTGTTTCCAAAATGAACAGATTTTAAACCTTGACCAAACCGACTATAGAAGCTTATCCACCAAATACCCTTGCCAACACATTAAGTAAAGTAACTTTTACGTCCTTTCATCCAAGAGCCCCAATTTTCTCTTATTTCACTCCATTTCAAAAGTATCATATATTGATATCATAAATGTTTTTTAGAGAATCAATCACTATATTTGGTCGAACATATCAACTAAAAGTCGCTTGAGGTTTTTAATAAGTCTTTTTGAAAAAAATGACAAAAAAAGAGAAAATTTAACAGCCAGAATCGAACTCAGCACACTGTTCTTGTGAGTTGAGAAGAAGCACAATGAACAACTTTGGACCAATGCAGCAACTCAGCTTATGTGTTTAAGAGTGCGCATTTAATTATATGATCCTTAATTAAGTATATACATGTCTTAACGGGTGCACGTTCACCCACTCTTTCACACGTGAGTCCAACTCGGATATGAACTAATTGGTCTACACTTCTAATATCTTATTACATGAATCATGAGCAGGAACTTAGCTTCCATTTCTCACCAAAAGTACTTCCTTGAGGTAACACTTCACAAAATGAACCGATTTTAACAGCTTGACCAAATTGGCTACGAAGCTTATCAACTAAAATCCAACTCCTAC
Organism: Solanum lycopersicoides; assembly: GCA_022817965.1. Lineage (NCBI taxonomy): Eukaryota > Viridiplantae > Streptophyta > Magnoliopsida > Solanales > Solanaceae > Solanum > Solanum lycopersicoides. The sequence continues at coordinate 19,077,948 of CM040627.1, forward strand.
ATCACCTCTATCAGCATCTATCAGTAAGTTCACATACATACAACTATTACAATTTCATAAATTTGCACAATCAATCAAAGAATTAAAAAAACAGATACAAATTCAGAAAGATACATACCAGTGCAGATCCAATCGCCAATTCGAGGAAACCACTTTGAATCATGAGAAGTTTTGTTGTCAACAAGGAGATGAAGCTACTTACACCTATTGCAGAAACATCTAAACGCATAATTATTATTACCGCAACTACTACACTCCCAATCTCCTTCTCGTTCCATTCCTCTCTCTGTATGTTATCTTCTTCGTCTCTCCGATGAGAGAGAGGGAGAATCTCACCGGCGAGTTTCAGCTCTTTCAGTACAGCAAAGAGGGATTTATTGCCCTATTTTTTCTTGCTACTGATTGTATGGGGGAATATCACGTGACTCAAGCCTTTGGCAAAAATTACACTCCCACCTCTAATAACACGAGAAAATACTTACGTCACTTAGCTAAATAATAAGTATAAAATATTGATTTATACATATTTTAGAAAAAAAAAGGTTTTAAATTTATTTCAAGATTAATCAACATTTGAAGTAGTACATTGTACTTGGTGAATGTTTCAAAAGTCCTCCTAAGAAAATAACCCTTATTTTTTAAGCTTCTAAAAGGATTAAGGATTTTAGGGATGGAAATATATTGGACGGGGCGGAGCAATTTACGGCTATGCAGAATGGATGGGAGTGAATCAATCTCTAAATGGGTGCGGAAAATTATACAAATATGAGTATCCTTTAGTATTTTTTAATGTAGTATTACAATCTGCATTTAAGCAACTCTAGAAGATAACTAGCTTTGCAATAGTGAACATTTAAATATGTATCCACATAAGATGTCCCGTGGAGAAGTAATATATTCAATCATAAAATAAAATAAAGAAAATTGAAAGATTGAACTCCCACTACAAGCGGAAGATCAACTTGAGCATACATAAACATTAAAATAAAAGAAACGTTTAAAAACCGTTTACTGAATCTCAAAACTATCTCCTGGTCCAACACGTGTTGACAATTTTCAATGACAGTGTCACGTAGGCCAAAAAGGGGTAGAAAATTATTTATAAAATAATTTCGGAGGGTAATAGGACATTAGTATAGTATAAGTGTGTCTCTGAGATTTTGGACATATGTTGGGGGTACTTATGCTTTTTCCCAATATACTTAGTATGAAATATAAGTTTAAATAAAATATCTGAAAACTGAAAGACTCTCCAAAACAGTCTATTTTAGAAAGGATGTCGGGAAAATATCCACGACACCTCAAAACTACTAAATGAAAAGTAATTTGAAGTCCTCTAGAGACTGAAATACAAGGAGTCTCACCAAATCTAACTGGAGTGTAGAGTGATCTCAATGAAGTGCTTGTTGATAATCATGAAAACCTATATCTGCATCATGAAAGGATGCAGGTCGAATGACATTAGTACATTGAATGTATGAGTGTGTAATATAGTTGAATAACAAATAAAACGAATGAAAGGATTGCAATAGATAACAATGTACTCAGGCTGACTATAAAGAAATAAAAGAGTTAAATCATTTAAAACTTTACAAAATACTTTCTCATCTTTGAACTCAAAATAATAAGTGATACATAAAAATACAATTTCACTCTAATGGGAGATTATTTAACCAACAATCATCACAATGAGCTACGTGATGATACAACGTCTCACCCACGCTTTCGAAATTGTCCTATACCTTGTCGGGATATAGAACTCCTCAACTAAGTGGATCCACTAAGCTATGCTATTTGAGTTCGGAATCAAAAACAATTTTTTTCGAAATTTCCAAAAGGGCAACTCAATATATTTTGATACCAAAAGGACAACATTTTGTTATTTTTCATAACGGTGTTAATTATAGGGATTTAAAAGTAAGACTCAAAATTCATGAGCCTTGTAAGACTCACGTCCTTTTGAGCCTTGTAAGGCACAAATCCACGTCATTTTAAAAAAAATCCATTTTTTTCTTTTTTCCTTATTTACTTGGACTATTCTATAAGTTGAAACATATTAATATGAGAAAATTTATTATAAATATTTAATAATTTTTAAAGATATATAGAACTCTATATATCTTAAATTTTTAAAAAATTAAAATTCTAAAATCAAAAGCTTCAAATTTTACTTTTATATAATATAATTTTTAGACGAAAAATATTCAATTGGTCATTTTTTAATTAGCATACGTGGCTTCACCATCCAAGATAAGTATATCGGAATTTATTACTAAATTTAGACAAATCATTAGGAATTAAATATAAATAAATAAACATAGGAAGAACAACTTTTCTTATATTTTTTTTTAAAAAAAATTACGTGGATTTGTGTCTTACAAGGTTCAAAAAGACATGATTCTTACAAGACTCATGATTTTTTTTATCTTTATAAGGCTCATGAATTTTTAGCCTTTCTATTAAAACCCTATAATTAACACCGTCGGGAAAAGTAACAAAATGTTACCCTTTTGGTATCAAAATATATTGAGTTGCCATTTTGGAAATTTCGAAAAAAATTGTTGCATTGTTGGTTCCGGACTCCTTAAAAAGTAATAAGGAATCATCTAAAAGTATGATCATTTTGTCTATACCCAGATCACCGTGATTGACACCCACACTAACCATCCGGTGGAAGAATCATTACTACAATCCAGTTAAGCAACTTAACACAAAAACTATGTAGGAAATATGAAAGGAAAATAGTATCTTTAGAGAATGTTCAAGTTTATTATAGGCTACTTAAGTCCATTTGAGATTATTACAATCATCAACTACATCACTATTTATACTATTCAAAATAGAAAACAAAAAGTCTTGCACAATTAACTAGATACATGCATCACAAATTACTAGATACACGTATTACAAAATTCTGAAAGACTTCTTGAGAAACTGAGACAATATTGAAATACTAAACATCAAGGTGTGAAGTGAATGCATTAATTCCAACACTCCCCCTTAATGTATTTGCTTGAAAACTCCAATGCCTTTTCGAAGATGGCAAAACTTTTCACTTGGAAGTGTCGTGGTGAAGATGTCAGCAAGTTGTTCTCCTGTCTGGCAATAATTGCAGCTTGCGTTTTTGAATATATCATTTTTGATTGAGTTTGGTTTGGCAATTCGATTTTAGACTTACAACTTCTCTTTCTTTGGGTATACTCACACTCCCAAGTATTATTTTTCTCAATCTTCCAATTTTTTTCTGCAAAGGCTTTCTTCCAAACATCATGCTTTATTGCCTCTTCATATTTTTCTTTCTTAACACCGACAAAGTTGCATCTTTGATAAATGTCACTCAACATTTTTGTTCTTCTTGGAAATGGTTCTTTATCATCTGAATATGAGATTTCTCCTCCTTAAGGGACATCTTCCTCTTCCTCTTCCCTTCTTGTTTTGACACATCTAAAGATATGATTGAAGTACTATCTACCTTATTCTTAGTATGTATATCAGAAAGGTCTGGCACCATGTCTTTTTGCTTGAGAAGTTTCAAACCATGAAAATTCAACTGACAAAATCTTTCGTGCCAAAGCCATGAATCATCTACAACTTCATTTTTGAATGCATTGTAATAAAATTGTAAATGAAATTTTCTTTTTATCATCTCTACTTTGAAAATGACTTGATTTGGGTGAATTTTATCATAAATCTTGCAATAATTATCTCTAAACACAAGAGAATAACCATTTTCCATGAGTTCACCAACACTAAGCAAATTTTCTTTCAGGTCAGGAACAGAAAGAACATCATGAATTTGCTTACCGCTCCCTTTCATGTTGATTGAAACTATACCTTTACCTTTTGCTTCAATTAAGGCTCCATTCCCCATTCTCACTTTAGTAGTGATGTTATTATTAATTGACAGGAAAACTTTTTCATCGCCAGTCATGTGATTGCTACAACCACTATCAATATACCATTCATTGCTTTTTGCTAAAAGATCACATTGAGAAGCAAAGAAAATATTTTCTTCCATTTCTTCCTCCTGTTCTTTACAGAAATTTGCTTGCTCCTGTTGCTTGTGCCAACAATCATTCTCAATGTGGCCAATTTTTTTGCAAAAGATACATTGGGGCTTGCCTTTGTGCCAACAATTTTCTACATTGTGATTAGTCCTTTTGCAAATTTTACAAAAAAAAAAACTAGTACTTTTCTCACCTTTTTCTTCAACCTTCTTAGAAGAATCATCATGATCCTACTTCTTTTTTGGATAGTAATTCTTCTTTGTTGATTTTTTGAGAAATTTTGAGAATTCTCATTTGTTCTAGACTGGAAAGCCGTCTCTTTGGGTTGATCTTTACAAAAAAATCTTCGCTTCTCGTGTGCACGAAATGATCCGACTAGCTCTTTGATAGAAATTTTAGAAAGATCTTTCGTCTCCTTAGTGATAGCAACAATGTACTCATACTTTTCTGTGACACTAATTAGAATCTTTTCCACAACTTGTTGGTCAGAAATTGTATCACCATGATTTCTCAGTTCATTAACAATATTCCTGACTCTTGTGCAATATTCATCAATTTTTTCAGATTCCATCATCTTCAAATTTTGAAACTCTCTTCTAAGAGTTTGAAGATTTAAAGTGCGTACTTTTCGTCACCATACACCTCAGTTTCCAGAGAATTCCAAGCTTCATTTGCAGTCTCACAAGTAGCAATTTTTGCAAAATACGCTCTTGAGACTCCCATTTGGATTTTGCTGAAAGCTTTTGCATCTTGACGATACTTAGCCTCAAGATTTTTCATCTTTGCTGTTGTAAGATCACCATCGTTGTCTGGATCTTCAAAGCCATTTTCAACAATAGTCCACAAACCTTCAGCTGTCAAATGTGTTCTTATTCTTATCTTCCAGTATTCAAAATCAGTTCCATAAAAAAATGGAGTAAGAACAACTGAAGAATCAACACCTTCATTTGTTTTGGATGCCATATATTTTTTCTTCACCTAACCCTAGATTAAGAACGAAAACCTGCTCTGATACCAATTTGTAGGAAATATGGAAGGAAATAGTATCTTTAGAGAATGCTCAAGTTTATTATAGGCTACTTATGGCCACTTGATATAATTACAATCATCAACTATATCACTATTTATACTATTCAAAATAGAAAAACAAAAAACCTTGCAAAATTAACTAGATACATGTATCACAAATTACTAGATACATGTATTACAAATTTCTAAAAGACTTCTTGAGAAACTAAGAGACAATATTGAAATACTAAACATCAAGGTGTGAGGTGAATGCATTAATTCCAACAAACTAAACATTTGAAGATACGGAAGCAGGTTTAAATGATAGTATAACATGGAGTTTCCATAAATTACGAAAGCTTAATGAATATCTAAACATAACTGTTGCAGAAATTCAACCCCTAGCCTGAATGTCAATGTACTAGAATTCTACTAACAAGTCTGAGAAAGTGGGTTGTAACCCCGAAACTAACACAAATAAGTCTAACTATAAAGCCTGAGTCCGAAAGTAATGGAATAAACAATAGAGGATCCATGGAAGCCTGAAAGAATTGGAACACCCTTGAATCCGGTCTCGATCAGTGATCTCCTAACCGAGGTATGTCAGTAACCGCATGAAGATGTCCTGTGCTTAATAAAAAAACGATCAAGTGCAGTATCAGTATACAACCATAGTGTACTAGTCATATCACGCGGCCACTCCAGTAAGAACAAGATACATAAGTAATTACAACATAGTCAACACATATACAAATGCACAATTCAGTCATCATTTTAGAGCAACATACAATGTATAATATCACTGACATATATATATATATATATATATATATATATATATATATATATATATATATATATATATATATATATATATGAAGATCACACATGTTATGTACAAATAAACAACTCACATTTCAAATTTGTACTGATTTGTATTGGATATACTTAGTAACAAACAACTCTCTATGTATAATTTGTAAGCTAATTAAATAAATTTACTAGTATAAATATAAATCATAAAATCAAGAAAATAAATAAACTAATGGGAAAATACATATCCCCCTCCCAAACTTGGCAGCAAAACTACTTTAACACTTAAACTATACGGGTGTTTAAATACCCCCGTAACATCTTTCAAGTGAATTTGAATACACCCGAATAGCTGACGTGGCATGTCAAAAAAGGTCACCCAAAATCTTTCTTTCCTCTATTTTCCTTACACCCCACCCCCCAAGTTCTTAGTACCACCAACCCGTTCATCTTCCTTACACCCCACCACTCCTTCCGCCCTTAACCTCACTTGCACACATCTTTCTTTTCTTGAACCCCCCCCCCCCCCGCCCAACCTCTTTTTCCTTTTTTGAAACCCTCATTCTGACCCTATATCTCTATGAACCCCATCGCGATCCTTTTTCTTTCTCTTCTAGCCACCTCAATCACACTTCCTCGCCTTTTACTTTTTCTTCTCGAAGAACTTTCCAGCTTCTTACTCTTTCTTTGAAACACCTCCATCCCGCCCACCCACCCACCCCCATTTTATTTTAATCAGTAAAAGAGTGTGATGAACACAGAAAAAATAGAAAAGTCAATAATTTATTTTTCTTCTAAATTATTATTTATGGCAGAGTTTGAATGTGATGAACTTGAAGCTTTTGTAAATGAAAAATCTACAATTTCTTCATCTCAAATTAAATTTTCATTCATTATTTATTTTTTTGATAATTTGTTCAAAATTGAATGTGTCACGACCCGAGCCTACACCCTCGACGTGGTCGACACTCAAGAACCATTGTTGGTCCCCAAGCGAACCCTCATCCTGGCTGACTACAAGCGGAAGACTAACTTTAGCATACAAAACTTAAAAAGTGATAAATTCATAAACTCACTTTAGAAGCTTTAACTCAAATGAACAACTTTAAATAAAATAATATATTCAACTACCCATAAAATAGACAACTTTAGTCTTTAAAACATTTAATAAAATAAATGAAAAATACAGACTCCTTAATTAAACTGACTATCTATGAAGCCTCTAACAGATAAAGATGGAAGTCGGGACAAGACCCACGACCTCCTAACTAAACTAAAAAATAAATGAAATCCTCCGGAATAAAGGAGGCTCACCATGGTTAACTCGAACTCTGGAAAGTATCAACAAAGCTCTTGTTGATGATCCTGAATACCTGTGTCTGCATCATCAAAAGATGCAGGCCAAATGGCTCAGTACATGGAATGTACGAGCATGTAAGGGGAATCTAAAGCATAAAATAAGTTTGATACTTGAATAAAAGATGGAAACATACTTACCTCTTCTCAAACTTGAAACTCAAGGAATACTCAAGAATAAAATACTCAACTTAGAGATTAAATAATGAACTCTAAGATATGATACTCGACTATGGATACTCAACTCAATATACTTAACTTTGATACTTAAATGAACTCATTTCGATATAAAGCATTTTAAAACAAGTGCAATTAAAGAAAAGTTGTTTAAAAACATAATGTTAACTCAAGATAATAATATTATACAAACATATCATGCTCCCTCTCAAGGTCTACTTGTGCAATGCATGAATGAAGTCTCATACCCCCATTCATACTAAGCAGAACCCCTTGAGGAACCATGTAATTAATACTGTGGGAGTTTCTTTAATCGACAACCACCACTATGAGCCTAAGTGGTGATACATCGTCTTGCCTGCGCTGCCAGAACTGTTAACACTTTGTTGTCGCATAGAACATCCTCTACCTGGTGGATCCACTGGCTAAACTTACGTGATCATCTAAAAAGTATGACACGTTAATACCCATGAAGGCTACATGGTTTACATGGGGACTTGAGTTATCTGAACTCTCATTACCACATCGGTGATCAATACTACTCCTAAAACATACTTTAGTTCATACTTTTAATAAAAACTTTCTTCCTTTGGGTTGAGATAATTTACTGAACCCTTTAGCTTTAAAAGCTCCTTTTGGAAATGAATGTTCCCCTCTTTAGTTCAAACTCTTTTGAAAATCCTTAGTTTCCTTTTTACTTAAATGTAAAACATTTATCAACCTTTAGGGAAATACTTAGTCCCTTTATAACTTTTAGAGAAATGAACTCTTGCTCTTTACTTAACTTGAAACTTTAACTCTTAGGGAATACTTATGTACCTTATAGCTTTTGAGAATTTAACTCAACTCTTTTCTCTTTGCTCGACTTGTCACTTGAGCCTTAAATCAAAGTTAAAATGATTGTTTAAGACTCTTTGAAAACTTTAAGAACTCACTTTGACTTGCTTCTTAACTTTTAAACTGACTCTTAATTTCTTGGACTTTGATCTTAGCTTCCCTCGAATTGGATTATGGATTCAAGGATCATGGTCTCATGTTTATGGATGATGTCATGATTTTTCAACTTGGAGGGTTCATGCGAAATTATGAGCATGAACTACTCAACTCGAGAACTAAAAGGTACTTCTTAAATCAAGATATGTATAGGGAACTCAATACTCAAGACTTAGAACTTGGAGATACTACTCTTAGTGATACTCAATTTATGGAATTCATGCGGAAGTTATCGGCATGAATAACTCAACTCGAAGTTCTAAGTGACTAGATGGAACTCATGTATATGACTCTCTCATTCTCTCATTTACTTCCGCAAAACTTTAGTTCAAATCAATAATGGATCTCAAAGAATTCACAATTTAACTTAAAGACTTTCTTGAACTCTACTCTTAACTCTCTCTTGAATGTGAATTATGAATTCAAGATTTTTGGTTCATGACATGGAGGATTTAGGTTATACTTTTGACTCATGAATACATACTCTTCACTCTTATATTCACTTGCTTGAGTTTGAAAACAAGTAACTAGATGTTGTGGAAGACTCCTCAAAAGGGCTCAAAAGGACATTCTTAGTATGCTCGAAAGAATTCTCAAAACTTAATGTCAACTCTACCTTGAATTTAAATTATGAATTCAAGGTTATGATCATGTTAGGACTGATTTTTAGTTTTTTAGAACTAGCTTAGATTAGTTAGAATCGAAAAAGAGTGAAGGTGCACTTTAAACGAACTGAAATGGAGCAACCAGAGGCAAACTGGACTGGGCAGACGACCCTAGGGATATGGGTGGCGCGGGGCGCCAACCCCTGATGGACAGATATGGGTTTGGAGCGCTCTGGAAGGCGCGCCGTGCCAGGCCCCAACCCATAAAATTCTTCTTTGCACTTTTGCTAGTTTTCTCACCCTAAATCGCCTAACTTCAAACGGTTTCTTCCCCAATCAATTGGATTGAATTACTTGACTAAATTTCACTCTAATATACTGGAAACAACACTAAAATTACTCAATTTTTCTCGAGAAATCATCAAAACTCCAACACAACATGATTTGGAATGAACTTTAAGAACACCTTTCAAGAACTCATCAAGAACTCTAGTCTTTAAACTTTAAGCATGAAATTTCGCTGAAAAAAAACATGATTGGTGTGTGAGAGAAATAACTCAACACTATGGAATCTTACATACCTCTTAGGGATTAGACCATGGCGAAAATCCGCAACTAGACTCAAGAATGTAGACGAAAGCCTTCATCCTTTCCTCTTATCTCCTCTTTTATTTTCTTGCCTCTTCTTGAACTCTCAACTAAAGCTAGGTGTTTATTAGGATTATAAAACTAAACCTAAAAGGATTAGACCCATAAATATGACTAAAAACGAGTTAAATCTAATTGGTTAAGGAAAGGACCAAAATACCCCTCACTATTTTCGGCTAACTTTCCTTAACTAGACAGACTAATTTCAAAAGTTCATATCTCGCTCATTCGAACTTGAAAATTAGCAAACTCGCGCTTCGATAATATAATTCAAAGATATTTCCAATGGTATCTTGTAGCACACCTAACTCATCTTGTGCTGGGAGTTATGGTCGTTTAAAGTGGACCCAAAACTCATAATTAACTTAACTTGCAAATTTTCAGATTTTTCCTATTTCCAATTTAATTCTTTTTGGAACTCTTGGTGATAAATCTAGTGAACTCGACCTTAATACTTAAGAAATTTTAAATACCTTGGTAAATTCTCATTCACTACGATGAAGGGTTCGAGTCTTAGTTAAAAAACATTTGTAGGGTGTTATAGAATGTTTTTGTGAGATTGTAGCTTTGATATCATGGATTAATGTGACTGAGTTTGGTCAATTGCAATTGTGACTGAGTTGTTTTTCTACTAATGGGGATTGTGACAGTTAGAGAAGAGGCGTTGATTTTTTTATTAGAAAAATATCTTACTAAATTTGTGAATAACTTAAAAGAAACAAAAAAAATTAAATAATGTTCTATGTGGCATTGATGTGGACCTGATGTTTCAATGACTTGGAGCGTGTGCAATACACTTGCCAATGTGAGAGTGGTATTATAATCTTAGGGTGATATTAAATTCACTTGAAAAGAGATTAGCGGGGCTAAATAATTACCCATAAAGTTAAAGTACTAAAGTAAGTTTTGCTGTCAAGTTCAGGGGATTTTATGTATTTTCTCTAAAATAATTAAAGTGATTTGAGGATATTATTGTCTTTACATAGACTTATCCCATGGCATTATATCCTATGTATTACTAATACCTCCAAATTTAAGGTATTAGTAATACATCAATAATACCATGTAGGAGGTATAACATAGGCCCAAGTTCCTACCAAACATAGTACTAAATAATAGATTACATAATACATAAACTTTTTCTTCTAATGAATCCTACCAAACTACCCCTAAGTGTATTTGGATTTATAAAAACCAACTCAAATTAGATTTGTCTCCAAAATATTACTATTATTCTCTTTAATTTGATTGGGTAAGGAAAAGACCAAAATATCCTTCATATTTTTAGGTAATTTACCTTATTTGGACAACCTGACTTCAAATGGACATATCTCCCTCATACAACCTCAAAAATTAGCAAACTCAATGACTCTGGAAAGAGGATTCCAAGACCTTTCATTTGATATCTTATGGGTCTTCTAAATCATCATGTGCTGAGGGTTAAGGTTGTTTGAAGTTGACCCAAAACTCAGAAGAACCTAGGAATGACTTCTCTTCAGTTCTTTTTGAAACTCAAGGTTCTACATCAAGCGACCTTAACACTTAAGAAAATTTCAATTTCTCAGTAAAGTTTTACTCTCAACGAAGAATGGTTGGACTCTTACCTCAAAAAATTTCTGGGGTGTTATACGGGTAAAGCGAATTTATACATGGTGGGGTCGATTGAGAATAGAAAAGAATGCAATACGGTGTGGGGTAGGGAGGATTGAGAATTTGTGAGTTTGAGTTAACCCGCCCAGCACCCTCCCCATTGTCATCCCTATAGAAGTTGTCATAAAATGAAAATGACCGGCAAACAGTGGCGGAGCCACCATATATTTAGGGGGTTCATCCGAACCCACTTATGCGAAAAATTATATTATTTTTATATGGCTAAAATAATTTTTTAAATATATATAGTACATGTCGAACCCCCTTCGGCTATTTCGTTTGTCTATTTCTTCCGATTTTGAACCTCTTTTCAAAAAAATTGGCTCCGCCTCTGCCGACAACTCGCATTCTCTTGTTTCCTATCATCTCAAAGAAGTAGGAGTATAACAAAAATAAAATCAATTAAACTACTCTATTCGTTTAAATTTGTTTGTCTTATTTTAATTTTTAGTCTATTTAAAATAAATTCATTTTTTCTTTATTGAAGACTCTTTCATTCTAACTTTTCACATGACGTATTTAAGACCACAAGATGAAAGAATATTTTAGTACATTCTACATATATTTAGTTTAGGATCACAAATTTCAAAAGTATTCTTTATTTTTATAAAGTTAGATCAAATCAGAATAAGACATACAAAAAAATTAAAACAGAAAGAGTGTCTCATTAATTATCAATTAGAAAAATTCAAGTTCATTAGCAATTAAATTGCTTCAATAATTGATTTATTATTGTTGAAGAGTATCACATTAGTATTTGACAAAATTACATTTTAAAGTACTTTTAAAAAGTTTGATCAAATATTGATTGATATTCAAAAGTGTTCTTAAAATTTATTGATAAAATACAAATTATTTATCACAAATTGTTTTTTAGCAAAGCACTTTTAAACTAAACTAATTTGAAATAAGGTATTCTTTTAAAAAAGTTTATCCAAATAGGTTATAAATTGACTTTTAGTAATAGCAATTATACATTCCCTCATTAATTTACTGTCGATAAATATTGCACATTTATAAACTTGTCACATTATGCTCTCAAGGGTGTGACATAATGGTTAATAAAGTAGTTCAGAGTCCTGAATTCTCTGATTCAAATTCCAGCGGAGCCAAAAAATACAAAGGGCATGTTTGAAAGGACACCTTGGTAACTGGATTTGGTGTAATTGAGTGTAATTACATTGTCTGTCCTGTTTGGACAAGTAATTACTTGGTTAGCAGGTAATTGGTGTAATTGACAGGAGATAATCACACTCTCCAGTTCACATCCGTCAATTCCTTGTAATTACATGGTGTAATTACTAGCTAATTACCATTTTTTTATTTCTATTTTTTATTTTTTGTTTTAATTTTTTACTTCTATCATTTAAAGCTATTTTTTAATTTTTATTATTCTAAAAATTTCTAAAAGTTTATTTTTTATTTTATATAATTAAATTTCATATTCTACTGGTTCTCAACCTTACTTCATGAGATTCTATGCAATTTTTCGTATTATCTATTTTATGCCATGCTTATTTCTCATTAGCATAATTTTATTAGTATTCTAATTTTTAAATTAAAATAGAATTTATAGTTATGTAAGGTTATAGACTTATGCTTTTTTTAAATAAATAAATCATATTTATGTATGCTATATTGAAATTCGCGATAAGAGTATTATGTTAAATTTTTTTGCTTTGAATTTATAACTTATGTTATATTTTCAGTATCATTTGTTTTAGTAATATTAAATTGACATTGCAAGTTATTTTTAATTAGACTTGATAGACTATTTTTTTGTCAAATATTTAATAATATATGACATTTTATTTATATATTAATTTTTTTTATCAAACATGCATTTCACGATGTTAGTGGATACTTCATACTTTTATTTTTTATGACCAATTCAATTGAAATGTTTTAATTTAAAAAAAATATAAATCAATTATTGTTTTCATAATATTAGTTAAGAACAATGTTTATCAATTAATATATTTTCAAAAAAAATATATCTCAAACATTTAATTTAATACAAGTTATATAGTTTCTTATTTGTCTAATAAAATTTTTAAAGGATTAATTTATATTTTTAAAATATAATATAATATTATGATCGCAATTGTGCATCCAAACAGAACATGTGTAATTACACTGTGACATCCAAGCATGATATGTGTAATTACATTGTAATTACACTGTGGCAACCAAACAGACCAGTGTAATTACTAGACTGTGTAATTACTATGCTGGTAATTACTACCCTAGTAATTACACTAATTCCAATTACCAAGTGATTTTCCAAACAGACTCTAAGTGATTCTTCTCATTTGTCCTAGTCTTGATAGACGAAACTTAGTTCGGAAATCACATAAACAAAAAATAAGATGATTATATATTTGTCTAAGAATATCTAGATGACGAAATTTGAAATAAGACTAGGAGACATAAACGTTTCCTTTATATAGCATGATCAAGATCCTTCATTATAAAAAAACAAATCATTTCGCATTTGAGTCATTTTTATTCGCATATATTGTTTGCACTTTTATTTTTTCAAATAATTATTTCGACATGAGTTTTTAAAAATATATTCTCTAGACACATAAGGAAATCGATATGTTATAGTGCATGTAATTTGAACTCATAATACAATATTAAAATGCCTAACATGTAGGGGACAAAAATAATAATACGCAAGATATCTTTATTAAAAATCATTGTAAAGTACATGTAGTACCCCAAATTTAAACAGCATAACAAAATAAAAATAAAGCACAAATACTAATATGAATTTAAAGTATTGCATATAGCTTCGATAAAAGATATTATCCGAAGATGATTTTTAGGAAGCATAAATATCAGTTATCTGCGTCCTTTGGTGGGGAATGTAAGGAGGGTGAAGCTCCATCTTCTAGCTGCCTCAATTGGACATTTAAGAGTTCCTCGGCGGTATACATGATACCTTAAAACTTGGTTATGTCCTATGCATTGAATTGATCCATGGACTCCCACCAACATCTAACTCTAGCCTCATTCATTTGATTCATAAAACATATTTTTTTCCTCAACAACTTTTTCTCTTGCATAAAATTCATTTAGCCAATCGTTGTTTTGAATTACCTTGTTGCGTGTCTCTGCATCAATGAGTTGTGCACCTAGACCTAATTTTGGTGTGGGATTTATAAAACGGTCAATGACTACATCAGTAATGGGGTGAACAAATGAATATTGTTTACCGGATGGAAAAGAAAGAACTATTACAAATTGAAATCAAATTCTCTTACGAGTTTACTGCCTTTTTTAAATGAGCCTAAACGATGTTTAGAAATGAGGAATATCGAGCAACTTTGTTTTCTATTTTTTCTAATGAATATTTTCTGCGTCTTAATGTTTTCTTACCCTCCATGCTAGACTACAATAAAATATATTATTTAAACGTTTTCAAGAACTAACTACAAAAAAATGAAATATCATAACTATTTATACACATAAATAAATAAGAAAATTCACCATAACAATTAAATCTCAAGCCAAATATTGCAATGGAAACTAATCTTTTCTTTCATATTGAACATTGTAGTAGTAAATTAATATTGAATTGATACTCAAAATATGATTTTTGTGGTAAATGAATCTAGAAATTTAATATACTAAATGAAATTCATCAATTAATGATTAACCATTTTGAATATAATGATGATTCATTAATTATGTACCAAAATTCTTCAATTCATTTATAGTAACTAAATCAAAATATTCACTTTCTCAAATTATAAAGAAATATATCACTTATTCTTTTATATATATTGAAATTTGTTATTAGCCATTTTTTTTAATACAATGATGATTTGTTAATTATGTACCGAAATCCTTCAATTCTTTTGTCGTAACTAAATAAAAAATATTCACTTTCTTAAATTATAAAGAAATCTATTACTTATTCTTTTATATATATAGTAACAAAATCAAAATTTTCACTTTCTCAAATTAAAAAGAAATCTATCACTTAACTTGAGAAGGAAAATGTATTAATATACTAACAATTTTAAATATAGACAGATCCTTCACTTAGATTGATATTCATAAAATTTAGAATGACATTTAATATAATTAAAAGTTTAACTTGATAGTTAATGCTTTAAAAATAATTGCAATGAAAATCAAACTTTCAACATATATTTAAAAATAGCTAAATCTAAAATTAACTTAAATTATATATATTTTAGGGAAAGAGTCATATTTGCTCTTGTACTCTTTGAAAATGGTCATATTTACCCTTCGTCATACTTTGTAAATATATTTCTCCCTGCCACTAAATTTTAGGTACATATTTACCTTAGATTTAAAATAGGTAAATTATTTAATATACTAAATGAAATTTATCAATTAATGATTAAGTGTTCTTACCTATTTTCATTTAAAGTATTCATGTCACATTTGCTTACCATAAAACTCAGATTTGAGTATCAATTCAATATAAATGTTCTACTATAATTTTCATCATGATTTTTTTTTTATCATCCATTACAATATTTGGCTTGAAATTTTTAATTGAATAATTTTCCAATTTATGTTTATAAATAGTCCTGAAAGATTTTTGTATGTAGTTTATAACCCATCCAATTATATTTAGAACATGTAATCATTAATTAATAAATTTTATTTAGTATACTAAATAATTTACCTATTTTAAATTAAAATTTCAGATTTACTTACCATAAAGCTCAAATTTGAGTATTAAATCATTAAAAATGTTCTACTATAATTTTCATTATGAAAAAAAGATTACTTTCCATTGCAATATTTGACTTGAAATTTAATTATCAGGGTGAATAATTTTTCAATTTGTGTGTATAAATATTCATGAAAGAATTTGGTATGTAGTTAATAACCCATCAAATTATATTTGGAACAAATAATCATTAATTGATAAATTTTGTTTAGTACATTAAATAAATAATTTACCTATTTTAATTAAAATTTCATATTTACTTACCATAAAGCTCAAATTTAAGTATTAATTCAATAAAAGTGTCCTACTATAATTTTCATTATGAAAAACATAATCTACTTTCCATTGCAATATTTGACTTGAAATTTAATTATCATGGTGAATAATTTTCCAATTTATGTGTATAAATAGTCATGATATTTCATTTCTTTGTAAGTCACCTTTCTTGAAAACAATTGATCAACATATTCTATTGTATTCTAGCATGGAGGATAAGAAAACAGCAGGCCGCCAAAAAATTGCATTAGAGAAAATAGAAAAAAAAACTGCTCGATATGCCTCATTTTCTAAACGTCGTTCAGGCTTATATAAAAAAGCAAGTGAACTCGTTCGAGAATGTGATGTCGATCTTGGAATATTTGTTTCTTCTCAAATATGTAAACCATATTCATTTGTTCATCCGACTGCTAATGTAGTCATCGATCATTTTATAAGTCCCACAACAATAGATCTAGGTGCACAATTCGCTGCTGCAGAGGCGTGCAACAAGGTGATTCAAATGAATGATAGGTTAATTAACTTTGATGCAAGGGAAAAAGTTGAAAAGAGAATAATACAAATGATGGATCAAATGAACGAGGCTAGAGTTAAAGGTTCGTGGGAGACGATGGACCATTTCAATGCTGAGGAAATAACTAAGTTCAAAGAATGGTTAAATAATGCTGAGGGTTTGTTAAATGTCCAATTGAAGAAGCTAGAAAATGGAGCTTCGTCCTTCGCGCAATCCCCACAAGAGGATGCAAGTAATTGATGTAGTGCTTCACTAATATCATCGAATAATCTCTTATCGAAGCCTATGCATAAAAATGAAAACTTAAATTCATATTATTATGTGTGCTTTATCTTTTAGAATTTTGTTATTCTGTTTCAATAATGGTACGTACTACACGTACTTTGCAATGATTTTTATTAAAGATATTTTGTCTATTAGTGTTTTTTGTCTGCTACATGTTAGATCTCTTAATATTCTATTATGCGTTTAAATTATACGCACGACAACATATCAATTTTTAAACGTGTTCTTTTTAAACTGGTAACCTTGCTATGATTCAACAGATTTTTAATACCCAAACCCCCATACGTTTCCTATCCTTGTTTCCCTACCATAGGAACTTACTTGATTCTGTTTGACCGCTACTGGAATGGGAAATAAATACATCATGTAAGTGGGCATAGCATCTAGGACTGAGTTAATTAGAGTACTTCTTCCTCCAAGAGACAAGTATTGCCTCTTCCATCTCGCCAGTTTGTTTTCACACTTTTCTATTACACTGCTCCAGATCTCTTTAGACATTGATTTAGCACCCAAGGTATGTAGTTGGCAGAACCCCAACTTATCCTGCTAGGATTATGTTTAGTGCCTCCATATTATGTAATTCATTAATGGGATAAAGAACTCTTTCTCCAATTAATATGCAACTCAGAGATTCCTTCAAACAGGACCAACACTATTGTTAGATATGCGAGTTCTTCTTCCCCACAAAAGATGAGTGTGTCATCTGCATATTGAAAATGAGTAACCTCCAACCTTTATCTTCCATCGGTGGCCACATCAAAACCTTCCAACCATCCATTTGTGTTAGCTTTCTTGATCATGTTGTTAAGTCCCTCAATCACTAGCAAAAACAGGAAAGGGGACAGCGGATCCCCTTGCCTGAGTCCCCTTTGAGCTCCAAAGAATCCTGTTGGTGCACCATTAATCAAAACAGAGAATTTCACCGTAGATATACAAAAGTTTATTCACATGATCCACTTAATCCCAAATCCCATCTTGTTCGGACATTCAACAAGTATCCCGAGTTAACATGGTCATAAGCTTTTCCAATGTCAAGCTTACACAATATTCCTACTTTCTTCTGTTTTATTTGCCACTAGGACTGCATCCATAATTTGTCTATATTTAATAAATATCTTTTGATGAGAATCTACCAATTTTTCCGTCACCCCTTTCTATCTCTCTGTTAGGCTTTTGCAGAAGATTTTATAGATGCTCCCTATTAGGCTTATAGGTCTGAAATCTCTCAAATCAGTGACACCTTTCTTCTTGGGAATGAAAGCAATGAAAGTAGCATTGAAGCTTCTTTCCAACACTTCTTGCTCGTGGAAATTTTGGAATGCCTTCATTATGTCATGTTTTACAATCTCCAACATTTTAATGTAAAAGGCCATGGTGAAACCATCAAGTCCTAGGGTTTTATCCATTGCAGATAGCTTAAGCTATCTCAATACTTCATCTTCTTCTATGTTCCTTATTCTATGTTCCTCTGTAAAATTTCTTAATAGGATAGTTTGGGATATTGCTAGTTGGTCTCCATTGGGAAGTTTTTGTGTAAAGTCTGTGATAAAAATCAATTACCTCTTTTTCACTTTTGTTTGTATTTTTGTGATCTCACCTAATACATCCTATTGATCAATGTTATTGTATCTTTTGTGGGCATTTGCAATTCTGTGGAAATACTTGGTGTTTCTGTCCGCCTCTTTAAACCATAGGGTTCTTGATCTGTGTCTTAAAGCAATTTTTTTTATAATTAGATTCTCATATTCCAGTAGCACCTCACCTTTCCTTTTGGATTCTCTTGTGATAAAGGCCTGGTTGTAACCACAGAATCAAAATCTGCCAAACTTCTCTAACAATTTTCCTACTTTGTAAGCCTAAACTTCCTTAACTTCTCTGCTCCATTCCTTAAGTTTATTCTTAAGGGCTTTCATTTTTCAAGCCAATACATTGTCAGGTATCCCCCCAAAATGTAATTTGTTCCACCAGTCTACTCTATGTGTGAGCCCCTCAGTATCTAGCCACTTCAAACTTGAAATACCTTTCATTTTTGTTCCAGGTCCCACTTTGTAGAGCTAATGGTACATGATCTGAAATAGTTCTTTGAAGTAGGATAACTTTCAAATTGTTGAAGCTTTCATTCTTTTGAAAACATGATTCTATCTATTCTAGAAGCTACTTCATGGTTGTCCCCTTTGTACCCGATGAATGGTGCATTTTCCATTTGAAGATCAAGTAGCGCCATATCTTCAATGAAATTTGAAAATGTGATTTACTATATTCCCAATGTCGACAAAATAGAGCTACTGAGATGTGATACGAGGTCATTCTTTGGAATGCAGTTTGCTTCATGTTGTTAAATTGATCACTCCAGCTAGAAGTGAAAAGTATTCGGTCTGTTTTGGATGTTGTTGTATGTGTATCTCCTTTGAACCATGTGAGCTGACCTCCTTCAAGTCACAAATATGTAAGTTCTAGGCCTCAATAGTATCAGAGAACTCAATCATGGTAGAAGATCTTAAACAATTTCTTTTTTCTGAGGAGATCCTACACATTAAAATCTCCACAAATTTCCCAAGGCCCCTCCATTAATCCTCTGACCATTCCTAATTCATTCCGCACCTCCCTCCTTTCCACCTTACAATTTGGTGCATACACCCTGAGATGTGGCAATTGAAATTTTGAAGTAAAGCCTCAAAACTGCAAGTTAGAGTATAAGCACCAACTTGTTGTATCTAATCCTTCCACACCCTGCTACCCCATAACATAATTATTCCCCCTATAGTTCCACTTGCCTCAAGACATGCAAATTTGATCCATCCTCCTCCCCATATTTGTTTAATGCTATCATGTTAACTGCCTATGTAATTTTGTTTCATGTAGGCATATAATATCAAGCTTCCATTGGTCTATGTAGTTCCACACCAGCCTTCTTTTCCCCACATCATTTAATCCCCTTCCATTTTTGATGAGAGACAATTTGTATTTGACCAATTAATTTTTTTAAAACGTTTGAATAGCAATTAATATTTGACCTAACATTTTTAAAGTACTTGAAGTGTATTTTTCTCAAATACTAATGTGGAACTCTTCAACAATAGTAAAACAATGTTGAAGATAACACATCAAATGTTTAAATTTAACTGTTAACAAATTTGAATTCTTTTGATTGTTAATTAGTTTTCCTCCGTCCCATTTTATGTGGCACCATTTCCTTTTTGGTCAGTCCCAAAAAGAATGTCACTTTTCCTTATATAGTGATTATTTAAAGGTACAATTCCTCTTTTACCCTTGTTGGTTCCATTTAATTTTAAAGATAGTACTCAAATACATTTATGAGGAGAGAGAAAAATGAATTTACTTTTTTATTTTTTTGAAGTGTAATTTGGTAAATATTTCAAAGTCTTCAATTATTTTTTAAACTCCGTGCCCAGTCAAATGTTGCCACATAAAATGGGATGGAGGGAGTAATATACTTTTTCTGTTTTAATTTGTTTGTCTAGTTTTGTGAACTTTACAAAATTACAAAAAAAAATTTGAAGCTTGTGTCACTACAATAAAAAAAAATTAGCGGCAATAAATATGCACATTTACAAGGAGTGCTAAAGGTTTTACCAACATTAGTTAATTGTCATTGGATCCAATATCGCTATAGGCTTTAGAGACATTACATATAGTGCTACTTGCCTCTAAAAAGACATATTTAGCGACAATTAAGCTATTGTCGTTAATTGATTGTTGCTAAAGCTCACTTTTTGTATAGTGTGGTTTAAACTTCCTACTTTCTTCTGCTTCATTCTCGAGTCTACAGTTTCATTTGCCACTAGGACTACATTTATAATTTGTCTACCTTTAATAAATGCCATTTGATGAGAATCTACCTGTAACAACCCTAAAAATGACTATGCTAAGTAATGTCTAACGTATCTAGAATGCCTAGATTAGACCGGGTTCACACGGATTGATGTGTGTAGAACCAGACATGTGAACCTCTGCAACAGCCAAGCCAACTAACTTGGTGAGTTAGTTGAGCTAGGAAAGGTCGGGTCCAGCCATGTAGGGCACCGAATATGAAGATTTACCCGGATGAGTCTTAACCGGACTTAAAAAGGGGAAATCTTAAGTTTGGAGGGTCTAGGGGTAAAATAGTCTTTTCCGAGCTAAGGGTAGTATTGTAATTACCCTAAATATTTAATTAATTAATTAATTAATATGGTGGAGGGGCAATTCGGGTAGAGGTTGCCGAATTTGACCCTTTAAGAAAAATCTAGCTCCACCCGAGTTCGAGCCTTGGTGGAAGCAAGGATTAAATTGATTTAATTTTATTAAGTGAATTAGTTGAATTAATTAATATTTAAAAAGATGATTTAAGTAAGGGAAACATCAGATTTTTAATAATAAAATAATAATAATAAAATTAACAAATAATTAGGAGTCCTAGTTTGACTTAGTCTCCACCTATCTCTCCTAATCCTAATCCTAATCCTCTCATTCTCACGTCTCGCACCCTCATTCTCACGTTTTTTATCATTAAAATAACTGAAAATAATAGTTCTTCACTCTTGAAAAACTTACACACAAAAACTCAAACGAAAAGCTAAGATAAAAACGAAAATCAACGACATTCTTCTCGACGGATTGTGTTTGGGATTTTGGTGGTGAGGCAGTGGTGTCGTGGAAATTGGCAGCATTGAAACAAGTGTTGAACAACATTAAGGTATGGGTTTTCTTCTCTCTTGGTCCCTTTCCCAAGAGACCCTTAAGGTTCTGTTTAAATCACGATTGAAAGACTAAGGTTGTCCCCGTTGCATGCCCCTGTCATTAGATCCTCTGAACGATTTAAAACATGCGTTGGTATGTCTTCTGGTAGATAAATGTTAGGTCTGGTTGTGATTATGTGTTGAATGTGTGGTAGAAAATCATGTAAAGGATGAAAAATATATTCCGGAAAAATGTATTAAGTTGACTATTTTGAGCATGTGTGTGCTGAAAATTTGACTATGTTTACTGCCTAAAATTTGTATGTTAAATGTTGTGTTTTCCGTGTGTAAAAATGCTAGAAATGTGATGTTATAAAAGGTTAAGGTGTCTGACTGAATGTCACTCAAAATGCTACAAAAAAATCAACAAAAGAATGAGAGAAAAATGGATTAGAAGAGACCAAATTTCCAGGTTGCTGAAAATTTGTAGTCTCGGCCAAAATGACTAATTTTTAAAAAAAAATTAAAAATTGTGAGGTCATTGGGAATTGAACCCAAGACCTCACCAAATGTAAAGTATATAAAAAATTCATAAAAAAAAGAAAGGAAAAATAAATGTGGAGAGTGGGGATTGAACCCCAAACCTCTTGAATGGATGAGAGAGTTAGGAGAAAAATAAGGAAAATAAATAAATGTGGAGAGTGGGGATTGAACCCCCAACCTCTTGAATGGATGAGAGAGTTAAGAGAAAAATAAAGGAGAAAAATAAAGGTGGAGAGTGGGGATTGAACCCCCAACCTCTTGAATGGATGAGAGAGTTAGGAGAAAAATAAAGGAGAATAATAAATGTGGAGAGTGGGGATTGAACGCACAACCTCTTGAATAGATGAGAGAGTGAGGAGAAAAATAAAGGAGAAATATAAAATGAGGTAAATGGGGATTGAACCCACAACCTCTTGGATAGGTGAGAAAGTTAAGAGATAAATTAAAAGAAAAATAATGAGCTTGTGGGGGATTGAACCCACAACCTCCTTGACTTAAACGAAAAAGGAGTGGAGAAAAAGAAAGGAAATATTATGGGGTTGATGGGGATCGAACTAGGGTCCACCAAATCTGAAAAATGCAATTATAAAGTTTAAAATAAAATTAAGTGTTGTCCAACGGATTCAAAATAGGGTTCCCATGCCCAATTCCGTATTGGCACATAAGTCATACGTAAGCAAATATTTAATGAATGCTGACTCTAAAGATCGAAATCAATATCTTGTCATATCTACAAGATGCATAAGTCTTGTACCACATAATCTTGGGTAAACATGAATCACTTAGACAAACTATGAATAAAGCCTCATGACTTGTATGTGTGGACTCATAAGTCTAGCATACGTTTAAAAGTAAGTGAGCCTAAGATGTATGTGATGAAATGATGTAACCCTAGAAGGGTTAACTAAGAGTGTGAAACACACTAAATGACCAAGTGCATTGGCATATGATAAAATGAATATTCACGTGAAGGGGTGAGTGATGTACCGTGGTTTCACGGTATTTCTAATACTTTTTCCTTAAGTTTAGTGTGTGTCGAGAGCCTTTTTGTGTTGATTTTGATATAAGTTTCTTTTTGTTTGCAGAAAATCTGTCTGAGGAAGAACGCGGGAGTTTTTGAGTAAGAATTGCAGAAGAGACCACCTACGGAGCCTATGACGGTCCGTCGCGGCTGTGACGGTCCGTGGGTGGCATCGTAGTGAAGAAAGAAGTTGCTGAAGGAAATTTGGGGAAGTCTGACAAGTGTGGGATTACGGAAGTCCTTGACAGACCGTCACAGCTATGACGGTCCATCCTGCAAGTTCGTCGTACTGATCAGAGAGTAATCCCAGTACCCAAAATTCCAAAGTTCAAGTGTTTTGGAACGAAGACCCTCGACGGACCGTCGTGCTTGAAACGGTCCGTCATACCTGTCCGTTGAGGAGAATGAAGAAAGCAGCATGAGAAGATGTGAAGTATGGGACGACGGAGGCCATGACGGTCCGTCGTGTCCATGACGGTCGGTCACGTGGTCCGTCGACCCAGACGCGTTTGGACAGATTTTTAGTAAATAGAATCCTTATTTGATTAGGTTTTTATTTTTCTTATAAATAGTTGGAAAAACCCCGTTTTTGAGGTTAGACTTTTTGGATAATTTTTTATAGTTCTTCGATTATATTAGTAAACTCTTGATTTTTGGGAATTAAGATATTTTTCGGGAATTGATTGTTGTGGATTTCGTGGATTAATCAAGTTAAATTCTGGGAAATTATTCATTTTCATAAAAGTAAGTGCATGAACTCTTCCATTAACGATATGAATTATGTAATTACGAACATGGGTAACTAAACCTCATAGCTAGGGTTGTGGGAACCATGGGTGAATAACAAGGTAGAAATCTAACTTCAATAATAATTTCTAGAGTGGTGTCTTGCATGTATTGATAATTCTTTCGTTTAGAATAATTTTTAACGGTGGCCAACGTTAGAACTCGCCTTAATGCTACTTGCCGGACCAAGGAGGTAGATAATAGGAAAAAGAATTATCAACATAGATTTAGTTTATACTATCTAATAGACTAGTATTGGTTGGTACGAGTTAATAGCTTAGTCAAATACCGAATACGATGTTTAATGTGAGGTAAAGATAAGGGTTAGTATAGCAACACACGTAGCCGGACCAAGGTGCAGAGTGAAATTCTCTAGATGCCGGACCAAGGATTTAGAGATACATAACTTATCACTTTACATGCAAGATATCAGGATAGAACTGTTATAGTTAGATTTACCAAGTTAGGAACCTGTGGGGAACACTAAAGCCCTAGTTAATTTTACAATTTGATTAAAACTCCGAAAGTTAAATTTGTTAGTTGTTCGATCTTATTTAGTCAATCATTCTCATTAATTTAGAAATAAAACCCCCCTTTTTGTCTTTTAGTTTTATTTGGAAAACAGTTGGCTAAATAATAGTAATAATACAATAAAGTTAAGTTTGAACTATTTTCCTTGTGGGATCGATCCCAACCTCATTAGTTGGGTTCTTTACTTGATACGACCACTTTACTTCTTATTTGAGAAGTAAGTTTCAAGTAAAGAACCCAACTAATGAGGTTGGGATCGATCCCACAAGGAAAATAGTTCAGACTTAACTTTATTGTATTATTACTATTATTTAGCCAACTGTTTTCCAAATAAAACTAAAAGACAAAAAGGGGGGTTTTATTTCTAAATTAATGAGAATGATTAACTAAATAAGATCGAACAACTAACAAATTTAACTTTCGGAGTTTTAATCAAATTGTAAAATTAACTAGGGCTTTAGTGTTCCCCACAGGTTCCTAACTTGGTAAATCTAACTATAACAGTTCTATCCTGATATCTTGCATGTAAAGTGATAAGTTATGTATCTCTAAATTTTTGGTCCGGCATCTAGAGAATTTCACTCCGCACCTTGGTCCGGCTACGTGTGTTGCTATACTAACCCTTATCTTTACCTCACATTAAACATCGTATTCGGTATTTGACTAAGCTATTAACTCGTACCAACCAATACTAGTCTATTAGATAGTATACACTAAATCTATGTTGATAATTCTTTTTCCTATTATCTACCTCCTTGGTCCGGCAAGTAGCATTAAGGCGAGTTCTAACGTTGGCCACCGTTAAAAATTATTCTAAACGAAAGAATTATCAATACATGCAAGACACCACTCTAGAAATTGTTATTGAAGTTAGATTTCTACCTTGTTATTCACCCATGGTTCCCACAACCCTAGCTATGAGGTTTAGTTACCCATGTTCGTAATTACACAATTCATATCGTTAATGGAAGAGTTCATGCACTTACTTTTATGAAAACGAATAATTTCCCAGAATTTAACTTGATTAATCCACGAAATCCACAACAATCAATTCCCGGAAAATATCTTAATTCCCAAAAATCAAGAGTTTACTAATATGATCGAAGAACTATAAAAAATTATCCAAAACGTCTAACCTCAAAAACGAGGTTTTCCAACTATTTATAAGAAAAATAAAAACCTAATCAAATAAGGATTCTATTTACTAAAAATCTGTCCAAACGCGTCTGGGTCGACGGACCACGTGACGGACCGTCATGGACACGACGGACCGTCATGGCCTCCGTCGTCCCATACTTCACATCTTCTCATGCTGCTTTCTTCATTCTCCTCAACGGACAGGTATGACGGACCATTTCAAGCACGACGGTCCGTCGAGGGTCTTCGTTCCAAAACACTTGAACTTTGGAATTTTGGGTACTGGGATTACTCTCTGATCAGTACGACGAACTTGCAGGACGGACCGTCATAGCTGTGACGGTCCGTCAAGGACTTCCGTAATCCCACACTTGTCAGACTTCCCCAAATTTCCTTCAGCAACTTCTTTCTTCACTACGATGCCACCCACGGACCGTCATAGCCGCGACGGACCGTCATAGGCTCCGTAGGTGGTCTCTTCTGCAATTCTTACTCAAAAACTCCCGCGTTCTTCCTCAGACAGATTTTCTGCAAACAAAAAGAAACTTATATCAAAATCAACACAAAAAGGCTCTCGACACACACTAAACTTAAGGAAAAAGTATTAGAAATACCGTGAAACCACGGTACATCAACACCCTCAACTTAAATTCGTTGTTTGTCCTCAAGCGACGCACTATGACTCACTACAAATTCTTTGTACAAAAGTATCCATATTTTAATTTCCGCAATCATTTGGCTATCAATCTCGATTATTCTCATTATGTTCATGCATGGTCTCACTATTAGGCATTGATTTGTGTAGAATCAAACCATAACCCAGATTTACTACGCAATGATGCCTATCCTCTTCAATTTCTCACCGAGATGCTAATATTTCTGGTATTACAACTCCTGTCCTTACTTCAAATAACATCCTCATTTTTCACACAATGATTTTAGTTTGAGTATAAGGATCACGTTTCGACACTCACTCTCAGAACAAATTCACCACTCATTTATACATATTGCCATAGGCTTGCCCTTATTTTCACTACTTCAAATTCCTCATACGCACTTAGGATCACAATAGGACTTTTTTAGATTGTAACATATGCTCAGGGTCAGGTAGGGTGTATTTAGGTATACTTTAGTGACTTGTTGCCCTCCTTGACATATCATTCTTATTTCGCCCTATTACTCAATTTTCTTTTCACTTTGCTGTTTTCCCTTTCTTATCCTTATGTGTAAGTGACTTTTCTCTTTTCTTGTGTTTATTTTGCTTTTGGTTATTATTATTTTTTTTTTTTTTTTTTTTATTTTTTTTTAGTCACTTCTGTTTTATTCTTTCTTTCTCTTCATTCTTTCAACCCCACTTTCCGTGGTTTTCCTTATAGCAGCCACCCTCAACTCATGATTTTGCCATGAGTCAAGGTTCACAATACCCATGGTTGGGTAAGGGCAAAAACAAGGTTGCTTTCTGCATTAGCCACCCTCAACTTATGCTTTTGGCATAAACTGAGGTGCACATGTCCAAGGAGGGACCAGGGCCAACACATTGTTCCCAGAGAAGATCATTTGGGGTAAAAAAAAGAAAGATCTAGTTTAGGCTCAATTCATTTGGATAAAAAAGGGATTAACTTCATTTGGTCTTCTGTTATTTTTAGGCTCAAGATTGACTATTTCGAACAAGGGCCTATGATCCTTTCCTAAGTGATTGTTTTGGCTCACTTTCAGTAGGACTAACCAGGCAAGTTGTAGCTCAGTATTAATGGTGGTCATTCGACTTTACCTCACACTCACATGACATTCCTTGCATTCCCAGAGTATTAGACACCTAGTTCAAATCTTAGATTCAGGATCATGCAGAAGTGTATCCTTGTTTCATGTTTCAAACCACACAATTATCACTTACTATGCCTAGTCATGCAAATGATTATCGAGATATCATATTTATATTAGCCATCATGCTTCAGATTTATACTGTGTACATAAGATATGATATGCCGGTTCAACAGTAAAAGTAATCAGTCTTTTGGGGAAAAAGAACACAGGCAAGAAAACCCCAAAAGAGGATCGTGAACTTGGGCTACTCAGAATTCACCCAAGTGTTCACTTTCCATTTACCCCACCCCCTACAAAAAAATATGCAATTGTCCCCAATGCATAGAAAAGTTAAACTACGTAAAAGGGTAAGTGAAGCAAACCTGAGGCGCTAAGCGCCGGTGATCAGCAAGCTGGTGGGTCCGGTTCCCCGGAACCTGCTCCCTGCGTAGTCTGGACATCCTCAGTAATGTCCTCAGCATCCACAGCACCATCAGTAGCGCCTCCCACAGAATCTACAATTTTGGAGCTAGACGCCCCGGCAGCTACTTCTACAGCCCTCAACCTACGGGCCTCCTCATCGGCAATCGAGGCTCTCCTCGCAGATTCCATCTCACGGCGCTCCTTCTTCCTCGCCCTAGCCTCATCCTCCTCTCGACCCCTGCGTCTCTTGACATGCTCTCGTGGGGGAGGTGGTGGAATATCAGAAGTGGTAAACAGGGCGGCCATCACGGTGTCATCGGCAGGCTCCGCAGAAGGGGCCTCAGACTCGGGCACCCTCGCCTCTAAAATCATATCAAGATCCGCCCGCAGACTCTCAACCGCAGCCTGGAGAGTCGACATGTCCACCGGAGGGGCTGGTCGGGCTAGTACTCGTAATTCAAATGCGTCTAAGCGCTGGTGTACCCCGGCGATCTGCCTCTCTGTGTGCTGTACCATCTTGCGCTCCATGCGCTCCTCTGCCTCAGCAATAGTCTTCTGCATCCACGGCTGAATGTGATGCAGAAGAGTAGCCATCTGTGCCTCAAGTTTCTGAACCCGAGCAAGTGGGACCAGAGTGGCAGAAGAGCCGAGCGAGAGGAGCTCGGGGCAGTGATACTACCCGGGATAGACTCGACTTTGGCTCGATCAACTTCTATGCCCTTTTCTGAAATACGATGGCCCAAAACAATACCTTCTTTGGCCATGAAGTGGTATTTTTCCCAATTGAGAACTAAATTGCAATCTTCACATCTCTTAAGAACCTCAGACAAATGGCTCAAACATTGCTCGAAAGATTCACCAACCACTGAAAAATCATCCATAAAGACCTCAATAGTATCTTCCACCATGTCGGAGAATATAGACATCATACATCTCTGAAATGTGGCGGGTGCATTGCACAACCCAAACGGCATTCTCTTGAACGCAAAGGTCCCATATGGACAGGTAAAAGTGGTCTTCTCTTGATCTTCTGGTGCAATAGAGATCTGATTATACCCTGAATAACCATCAAGAAAACAGTACCACCCTTTTTCGGCGAGTCTATCCAACATCTGATCCATGAAGGGCATGGGAAAATGGTCCTTTTCGATCCATGCATTTAATTTCCGGTAATCCATACACACCCTCCATCCAGTCACCGGCCTCATTGGAACCAGTTCATTTTTTTCATTGGGGACCACAGTCATTCCTCCTTTCTTAGGTACACACTGAACAGGGCATACCCAACTACTATCGGCGATTGGATAAATTACTCCTGCATCCAACCACTTTATGATTTCCTTCTTCACGACCTCTTGCATAGGTGGATTTAAGCATCTCTGGTGCTCAATACTTGGCTTATGATCGGGCATGAGTTGGATTTTATGAGAACAAATACCAGGAGGGATCCCAATAATGTCCGCAATGGTCCACCCAATAGCTCTTTTGAACCTTTTTAGCACTTTGACCAAACTCTCAATTTGTTGTTCATTTAGATCTGATGCAATGATTACCGGTAATGTGTCACCGGTTCCTAAGAATTCATACCTTAGATGAGGTGGGAGAGCTTTTAGTTCTAGCTTTGGAGCCTCCTCAATGGATGGTTTAGCGGGTGGAGACTCGCGATTCTTCATGTCTAGCTCATATTTCTTCGGTTTAAACCGGACATTACCACGATCAAGGGCAGCGACTAATGACATATATTCTTCAATGCCTTCATTATCAAGATTCATTATCACTGCTTCCAGTGCTTCTACACCTAGTCGTTCTTCTATTTGTGTCTTGGATGATTCACCAACTTTGTAGGATATGGCCGATACCGATTGGAGCTCACCACTCTGCCGCATGGACCTACAAATGTTAAAAGTCACTTCTTCATTGTTCAATCGAAATTTCATCTGCCATTTTTCCATATCAACTAAAGCTCTACCCGTAGCAAGGAATGGCCTCCCAAGAATAATAGGCACCTCAAAATCGACTTCACAATCAAGAATGACAAAATCTGCTGGAAATATGAACGACTCCACTTTTACTAGCACATCATGGAGTATCCCTATAGGCCTTTTTACTGTTCGATCGGCCATCAGTAGCCGCATCGCAGTGGGCTTTGGGTCACCCAAACCCAACTTCTTATAAATCGAGAGGGGCATGAGATTTATGCTTGCCCCCAGATCACATAATGCTTTCGCAAAATGTAATAACCCGATTGTACAAGGAATAGTAAATGCACCCGGATCTTCTTTCTTTTGCACTAACGACCTTGTAGCAATAGCACTACAATGGTGCATTCTGTCATCATCCTCAAAAGTGACCGATCTTTTCTTTGTAACCAAATCTTTCATAAACTTGGCATAACCGGGCATTTGTTCAAGAGCTTCTACCAAAGAACATTGATAGAAAGTTGCTTCAACATTGTTATAAAACGCCGATATTTGCCATCCTCGGTCTTTTTCACTAATCTTTGAGGAAAGGGGGGTGGAGGTCTAGGCATGGGAGTTACCTTTTTAGGCAATTCAGCAACTTTCTCAGTGTTATCTTCTACTCCATCACTAACCTCTACCACTTCATCATTATCTTTCATCACCTTTTCCACAATAAACGGCATAGGTGGGTCAATAGTTTGTTTACCACCACGAGTAGTAATTGCCATGCAGTGTCCATCATTTTTCGGATTTTGGACAGTGTTGCTAGGAAGAGTGCCTGGTTGCCGTGTGTTCACAGTTGCAGTTAATTGAGCCATTTGCAATTCAAGCTGCTTGATTGATATGGCATGTGTATCAACTTTCTGTCCAATACCTGCTACATCACTCCTTAACTCTTTGGTGTGCTCATCACTAGCATCGAACCTCCTCATCATCTTGTGCAACATATCCTCAACTCGCGCCATACTACCTCCACCATCCCTAGGAGCAACTTCACGATTTTGAGGAGGAACATAGGGCCCACTCCTCTCATTTCTGTTACCATAGTTACCCATGTTGAAGTTGTTGTCGCGGTTGTAATTTCCATCACGAACATAATTACCCTCGCGGTTGTAGTTACCATAGTTCCGACCTTGATTTCCTTGACCTTGGCGCCAATTCTCCTGATTGGAGCCTTGGGCATTTGGTCGGAACCCCCCCGTCTGATCATTTACTGCATAAGAATCTTCCTCATAATAATATTCATCAGTTGGTGGTGGTGGTTTAGACAAATAGTTCACTGCGTTTATCTTTTCTGCACCCCCAGTGAAATGTTTTAACACTAACCCAAGCTCAGTTCTCATCTGTGCCATCTCTTCACGAATCTCATCTGTGGCTGGGTTGTGTGTGGATTGCACTGCAAAAGTATTTCTCCCAGTATCTGTCTTCCTAGTACTCCATGCTTTATTATTTTTGGTTGTTTTACTATTTTTCCCTGTTAATTGCATATGGGTTTCTGTTTGTGCCTAGATATTATCTAACTTAGGTCTTTAATTCCACAAACTGCCTGGACAATACTAGAGAAATAGAGGGCCTTCAAGGTCACCACGACTTACCCTTTCCCTTGCATGATTTTCTCTTTGTGCAGATCAGCAGGTGTGCCCATTTGGCACATTTACCAGCTCAAGACCCCGCCAGGAAATGTTGACATCGGCCTCATCAGGGATGAGGCCAATGAGTTGGCCCCGCGCAGAGGCCCCGTCCAGAGGTGGCCCCATTTGGTGAGAACCTGGCCGACACCGTAGAGCATGCTCATGATGCTTCCCGTGCTGCTTCTGCACACACTGACACTACTCCGGTCAAGTCTATCCCGGGTAGTAGCACTGCCCCGAGCTCCTCTCGCTCGGCTCCTTCTGCCACTCTGGTCCCACTTGCTCGGGTTCAGAAACTTGAGGGAGTAATTATGAAAAGCAAATGTGTTAAAGTTAATGAATGACGTGACAATATGATAAGAGACTAATGTGAAAGATGAGAGCAATCTCAAATGACCCTAAGTAAATGTTACCAAAACGTACTCACCTATGAGAGTGTAAAGCTAATGAAGAAACCAGTCTCTATGAACACTCTAATAAAAGAATTGAAGTTAATGCATACTTAATACTAATGATGAGATGAGAAATCATCTAATGAGCTATGATGTCCTCATCTAGAAGCCAGCTTCCATGATGTATGAGTTGAATGTAATGGAACTTTATACTGAGCACCGATAGGCTAGCTATGAGAGGTGATGCCTTCCTTCGGGAAGGGCGGAGGTTCACGTAACTCTCATGATATGAGACTGTCCGTCATGCCGGGTATGAGTCTCCTTATATCTCATAGTCTTTGAACCTATACAGCCAATATAGGGATTTAGCAGGGTTCGACTCCCTATATACGCTAGCATATTTTGGTTCACTTTGGACGGTGATTCCACCTCTTTTCGGTGTGGGGATTACACACTGGATTTCATGATGCTCACATGATCTATGTCGGTTAAGGTTAAAGTTCCCAAAGAAAGAATGAGGCCAGCCTCAAATGATGCACATAATGAAATGAACGATACAAAAGGTGTTAGGATAGGATAATCAAGGGGTGAGCTAGACTTAAGTAATGACACTAGGTTATTCTTGGTCATTGCACAGCAAACCCGATGAGAGTCTTAAACTACATCCTAGGTATGACTAGTGATTGCACTAGTATATGAATGAATGAAAATGAAGTACGTATGAATGAATGAAGCAGACTCTGTGTTTGCTAAAGAAGGCTCCCTAGTTGAGGTCCCATATGTTAAGCCCTCATTTTGGGAAGTCCTAATGTCAAGTCCATGATTCCAAGGTCTCATGGCATATGAAAGAATGATATGAACTACGTGATATGATATGTGCAATATGTTATGTGCTGCTTGCAAAATGATAAGTATGATGATGCATGTTACTATCATGGCATGACTTTCCTAATCCAAACTTGGCAAGTACACTGACTTTCCTAATCCAAATTTGGCAAGTCCACTGACTTTCCTAATCCAAATTTGGCAAGTTCACTGACTTGACTTTCCATAAATCATGTTGTTAGGAATGAGCTATTCTTACTCATGCATCTCCTTGGTGTGTGCTTGCATATACCCATACTTAGTGCAAGTGTGTACTAATCCCATACAATATCTACTTTTAGGTGCAGGAACCGATGGACGTTAGAGCTTACAGTACGACGTTGCAGCTATCCAGACGTGGAGCATTCATCCGGATTCGGTAGGCCCTCATGCTTTCGAGGACGCTTGCCCATTATATTCTAGCTTAGATATAGGTTTGAGTTAGTGGAGTATGTTCCACTAGCGTTTCTTTCTCATTTTATTTCAGACATTGTATTGGTGCCATTTTGGCAAGTATACACTTAATGCAGTATTGAACTATTTCTTTCATTTGATGATCTTAATATTAGATGGTTGATTGTGAACGTTTATGAGTTTAAGTAGAATGTCTTATAGGAATGTTAAGTAACAAAAAGTTTTAATTTTCCGCTAAAATTAAGCTAGATGAAGTAATGATGACGTATGTAGGCTTGTCTACGACCTCTGAGAGGTCAATGACGCCGGTCTCGTCTGGGGTCTAGACTCCGGTCGTGACACTACCAATTTTTCCATCACCCCTATCAATCTCTCTGTTAGGATTGGAGAAGATTTTATAGATGCTTCCTATCATGCTTATAGGTCTGAAATCTTTCAACTCAATGATACCTTTCTTCTTGGGAATGAGAGCATTGAAAGTAGCATTGAAGCTTCTTTCCAAAACTTCTTGCTCATGGAAATTTTGGAATGCCTTTATTATGTCATGTTTTACATTCTCCGAGCATTTAATGTAAAACCCCATGGTGAAACCATCATGTCCTTGGGCTTTATCCATTGCACATAGCTTAAGACATCACAATATGTTCATCTTTCTAAAGTTTCCTCTGGAAACTTCCTTTCTCCTTTGATGAAATAACTGGACAGTTTAGGATATTGCTAGTTGGTCTCCATTGGAAAGTTTCTGTGTAAAGTCTTTAATAAACCTTGTATATTCTGTGATATTACCTTCTACCTCCAATTGATAAATGTTATTGTACATTTTGTGGGCACTCGCAATTCTGTGGAATATTTGGTGTTTCTGTCCGCCCTTTCAACCATAGGGTTATTGATATTTGTCTCCAAGCAATTTTTATTAGATTCTCATATTCCAGTAGCACCTCACCTTTTCTTTTGGATTCTTCTTCTGATAAAGTCCTGGTTGTAACCACAGAATCAAAATCTGTCAAACTTTTCTAACAATTTCTTTCTTTGTAAGCCTAAATTTCCTTAACTTCTTGCTCCATTCCTTAAGTTTATTCTTAAGGGCTTTCATTTTTCAAGTCAATACATAGTCAGGTATCCCCCAAAAATGTAATTTGTTCTACCAGTCTACTCTATGTGTGAGTCCCTCAGTATCTAGACACTTTAAACTTGAAATACCTTTCATTTTTGTTCCAGGTCCCACTTTGTAGGGCTAATGGTACATGATCTGAAATAATCCTTTGAAGTGGGATTACTTTCAAGTAGTTGAAGCTTTCATCTCATTCTTTTGTCTATTCTGGAAGCTACTTCATGTTTTTCCTTTGTACCAGATGAATGTTGCATTTTCCATTCGAAGATTAATTAGCCCCATATTTTCAATAAAATCTAAAAATTTCCTCATCCCTATTGTACTTCTAACACAACACTTTTTTCTGAGACAAACCTACTAACATTATATTCACCACAAACAATCCAAGGCCCTTGAAACAAACCTTTGACATTACCAATCTCTTCCCATACTGATCTTCTTTCAATGTAGCAATTTGGTGCGTACACCCCAATCATATGACAAAAAAAGCTTTGGAGTTAAGCTTCAAACTTGCAAGTTAGGTTATATGAACCAATCTCGAGAACATCTCCCTTCCATATTTTTCTATCCCACATCATCAATATACCCCCTCTTGTTCCACTGGCATCCAAGTACTCATATTTGATCCATCTATTTCCCCAAATTTGGTTTACCAACTCTGCTATGTCCCCCTCCAACTTTGTTTATTGGAAACAATAAATGTCTGCTTTCCAATCAAACACCATACTTTTAACAAGTATCCTTTTATATCTACAATTCAATCCCCTCACGTTCCATGAAATTAGTTTGAATCGCATCAAGAACTATTGTCGTTGTCTTTCCCATTGGCCCTGTTTCCGCCACTTTAAAATTTTACATCAAAGGCCACCAAATTTTTGAGTTCCTGGGCACCTTTGATTTTGGTCTTCCTGAATATTGCATCATGCATCAGTCTACTTTTCTCCTACTATCTTAATTCCAGAGCTCTTCGTGACCTTAAAAGTTTGGCCCCAAGAATTTCCCTAATTTCACCATGTTTTTTTAGCCCATAGTGAAGTCTCCTTCTCTTTGTCTTGTATCATTAGCTGTGTTTGAATGCAAAGAGGCTCGACATCATCCACTTCCCAATTTTCTATTGCTTCTACATAATTTTGGACTGTTAAATCTGTAGTCCCTTCTATAATTTTGTTACCTTTTCTCGCTGAATTGTCATGATGTTTTAACCCCTTTGATAGCTGTGAAGTTTCCCCCTTAGTTTCCATTGTTGTCCCCATTACCTTATCCTTTGTTCTCATATTTACTATCTGTGTATCCACTGGAGAATTTTTCTCTTGTTGGGTGCTAAGAGAGACTTCATAGAAGTCATCTTTTATTGAGGAAATTGACCCAAATTCGTTTAAATTATTGTAAATGAAGTGGGCTGCTGGGTCCGGCCCAATTAACTTTTTATTTGCTCGGTCCAAAGTGTATTGTTCCTTGGAACTTTTCTCATTAAAACCCTGCACATGTTGTGCACATGACTTTGACTCTTCTTTACCTCTTCCTGGCAACTACGAACAACCCACATGCACTCTATCAACAAAATCCCTAAAAGCATGGGATATTGGTACTTTATTATAGATCAAACTCTGGTTTGTACACTGCGTAATAGGATTTGCTTGATAATTCCATCCATCATCTTCTCCGTCGCTACGCCCGAAGGACTTCGACAAAATTTTGAATCGGGTTTTGACCCCGACAAGATCGAGATGTAAAACTTGACGTCATTTTGTGAAATTGCTACTTCTTTTGGGATACTCTTCCTTTCATGCACGACTAGAATTTTTGACTACTTCATGTGGTTCCTGAGCTTTGTTTCTTCCTCCGTAGCCAACCATCCGCCACACACCTCCAATTTCCTAGAAAACTTTGTGTGAGCACAACTGTAGTGGTATTCCTACAACTCTAATCTAGGTTTCCTTTGGACTTCTAGCGATAGATGTACACCCCTTTGTAGAGATCTACCATTTGAGATTGAGTTTTTTATTTTCTTCCAGTACTATTGATGTTGTATGATCTGGTCCGCCATGATTTTGGGGAATTCAAACAGAAATCTTCTATTGTTCATCTCGTAGATATTTACCCCAAATGTGTTTTTCCAGGTTTTGAGGACCATGTCCTTATCTCACTCAATGTAGGTCCCTCCTTTCTTTCATCTTCAAGCCCCCAACCAGACATCTGTTTAGCATCCATGTTTCTTCATCTTCTAGTTTAATAGAAATTTCTTTAACTGCCTTAGCAAAAGGGTAGTTGACATCAGTTAACCTGGGTTGGCCTGCCACTTCCTATAAGTTATAGGCCTCAATAGTATAAAAGAACTCAATCATGACAGAAGATCTTTGACAGTTCTTTTTTCCGAGGAGAACCTGCATATAATAAAATCTCTACAAATTGCCCAAGGCCCCTCTATTAAAACTCTGACCATTCCTAATTCATTCCGCACCTCCCTCTTTTCCACCTTACAATTTGGTGTATAGACCCTGAGATGTGGCAATTGAAATTTTGAAGTAAAGCCTCAAAACTGCATGTTAGAGTATAAGCACCAACTTGTAGTATCTCTCCCTTCCACACCCTGGTATCCCGTAACATAATGATTCCCCCTATAGTTCCTTTTGACTCAAGACCTGTAAATGTGATCCATCTTCCTCCCCATATTTGTTTAATGTTATCCTGTAAACCCCCTATGTAATTTTGTTTCATGTAGGCATATAATATCAGCCTTCCATTGGTCTATGTAGTACCTCACCACCCTACTTTTCCCCACATCATTTAATCCGCTTCCATTTTTTATGAGAAACAATTTGTATTTGACCAATTAATTTTTTATAACGTTTGAATAATAATTAATAATTGACCTAACATTTTAAAAGTACTTTGAAGTGTATTTTTCTCAAATACTAATGTGGAACTCTTCAACAATAGTAAAACAATGTTGAACATAACACATCAAATGTTTAAATTTAATTGTTAACGAATTTGAATTCTTTTGATTGTTAATTAGTGATATACTCTTTCTATTTCAATTTATTTGTCTAGTTTTGTGAACTTTAAAAATCTAAAAAAAACACTTTTGAAGCTTGTGGCACTATAATTAAAATAACTTTTAGCAGCAATAAATATGTACATTTAAAAGGACTTTTAAAGGTTTTACCAGCATTAGTTAATTGTCATTGGATCCAATGTCGCTATAGACTTTATGGACATTACATAGAGAGCTACTTGCCTCTAAAAAGACATATTTAGCTACAATTAATCTATTGTCGTTAATTAATTGTTGCTAAAGATCATTTTTGGTATAGTCGGGCCTTAAACTTAATATATGTAGGAATGTAGTAAATGTTCTTTAATTAATCT
Source organism: Solanum lycopersicoides (assembly GCA_022817965.1). Classification (NCBI taxonomy): domain Eukaryota; kingdom Viridiplantae; phylum Streptophyta; class Magnoliopsida; order Solanales; family Solanaceae; genus Solanum; species Solanum lycopersicoides. The sequence goes on from CM040627.1 coordinate 19,115,665, forward strand.
TGTGGTCTTATACATGTCACACGAAAACTTAGAATTAAAGAGTTTCAAATAAAGAAAAGAGCATTCCCTATTGAACATACTGAAAATAAAAGTAAGACAAACAAATAGAAACAGATGGAGTATTATCAATTGATAATTACTAACCTAAAAAAACATCCTACAAGCATTCTATGTAAATATGAGAACAAAACACATTCTTAATACATAAATACAAAATTTAGCATCCAACCTTTGTAAAGCCAATTTTAGATGCTGATACTTACAGAAAAATAGAGTGCTTTCGAAACCAAATTGAAAGAGACCCGAATCCCATGAGGTCTCATGCACTACTACTAAAAGTCAAATGTTTTCTCTAACTGTTGAAGTGACGACCTATTCTAGCGGAGAAAGGTTCTATAATGATTTTTTTATGTTCGAAATGATACAAAATATGATGTGATATTTTTTTTATTGCTCAGTTTTGAGGGTATCATGATCAATGTAATTAACCAGCCAGATGAACTTAATCGACGGTATGTTTATTTAATATGTAAAATTCATGAATTAGACTTTGCCAATTGCATTCAACTGACTAACTCAAATGTTTTTTTATTGTTGAAGATCCACTCCAAATCCAGATAAGAGGTACTAAATTTTACACATATTTTACTGATCTATGGAGTTTCATCAGTACTTAACATGACACTTTTATTTTGCAGCATTTGATGTAGAGTCTCGCGCAATCAAAAGATGAAAGAGGAATGATTGAAAAGATTTATATGTATGACACTCTACTTTTCTCGAGTTCTTTTCTTTTGAATTATTTCGTTGTTTTGTGGTATTTTTATATGTGATTGAATAATTCTTGTTATTTTTGTTGGACGATGTTGATGATTGGACTACGTGCTTTAGTGTTGAGGTAAGGTTTCTAGTGTTGATTGTGTACACTTAAACTCGTAATTATAAGATTATATTTATTATTACTAAAACCTGTAACTTGATATATTTTTAATGTATTTTCATAACAGGCTCATAAGGAGAAGCTTAATTAGCTCCCAAAAACACTAATTGAAGCACATGATAAAAGAAGGTTGAAGATTTCTTCACTGGTGTAAGCAGCCTTGTCTCCTTGTTGACAACAAAACTCCTCATGATTCAAAGTGGTTTCCTCGAATTGGTGATTGGATATGCACTGGTATGTATATTTCTGAATTTGTATCTGATTTTTCAGTTCTTTGATTGATTGTGGTGAGTTGTGAAATTGTATTAGTTGTATGTATGTGAACTTAGTGATAGATGATGATAGAGGTGATGTAGGATTTGAATTTTAGTTGATAAGCTTCGGTAGCCAGTTTGGTCAACCTTTTAAAATCGGTTCATTTTGTAAAGTGTTACCTCAAAAAAGTACTTTTGGTGAGAAATGGAAGCTATGTTCCTGCTCACGGCTCATGTAATAAGCTAACCGCCAAGTAATTAGAAGTGTAGAGCAATTTCATAACCGAGTTTTACCCACGTGTTAAAGCGTGGGTGCACGTGTACCCGTTAACACATGTATATACTTAATTAAGGATCATATAATTAAATGTGCACTGTTAAACACATAAGTTGAGTTGCTGCATTGGTCCAACACTTTTCATTGCGTTTCTTCGCAACTCACAAGCATAGTGTGCTGAGTTCGATTCTTGTTGTTGCATTTTCTCTTATTTTTTGTCTTTTCTATTAAAAAAAGACTTATTAATTAGAAGTGTAGACCAATTAGTTTATAACCGAGTTTTATCCACGTGTGAAAGAGTGGGTGCAGGTGTACCAGTTAACACATGTATATACTTAATTAAGAATCATATAATTAAATGTGCACTCTTAAACACATAAGCTGAGTCGATGCATTGGTCCAACACTGTTCATTGCGCTTCTTTGCAACTCACAAGCACAGTGTGCTGAGTTCGATTCTGGCTATTGCATTCTCTCTTTTTTTCTTCAAAAAAGACACATTAAAAATCTCAAGAGAGATTTTAACTAGCAACCTCAAAGTATACACTGAGGTCAAGACCATCCACCATAAGTTAGCTTCTGTAAAATGACTTATGCTACTCTCCATAAGCACTTACTTTCTCCCAAAAGTTTGACCAAATACAGTAATTGATTCTCTAACAATACATTTATGATATCAATATATGATAATTTTGAAATGAATGAGTGAAATAAGAGAAAATATGGGCACTTGGATGAAAGGACGTAAAAGTTACTTTACTTAATGTGTTGACAAGGGTATTTAGTTGATAAGCATCTATAGTCGGTTTAGTCAAGGTTTAAAATATGTTCATTTTGGAAACAAGTTTTCAGAAAGTGATTTTTGTGAGAAGACAGAAGTTAAGTTCCCTCTCATGACCCATGTAAAAAGCTACGCCAAGTAAAAAATGTTGAACAATTAGTTCATAAGGACTAATTGTTCAGCCATTCATCAACAGATGTTGCTTCTCAGATTGGGTAAAAATATGTAAACCTATAGCTGCAGAAGTAGGAATAATGGCACCGGAAATGACATTTTTGTTGAAAGTACAATTAAGTTCCCTCTCATTGTAAAAAGCTACGCAATAAAAAATGTTGAACAATTAGTTCATAAGGACTAATTGTTCAGCCATTCATCAACAGATGTTGCTTCTCAGATTGGGTAAAAATATGTAAACCTATAGCTGCAGAAGTAGGAATAATGGCACCGGACATTTTTGTTGTAAAGTACCAATTGTATTTGATCAATAAATCTAAAAAGCACTTTTCAATAGCTATTTTGTTTTACTCTGTGCGCACTCGAAGGATAGCGGCTGCGTGTTTCCTTTGTCGTAAAAAAATAGATATTTTGTTTGACCAAGCTCTTCAAAAGTGCTTCTACGTTATTATGTTATAAGTGTTTTTGAATAACTACCTCTAGGAAAAAACTGCTCTTTTTAGCTTTCGAAAAACAATTTATGTTACTCTCCATAAGCACTTATTTTCTTCCAAAGTTTCCCTACCATAGGAACTTCCTTGATTCTGTCCAATCTGTCTGACCCCTACTGGAATGGGAAATAAAGACATCATGTAGGTAGGCATAGCATCTAGGACTGAGTTAATTAGAGTAACTCTTCCTCCAAGAGACAAGTATTGCCTCTTCCATCTAGCCAGTTTCTTTTCACACTTTTCTATTACACTCCTCCAGATCTCTTTAGACATTGATTTAGCACCCAACGACATCCCAAGTTATGTAGTTGGGAGAACCCCAACTTGTACACCTAGGATTATGTTTAGTGCCTCCATGTTATGTACTTCATTAATGGGATAAAGAAAACACTTTCTCCAATTAATATGCAACTCAATGATTCCTTCAAAGAGGACCAATATTACTGTTAGATATCTGAGTTTTTCTTCTTCTGCCCCACAAAAGATGAGTGTGTCATCTTCATATAGCAAATGAGTCACCTCTAAACTTTCTCTTCCATCGTTGGCCACATCAAAACCTCTCAACCACCCATTTGTGTTATCTGTCTTGAGCATGTTGTTAAGTCCCTCCATCACTACCAAAAACAAGAAAGGGGATAGAGGATCCCCTTGCCTGAGGCCCCTTTTTCTTATATTTAGTTATTCAAAAACACTTATAAGATGAATACACGTAGAAGCACATTTGAAGAGCTTGGTCAAACAAAGTAGCTATTTTTTTTTATGACAAATGAAACACGCAGCCGCTACCCTTCGGGTGTGCACAGAGTATAATAAAATAGCTATTGAAAAGTGCTTTTTAAATTTATTGATCAAATACATTTGGTACTTTACAACAACAATGTCATTTCCGGTGCCATTATTCCTACTTTTGCACCTATAGGTTTACATTTTTCCCCCCAATCTGAGAAGCAACATCCGTTGATGAATGGCTATACAATTAGTCCTTATGAACTAATTGTTCAACATTTTTTAGTTGGCGTGGTTTGTTACATGGGTTATGAGAGGGAACTTAACTTATGTCTTCTCACCAAAAGCACTTTCTGAAAACTTGTTTCCAAAATGAACAACTTTTAAACCTTGACTAAACCGACTACAAATGCTTATCAAACTTAATACCTTTGCCAACACATTAAGTAAAGAAACGTCTACGTCCTTTTATCCAAGTAACCCAATTTTCTCTTATTTCAATCATTTCAAAAGTATCATATATTGATATCATAATTGTATTGTTAGAGAATCAATTACTATATTTGGCTCAACTTTTGGGAGAAAGTTAGTGCTTATGGAGAGTAGGAGAAGTCATTTTTTAGAAGCTAACATAGTTCACCTTATGGTGGATGGTCTTGACCTCAGTGTACACTTCGAGGTTGCTAGTTCAAATCTCGCTTGAGGTTTTTAATAAGTCTTTTTTTTAAAAAAAAAACATAAAAAAAAAAGAAGTGAAAATGCAACACACAGAATCGAACTCAACACACTGTGCTTGTGAGTTGCAAAAAAGCGCAATGAACAGTGTTGGACCAATGCATCGACTCAGCTTATGTGTTTAAGAGTGCACATTTAATTATATGATCCTTAATTAAGTATATGCATTAGTTAACGGGTACACGTGCACCCACACTTTCACACGTGGGTAAAACTCGGTTATAAAATAATTGGTCTACACTTCTAATTACTTGGCCGGTATCTTATTACATGAGCCGTGAGCAGGAACTTAGCTTCCATTTCTCACTAAAAGTATTTCTTTAAGGTAACACTTCACAAAATGAACCGATTTTAAAAGCTTGACCAAACTTGCTACCGAAGCTTATCAACTAAAATCCAACTCCTACGTCACCTCTATCAGCATATCTCAATAAGTTCATATACGTACAACTAATGCAATTTCATAACTTAGCACAATCAATCAAAGAATTGAAAAAATAGATACAAATTCATAAAGATACATACCAGTGCATATCCAATCGCCAATTCGAGAAAATCACTTTGAATCATGAGGAGTTTTGTTGTCAACAAGGAGACGAGGCTTCTTACACCTATTGCATAAACATATGAATGTATAATTTTTGTTACCGCAACTACTACACTCCCAATATCCTTCTCATCCCATTCCTCTCTCTCTGTATGTTATCTTCTTTGTCTCTCTAACGAGAGAAAGGGAGAATCTCCCAACATCTGAATGTTTTTTTTTGCTACTGACGGGCTTCGGATTGGGGAATATCACGTGACTCAAGCCTTTGGCAAAAATTACACTCTTACCTATAATAACATGAGAAAATACTTACGTCACTTCGATCAATATGATCTGTATATATTTTAGAAAAAAAGGTTCGAAATGTAGTTCAACATTAGAAGTATTACGTTGTGATTTGTCAATGTTTCAAAAGTCATAAGAAAATAATCCTTATTTTTTAAGCTTCTAAGAGGATTTAAGAGTTTAAGGATGGCAATATATTGGACGGGGCGGAGCAATTTACGGCTATGCAGAATGGATGGGAGAGAATCAATCTCTTAGCGGGTGCGGAAAAATATACAAATATGAGTCTCCTTCCATATTTTTTAATGTAGTACTACAATCTACATTTAAGCAACTCTAGTAGATAAATAGCTTTACAATAGTGAACATTTAAATATGTATCTACATGAGATGTGTCACGACCCAAAACTAGTCGTGAGTGGCACCCACACTTAACCTCTTAAGTGAGCGAACCAAGGAATCCAAAACCCAATATATGCCAATAATTCAACTACTAATAACAAAAAATAATACGGAAGCTCCAAAACTTATTAAAGTATCATTTTCCAAAACCTGAAAGTCATCACATAAAGGACATCTAATCTCCATTTACTAAGTCTAAGAATATCAAATACGCCAAATTAAAAGAATAAAATGGCATGTGTCCGAAAACATAGGACATCATGTCATGACCGAGAGAATCCAACGCGAGCTTGAACGAATAGCTCACCCTAGAACCTAATATGCTGGAGACTGGCTAGAGCTGAGGGCAATTCAAAGTCATTGGCACACTCGCTGAACTCCATAAAAAGAAAACAAAGAAAAATACAAGTAGGGCCCAGTTCGGGGCAACATGTACTGAGTAGGTATCATAGGCCAACCCAAAATAGAAACTAATATATAATGAATAATAGATTGAACTCAACTATAGCACTTAACAGGTGATAAGAAACAAACAACATGAACCAATGTCAACAACACTAAAGTAAGTAGGTAATAAGTCAACAATATCAAGATCATCCATGAGGACTCATGCCTCCAACCAAACCATTTGGGAAATTGAGTTCTTTGAGATTGAGTACATTCGGTTAATTCAATATCTTTTTTGCTTTGATATTATCGTGTCGAAACTTGACACTCCGATCCAATTATACTGTGTCAGAACGTGACACCCCAATCCAGAATACTCTGTCGGAACGTGACACTCCGATACAAAAATATTGTGTCGGAACGTGACACTCCGATCCAATTATACTGTGTCGGAACGTGACACTCCGATCAAATTATACTACTAATTTATCATTTATTATCACCACTTTCAATTCATTGATAATATTTCATCAAACCTTCTTTATTCAAGGCATCACTTTGATAAAGTGGATTCAAGAATAGAAATTCCAGGGTCTCAAGATTTAAGACCAATAACAAACCACACAATCAAGTACATAGAAAACTTCACAATATCATTCAATGCATATCAATCACTATTAAGGGTTTACTATCAAATAGCATAAACCATAACCTACCTCCACCGAAGAACCAAAGTCAAGCAATTACTTCTCCAATGCTTTTCCTTTATTCTAAATGCCTCCGAACATTTAATTATTATTAAGTTATTATTATCCAAGAAAACTATTCCTCAAATCCATAAGGGATCACACATCACTACAGTTATTGGAACTGCAAAATTTAATCAAGGAAATCATTTTTCCTTCAACCCATAGTATTGTTAACATAACCCAAATAAGTTGATAATTAAATTATAGTAATTTAAACCCAATTTCTTTCCAACTCACATTTAATAATATGTTATAATGTGGCTTAAAAATTAAAATTTTGGCAGATATGGTTCCTATATGTAGTGATATATCTATCTACCAACCAATCACATTAATCTCTCTAACTATTAATAACAATTGATTCAAACTTCAAGAAGAAATATAAGTGCATTCAATTTTAAGCAAAATTTCCTTTTCTTAAAATCCAAATTCATAACCTACATTGGCAATTCTCCATTGCCGCTTGGGCCTAATCGTCGAGCCCCTTTTTTAAATTAATCACTCAATTATTAGTAAACCCAAATTTATTAAATACCAATTATAAAAGAGGTAAAAATGACCCCCTTACTAATTTTAATTTTACCTCCTTTATCCACAAACTAAATTAATATTAAAGTTATCCCACTAATTTCATAATTGCAGTTACAAATAGTCCCAAAATATCCATTAAGAACCAATCGGAAAGTATTTTATGAAATAAAAAACTCTAGTACTCTAAAGACCAAATGGGTCATTAAATTAGATACCAATTTACTCATCGTTCATCCTCGAACGATTAAAAAAGGCGAGGATAAGAAAGGGTAGCTGTCTCAACGATTATTCCAAAATATTAGTACCCACTGTCTCATCTCAAAAGTATCAAACCAACCAATTGGAGACATACACATCCCCTCATAGAATGTCTCTAATGGGGTCATCTCAATAATCTAATGATAACTTTTGTTGTATGTAAGCTCAACTGAAAACAAAATTATTCACAAGTGGACTATTCAACTGACAGATTCATCCACTAGACCTAGACACATCCATCAAGATAAATATTTTCTAACATAACCATGATAAAATCCTGAATCAATATTGGTTACAACCAGGAGTGAACCTGCACCAACCACCACATACTCGTAATCATTAACCATCACAGACCTTATCAAGATTACATCCCCTAAACATAATATTTCCTCGAACTTAAGCTATAAAAATATGATCTTCAGACATCAGAAGCATCAAACTCATCTGATTCAAAGATGGAAATGATTGAGTAACCACAATCGAGTGATACATTCAAGCATACAAAACCTCTAACAACATTGTCAAAATGCGAGATTAGTAGCTATTATAGACAAACCTTAAGAATGACAAAATTAGACCAATGGTCCACACATTCAATTACACATAGCCAAAACATGATACCAATGATGATATGAAACTTAAGTCTATCAAACAAGTGTATGTTTTTCATGGTAGCTCTCTTATTAACTTTCATAAGAAAAGTTATGCGTGCAGAATCACTAGTATACATCAACTATCCCAACCAACACAAAATCTTTCACAACTGAAATGAACAATTCTAACCAAGGATGCCACATTACCATGAGGACAATCACAGAATCGGTACACCCGATCCATTACTAAGAATCACCCTTAGAAGTGAAAACACACACAGACGTAGAAAGTGAATCATGCTCTAAACCATGCCCAAAATTAAGTAGTTGGTCACATAAGAATGTAGACTTCGATAAGAGAGATTATTCGATGATATTAGTGAAGCACTAGATGAATTACTTGCATCCTTTGGTGGGGGTTATGCAGAGGACGAAGCTCTATTTTCTAGCTGTTTCAATTGGACATTTAACAAACCCTCAGCAGTATTTAACCATTCTTTGAACTTTGTCTTTTCCTTAGCATTGATCTAGTCCATGGCCTCCCACCAACCTCTAACTCTAGTCTCGTTCATTTGATCCATCATTCATATTATTTTCTTTGCAGCTTTTTCCCTTGCATCAAAGTCATTTAGCCTATCATTCATTTGATCACATTGTTGCGAGCCTTTGTAGCAGCGAATTGTACACCTAGATCTATTATTAAGGACTTATAAAATGACCGATGACTACATTATCCGTATTCATTTGTTCATCCGACTACTAATGTAGTCACCGATCATTTTATATGTCCCACAACAATAGTAGATGCACAATTCGATGCTGCAGAGGCACGCAACAATGTGATTCAAATGAATGATAGGCTAACTGACTTTGATGCAAAGAAAAAAGCTGCAAAGAAAAAAATACGAATGATGGATCAAATGAACGAGGCTAGAGTTAAAGGTTGGTGGGAGGTCATAGACCAGTTCAATGCTGAGAAAAAGACCAAGTTCAAAGAATGGTTAAATACTGCTGAGGGTTTGTTAAATGTCCAATTGACGCAGCTAGAAAATGGAGCTTTGTCCTCCGCACAACCCCCATCAGAGGATGCAAGTAGTTGATCTAGTGCTTCACTAATATCATCGAATAATATCTCTTATCGAAGTCTATGCATCAAAATGAAAATTCGAATTTCATATTATTTTTCATATTATTATGTTTTTTTTTTTTTTTTTTTTTACAATTTTGTTACTTTGTTTCAATAATGGTACAAACTTTGCAATGATTTTTATTAAAGATATTTATTCTATTAGTATTTTTTGTCTCATACATGTTTGATCTCTTAATATTATATTATGCATTTGAATTATACGCACGATAACATATCGGTTTTTAAATGTTTTTTAAACTGGTAACTTTGTGTCTATTGATAGAAACAGATCAGTACATGGGCTGAACTAGGGCCATATTTACTAGTAAATCCAGATCATATGATCCCATGTCTATAATAAATCTAACACATCAATAATAGATAAAATTCAGTTTTATTTGTTCCATACTATTTCTATGTTCTCAAAACACTTAGAATTTCTATCCTTATAGAATGTCTACGATATGTTGACTGGTACGATTCTCCACGTACTTCTGTTTCTTGCTAGTATCCCACCTTCTTCCCAACTTTGAAGTGCCTTTGTAACCTTTCCTGGCATAGTCCAGGAGAAACCTTTAAGGTTAATGAATAGCCTTCAAAGATGACATGTGATCTAGAAGTGAAGGAACAAATGTCGAACAATTTCTTCTTGTTCTCCGCCAATAAATGCAACTCGGACATAAAATTATCCCCTTTTTCATCAAATTGTCTTGTGTAAGAACAACTTCCTTACATATTACACCAAAAACATAGAATCAAGATACAATTCAGTTTGATCTGTTCCATACTATTTTCTATGTTCTCAAAACTCTTAGAATTTCTATCCTTATAGATTGTCCACCATATGTTGGCTGGTACGATTCTCCACGTACTTCTGCTTCTTTTTAGAATCCCACCTTCTTCCAAACTTTGAAGGGCCTTTGTAACCTTTCCTGGCATAGTCCATGAGATACCTTTAAGGTTAATGAATAGCCTTCAAAGCTTACATGTGATCTAAAGTGAAAGAACAAATGTCGAACAATTTCTTCTTGTTCTCCGCAAAAAAATGCAGCTCAGACTTAAAATTATCCCCTTTATCATCAAATTGTCTTGTGTAAGAACAAATTTCTTAGATATTATACCAAAAACATAGAATCAAGATACAATTCAGTTTGATCTGTTCCATACTATTTTCTATGTTCTCAAAATACTTAGAATTTCTATCCTTCTAGATTGTCCACCATATGTTGGCTGGTACGATTCTCCACGTACTTCTGCTTCTTGCTAGAATCCCACCTTCTTCAAAACTTTGAAGGGCCTTTGTAACCTTTCCTGGAATAGTCCAGGAGACACCTTTAAGGTTAATGAATAGCCTTCAAAGCTGACATGTGATCTAGAAGTGAAGGAACAAATGTCGAACAATATCTGATTGTTCTCTGCAAAACAATGCAACTCAGACATAAAATTATCCCCTTTTTCATCAAATTGTCTTGTGTAAGAACAACTTCCTTAGATATTACACCAAAAACATAGAATCAAGATACAATTCAGTTTGATCTGTTCCATACTGTTTTCTATGTTCTCAAAATACTTAGAATTTCTATCCTTCTAGATTGTCCACCATATGTCGGCTGGTACGATTCTCCACGTACTTCTGCTTCTTGCTAGAATCCCACCTTCTTCCCAACTTTGAAGGGCCTTTGTAACCTTTCCTGGCATAGTCCAGGAGAAACCTTTAAGGTTACTGAATAGCCTTCAAAACTGACATGTGATCTAAAGTGAAGGAACAAATGTCGAACAATTTCTGCTTGTTCTCCGCAAAAAACGTAGCTCGGACATAAATTATCCCCTTTTTCATCCAATTGTCTTGTGTAAGAACAACTTCCTTATATAGGAGCCATATAAAACATGATACCTTGTAGGGTATATTCTCTTTGCATATAGTTTTCCAGGGCCAGTTGACATTGTGTTGATTGTGACTATTCAACCATATGTATGCTTTGCCTACCCTAAAGGATCCTTTACCTCTGCATAGCCACAAAGTTCATCTTCCCCTTCTTATGTTCCTTTAAACTGGCCAATAATGTTAAGGAATTCTGCAACTTCCCAGTCATTTGCTAGTCATTTGCTTGTCTACTGAAACTGATGAATGGTTATACAATTAGTCCTTATGAAATAATTGTTCAACATGTTTTACTTGGCGTAGCTTGTTACATGGGTCATGAGCGGGAAATTAACTTTTGTCTTCTCACCAAAAGCACTTTCTGAAAATTTGTTTCCAAATGAATATATTTTAAACCTTGAACAAACCGACTATAGAAGCTTATCAACTAAATACCCTTGCCAACACATTAAGTAAAGTAACTTTTACGTCCTTTCATCCAAGAGTCCCAATTTTCTCTTATTTCACTACTTCATTTCAAAAGTATCATATATTGATAACATAAATGTTTTTTTAGAGAATCTGTCACTATATTTGGTCGAACATATCAACTAAATCTCGCTTGAGGTTTTTAATAAGTCTTTTTGAAAAAAATGACAAAAAAAGAGAAAATTTAACAACCAAAATTAAACTCACACACGGTGCTTGTGAGTTGCAAAGAAGCACAATGAACAGTTTTGGACCAATGCAGCAACTCAGCTTATGTGTTTACGAGTGCGCATTTAATTATATGATCCTTAATTAAGTATATACATGTTTTAACGGGTGCACGGGCACCCACTCTTTCACACGTGAGTCCAACTCAGATATGAACTAATTGGTCTACACTTCTAATTACTTGGTGGGTAGCTTATTACATGATACATGAGTTGGAACTTAGCCACAAGTGGTTCTCTCATGAAATAAATACCCAAACTATTTGTGTGTTGGAACATGACACCCGATTCAATATATATGTCAAAACGTGAAACTGATCCAATGCATGTGTTGGAACGTGACACCCGATTCAATCAACACAACCACAATCACAAACACACTATAATGCACAATACATATAGTCACTTGGTCAAGTAGTAGGTTCATTGCATTGAGTTGTTCACACATAATCATTTCATTAGGTTCGATTCACATATAACTATTCATATACATGCATGCATACAATAAAGAAATCAATCGGCATATATAAAAAAAATAGGAAATCAAACCATCACCTACCTCAATATTAAGCTTGAATCCTCTTAAGACACTTGAGTCTTTTCTTTCCGTTTGTTTTTGGTATTAAATGGTAAATAATGCAATGTTCAATAAGGACTTTTTCCACCTCAACTTCAGACAACCCTCCCCCCCCCAACCCCAATGATAATTACCCAAGATTCTAAGTTCTAAATATCAAAACACGGATTATGGGAGTAATTATCTTACCTTTAGCGCTAGAAATCGTGGAAAATTGTCAAGAATTGCCCTCAGTCGTCTCCTGGCTCTCAAGAACCATGTTTGCAGAAAATAACAATTTTTAAATTTTCCTGGCTTAAGTTCGCGGTTGTCCATCCACATCGATATTCAACTACCACAGCGTCCCCCTCCCGGCAGCTTGCATGGAGACAAGCTCAGAATTTGGGTTTCAAGCACTCATTTCACAACACACCTTAAACCCTTGATATTCAGAAACTACCCTTTCACGCCAAGATCAGTTTCAGAAGTTCTACTCGCCCGAATTCGATTATGTAAAGTTGTACATGCTACTTAACGTCTTGGTTATCCACTCATAGGATAAAATTCATAATTAGATCCCCCATTCATTATCAGATTTTCTAAACCTCCCCTGACTCAGATTTCGTCCAAGTTGGCTTAGACTAGAATTTCCAAATTACTACAAAAAAAGTTTTCTACCCAAAATTCTTCCCCACCGGCTTCTCCATAACGATGAAAATAGGTCGTTACACCTTTACCTTTGTTGGCATACATGGTTTATGGGGGGTTAGTTTCCTGAACTCTCCCCTATATCGGTGCTCAATACTACTCCCAATAATATCTATCTATCTATCTATCTATCTATATCTATATACTGCTCATATGTTTAAAAACATAAATCTTCCTAAGGTTTGAAATAATTGCTCAAACTATCCTCTTAAAAGAGATATCTGCTCTTGAAATAATTTTCAAACTAATAACTCATTTAGAAATTTAAGTTTCTCTTTTATCAATGTTAAAATTGATACATCTGGGAATACATAGTCCCCTTATAATCTTACTCAACTCATACTTGAAAACTTTTCACAAAACATATCAAAATCATATTATAATATCACCATTGATGACTCGGGAAGTCAAACTGCATAAAATTGATGTATATCTCGATACTATATTGTTCATACATTGATGACATACTCGATTGTCATACTAATCATGTTTTAGAAAACTCTTTTCTAAAAACTCATTTTTACTTCCTCAAAAAACTCAATCTAAACTGAATTGTTGGCTTTAGAAATCTTCTGAAAATTTATAACTAAAAATAGGGTTCATGATAAAACATAAACATGAACAAATCAACTCAAGGATCTTAATAACAATATAGAAACTCAATATTTGGAATATAATTTTTAAAAGAACCATGACCTCAAGAACTCAAATCAACTTATCTAAAAAAAACTACTCAAATCTAGGAGTAGAATTCTAGATTTCACTTTTACTGATTTGAAAGAAGATGTAGGGCGTGAGGACGAACTAGTCCAACACTATGATAACCTTACATACCTATAAGAACAAGGTTCTTGAAGAATCTTGAAGAAGAACTTGATTAGAAGCCTTGAAATCATAACACGAAGGAGAAAAATCAAGAAAATCTTTCTTGAAATTTCTTGAATTAGTTTCTGAAACTCTATGACCAAGAATTATGATTTTCATTAATTTTCATAATTTATGAGGAATTTGAGTTGGAAAGAATGATTCTTTGAGATGGACTACCTTGAAGAAGAATCTTGAAAAAGATCTGAAAAAGATTGAAAGATCTTGAATGGAGTTTTCTAATTTAATTTTTCCTTAGGGTTTTACCCTAAGGTTTGAGAGATAAAAGAATGATGGGTTAAAAGATGATATCTGATTGTTTTTGAATTTAATTAGTCAAGAAGTTCGTTTAGGATTTTCTTGGAGGTAAAAAGACAAAACAAAAACCTTTTTAATGTTTTTTCGTCGACTAATTCGTCATTGAACTGTATCAGTTACTAAAATGGTCATAAATTTTTACTCAGAAATGGGATTGACGCAAAATTAGTGGCGTTAGAAAACAGATTCAAATACCTTTAATCTGATAGGTTATGGTTACGTAACTCCTTATATTCTAAGAGATATGGTCATCTGAAGTTGACCCAAGTAAAATCTTGCATCAAAACATAAAAGAACTTAGGAATGAATTGAATGAACTATCTTCTAAAACCTAAGGGGTCGTTTGGTACAAAGATTGATAAAGCAGGGATTAGTAATGCATGGATTAGCAATGCAGGAATTAGTAGTGCATGGATTTGTAATATAATGCTTATTTTTATCAGGTGTTTGGTTCATTCTTTCCACCTCATCTTGTGTATAGATTAAAACTCTATAAAAAAAACTTCTTTCCAGTTATACCCTTGAATTATTTTTTAAGTGGGTCAAGGTAGATAATCGGACAATATATAATATATATTTTTCAATGGCATGGTTGCTATTTTTCACTTGAATTATTGAGGATAAATGATTGTCATCTTAATAAATTTATCACACACAAATGTCATTTTCAATTTAAAAAAGCTAAACCATCTAATTTTAAAATCGAAAAGACGGCCAACAATCGTAAAATTGAATAAACTATCTACATTCACGCATAAAAATTGCAAGTTGCAATTTTAATATGTATGTAATTTTTTAATTTTTCAAAATACAAATAATTAGATAACCACACAAATATATATATATATATATATATATATATATATATATATATATATATATATATATATATATATATAATATAATATATATAGATACACACATCATATACAAATAAACACTCACATTTCAATTTGTACTGATTTGCATTGGATTTATTTAGTAACAAACAACTCTCTCTAAATAATTTGTAAGTTAATTAAATAAATTTACTAGTATAAATATAAATCAAGAAAATAAATAAAATAATGGAAAAACATTTAAAAAAACCCTAAACTTGGCAGGAAAACTACTTTAACACTTAAACTATACGGGTGTTTAAATACCCCCTTAACATCTTTCAAGTGAATTTGCATACACCGAATATCTGACGTGGCAAGTCCAAAAGGTCACGCCATAATCTTTATTTCCTCTATTTTCCTTACTCAGCTCATCTTGTGTTTAGATTAAAACTCTATAAAGAAAACTTTTTTCCAATTATACCCTTGAATTACTTTTTAACTGGGTCAAGGTAGATAATCGGACAATATATATTTTTCAATGGCCTTCTAACTAGCTTTGAGAACAACAATTTTGTTGTCATGGTTGCTATGTTTTCACTTGAATTATCTGAGGATAAATGATTGTCATCTTAATAAATTTATCACACACAAATGTCATTTTTCAATTTAAAAAAGCTAAACCATCTAATTTTAAAATCGAAAAGACGGCCAACAATCGTAAAATTGAATAAACCATCTACATTCACGCATAAAAATTGCAAGTTGCAATTTTAATATGTATGTAATTTTTTTAATTTTTCAAAATTCAAATAATTAGATAACCACACAAATATAATATAATATATAATATATATATTATATATATATATATATATATATATATATATATATATATATAGATCACACACGTCATATACAAATAAACAACTCACATTTCAAATTTGTACTGATTTGCATTGGATTTATTTAGTTTCAAACAACTCTCTCTAAATAATTTGTAAGTAATTAAATAAATTTACTAGTATAAATATAAATCAAGAAAATAAATAAAATAATGGAAAAATACATTTAAAAAAACCCTAAACTTGGCAGGAAAACTACTTTAACACTTAAACTATACGGGTGTTTAAATACCCCTTAACATCTTTCAAGTGAATTTGCATACACCCGAATAGCTGACGTGGCAAGTCCAAAAAGGTCACCCCATAATCTTTATTTCCTCTATTTTCCTTACACCCCCCCAAGTTATTAGTACCACCAGCCCCTTCATTTTCCTTACACCCCACCACTCCTCCCGCCCTCAACCCCACTTGCACCACATCTTTTTTCTTCTTGACCCCCCCCCCCCCCAACCTCTTTTCCTTTTTTGAAACCCTCATTCTGACCCTATATCTCCTCTATGAACCCCACCGTGATCGTTTTTCTTTCTCTTCTAGCCTCCTCAATCACCACTTTCCTCGCCTTTTACTTTTTCTTCTTCGAAGAACTTTCCAGCTTCTTACTCTTTCTCGAAACACCTCCATCCCACACCCACCCCCATTTTCTTTTAATCAGTAAAAGGGTGTGATGAACAGAGGAAAAAATAGAAAATTCAATAATTTATTTTTGCTTCTAAATTATTATTTATGGCAGAGTTTGAATGTGATGAACTTGAAGCTTTTGTTAATGAAAAATCTACAATTTCCATCTCAAATTAAATTTTCGTTCATTATTTATTGTTTTGATAAGTCTTCAAAATTGAGTGTGTCACGACCCGAGCCTACACCCTAGACGTGGTCGGCACTCAAGAACCATTTTTGGTCCCCAAGCGAACCCTCATCCTGGCTGACTACAAGCGGAAGACTAACTTAAGCATACAAAGCTTAAAAAGTGAAATAAAATTCATAAACTCAACATTAGAAGCTTTAAATCAAATGAACAACTTTGAATAAAATAATATATTCAACTACCCATAAAATAGGCACCTTTAGTCTTTAAAATATTTAATAAAATAAATGGAAATACAGACTCTTTAACTAAACTGACTATCTATGAAGCCTCTAACAGATAAATATGGAAGTCGGGATAAGACCCACGACCTCTAACTAAACTGAAAAGTAAATGAAATCCTCCGAAAAAAGGAGGCTCACCATGGCTAACTCGAACTCTGGAATGTATCAACAAAGCTCTTGTTGATGATCCTGAATACCTATGTCTGCATCATCAAAACATGCAGGACAAATGGCGCAGTACAAAGAATGCACCAAGCATGTAAGGGGAATTCTAAAGAATAAAATAAGCTTGATACTTGAATAAAAGATGGAAACATACTTACCTCTTTTCAAACTTGAAACTCAAGGAATACTCAATAATAAGATACTCAACTCAGAGATTAAATACTGAACTCTAAGATATGATACTTGACTATGGATACTTAACTCAATATACTTAACTTTTGATACTTAACTGAACTCGTTTTGATATAAAGCAGTTTAAACAAGTGCAATATAAAGAAAAGTTGTTTAAAAACATAATGGTAACTCAAGATAATAATATCATAAAAACATATCATGCTCCCTCTCAAGGTCTACTTGTGCAATGCATGAATGACGTACCATACCCCCATTCATACTAAGCAGAACCCCTTGAGGAACCTTATAATTAATACTGTGGGAGTTTCTCTAACTGAGAACCACCACTTTGAGCCTAAGTGGTGATACATCGTCTTGCCCGCACTTCCAGAACTTTTCTACACTTTGCCGTCGCATAGAACATCCTATACCTAGTGGATCCACTGGCTAAACTTACGTGATCATCTAAAAAGTATGACACGTTAATACCCATGAAAGCTACATGGTTTACATGGGGACTTGAGTTATCTGAACTCTCATTACCACATCGGTACTCAATACTACTCCCAAAACATACTTTAGTTCTTACTTTTAATAAAAACTTTCTTCCTTTGGGTTGAGATAATTTACTGAACCCTTTATCTTTAAAAGCTCCTTTTGGAAATGAATGTTCCCCTCTTTAGTTCAAAACTCTTTTCAAACTCCTTAGTTTCCTTTTTACTTAAATGTAAATCATTTATAAACATTTAGGGAAATACTTATTCCCTTTATAACTTTTAGAGAAATGAACTCAACTCTTGCACTTTACTTAACTTGAATGTTTAACTCTTAGGGAATACTTGGGTACCTTATATCTTTTGAGAATTTAACTCAACTCTTTTATCTTTGCTCGACTTGTAACTTGAGCCTTAAATCAAAGTTAAAATGATTGTTTAAGACTCTTTGAACTTTAAGAACTCACTATGACTTGCTTCTTAACTTTTAAACTGACTCTTAACTTCTTTGACTTTGATCTTAGCTTCCCTCGAATTGGATTATGGATTCAAGGATCATGGTCTCATGTTTATGGATGATGTCATGATTTTTCAACTTGGAAGGTTCATGCGAAATTATAAGCATGAAATACTCAACTCGAGAACTAAAAGGTACCTCTTTACTCAAGATAGGAATAGGGAACTCAATACTCAAGACTTAGAACTCGGATATACTACTCCTCTTGATGATACTCAATATATGGAATTCATGCGGAAGTTATCGGCATGAATAACTGAACTCAAAGGTTTAAGCAACTAGATGTGCTCATGTATATAGCTCTCTCATTCTCTTATTTACTTCCTCAAAACTTTAGTTCAAATCAATAATGGATCTCAAAGAATTCACAATTTAACTTAAAGACTTTCTTGAACTTTACTCTTAACTCTCTCTTGAATGTGAATTATGAATTCAAGAGTTTGGTTTCATGACATGGAGGATTTAGGTTATACTTTTGACTCATGAATACATACTCTTCACTCTTACACTCACTTGCTTGAGTCTTGAAAACAACTTACTAGAAGTTGTGGAAGACTCCTCAAAAGGGCTCAAAGGGACATTCTTAGTATGCTCGAAAGAATTCTCAAAACTTAACTCTCAAATCTACCTTGAATTTAAATTATGAATTCAAGGTTATGATCATGTTAGGACTGATTTTTAGTTTTTTAGAATTAACTTAGATTAGTTAGAACTGAAAAAGAGTGAAGGTGCACTTTAGACGAACTCAAACGGAGCAACCGACGGCAAACTGGACTGGAAAATGACCCTAGGGCTATGGGTAGCGCGGGGAGCCAACCCTGATGGACAGATATGGGGTTGGGGCGCTCTGGAAGACGCGTCGCGCCAGGCCCCAACCCAGAAAATTCTGCCGAGCACTTTTGCTCGTATTCTCACCCTAAATTGCCTAACTTCAAACGATTTCTTCCCTATCACTTGGATTAGATTACTTAACTTAATTAAACTCTAATATAATGGAAAAACACTAAAATTACTCAATTTGATCTCAAGAAATCATAAAAACTCCAACACAACAAGATTTGGAATGAACTTTAAGAACACCTTTCAAGAACTCATCAAGAACTCTAATCTTTAAACTTTAAGCATGAAATTTCGCTGAAAAAAATATATGATTGGTGTGTGGGTGAACTAAACCAACACTATGGAAGCTTACATACCTCTTAGGGATTAGACCCATGGTGAAAATCCGCAACTAGACTCAAGAATGTCGACGAAAGCCTTCATCCTTTCCTCTTATCTCCTCTTTTATATTCTTGCCTCTTCTTGAACTCTCAACTAAAGCTAGGTGTTTTTTAGGATTATAAAACTAAACCTAAAAGGATTAGACCCATAAATATGACTAAAAATGAGTTAAATATAATTAGTTAAGGAAAGAACCAAAATACCCCTCACTATTTTCGGCTAACTTTCCTTAACTAGACAGACTAATTTCAAAAGTTCATATCTCACTCATTCGAACTTGAAAATTAGCAAACTCGCGGCTTCAAAAATATAATTCAAAGATCTTTCCAATGGTATCTTGTAGCACACCTAACTCATCTTGGGCTGGGAGTTATGGTTGTTTAAAGTGTACCCAAAACTCATACTTAACTTAACTTGCAAATTTTCATATTTTTCCTATTTCCAATTTAATTATTTTTGGAACTCTTGGTGCTAAATCTAGTGAAATCACCTTAATACTTAAGAAATTTTAAATACCTTGGTAAATTCTTATTCACTACGATGAAGGGTTCGAGTCTTAGTTCAAAAACATTTCTGGGGTGTAGCTTTGAGATCATGGCGGCGTTAATTTATGAACTATGTCATTAGCATGTACTACTTGTCTATGTGATCTTTGTGAGGTCTTGATCACTTATGTGTATATGTTGAGTCAACCATGAATTCTCTTGGTTGATGATATGTATCTCTAGTAGGCAACAATGAAATTGTTATGTGAATTACCTTGTATTGAAGTATGAAGTTTCTTGTTGAATTATATGAAACTTGGGATGGTTTAGATGGTTGATTCTATAGTAGTGAGTAGAGTGACCTATAGTTGAATTGGTTGTACCTATGTTCTTCTTAAGTGATATGTTATATGTGATAAAGTGAAGTATTGATTTGTCCTGTTTTGGTAGACTTGTATCCCTTAGTTCATACCTATAGAATGTTAATATGGATTATATACTTAGTATGTTAAAGATCTTTAGTATTGTATGTGTGATTTACATATGACCTTGAAAATAGTGAGAAGGTAAATTATGTGGAACCTTCAACCAGGTTGGGAGGTGATGATATCCTTAAAGTTGACAGTTGTAATAGTATCCTTCTTGTGTGAATGGTGGAATTAGGGTTGATTGGCTTGAACGGCATGAAATCATCCTTATGGAAGTCATTGAGCTATCCTCATACCCTTATTAGGTAGCCGTAGTGCACCCTATTTTGTAAGGTGTAATGCGATTGGGTTATGAACTAGATATGGAACCTCTTCATATGCTCCTTTGTTGAAATACACCATTAGAACAAAGGAAAGCACCAAGTGAGTATGCTTGAGAAGTTTCTCTAATTCAGATGACTTTAGAGAACAAAGAAACCCTCGATATTCCTTAACCATGTGACTACATGGGATGTGTCCTCGTTCTACTATTGGCAAGTAGAACAACCCTCCATCAGGGTAGGGATTCATGACTTCAATTCCATGCATAGCTAGTATGGTCTATGTTGGTTATAGGATATTCTCATCATATGGGATACCTACTAGTGCTGGAGAAGTTCTATGATGTTTAGGTAGTGGTATGAGACGCTATCTAGACATTGCACGATTTGGCTTTGAAGATGTTGGTGTGTTAGTCCCTAGGTCTTCTCCAATACAATTATTTGAATGTCATTAATTGTTGAATGTCTCATAATGAACTAACCAATATAATGACTTCAATTGAAAGTTATGTTATTGAATAAGTACCTATCTAGAGTAACTTTAAGGATTGCCTAGTTAAGGTGTGGAGGGGGAATAGGCATGGTCTCTTCAAGTATTACCTAGGGAAGTCTTAAGAATAACTCTAGATAAGAAAAGTAATTAATGTAATGGGAATAACCTTATCCTAGCTAGTCTAAAGGATCTCTTAGGTGTGTGTGAAAGGATTGTATGGGCGGTCGCATCATAACTCACTCAAGTGAGCCTTAGAATTACCTTTGGTAGGATGATCTCATGTTTATGTGTTTCGATGTATTCTAGATGCTATCTTGTGATATGTGAATCATAGGTGAAGCTACTGTAAAGTTTACTGTATTGTCACTGTAAGTTACTGTAATTTTTATGTAAATTGGATATGACTTGTAATGTGTTCTAAATGTGACGTTTCGTATTTAAATATGATTCTTATATTATTTGTATGAAGTTTTAATAAAAAAGAGCATGTTTCTTACAAATGTCCATTTCTCATGATTTTATGCATTATGCCATATTAAGTTCATGTATTGTACTAATTCTATACTTTTTATCTCTATCTAAAGGTGTGGCTAGCAAGCGAGGGGTGTCTTGAAGAAAGATTGGAATCTAGTAACCGTTCAAGAAAAGTTGGGGTATGTCCTCACTCTATTCGAGGACATTACCATCTTTGGACTTCTTTCATTCAAAGTATTGTAATAAATAGTAGATTTCTATATTTTGATTGTATGTGTCGTGTCCCAAATATACTTGAGTCTAAGGATCGCATATAACGAGACTTAGTGTTTTTCTATTGTTTTAATATGAAATATATTTTATGATGTTATTCGTGTGAAATTTTTTAATTCATCACTACTTGTCATACATGAATGCACGAATGATTTCTAAGTGCTTTTAAAACACCTCCGACAGGTCAAGTACGTCGTGTCCCACCCAATGGTTTCTCTAAATTCTAGGGTGTACTTTCGGGGTGTGACAAGGTTGGTATTAGAATAGGTTATGAAGTAGTACTTACGAATTGAAAATTCTCAAAAAGCCACGTCTAGTAGAGTCTTGTCCATTGGTGTGAGTCACGACACATCCTTGAGCGAGAGGCTATTGGACGATAGAGTTTCCGTTATTTTCTACTCTTGTGTCATGCCGTAGAGTAAAAAGTTATTAGTGTCCTTCTTAACGTTTTCCCTTGTGTTTTTAGGAAGATGAATACTAGAAGAATGACAACAAGGAGGGCTAAAGAAGAGAGGGTGAATGATGAAATTCGTCCTCAAGTTGAGAAAGTTGAGCAAGTTCTCCAAGGTGGACAATTTCCACAAGGTGCTCAAGATTCTCAAGTTCCTATTGTGGAAGGAGGTAATGAGGTTCCCTTGGATACCCCGGACATGACTAATGGTGAGATCAAAGAGGATCTACTTGCTTTATCCCGAGTAGTGACTACTCATGTGACTAGGGATGTTAGGCCTAGTGTGAATGCTTTGGAGAGTACCATGACCTTTTGGTTGAGGGACTTTGTGAGGATGAATCCTCCTATCTTTCAGGGATCTAAGGTGGGAGAGGATCCCCAAGAGTTTCTTGATTGTGTGTACAAGGTGTTGAGTGCCATGGGGGTGAATTCTAGGGAAGGTGGAGTTAGGTTCGTACAATTGAGGGATGTTGCTCAAGTGTGGTACACTCAATGGAAAGATAATAGGCTGGTTGAGTCGTGTCCCATAGAGTGGGAATAGTGTAAGGAGGATTTTTTGGAGAAGTAATTTCCCCATGATATGAGGGAGGTGAAGGTTGAAGAGTTCATTAATCTCATGCAAGGCGATATGAGTGTTGAGGAGTATTCCTTGAAGTTCACTATGTTGTCTTGGTATGATCCATCCTTGGTGTCTAACCCAAGGAATGAGAGGAGTAGGTTTGTAACCGGTCTTACCGACCTTGTGAAAGAAGAGTGTCGTATGACCATGCTCATAGTGACATGAACTTATCTAGGCTTATGGTGTATAATCATTCCATTGAGTAGTCCAAACTTGGTCGAATTGCTAGAAACTTTAAGAGGGGTGGATCTAGTGTGCAAAACTAACCTAGGTTGAATGAGAGGGCTCCAATGCAAGATAGATCTAGTGATCCTAAGGTCAAACTTGAGAAGGGTAATGGTTCTCAAAATGTTAAGCCTACTTGTACAACTTGTGGGAAGAAGCATTATGGGAAATGTCTAGTAGGTACCGGGAATTGCTTTGGTTATGTTAAGGAATGACATAACGTGAGATATTGTCCTTCTATTCCGGCTAGAGGAAGAGAGGGAAAGCAAGTTCGTCCAAATGTCCCAGAAGGAGATGTTCCAATGGAAGAATCACTTCTATGCACTCTGGGCTAAGGCATCAAAGCCGGATGATGAAGATTATGCTTGTAAGTTATTGTTTTCTCTCTTTAGATGCTATGAGTTCCTTCTATGTGGGGGAGTATAGTGAGTAGTAGAGTTGTGAATTGTTGTATCTTCTCTTCTATTCAATTCAAGATTGAGAGTTATAAAGTCGCATGTTGCATGTTGCATTGTGTTTACGAGTCTTGTTTGAATTGAATTTTATTGATTCTTATATTGTGAATTGCATGAGGTTATGTTTATGTTGTAAATTGAGTTTATATGGTTTATCTTTCCTATTGTCATGCTTTTATCATCAATTGCCTAAAATTGCATTTTTGAGAAATTTGAATATGTTCACTGTAAGGAATTTGTAGTCACAGTGAAGATTTTTGAAAAAAATGAATACATTGTTCTTTTGTGGAAGATGGAACTTCCTTAGTAAATTGAGGCTTGAAAGTAAAGTAATCCACTGCCCCAAGGACCAAGGACCGTCATAAGGGTCGTGAACCACCTTCACGGTCCGTGAAGTTGGCCGTGGTCACTGGGCGGGCTGTCCAAAAATGTGATTTCCAAATGATTCCTATTCGAGTTTTTATTAATTGGGGTTTATTTTAGAAGGTTTATATCATTAATATAAATATTTTCAAGCCTTAAAACTTTCCTATAACTCATTATTTGAAGACGCCAAATCAAAACCCCAAAGTTCTCTCTCAATCAATTCCTCCATTGTTGAAACATCAAGTTTCAAGGAAGAGGACGAACTTTCTCAAGGTTTTCAACCAAATTTCGTGGGTTACTTCTAATCAAGGTATGGTTATTCATCCTTGAATATTTTTTCTTCAAGGATCCTACCTTCAAAGTATTTTCCAAAGATTTCTCAAAAGATGAATTGTCTTATTTTGACATCTATCCCTGGATTCTTGCATAAAACGTTTTGGATGATTGTATATTGATTGAATTTATGTTAATTTGATGATTTTAGCCTAAAATTTCTATGAACCTATGCAATTCATGAAACCCTAGTTTTGACTATTTCATGGGTGAATTGATTATTCCTTAATGCTATTGAATTCTTTTGTAGTTTGATTAGGGCTATTGAATTATTAAAGAATCATGCTAGAATTGTAAGTAGGACGCCCTAATTTGATAAATTCATGTTATTTAATCTTTTATTCATTTTCTATTGTAATTATTGGATTCAATTGGTGACTATGGCTATTCGTAAGAGCCTTTGTATATTGAGTTGGTTGAATTGGCTATGGATTGGAGTTGTGAGATTGGATTGGTGGTATGTAGACCTAACTTTGTGTATATTCTGTAGTATATGTCTTATATTATGATGATGTTTCGTATGGTCCACTTATAGTAGCGGTGCTGATGTGCTATAATTGTAAATAATGTGGCCTCGTCGGCATTACTTTATGAATTGTGAAACAATAAGGCCTCATCGATGTTACTTTATGAACTATGGAATTAGCATGTACTACTTGTCTATGTGATCATTCTGAGGTCTTGATGACTTATGTGTATATGTGGAGCCAAACCATGAATTCTCTTGGTTGATGATATGTGTCTCTAGTAGGCTATAGTTAAATTGTTATGTGAATTACGTTGTATTGAAGTATGATGTTTCTTGTTGAATTATATGAGACTTGTGATGGTTTATATGGTTGATTCCAAAGTAGTGAGTAGGGTGACCTATAGTTTACTTGGTTGTTCCTATGTGCTTCTTAAGTTATATGATATATGTGACAAATTGAAGTATTGGTGTGTCTTGTTTTGATAAACTTGTGTTCCTTACTTGATACATATAGAATGTTAATACGGATTCTTGACTTAGTATTATAAAGCTCTTTAGTATTGTATGTGTGATTGACATGTGACCTTGAACATAGTGATAAGGTCAATTATGTGGAACCTTCAACCTAGTTGGGAGGTTATTATATCCTTGAAGTTGAAAGTTGTAATGGTATCCTTTTTGTGTGAATGGTGGACTTAGCGTTGAATGGCTGGAACGACATGAAACTATCCTTAAGAAAGTCATTAAATATCTCTTAGCCATTGTAGGTAGCCTTAGTGGACCCTCTTTGGTAAGGTGTAATGTGATTGGTTTTTGAACTAGATATGGAACCTCTTCATATGCTCCTTTATTGAAAATACTCTATGAGAACAAAGGCTAACACGAAGTGTGTTTGCTTGGGAAATTTCTCTAACTAGGATATCCTTAGAGAACAAAGAGACCTTCAACATTCCTTAACTATGTGCCTACATGGGATGTGTCCTCGTTCTAAAATTGGCAAGTAGAACAACCCTCCATCGGAGTTGGCTTCATGACTCTGGGTTCCATGAATAACTAGTATGTTTAATGTCGGTTACTGCCTATTCTTATCATATGGGATACCTACTAGTGCTGGAGAAGTTCTATGATGTTTAGATAGTGCTAGGGGACGCTATCTAGACATTGCACGATTTGGCTTTGAAGATGTTCGTTTGTTAGTCCCTAGGTCTTATCCAAGACTATTATTTGAATTTCCTTAAGTGTTGAATGTCTCATAATGAACTAAGGAAGATAATGACTTTAATAGAAGTTATGTTATTGAATAAGTAACTATCTAGAGTAACTTTAAGGATTGCCTAGTTAAGGTGTGGAGGGGGAATAGGAATGGTCTATTCAGGTCTTATCTAGGGAAGTCTGAAGAATAACTCTAGCTAGGAAAGGTAATTAATGTAATGGGAATAACCCTATCCTAGCTAGTCTAAAGGATCTCTTAGGTGTGTGTGAAGGGATTGTATGGGTGGTCGCATCATAACTCACTCAAGTGATCCTTAGAATCACCTTTCGTAGGAGTATCTCATGTTTATGTGTTTTGATGTATTCTTGATGCTATCTTGTGATATGTGAATCATAGGTGAAGCTACTGTGAAGTTCACTGTATTGTCACTGTAAGTTACTGTAATTTGTATGTAAATTGGATATGACTTGTAATGTGTTCTAAATGTGACGTTTCGTATTTAAATATGATTCTTATATTATTTGTATGATGTTTTAATAAAAATAGCATGTTTATTACAAATGTCCGTTTCTCGTGATTTTATGCATTATGTCATACTTAGTACATGTGTTGTACTAATTCTATACTTTTTATCTCTCTCTAAAGGTGTGGCTAGCAAGCGAGGGGTGTCTTGAAGCAAGCTTGGAATCTAGTAACCGTTCAAGCAAAGTTGGGGTATGTCCTCACTCTATTCGAGGACGTTATCATCTTTAAACTTCTTTTATTCAAATTATTGTAATAGATAGTAGATTTCAATATCTCGATTGTATGGACCGTGTCCCAAGTATACTTTAGTCTAGGAATCGCATATAATGAGACTAAGTGTTTTTCTATCGTTTTAGCATGAAATAAATTTTAAGATGTTATTTATCTGTATAGTTTTAATTTCGCACTACTTTGCATACTTGTATGCAATGAATGATGTCTAAGGGCTTGTACAAGACCTCCGAGAGGTCAAGTACGCAGTGTCCAACCCAAAGGTTGCCCTAACTTCTTTGGTTTACTTCCGGGGTGTGAGAACGTTTGTACGAAAACATTTACTAAATATGTAAGGCAATAGCATATATAATATGACGACTGAAATGAAATCAAATATAAATATATGAATGCCTATATCAACAGGGAAGACCACATTTGTTTACTCTTGTGAGATCATGTAAGTTACATTATTTTCTTTACTTTTATGTATGTTATAATATTTGTAAAGAATGTGATACAAGTGACCAGCTGATCAGTGGTAGAAGAGGATGACCCATGCCAGGCCTTTTAATCCCTGAGATGCAGTCCTTATAAGTACAATTTGGGTTTTGCCTATACTAGGCTTTCCCCCCTGAGTTGACACCCTTCTATACCAATAGGGATCCGACCATGCTAGGCTTTCGCCCATGAGCTGCCACCCTTATGTACTAGTTGGGACCGACCCATGCTACGCATTTTCCCCTTGGCTGCTATTCGTAATTATACAAATTGCTTCACTTAAATTATATAATATTTGAGATTGTTGTTTATAAATTCATAACTCTTTAAGATCACCGGTCCACCCCTTAAGGGCATATTGTCTCTCGATTGGACGTACCAAGTTTGGGCCACATCTTTGAGTTTATAAGTGGCTAACTCGACCTTCTCACTAGTAGTCAATCCCATAGAAAATAGGAACTTGTAGGTTTCATCAATGAACTCTTGGTGTGTGTTCCTCAACTTTGGACCCATAGAAAGTAGGGGTATTCAATCTAGTGAAATACCTCAAACGGGAGGCCATGGTGACAACATGTTGGTTTCCTCGGGGTACAACCTCCCGGTTAGCTTAGGCCGTCATGGCTTGTGCTTGAGTAGTGACGGATTGTGCTTGTGTAGTAATGGCTTGGGCCATTTGGAGAAAGGCTGCCCTTATGTCGCCATCTGTCATAGGTTGAGGATTGACCGGATCTTGGTCATCATTAGCAACTTCTTCTAGAGGAGGGACTTGATTGCCTCAAGGAGGAACTCCT
This sequence comes from Solanum lycopersicoides, assembly GCA_022817965.1. Classification (NCBI taxonomy): domain Eukaryota; kingdom Viridiplantae; phylum Streptophyta; class Magnoliopsida; order Solanales; family Solanaceae; genus Solanum; species Solanum lycopersicoides. The sequence continues at coordinate 19,143,960 of CM040627.1, forward strand.
GCATTGGCAATCTCTTCATCAAGTTTTCGAGCGGCTGTTCTTTGAGTATTCATTGACTATAATCACAATAAAAGGATTACATGCTAAAGGAACATAGAGCCAAGATTCTAGAGGCATGATATTGGATTTTAATGAAAGTGAGAGTTTCCTAAGCATCATATAGTTTCCTATTCATATGTGTGGAGCGCTGCACAATTATGAGTAAGAATCTTCATAGACGTTGTTAAGTGAGACATCGACTCTAAAGATATTCAACCTCATGATCTGTTACCAAGTTTGTCACATCTAGGAAGCACCCCCTAGACGTAACTGGCGTCGGCGTCCTCGAAGAGGACTAAGACTAACCTCTTAGCTTACATCATTACATTCATATGTTAAAAATGCGAAAAATTTAAAACTTTTCTTCTATCTATCATGAGATTTACATACACCTCTCGCATACACATAATATATTCATATCAAGTATACATAGACCCTTCGTAAAAGAAGATTACATAGTCTTCTACTGTTATTGCACACACACACATATATATATATATAAGATATAACATAGTCTTAAAATCGGATGCCTCATCTCATAACCATCTAAACAAGAGTATATCAATTGGGCATACCCATACATCAATGTAATAAACCCAAATATAGGCTATACAATCTTTAGTACTCAAATGAAAAGGAAAGAACTAGAAGTCTTATAACTAGAAAAACATCAATAGCATGATAGTGGCATTGCCCTCAGAATGTGAGGACCTACCCAACTTGGATGAGTAAGAATTCCAAGTCTTCCTTCAAAGTCGTCTCAAAAGACCTTAAACGACCGGAACCTAAAATGTTGGAGGAAAGGTAGATAATGGAGTTAGTACATCACTTGTACTAAGTATGAGACCATTTGCACACACAACATAGAAAGCATGCTAAAATGGGAAATTTCATTAAAGTATGCTATTTCACTTTGAAAAGCCTTATGCACATTCAAGAACCAATGCAAGTCAACAATACACATTCATTAAGTCAATACCATGGACATCACAAGACCAATCAACACTAAGTCTAGTCAAGTCAACATTCATATCAACATACTAGATCACATATTCAATACAACTCTATCATCAAGTCATAACTTCATCAAGCATATATAAGAGTTCATAATAACATAACCAAAGCAAGACCATTACATATAGACCCTCATTAAGTCAACTGGTGCAATGACTATGGAAGGCCTCATAACCTTACTCAATCAAGTAAACCCAACAAGGACCATAACCAATGTCCAACTTCACATATCATATCAAAATTAATAGTATATAACATCATACTTTTGCAATAGAGACCAAACACATCTTCATAAGTGAAACCATCATCATTATGTATCATCAACATGTAAGATCATCATATACATATCATTTACATTTATAAGCACTTACATACATAAGAACATCCTTCTAAGACATCCTTCAAGGCTAACTAGTGCAATGTATAGGTAGAGTCCCATACCCCTACCTAGACTAAGTTAAACCCCTAAAGTAATCCTAGTTAGATTCATTCATTACTTCATTTTTACCATTTGGTAACATCTTGCCTTAACATACATAGACCACCTGAGCTAATGTGGAATCTGGTGTCATGGAACCCTACACTGAAAGAAGGTGGACTACTTGCCAAGGTAGTACCAAAACATGAACATATCTTCTTTTGTGCATCCACTAGCTAGTATTCCTATGGGGGCAACATAGTTCAAGAACTAGGAGACGTAGTTGGGACCCTTTTTATGCTACATGAATTATAATCTCCAATCTCAAGAGTACATTAGTGATCCTACCTTCCCTATGTGGGAAGGGACACTCCTCACTCTAGTTCACTCGGTGCTAAGGTAGAGTCCCTTTTGAAATGTCTTTAATACCTTTATTAATTATCATAGCTTAACGTAGGTCATAGGGTCTATCCCCTATATATTCATCATCGTAGCTCAATAAAAATTGCATGAGTATTGTTCTTTCATTACAATTCATACATGTGAAGTTATCACATTTACACATTCATATCATGATAAGGCACATTATTAAGTTATCACCGTCCTTACAACATTTACATCTTAGCCAACATATCACAACACATAGTTAGGACATTTCAACTCAACATCATTCCAACCCTATTAATCTTAATATAAGGTATACTTCAATACAACATCGTCACTTAATCACACGTAACCATTATTGAAGTAAAGAGTTGAGATAATAAGTCTTACCCCAAATCTTCTTCATAAATCATCATCAAGGTCTTATCATAGACCATTAAAACTCAACCCAAAAATGGGTGTAATATCACAAAACAAGAGTAACCAACATAATAAGAAGTCAATTGAATCACTATACAATAATTTATCACTGGTTCATAGCTTGGAATTAGAGATTAGGTCAAGTTCTTGATCTACTTTACAACCTAGGTCAATTACACAAGAACTAGCATAATTTGATTACAATATATCACAATCTACTCATAAATATCCTAATAAAAATCTAGTATAGCAATTCACACACTAACTAAGTCAATTGTACCAATACTATAAAATTGAATTCAACACCACAACCTAGGGTTAAGAGGAAAATATCATCTTCAATAAACTAGGTTAATTCATGAAGAATTAGTATAATGTAGTCATAATACATGTTAATATACTTAAAATAACCAAAAGGATTCATAAACAAAGCAATTCACAAGATCAATATTGTATTGGAAGTAAACTCACTTGAATTTCATATTTTTTAAATCAATTTGATGGAACACTTTGTTGAAAGAGATACCAAAGGTGAAAGGAATCTCATACCTTGTTAACTGATGAATTTTGATGGAGAAACATGACCTTAGCAGCTCTAGAACCCTCCATTACCTTGTCTTTTATTGTGTTCTTCTACTTGGCAGAGAGAAATAAGAGAGAAGGAAGAGCAATTGGGTTTTGGGAATTATGAGGGCTTAGGTAAGTTTAATTAGGTTAGGGTATTTATATAGGTCATTAAACAACATAATTAGACCTCCCTTAACCCCTAAATAATTAACTAACCACCTAATTAATTAATTTGTCTAACTTAAAAACGTGCAGAAAATCAGTGAGCTCATAGACGAAGCCTCGACAGATGGGTCGTCTGTCAAACGACGGCAAAGGGACCAAATGTCCTGTTGGTCCGTTGTTTTTGTCAGAGACTGTCCAAAACAGTCCCTTCTCCAATTTGGCTATGGGACCATTGACGGTGGCCATCGATGCCTCGTCGATTGGACGATGAGTTGTCGCTTGTAACCTTCGTTGACACTGCCTTTTGGAAGCTTTTGCCAACTTGCAAGGGTCCTCTTCAAGGGCCCTTGGTTGGTACTTGGTATATATTACCTAGACGGTTCGACTATAAACTAACTCTAATACGTTTTAGACACCTTACCATAAAATTTCATCATTTTCCGACTCCTAAAACTTAGTCAAATAGGCTAAGGCACACTAGCACCTCTTTGAACTAGTTTCTGGAAGTCACGGACGTTCCTTGACGTTTTGATTCTAAAACTTCCTAAATGACTTATATACACTGGAAATGAATTATAAACAGTGTTCCTACTCCTATAATCTCATTTAAGGCTCTAGATTAGGCTTTAGACTTATGGAGTATTACAATGAACTATGGGGAGGGGGAAATATTTTTAGCTATTTGGAGATAGTACGCTGCCACTATGTACCTTTACTAGGAATAGAGCTTAGGGAATTCACTTATTGTATTAATCGCAAGTATTCGATTTCATGCCAAAGAACATTGAATCATATAGCCTTACATACCTTAATTTCTGACCAATACAACTATCATGATTCAGCCTCCCTTTTTGGGTGTTAATCTATAGCATAACTCATGATTAAGATATTGTTAGCAGATAATCACATTAAGACCCTCGAATAACAGTAGCTAAATACTTGACAGGAAGTAGGCCCATACAAACCTTACACAAAGGGTGAGCCATAACATCCTTCTTCTATCCATTAATACTATTTCATACATCCTTTGCCAAGATACCCAAATTCCCCAAACAATAATATACATAAGGCAGCTACTATCATTCCCTCAAAATCTTTCAACATAATAGGACAATATTGACTCAAGGATTTATCACCATCCACGAGTTTTTGATAAATATATATACAAAATTCTCCACCCAAACCTGTATTTAAAGAGAGCAAAAAATTGGTAGTAGTCTTACCTTAATTTCTTGAAATTTATCCTCTAAACTTATACTTCAAGAACTGAAAGTTTCCTTCAATCTTTTACTTTAAAAGGGGACAATAATCAGGAAACCTAAGTTGTTTTAAGGATGCTGTTTGAAGCCAAGAGAGACCAAGAGAGAAACTTAAGAAATATTAACATCTTGCAAGTTAAAAATGGAGAAAAAAATCTGATATTTATCCCTTTAAAAGGGAGGTGTTATGGCCGACTTTCTTGGCCAATTTTGGGTCATATATTATCAAGTAGGTTACCCACCTACATGGCCTTTTAACTTGGTCCTTTGGGGACTTCAACACTTGTTGGGACTTACTGCCAATTAATCCTTTATTCTTGTCAATTTGGCCCATAATTAATATAAGTAGGTGATCCACCTACTTGGACTTTTCACTTGGGCCTTTTTTTTGGACTTAATACTATTGGGGCTTGGTTGTACATTTTCCCCTTATTCTTATACTAAACTTGGTCCAGAGTAATTCAAGTAGGTGGTAGTGTACTTGGACCAATTACATGGTAAAAAAAGAGTCTTAGTAGGTGATGCACCTTCTGGGTTCTTTGGAATGGTCAGTAAGTCAAAATAGGTGATGCACCTACTTGTCACCTACTAGCTTAATTGAATCAAGCAAGAAGCTCATATATTTTATTCCATTTTCTAAATATTAATCCATTTTTCTTCAACTTTGCACTTAACTTTTAACTTTAAACTCAATTACGATCTTACTATCCCTAGTTAAATACTTCCATCGGAGTTAACTTGCAGTACACATTCTCAAATGTGCAAGGTGTTACATCACCTTCCGAGCTAGTTTAAACCAACACGTATCATAAAAGAAACATGGTCCCTAGCCTTCACTATCAGGCTATGTCAAGTATCACATGAATAGAACTAGCATATACATAATACAGGCTGTTACACATGTCTGCGAGGCAATAGGACGATAGAGTTTCCCGTTTTCTCTATTCTTGTGTCGTGCCATAGAGATTAAAAGTTACAAGTGTCCTTTCTTAATCCTTTCTCTTTTGTTTATAGGAGATGAATTCGAGGACACCGGCTAGTAGGGTTGATTAGGGGTGGTGATTAGGGAAGTTCCTCCCCGAGGTGATCAAGTCCATATAGTGTGTCAAGGAAATGAAGTTCTGATGGTTCCCCCAGATTTGACTAATGTGAATATTATGAGCTCTACTTATCCTAGCTCGAGCCATGACATCTCATATACCTAGAGATATTGAGCCTAGAATGAATCTTCTTTTGAGTACCATGACCTTGAATGTTCTTTTGAGTACCATGACCTCTATATTGGGGGACTTTGTGAGGATGAATCCTCCTATCTTCCTTGGTTCTAAGGTTGGAGAAGATCCCCAAGAGTTTCTAGATTGTGTGTACAAGGTTTTGAGTGCCATGGGGTGACTTCTAGGGAGAAGGCGGAGTTCGCTTCATACCAATTGAGGGAAGTTTCTCAAGTGTGGTACACTCAATGGAAAGACAACAGGCCAGTTGAGTCGGGTCCCACAGAGTGGGAAGATCTTAAGGAAGCTTTCTTAGAAAATTACTTTTCCCGTGAGAGGAGGGAGGTGAGGATTGAAGAGTCCAAACTTAGGAGGAGCACAAGGAATTTGCATAGGGGTGAATCTAATGAGCAAAACCAACCTAAGTTTAGGAATAGGGCTCCAAATCATGATGGTACTAGTGATCCTAAGGTCAAGATTCGGAGAGGTGGTGGTTCTCAAGTTCTTAATCCTACTTGTTCTACTTGTTGGAAGAAGCACGTTATAAGTGTCTAGCCGGTACCGGTAATAGCTTTGTTTGTGGTAAGGATGGTCATAAGGTGAGGGATTATCCTACTAATGCGGCTAGAGGAAGAGAGGCCAAACAAGTTCCTTCTAATGCTCTGGATGAGGATGTTGGTAAGTTATAGTTTTCTCACTTGAGTTTTTATGGGTTCTTTCAAAGTGGGGTAGTATAGTGAATAGTTGGGTTGTGAGAGTTGTCTCTTCTCTTCTCTTCTATTCTATTAAAGCTTAAGAGATAGAATGTCATAATATTATGTTGCATTTGTTTAGGAGTCTAAGTAAAAATGAATTTCATTGATCTCCTTGCATTGTGCATTTCATGAGGTAACATTTATATGGTAAAATGAGTTTATATGATTTTGTCTCTCATATTGTCATGACTTTATAATTAATTGTTTAAAAGTTGTATTTGATGAAATAATAAACATGCTTCACTGTAATGTACTTGAAATTCTTGCTAAATTGTCCTTTCAAGAGAATTACTTATATTCTGCTTAGAAATTATGCATATGAGCATGTTAATGTGTGGAGAAAAAAGTTCCTCATATATGAAATGAAAAACAAATATGATTCCTATTGCATGATGAGTTGTAGATGTAGTTCCTACTTTCTGGTTGTGTTTTGAGTCTCTTGATTATGTGGAGTTGATGTTATTACCATCTATGTGTATAGAATGTGATCTGGTACGGTTATAATCTGCTAGTCTTGAGTCTATACTCTTGAAAGTGTTTAGAGTGTGGCAAGTTTTATTTGAAGACAAATGTTGTCCAAGTGGGAGAGAATGTAATGCCACTAAAATAAACTAGGTGAAACTAGATCCTAACATGTGTGTCATTAGGTTTTAAAGTCCTAAAATGGTTAATTATTATGTAAATAGGCAGTGTGTAAATTTTGGATGAGTTTGGAGGTCAAACGTCCAAGAACGTCCATGACGTTTGGAAGATAGCCTTGACACGTGCTTGTGTGTTCTAGCATGCCTTAGTATGTTTTACTTGTTCATTTGGGTTAAAAGTGATGGTATAGGTTCCTAACTTCTAGATGAACGTGTTTGAGGTTTACATGTCCAGGCAAGACTCCCCAAAGATCACCTAAGGGTTCTTGAGGAGGACCCAACTTGTGGCTTGAAACTGCCAAAAAGTAGCCCCAACCAACGATGCAGAAAGGACGCCTCGTAGTCTAGTTGACGCCTCGTTAATGGGGGGAAGTTGCTCCACAGTTGGTGTATGAGCTTAAGCCCCCAAAGAAGAGTCTGTGACCAAAATGACGGTTGCTAGAACGGCTCGTTGCCTGGTCAATGCCAAGTCGATGGACTCGTCGTTTGGCACCTGCAGATATTTTGCAGGTGTCTCGGCCAAGTGAGGGACAATTTGGGTAATTCACCTAGCATTCTAAAAATATATTGGGCTGTTTCTTAAGGTATTTTTCTGTATTTTATGTGACTTTATAAGTCTAGAAATTGAATAGGAATTCATTATTGAAAATCAAAATCGAAGACCCCAAATAGAATCCTGTAGAACTCCATTGAAGGTTCAAGCAAGGTTGAGGCTAAGAGCTTGATTTATCAATTGGATTTTTATTATTTTAGTATATTTTTTTCATATAAGGTATGATCCTTCATCCTTGAATCTTCTTTCTTTCATGGATCAAAGTTCAAATGTTTTTCAAAGCTCATCAAAAACATGAATTCTTCTATTTTGAATTCTAGCCATGGGTTTGTAAGGACACTCGAAATGAATTAAGTTTCTTAGAGCCTCACATGTGTCTAAAAAGGTTTAAAATATATTAAATAAGTGTTTTAAAGTATGCATGCTTGATTTGAAGTCATTCAAGGTCAAACGTCTAAGAACGTCGGATGACGTTTGATAGTTAGCCTTGAGACGTGCATGCATGTCTTTGTGTGTCTTGACTTCTTTTACGTGTTCTTTTGGTTGAAACTTATATGGAATGTACCTAAAATGAGTATATTTACGTTTCAAACGTACGGGTACAACTCGCCAAGGGCCCTGCAAAAGGCCCTCAAGGAGCACCCAAAAGGCTTCCTGGCCTTGGCAGTGTCTACCTACGCCTAGAAAATGACACACCGTAGGTGTGGTGACGCCCCGTCGATGGTGGACATCGTTCATACTTAGTCTAGGATCCAAAGCAACCAACGCCAAGCCTCATACCCAAACGGTGGCCGCCAGAACGGCCCGTCGATGGGCCTACATGGAGTAGGTTGCTACGTCGATGCAACCTATAACTCCAACTACCAGGCGCACTATTTCATTAAGGGATGAATGGTAAATTCACCCCACTTCCTAACCTGACCCTAGGCGGTTAATTTGGGTATTTTTGGGTATAATATGTTTATTTACAACATAAAAATCCCATTCCGAAATTCCTTCTTCAAATTAGACTTTGCCTCACAAAAAGAAACATCTCTAGAAACCTCCATTGGAGATGAAGCTCAAGAACATCCATGGTGATGGATTCTCAAGCTTTCTTCATGAATATTTTGTTGTTTATTCCGACAATGAGGTATGGTGATCCTTCATCTTTAGATAACCTTCCATCTAAAGAGTTCCTTCAAAGCTTTTCAATGAGAGTTTATGATCAAATTTCTATCTTCAATATAGCCATGGGTTCTTTCTCAAATTGATTTCAAAAGCATGCTTATGATGAATTGATGTTTATGTACTGTTTTAAAGTTAATCTCAATCCAATTTCGTGATGAACCCATGATCCTTCCAATTCTCAAATCAGCCTATGTTATGGGCATTGTGATCTTGAGTATATGTTAACTGATTTATGATTCTAGTATGTTGAATTAGCTATTGCTACTATTTTTTATTCAAATTGATGGTGAATTGATGATGAGTGATCAATGTGGATCAACGTTTGATGATTTGGTAAGATTGATCTATGTTCTTCTATCCTCTATAGATTGATAATGCAATGTACATAATGTTATCTTAATTCTAGGATAGATGAAGAATGATTTCGTTTATGTTAAGATACTTTTAGCTAATTCCCTATACTTGAATTTTTGATGAAATATTAGTATTTATTAAAGATGAACAAAGGTTTATGAATTGGTAAGATAGCCCTATTCCTCTACTTTTCTATAGAATTGCTACTTAATTGACCTCGGATGGCATTGTGTGGTATGGTCCACTTATGGTGGAGTTCTTTACTTCTTGTCAATATATATGTGATGTGATCATGTCCTTGAAGGAAATTGAATTCTGAATGAGTGGTGGTGATGATCACCCAATGTGAAGCATATGCCTGGTATTCCTTCTAGTTATGATCTAGGTTGTATTTTTATTGTTGTAATCATGTCTATGACTATGTTAGGGTAGGTTTAGGTGCTGCCATTGATGAGTTATAATTGTTAATGACCCCTTACCTATGTACGCCTACATTAACGTGTGATTATCTAATGTTAGGAGTCTTGGATGCAATGTGAAGTTGTCTTGTCTCCTATGCTAGTATGTGATGTCTGGTCTATGCTTGAAGGTGCATTATAGTCTTAAGAGGGTGGCTGCTTCAATATATTTTTGATAGCAATTATGTGATAATGTGGACCAATGTACACACATTTACACCTCATATATGCTTATAAGTAGTATAGGTTCATGGTGTCTAATGAAAGAATATTCTGATATGCACTTATGTCTACTACTATGCATGTATAGTATATGTCCATGAAGATTATTATTTATCCCTTAAGTCGGATGACTTGATAGGTGTACTAGTATGGACATGGGTTTGGGACCTTTTCTATGCATTGCACATGGGTGCCTTGGTAGGATAGTTCCTAGGTTTGTGATCTATGTACATGAATATGAATGAATGAGTGTGATATGAATATTATTTATATGCCATGATTTCAAGTATGTGATATGATGAAGTATCAATATGCATATTGTCTAAATGTGTGTATATGAAAGGATTTCTCATATACTTACACCTATACTCTTATGCATGAATGAAATGAAGTATGAACATGTGTGATCTAAGGGTGTTTATGTGAAAGGTTTGCTCACATATATGTATACAACACATGAAAACATGTCAATTATGCATGTATGATGATCTAGTAAATAGAGGGACTCTTGAAAGGTGTTCGCAAGGGTATCCTAAACTAGATGGTGCTTGAATATGCTATGTTCATATGAAAGGTTTTATCACATGATATAGGTTGATGAAATGACTCTCTCATCTATGACCTATGAGCTAAGCATATGAAGGTTTAACTCTCCTAAAGCCTATGTCTTATAAAGTAATAATAATAAAGGCTTTTCAATAAAGGTAACTTAGCTTAGCACCGAGTGAACTTCAAGTTGAGGGGTGTCCTTTCTAATGTGGGAAGGTAGGTTCACCATAATTCTCATGAGGTGGATAACGATGATGCCTCAATATCCATGAAGAGGGTTTCCGTATATAAACTATTCTTTTCCCATAGGATCAAGCAAGTGATATCACCTAATATGCTAGAATGATGTTAATGTTCTACTTTGGCAAGGTAGATCACCTTCCCTTGGTGTAAGGCTCCAGAACACCAAATTCCATGTTTAGAACCCATGGTCTTAGTGTAGGTTAAGTCTATAGTTTCCCTAAAGTAAAATGGACAATGAATGTAAAGTAAGGACCCTAACTAGGATAACCTAAGGGAAGTTGCTTAGTGTAGGTGAGGGTATGGACTTTACCTATGCATTGCACAAGTAGCTCTTTAAGGAGTTATAGGAATGTTTTCTATTGATTATAATTATATTTATGTCCTTATGAATGACATTGTAGTATTGTCTACTTTTTAAGATGACATGCATGGTATGAGCCCTAATGAGTCTATATGGTGTGGTCTTACCTTATATGCATAATGTTGGTCTTATTAACTATATGATGAAGGTCTTACTTGGTATGTATGAAGTGTCTATACTTGTCTTGTTGATGTGTGAAATAAATGATATGCTTGCAGTCTCTGGACGAGTTTACTAAGTATGTGTGAGGTTATGGGACTTCACATGTACATTGCACTGGAATGCTTAGAATAAGATTGTGAGTAAGGTCTTATGATGTTTAAGTTATGTGAAGTCTAAATATGCTATTATTTGACGAATGCCTCTTATGATGATATTGGTAAGTCTTGACTTGTTGTGGATTTGTAATGAGTTCTTCAATGTTGTCCATAAAGTATGTTGGGTCAAATGTGAAGTATATGTCTTAGTATATGAAATAGTTCTATGCATGTATGTATTGATTAATGAATGTTGTGTGTATGAATTCCTAGTGGCCTTAAGGTGATTCTTGAGTATGGATAGTGTAGTGGGACATTATCTATACATTGCACCAAGTATCATTAGAGGGTTACTTGGGAAGTTAAGGAATTAAGAAGAAAGAGAGTTTACTGTGAAATGAGAAATAAGCTTTATGTAACTTGAAACGAGCTTACTGTAAAGTGATGTCATTTATGCCTTAAATGCAATGTGTGGTTTTATGTGATGTTACGACTATTGTATATGACTAAACTAAGTATATGAATTGTGTGATGCTTATGGTAATAAAGTTTTAAGAAGTTTTCACAAAAAGGCATGATTCATGGTTTCAAAGTAAAATGTCCCTTTTAAATGAACGTTTTTGCATGGTTTCCATACTTAGTGGATTCTTGTACTAACACCCCCTTTTTACAAAAAGTGTAGGTTATGGATGCTTAAAGGAAGTCTCTAAGGTGAATGTCTTGATATGTGATTCCCAAGCTCAATGAAAGGGAACCTTAAGTTGAAGGATTTCCTATGTCATGGTTTATGTAAAGTTTTATAATAGTGTAGTTATGTTTTATGTTTAAGGGTTGTGTCCCTAATTTACTCTAATGAAATTGAGTCTAAGATGGCAAAGAGACATAGAGTCTGACTATGTACTTATGTATTTTAGATATAATGGAAGTGATATTCTAGCATATGATGTGCTATGAAAGTTTTAAAGTTTCCGCTAAATTTACTTAGACAATGTGATGAATGATAACTGTGGGCTTGTATAAGACCTCCAAGAGGTAAAGTACGGCATGTTCTTCTAGGGGGTGCTCCCCTGTCGTGACAAACATGGTATAAGAGCATGAGATTATGAAAGTGGTTTTAGGGTCCAAAAGTCTCATATTGCCACGTCTAGTAGAGTCTCCTTCATCGATGGTGAGTCGCGAAACATCTATTAGCGAGACGCCATAGGACGATAGAGTTTCCCTTCTTCATCATTCTCATGCCGTGCCATAGAACATAACTATATAAGATCTCTCTTATATTTTCTTGTCCGGTGCTCTTTTAGAGTTGATTGCTTGGATGAGATGGTATCTCTATGCTTGAGGGACAAAAGGTGAATTTTGATGCTTATCTTGGTTTTATAGTTTTAGGAGTATGTGTGAAGGTGAAATTTAATATATGTTGATGTGATACCATTTATGGATATATATGAGTTATATGTGAAATGACATGTTATGTGAAGATTTATTCTATGATATGGTTATAATTTTTTAAAGGTTGTTATAGTTGAATTGAGTTTCTTTTTGGAAATAATAATTTGTTTTATGAGTATGCATGATGGTAGTATGATGTTATAGTTTGAGATTGAAATGCCTTGGAAGGAATGTGTTAAATAGTAAGGATGCATGTTGCCTTTGTATGTTTAATGGTTCAATGTTGCCCTTTGTACATGTGTGAAATGCCTCATAGTTGCCTTGTATGGATTGAAGTCCTTTATAAAGTCTTTGTCCTAGAAGTGAAGGAAGTGTGGTTACCTTGTAGGATGATGATATGGGTTGGAATGACCTAGAAGTTACCTTACCATGGTATTGAAAGAAAATAAAGAGGCCTTATGGCTAAGTCTCCTCTATTGTTTCCCCTAATGTTTTATCACCCTTGGTATTTATCGTATAGTAGAGACCTTATGTGGTTGAGCAATATGACTTAACTTGGTTGTTATGGATTTCCTTTGGGTGTTAGGCCTAGAGGAAATCATGGTTGAGATAAGTTGCTCTTAAATGGGTTTACCCTAAGGGCGGAATGATGTTGTAAGTAGTACAGTTGTAGATACTTCTATCTTTTCCTTTTGTTCTTACTTGAGCTTGAAACTAAAGAGTTCCTAGAAGCTTGTTCATAATAGGAGTCTTGCATAAAAGCATGAGTTGCATGTTCTCCATATGTTGTGTATGTCTTAAATGACACTATGTTAAGCATGTTTTGAAGATTCTAAATTGCATGAAAAATGATTTGTGATCAAATTTATGTATTCTCATGATGATTGTGCATCTTTATGTGTTAGTTATGCATTTAACTTCATGAGAAGATGTAAGAAGCATGTTTGATGTCACTCTTAATGTGTGGTGGTTAGTCTCTTAATGAGGAATGGAGTCTCCTGAAAATTATGTGACTTTTATGATTTGGGAAGTATGAATGTAGGATCATTCTCGAGGAGTGAAGGTATGTTAAGACAATGTCCTTATGTGTGCCTATAAGTTGTAAGAATTCCCTAAAATGATGCATGTTATGAACGTTAGTGTTATGCTAGGAATTGAAACTATGTGAAATGGCTTCCTATTGTTGTAATGTGTGTGGTGCGATTTACCATTTTGACTTCTTAGGAAGAATGTATTATCATGCTTAGGTTAAAAGTTGGAAAAATTTCTCATTTAAAATGAATTGACCTTTATGCATTGCTTGTGTATGAACTCATTATAAATGTAAGTGTGTTCAGGAGAAGGACATTCCTCCTTAAACATAACTATGCATGGTATGGTTGAGTATGGCCTTCATGGCATTATGTCTAAACGATAAGGATCTTTGTTGATCTACTGAACTCATGTTTATGTGCATTGAAGTATGAGTGCTTATTTGCTTCTTGAGTAATGTTGAACGTTCCTTTGGGTGACTTCAAGGTTGTTGCATAATGAGTTCTTAATGAAATGAAATGTAAAGACTATCTTATGATTAGGAGAAGGGTGTTCCTCCTATGAACATGACAAGAGCATATGTGTTTGATGCATTAAAGAGTGAGTGAAATAAGGTTTTGCTTGCTTGTGTTGCATTGAGTGGTAAATTGTTTAAAGTTGGTGTTCCTTGTAAGTTTGGTTCATTGACTTCTATGTGATGATGTTATAAATGTGGTGAGTGTCACGACCCGCATGTATACCCTAGGATTTAGGGTATTCTTAGGTAATGGCACGGTGTACTTGACCTCTAGGAGGTCTTGTACAAGCTCTTCCGTATAATTCATCGCATATACATACATGAAAAGTAGTGCAGAAATAAAACTTTTCATAACATTCGAATAGTCTTTAAAAATCTCTTTCATATAAAAACCATAGGAAATACTAAGTCTCATATCATCAAATCTTAGACTTAAAATATACTTGGGACACGGCCCATACAATCAAATATAGTACTACTAAGTCTATTACAATGCTTTATTCAAAGAAATCTAAGATAATGATGCCCTCGAGTCAAATGAGGACATACTTCAAACTTGCTTGAAAGATCCTATAATCCAATCTTCACTCTCAAAAGAACCTTAACATATGAATCACTTTAGAGATAGATAAAAGTATGGAATAAGTACAAACACATGTACTAATTCCACACTTTTATGCATAAAATCATGATAACGGACATTTAATGGAAATATGTTATTTTTGATTAAAACATCATAGTATAAGCATAAGAACAAAATTTAACACTTTAGAAACATATAAGATATCACATAAGTATTTTATCAAACATTAAGGAATATTACAGTGAACTAAGTTACTTTACAGTGAATTAAACCCATCATTACAGTGAACACATTTAGTATGCAACCCTCTCACTAAAAGTTACTCTAAGACTCACTTAAGTAAGACAAAGAGAGACCTCACATACACCTTCTCTAAGCACACCTAAAAGATACTTAGGACTACCTATAACGATATAAATACACTTATAATACACCAAAACACATAACATGAGATCCTACAAGGAAAAGTGAACCTAATTCTCACTTGAGTGAGTTATGAAGCGACCGACCATACAATATCTTAACACACACCTAAGAGATCATTTAGACTACCTAAAATAAGATCATTATCACTTCATTAATCAACTTTCCTACCTAGAGTCATTCTTAAGACTTCCCTTGGTAAGACATGAAGACACCATCCATTATGCCCCCTTCAACTTTAACTAGGCAATCCTTAAACTACTCCAGATAAGTACTTATTCATTTACATGCTTTCTAACTTAAGTCATTATCTTCATTAGTTCATTCAATATACATTCATCACATAATGAAATTCAATTAACTAATATCTTTAAAGCCTAATCGTGCAATGTCTAGATAGCGTCCCATACAACTACCTAAACTTCATAGAACTTTTGAAATACTAATAGGTATCCCACGTTATGAGAATAGGAAATAACGAACATAGACCATGTTATCTAGGCATAGAATCCAAAGTTGTAACCTACTCCGATGGAGGGTATTATAGTAGCCAATGTTAGAACTTGGACACAACCCATGTAGGCACATGGTTAAGGAATATGAAGGGTTTCTTTGTTCTCTAACTTAATGTTATATTGAGAAACTTCGCAAACCATACTCACTCAGTGCTATCCTTTGTTCTCGTATAGTAATTTACATAAAGGATCACATAAAGAGGTTCCATATCTAGTTCATAACCCAGTCATATTTCACCTTACAAAGGAGCTCCCCTGGGGTTGCCTTACTATGGTTAAGAGGATAGCTTAATGACTTTCCTAAAAATGATATGATTTTGTTCCAACAAAACAACCTTAAGTCCACCATTCACACGAGAAGGATACCATTACGACTTTCGACTTCAAGGAAATCATAACCTTACATCTAGGATAAAGGTTCCACATAAAGGGCCTTCTTAGCAATGTTCAAGGTCACTTGTCATTCATACATACAAGACTAAGAGCCTTTAGCATATTAAGTCAAGAAGTCATATTCACGATGTACATGTATCAAGTGAGGGACACAAGTCTACCAAAACAAGACACACACATACTTCACATATAACATATCTTTGTAGAAGCACATAGGCACAACCAATATCATCTATAGGTCACCCTATTTACTACTATAATATCATCAATATAACCATCATAAGACTCACATAACCAAGTAGGAAGAATCATGCATCAACTCTAAGACTACACATGTAAGGACATAGTCATAGTCTAACATGATCACCTAAAAACATAAATACAAAAACACGTACATTCACCTTAATCACAAGTAGATAGATATGATCTTACTTCACATAAATCAACTACACAAACCATCATAATATATAAAGTAGTGCCGACAAGGCCATGATCATCATAAAACATAAAGTAACGCCGACGAGGACACATAATTCACAATTATAACACATAGCACCACCACCATAAGTGGACCATACAAATCAGAACATAATTCAAGGCCTAATTTATAAAATATAAAGAGAATAAGGGAAGTGTACCAACAATCCATTCTCACCACTTCAATCCATAGATAAATCATCCAATACAATACTAAAAGGCCCTTACCCATGGCCATGATCATCAATTCAATACAAAAATCATAATACTCAATGAATCTAAATAAATTCAGTATGAATTCATCAATCCAAGAAAGCCTATACATTAATCCAATAGAATTCTTACATAATTCAATATCCCAAAGAAAATTGAACTAGAATTCATTAGCATTGAGACATGATCACATAACCCAAATTATATCCAAATTGAAGAGATTATGTTTTGCATGGGTTCATGAAGATTTTATGTTAAAATCATCAAAATAACATCAATTCAATCAATATACAATGATTCAAAATATTTTATTTAAGAACCCATGGCTAGATCACAAGTTACATATCTATCTTTTATAAAGTCTTTGAAAATCACTTTGAAGTTTAGCTCCTTGATGATAGAAGATTAAAGGATGAAAACCCATTTAAAGTACCTAGAATACCTTTAGTGGCACGCCCTCAAAATGAACTAATGTAGATAGAGACTCACATGAGACAAAAAAGATTATTAATATGTTAATAATGTGTTTGATAGCTTGTATACTTGATTTGAGGTTATTTGGAAGTCAAACGTCAAGGGACGACCAAGACGTTCGACGACCAGTCACCAAAGGGCCTTAGGTGTTTTTATGTGCTTATGTGTTTAATGCACTTTTGAGGTCCTTATATGAGTTATAATGATGTTTATAAGTAGTGTGTTAAGTTTCATGAAGTTTGGAGGTCAAACGTTAAAAACATCCAAGACGTTTGAAACTTTGTCTTTAGACGTGCTAGTAAGTCCTTGTATGTTTGGCTTGATTTTATGTGTTTTTTGGATTTGAGAATTAGTTTAGTTGACCCTAGTACCTTAATAGAAATGTTAAGGGTCAAAACGTCTGGGTACAACTTCCCGGGGACCACCCAAAGGGCCCCCAAAGAGGACCCAAACCTTGGACAAGAGGCTGCCCAAGGCAGCGTGTAGGAGCAAGATTTTGACCTTTACCTCACGACACGTGCCTGTAAAGAACCTCACTGCCTCAAATTTTATTTGGGGTAGAATGAGGAGGCTGCTCTGCGACGCGCAACCCACTCCCTTATTCGATTGAGTCGTTTTTAAGTCAATTTTGACATGTCTAAGAGCCCCAAAACGTGTGGGGTGTTTTGGTAACTTGGGGGACGT
Organism: Solanum lycopersicoides; assembly: GCA_022817965.1. NCBI lineage: Eukaryota > Viridiplantae > Streptophyta > Magnoliopsida > Solanales > Solanaceae > Solanum > Solanum lycopersicoides. The sequence continues at coordinate 19,161,700 of CM040627.1, forward strand.
TTTATTAACTTTTTTTAGGACATTTATAAACCCTTTCCTAAGCCAAAACCCAAACACCCATTAAGAAGAATTTCTCAAAGTTCTCTTCTCTTCCAAAAACCCCAAAAACTCCATTGAAGACCAAGCTCAAGAACAAGCTATGGAGTTGGATTCATGGAGCTTTCTTCTCACATTTTCATGTGATTTTTAATGTATAAGGTATGGTGATCCTTCATACATATATAACCATTCATCTATGGAGTCCTTTCAAAGGTTTTCTAAACATGAATTCTAAGTCAAAAATCATATTTTTGAATCTAGCAATGGGTTCATTCTCAAATTGATTTCAAAAGCATTCTAATGATGAATACATGTTTATATACTGATTTTATGATGAATTTTTATCCAATTTTATGAAGAACCCATGATCCTCCTAATTTCTCAAATTAGCTTATAATGTGGGTCTTGTGATCTTGACTTGATATTTATAGAATTGTGATTAGATTGTATTGAATTGCTTATTGATATTACATTCTACATCAATTGAATATGAATTGTGGAGGAATGATCAAATATGATCATTATCTTGGAGATTTGGTAAGTTGACTTATTTCTTCTAATTAGCCTAAAATGTATATTGAATAGTGTTGATTGGTATGGTCCATCTTTAGTGGCGGTGTTTACATTCGTGTACAAATTTATGTGTTATGATCATGGACTTGAAGTAATTATATGCAATATGAATTGATATGATGATTTCTTTGTTAGGAAGTTGAAGGATATAGCCTTGATTCTAATATCATGTCTAAGTGAATTGATGTTATATGAAGTTATGTGTATAGTTTTCTACACTACTTGCTTAATTCTAGGTGTGGGGATGATGTTATATGTGTATATGTGATGATCATGTTAGGGTTAGGTATAATCTATATGGCTAATGATAATGAATATCATTATATCATGACCCCTACCCATATGAACCCTATATGAATATGTGATCAAAGTATGCTAGGAGTCTTATACTTTATTGTTTAATATGTACTTGCCTCCTATGATGTTATGTGAGTGTGTGTAGTCTATAGTCCTCAATACTTATATATTTGTATGACTTGAGACTTGAAGAATGTTGTACATGTATTGTGGTTTTTAGAGGGTGGCTTGTGCAATACTATGTGATAGCCATTATGTGATCATGTTGACCAATGTACACACACACTTCATGCATATCTTTGAGTAGGATAGATTTATGATGATTAAGGAAATGATAGTTCTCCTATGTATCATTACCTATTTTATGCATGTAAAGTATATGATTTATCAAGTTATGAACATGTGTGCCTAAAGGTGTTTATGTGAAGGTAGATCTCACATATATGTACACACACACATGCATGTATGAATATGATATGATTATGTGAAAGGACATTCTCACATAATGTAGGTTCTATGATAAATGTATAATTTTCATCCTAGATACCTTTGAGCTATATGATATATGAGGGAGTAAGTCCCTAAGGCCTATTCTTTATGAACTAATGTTATTTAAATGCTTACTTATGTTTAAAAAGAGATTTATTGCGTAGCACCGAAAGGGCATGTAAATGAGATGAAGGTCTCACGTTAGTAAATCCTGCATTCCACATAGGTCTCTTCACGACTAGTAGTGTTGATTCCCAAGGTATATGTTGTCTCATTAGATAGAAACCTTCTCGTTAGTAAGTCAAGGTTTCTAGAAGCAATCTCTTTTTCCCTTAACTATGTGACCACATAGTACTCTAGCTTAGTGGATCCACCTAGATAAGCTATGTACGAATGGTTGCACCTTAGGCAAGTGTTAACCCTCTCTTTTTGGTGTGGGAGTAGAACACTGGATTCCATGTAGCTCACATGGTCTATTGTCGGTTATAGATATGTCTCCCGAAGGTTAATAATTAACTAAGATAAGAATATGAACTATAGTCTAAATTCCTTGAGGAGTGTACTTGGTATGGGAGGACTATGGACCCTACCTATACATTGCACAAGATAACTTCAAGAAAGGATAGGATTGGAGACCCTTATGAAGTAAAGACTTATATTATGTATGACTTGTATGAATGCATGTTAAGTGACCTTGTTATGTTAAGATATGAAATATGACTATGCATGTGTATTACACTTGTGGCTTCTAAATGATTTTACTTAATATATGTGGGGGTATGGGACTCCATGTGTACATTTCACAAATAAGCTTATGAAGGGGTTGTGAGGGTAGTTTACTTATTATATGAACTATGTAAGTCTATGACTAAAGTGTATGAAGTATGATCAGTCTTCTATGATGTTGTATGAAGTATGATGAGTTATGACTAAGGTTGTAGTAAAGGAAATAATCCTTATATTATGATATGAAGTATACGGCTTTATTGCTAGTTGTAAATGAATATGTTATCACTTGTTGGATATGTTATGACTTGTTGAGTATGTTATGCCTAGTCTAGGGTGACTTCTTAGGTACACATGGTGGAAGTAGCATTATGGGATGTTACCTACAAATTGCACTAGTGTAACTTACGAGTTGTCTTAGGCGATGGTCTTATGATGATGTTGATGTCTTTGATGTGCTTATGACTTATAAATATATGTGGTTATGTTTATGAAGCATATCTATGAATGACTATTGGAAGGTGACCTCAAGGTGATGCATTGCACTAGGTACACATGAGGGTTACTTAAGAAAAGAAGCAAAATAAAAGAGAGGTAATGTATGATGCGTATTGAATATGCTTATAAGTATGATAAATGGCTTTATGTGTTATTATGATTACTATCCATGTCTATAATATGTCTGTGAACTATATTGAGCTTATATGTGCCTATGTTTATGAAGTTTACTAAAAAGGCATGTAGCTTGATTTCGAAAGAAATGTCCTCTTTAAATGCATGTTTTTACATGCTTGCCATACTTAGTGCATTCTTGTACTAATACCATTCTTCTTCATATTTTTACACAAAAGTATAGGTGGTGATGGCTAGAGTATGTCTCCTAAGTGAAGAGCTTGTATAGATCTCCCAAGTTCAAGTAAAGGAGCCCTTATGATTCAAGGGTTGCCTATGTCATGATATTCTTAAAGTTAATTTAATAGCTTAGATATTATTTTATGATGTATGGGCCGTGTCCCTATTCTATTCTATTGAGTTGTGCCTTAAGATGGCAAAGAGACATTAGAGTCTAAATATGTATTATGATATTTTTATATATATACGACGTAATGTTCTAGCATATGATGTGCTATGAAAAGTTTTAAATTTTCCTCTATTTTTATGAGTATGCAATGAAGGTATGGTAAGAGGCTTGTCTTAGACCTCCGAGAGGTCGAAGACACCGTGGTAAGATTCGAGAATGCCATTACTTTTAGGGTATACCCTCAGGTCGTAACAAACTTTGTATCAGAGCATAAGGTTTTGTGTTTTGTCCTTAGGTTTCAATGTCTCGTGTTTCCACGTCTAGTTGGAGTCTCATATTATTGGTGGTGAGTCACGACACATCAAATTATACGGGAGGCTATAGGACGATAGAGTTTCCCTTCTTCACTATTCTCATGCCGTGCCATAAGAACTTAACGCTATAAGATATCTCTCTTATGTTTCCTTGTCCGATGGTCTTTTAGATGTGATTGCTTGTAAGGGATGATTTCTCAATTCTTGAAGGAGAAAAGTTGAGTTCTTGATACCTACCTTGGATTTTCGGTTTGGTGAGTATATGTGAAGGTTAATTTTATATATGTTGATGAGTTGCCATTTATGGCTCTAGGTGATTTATGTGGAAGGAGATGTTATGTTGAGAAATTATGATATGATATGGTTATAGCTTTTTAGTAGTTGTTATAGTTGAATGGAGTTCCGCATGGAATGATAGAATGCCTTATGATTAGGTAGGATGGTAGCATGATGTTATGGTGTAGGCTTGAAACGTATTTGAGAATTTGGTGAATAGTGCTAAAGATGAATGCTGCCTTGATATATGTAAAATGATTCATAGTTATCCTTTTGTGGATTAGGATCTTTTGTATAGTCTTGCTCCTAAGGAGGGGAGAAAGTGTGTTGATCCTTGTAAGGTGATTGTGAAGTGTACTAGTTAACGGTAGAAACCTTATGACTAGTTAATGATTCTCTCCATGAACCTATTCTAAGAGTGGTAAAAAGGGACAGAGGAGTTTTATTCCATAAGTTGGAAGTATGATTACCCTAAGGTGACTTAGGGGGATGTATGGTAAGTACCCCTTAGCTCTTGAAGAGAAGGAGAGAATTGAGGTTGACCCACTTTGAAGTGCTTAGTTGTCTTTTAATCTTGAATTTGAGTATGGTCTATTGAGGAAGTGCTTAGAGTGTACCTAGGCTTGTTTGGTTGGAAAGTCCCACCAAAAGTGATAACCCTGGTAGGTTGATCTTGACTTTCCTTGACCTTGATGTTTGAGGACATGATGTGATTAGGCTTACCCCTGGAGGGGGATAATGTTCATACATGGCAATAGTTTCAAGTGCCCTTAATATCCCTATGTTGAGTTCCCTTGAAATTATCTAAGTTGAAAATCACTTTGTAGTGATGGTAAGAAGGGTGTTCATAAGCTTAGATACCAAGAGAGGGATGATGTGCTTAGTTAATAGGGTTGGTAAGCTATGATTCCCCTAAAGATGAGAGGATTTGCTCATAAATGAGTTTATCCTAAGTGGGGGAGGATGATTTGAGTAGTAAGGTTTTAGATGTCCCTATCTTTTCCTTCTATTCTTACTCAAGCTTGAAACCAAAAGTGTTCCTAAGTAGCTTGGTTATGAAATGAGTCTTGCATAAAATAATAAGTTGCATGTTATCCATATGTTATGCATGTTTTAAATGAAACTTTGTTATGCATATTATGAAAGGTTATTATTGCATGAAAAAGGATTTTTTTTAATTGCATGTTTCTCATGTTGTTGTGCATCCTTATATGATAAATGTGCAACTTGATTTCATGAGATAGCTTAATGAGCATGCTTGATGTCTCTTATTATGTGTGGTGTTTGGCCCCACAATGAGAAGTTAACTCTCCTTTAAATAAGAAAAGATGAGTCTTTTTGAAAAATGTGTGACTTTTGAGAATTGGGAAGTGTTATTATAGGCTTACTCTTGAGAAGTGATTGTGTGTCTAGCCTATATTTACTGGTGTGCCCATAAATTATGATAAACTTTCCCTAAATGATGCATGCTATGAAATCTAGTGATGTGCTAGAAATAGAAAGCTGTAAATTTACTTCCTAATGTTGTTATGTGCTTGGTGTGACCTACCATGTTAATTTCATAAGTAAGGGAGTATAAGCATAATGTGATTTGGAGTAAATAAATCCTCCTTAATATGAATTAACATCTATGCATTGCTTTTATGTGAATTCTATGATGCCATGTGTGTATGCTGTGACTAGGAGAAGGTATTTCCTCCTTGAACAAAGCTAAGCATGGTAATGTCGTGTATGACCTTGATGGTATTATGTCTAGACAATATGATTGTAGTTGATCTTTATTTATGATTATTGTGCAACTAAATGAAGTGTTTAAATTTTCTCATGAGTTGAAGTGTGGATTATACCTAAGTGTGCAATTGTTTTCCATTATATGTTTAATCTTTTGATGAAATATTGAACATGCCTAAAGTTGGAGAAGCTAGTTCCTCCAAATGACAATGAATATAAAGTAGTATGTATGCATGAAATGAGTTATAGAAGTAGTCCATGCTTGATTATGTTGCCTTGAATGCATGGTAGAATTAAGTTGGTGTTCCTTCTGAGTTTGGTGCATTGAATTTTACGTTATAGAATGTTGAAGTGTTGTAAGATCTATGGAAGTCATTGAGTCCTTGAAAGTGTTTGAAATGTTTTAGTGTCATTCGAGGACGAATGTTGTACTAAGTGGGGGAGTATTGACACACCCTCAAAATGAACTAAGGTAGATAGAGCCTCACATGAGCCTAAAAAGGTTAATAATATGTTAATAATGTGTTTGATAGATTGTATACTTGATTTGAGGTGATTTGGAAGTCAAACGTCAAGGGACGACCAAGATGTTCGACGACTAGTCATAAAAGGGCCTTAGTTTTTTTTTATGTTCTTATGTGTGTGTCATGGGCTCTTGAGGACCTTATATGAGTTATAATGATGTTTATAAGCAGTGTGTTCAGTTTCATAATGTTTGGAGGTCAAACATTCAAGATCGTCCAAGACGTTTGAAAGTTTGTCTTTAGACGTGCTAGTGAGTCCTTTTATGTTTGGCTTGATTTTATGTGTTGATTGGAGATGAGAAGTAGTATAGTTTACCATAGTACCTCAATAGACATGTTAAGGGCCAACACGTTTGGGTACGACTCCCCGGGGACCACCCGAAGGCCCCCAGGAAGGACCCAAACCTTGGACAAGAGGCTGCCCAAGGCAGCGTACAGGTGCAAGATTTAGACCTTACCCTCGCGACACGCACCAGGCACGCACCTCAATGCCTCAAATTTTATTTGGCGTAGAATGAGGAGGCTGCTCCGCGACGCGCAACCCATTCTCAGATTCGGTTGCGTCATTTTTAAGTCAATTTTGACAATGGTAACTTGTGGGATGTTTTATTAAATGTTTTTAGGACCTTTGTAAACCCTTTCCCAAGACAAAACCCCAACACCTATTAAGAAATCAAATTCCCAAAGTTCTCTTCTGTTCCAAAACCCCAAAACCTCCATTGAAGACCAAGCTCAAGAAAGAGCAATGTAGTTGGATTCTTGGAGCTTTCTTCTCAAATTTTCATGACTTTTTAATGCATAAGGTATGTGATCCTTCATCCACAGATAACCATTTATCTATGGTGTCCTTTCAAAGGTTTTCTAAACATGAATTCTAAGTCAAAAATCCTATTTTTGAATCTAGCCATGGGTTCATTGTCAAATTGATTTCAAAAGCATTCTAATGATGAATACATGTTTATCTACTAATTTTATGATGAATTTCTATCCAATTTTATGAAGAACACATGATCCTCCTAATTTCTCAAATTAGCCTATAACGTGGGTCTTGTGTATTTGACTTGATATTTATAGAATTGTGATTAGACTGTATTGAATTGCTTATTGTTATTACATTCTACATCAATTGAATATGAATTGTGGAGGATTGATCAAAGATGATCATTATCTTGAAGATTTGGTAAGTTGACTTATTTCTTCTAATTACCGTAGAATGTATATTGAATCGTGTTGATTGGTATGGTCCATCTTTGGTGGCGGTGTTACATTTTTGTACATATTTATGTGTTATGATCATGGACTTGATTGCATTAGATTCAATATGAACTGATATGATGATTTCTATGTTAGGAAGTTGAAGGATTTAACCTTGATTCTAATATCATGTCTAAGTGAATTGATGTTATATGAAGTTGGGTGTATAGACTTCTACACTACTTGCTTAATCTAGGTGTAGGGATGATGTTATATGTGTATATGTGATGATCATGTTAGGGTTAGGTATGATCTATATGGCTAATGATAATGAATATCTTTATATCATGACCCCTACCCATATGAACCCTATATCAATATGTGATCAAAGTATTCTAGGAGTCTTATACTTTATTGTTTAATATGTACTTGCCTCCTATGATGTTATGTGAGTGTGTGTAGTCTATAGTCCTCAATACTCTATATATTTGTATGACTTGAGACTTGAAGAACGTTGTACATGTGTTGTGGTCTTTAGAGGGTGGCTTCCTCAATACTATGTGATAGTCATTATGTGATCATGTTGACCAACGTACACACAGACACTTCATGCATATCTTTGAGTAGGATAGATTTATGATGATTAAGGAAATGACAGTTCTCCTATGTATCATTACCTATTTCTATGCATGTAAAGTATATGATTTATGAAGTTATGAACATGTGTGCCTAAAGGTGTTTATGTGAAGGTAGATCTCACATATATGTACACATACACATGCATTTATGAATATGATATGATTATGTGAAAGGACATTCTCACATAATGTAGGTTCCATGATGAATGTAGAATTCTCATCCTAGATACCTTTGAGCTATTTGATATATGAGGAGTAAGTTTCTAAGGCCTATTATTTATGAACTAATGTTATTTAAAGGCTTAATGATGTTTAAAAAGGGAGTTATTGCTTAGCACCGAAAGGGAATGTAAATGAGATGGAGGTCTCACATTAGTAAGTCTGGACTTCCACGTGGGTTTCTTCACGACTAGTAGTGTGGATTCCCAAGGTATATGTTGTCTCATGATATGGAAACCCTCACATTAGTAAGTCAAGGTTTCTATAAGCAATCTCCTTGTCCCTGATCTATGTGCCGACATAGGACTCTAGCTTAGTGGATCAACCTATTTAAGCTATGTACGAATGGTTGCACCTTAGGCAAGTGTTAACCCTCTCTTTTCGGTGTGGGAGTAGAACACCGGATTCCATGTAGCTCACATGGTCTATGTCGGTTATGGATATGTCTCCTGAAGGTAATAATTAACTAAGATAATAATATGAACTCTAATCTAAATTCCTTTAGAAGTGTACTTGGTTTTGAAGGACTATGGACCCTACCTATACATTGCACTAGATGACTTCAAGAAAGGATATGATTGGAGACTCTTATGAAGTAAAGACTTATGTTATGTATGACTTGTATGAATGCATGTTCAGTGACCTTGTTATGTTAAGATATGAATTATGACTATGCATGTGAACTACACTTGTGGCTTCTAAATGAGTTTACTTAGTATATGTGCAGTTTGGGACTCCACGTGTACATTGCACAAGTAAGCCTATGAAGGGGTTGGGAAGGTAGTTTACTTATTATATGAACTAAGTAAGTCTATGACTAAAGTGTATGAAGTATGATGAGTCTTCCTATGATGTTATATGAAGAGTTATGACTAAGGTTGTAGTAAAGGAAATAGTCCTTATATTATGATATGAAGTATGTGGCCTTATTTCTAGTTCTAACTGAATATTTTATGACTTGTTGGATATGTTATGACTTGTTGAGTATGTTATGCCTAGTCTAGGGTGACTTCTTAGGTACACTTGGTTGAACTAGCATTATGGGATGTTACCTACTCATTGCACTAGTGTGACTTAGGAGTTGTCTTTGGTGATGGTCTTAAGGTGATGTTGATGTCTTTGATGTGATTATGACTTATGAATATATGTGGTTGTGTTTATGAAGCATATCTATGAATGACTATTTTAAGGTGACCTCAAGGTGATGCATTGCACTAGGTACACATGAGGGTTACTTAAGAAAAGAAGTAAAATAAAAAAGAGGTAATGTATGATGCGTATTGAATATGCTTATAAGTATGATAAATGGCTTTATGTGCTATTATGATTCAAGGGTTTCCTATGTTAAGATGTTCTTAAAGTTAATGTAATACCTTAGATATTATTTAATGTTGTATGGTCCGTGTCCCTGTTCTATTCTAATGAGTTGTGTCTTAAGATGGCAAAGAGACATTAGAGTCTAAGTATGTATTATGATACTTTTATATATATACGAAGTGATGTTATAGAATATGATATGCTATGAAAAGTTTTAAATATTCCGCTATTTTTATGAGTATGCACTGAAGGAACGTTAAGAGGACTGTCTTAGACCTCCGAGAGGTCCACGACGTCGTGTTAAGATTCGAGAACATAACTTTTAGGGTAGACCCTCGGGTCGTAACACTTAGGAAGCCTCCCAGAATTTACCAATTCACCCCTTCATTTAACAGTGAAGCAGACGAATTGCAGACCCAACCTACGATTTCCCATCGACGGGGCGTCAACCAGACAACAGACCTTCCTGGCTGGCCTTCATCTGGTTCAGACTCTGGCCTTTGGGAGGTTAAGCTACCTAGGCTAATTCTTGACCCACGCCCTCCATCGACGGGGCGTCGACGAACCTACTGGTCGTCGATTGCCTATGTCGTTTTGGATGGTCTAAACATCCTTTGGCTCAATGATGGGTCCCTCCTCAAGGACCCTTGGTTTCTCCAAACTTCATGAAACTTGACACACTGCCTATAAACACTATTATTACACATATAAGCACCCCATAGATCATGACATACACAAATAAGTACATAAAAACACATGAGGCATATAGGTGACTAGTCGTTGAATGTCTTGGTCGTCCCTTGACGTTTGACTTCCAATTAACCTAAGTCTTTAGACACTGTCTCATTACAAAATTATAAACCATTTTACGACCTTATACCCTCATGATGAACATGTTATGCTCTATTTTCACCTAAGTCATTTTAGAGGTGTCACAGTGAGTTGCTCTATGGGTCATTGAAGTCCTTATTGTGTTTAAAGTTTTCCAAGTGTCATTAGAGGATGAATGTTCCCAAGTGGGGGATATTGTAAGGACCCTCAAAATGAATTAAGGTTCTTAGAGCCTAACATGTGTCTAGAAAGGTTTAAAATATGTTACATTAGTGTTTTACAGTATGCATGCTTGATTTGAAGTCATTCAGAGGTCAAACGTCCAAGAACGTCTGATGACGTTTTAAAGTTAGCCTTGAGACGTGCATGTATCTCTTGACATATTTTACGTGTTTGTTTTGGTTGAAACTTATATAGAATGTCCCTAACATATTAATAAGTGTATTTACGTTGGAATTGTATAGGTACAACTCCCCAAGGGCCACGTAAAAGGACCTCAAAGAGGACCCCAAAGGCTGCCTAGGAATTGTCTTGGTAGTGTCTACGTACGCCTAGAAAATGATGGATCGTAGGCGTGGAGACCCCCGTCGATGGGTGGGCATTGTTCCATAATTAGTCTAGGAGCCAAATAAACCAATGCCAAGACTGAAACACAAACGACGGCCTCCAGAACGGCCCGATGGGCCTACGGGGCATTCGCTGGCCCGTCGATGCACCCTACAACTCCAACTGCCAGGCACATTGATTCATTAAGGGGCGAATGGGAAATTCACCCCACGTCCTAACCTTACCCTAGACTGTTAATTTAGGTATTTTTTGGTATATTAAATTGATTTACAACATGAAAAAACCATTCCCAAACTCATTCTTCAAATTAGACTTTTCCCTCTCAAAAAGAAACCTTTCTAGAGACCTCCATTGGAGATGAAGCTCAAGAACAACCATGGTGATGGATTCTCAAGCTTTCTTCACAAATATTTTGTGGTTTTCTCCTACAAAGAGGTATCGTGATCCTTCATCTTTATATAACCTTCCATCTAAAGAGTTCCTTCAAAGCTTTTCAATGAGAGTTTATGATCAAATTGTCTATCTTCCAATATAGCCATTGTTTTTACTCAAATTTATTTCAAAAGCATGCTTATTAAGAATTGATGTTAATGTACTGATTTTAAAGTGAATTTTAATCAGATTTCATGATGAACCCATGTTCCTTCCAATTCTCAAATTAGCCTATGTAATGGGCATTGTGATAATTTAATTATGATTCTTGTATGTAGAATTAGTTTTTGCTACTGTTTTATGTTAAAATTATGGTTAATTTTTTATGTGTGATCAATGTCGATCAAGGTTTGAAGATTTGGTAAGATTGACGTATTTTCTTTTAACCTCTATAAATTGATAATGTAATGTACATTCTTAATTCTATGATAGATGATGCATGATTTCGTTTATGTTAAGATACTTTTAGCTACTGCCCTATACTTTAATTGTTTATTAAAGATGAGTATTGATCAATGATGATCAAAGGGTGATGAATTGATAAGATAGTCGTATTCCTCTACTTTTCTATAGAATTTCTAGTTTAATTGGCCTTGTATGGCATTGTTTTGTATGGTCCACTTATGGTGGCGGTGTTTACTTCTTTTCAAATTATTTGTGATGTGATCATGGCATTGAAGGCAATTGTATTTTGAATGAGTGGTGGTGATGATCACTCAATGTGAAGCATATGCCTAGTATTCCATTCTAGTTATGATCTAGGTGGTATTGTTAATGATGTAAGCATGTGAATGACTATGTTAGGGTAGGTTTAGGTGCTGTCATTGATGAGTTATAATGGTTAATGAAACCTCAGTTATGTACCCGTACATGAACGTGTGATTAACTAATGTTAGGAGTCTTGGATGCAATGTGAAGTTGTCTTGTTCCTATGCTAGTATGTGATGTGTGGTCTATACTTGAAGGTGCATTATGGTCTTAAGAGGGTGGCTACATCAATATGTTGTTGATAGCCATTATGTGCTAATGTGGACCAATGTACACACACTTACACTTCATACATTCTTAAAAGTAGTATAGGTTCATGGTGTCTAATGAAAGGGTATTCTCATATACACTTGTGTCTACTACTATGCATGTATAGTATATGTCCATGAAGTATGTTATTTATCCCTTAACCAGGATGACTTGATAGGCTTACTAGTATGGACAAGGGTATAGGACCTTCTTTTTGCATTGCACATGTGTGCCTTGATAGGCTAGTTCCTAGGCTTTTTATCTATGTACATAAATATGAATGAATGAGTATGTTATGAATATGATTTATATGTTATGATGTCAAGTATGTGATATCATGATGTATGAATATGCATAGTGTCTAAATGTGTTTATATGAAAGGATTGCTCATATAGCTACACCTATACTCTTATGCATGAATGAAATGATTATGAACATGTGTGATCTAAGGGTGTTTATGTGAAAGGTTTGCTCACATATATGTATGCACACACATGAAAACATGTCTATTATGCATGTATGATGATCTAGTCAATAGAGGTTTTTTAGAAAGTGTTAATAAGGGTATCCTAAACTGGATGGTGCTTGAATATGCTATGTCCATGTGAAAGGTTTTCTTACATGATATAGGTTGATGAAAGGACTCTCTCATCTATGACCCGTGAGATAAGTATATGAGGGTTTAACTCTCCTAACCCTATGTTTTATAAAGTAATAATAACAAAGGCTTTTCAATAAACAGAACTTAGCACCGAGTGAACTTGAAGTTGAGGGTTGTCCCCTCCCAATGTGGGAAGGTAGGTTCACCATAATTCTCACGAAGTGGATAGCTATAATTCCTAAATAGGCATAAAGAGGGTTTTCATATATGCCTCCATGTTCCATAAACCGTGCTTGCCCCATAGGATATAACAAGTGATATCACCTAATATGGTAGCATGATGTTAATGTTCTACTTTTGCAAGGTAGAACTTTTCCTTGGTTTAAGGCTCTAAAACACCAAATTCCATGTTTATAACCCATGGTATTAGTGTCTATTAAGGCTATAGATTCCCTAAATTAAAATGGACAATGGAAGTAAAGTAAGGTTCCTAACTAGGATAACCTAAGGGAAGTTTCTTAGTGTAGTTGAGGGTATGGGACTTTACCTATGCATTCCACAAGTAACATTTGAAGGGTGTTCTAGGAAGGTGTTCTAATGTATATGATTATGTTTATGTCCTTATGCATGAAATTGTAGTCTTGTCTACTTGTTGTGATGATATGCATGGTATGAGTCCTAATGAGTCTATATGGTGTGGTCTTACCTTATATCAATAATGTGGGTCTTATTGACTATATGATGAAGGTATTTCTTTGCATATATGAAGTGTTTATACTTGTTTTGTTATTTGTGAAGTAAATAATATGCTTGTAGTATCTTAATGAGCTTACTAAGTATGTGTGAGGTTACGACACTTCACGTGCACATTGCATTAGTAGGCTTAAAATTTGATTGTGAGTAAGATCTTTTTCACGACCCAGATTCTGGAATCCGGATCACAACCGGTGTCGTTGACCTCTCAGAGGTCACAAATAAGCCTCTTCTTGCATTCATCACATTCAAATAGTTAAATTTGCGGAAAATTTAAAACTTTTTAAACGTATGAAGTATACATATACTTCATATAGTTGTTACATAGTTTCATTATATACTAAGATCAAATTAAAGAACAACCATCTATCATTAAAGAACCAATTCGAAACAAAAGATGAATATATCATAATAAGTTGCCAAAACGGCCTTACATCCAAAAGCTTCGAATATAAAACATCTGAAAGAAACTCTAGGGACAAAATTCTCTAGCTATGTCTAAATACTAGGCTAGACTAAAATTGTAGCATCCTCGAAATCAAGAGGACCTACCAAATGGTCTGGGGAATGTTGAGTCCAAACGCCTGCAATGAGTCTTCAATTTGCTCTATGACCTGCACCTATAAAATAGTAAATGTATAGGGTCAGTACGCCATTTGTACTAAGTATGGGTGTATGCACACATACACATAAAGCTATGCATTATCAAGGAAGGCTCTTCTTAAACAACATGCCATTTCTGGAAAGTGACATCACTAGACTTTCCTAATTCGTTATTTGTGAATTGTGGTATGAATATGACGTATTTTAATGCATTCAAAGCACAGATCTCATTTTCTCTGTGATTACAAGCCATTAGAATCATCAATATAATTTTAGAACAACTCGAGCGAAGATTTGAAATTTTGATACTCCCTAACCCGAGAGCTCCCTTTTTGATACTTAGTTTTTTTCCCTCTCTTTTTCTTCTTCTTGTTCTGTAGTTCAATGATTCTTTTGATCCTATGTTTTACGTACAAGTTCGATGATTCATTGTAGTCTTATACCCAGAATGAATCAAGTAAGTAACCCAAGGACTAAGGGAATGATTTCACTATCCTTGTAACAAGTCATTCATTACATTCTGTATTTGTTGGGAAGGAACATTTCACAAGCCAGTCTCTATTGGCTATGCCACTTATTTCATCATTTTCATATTATGGAAGTTATGAAGAATTGATTAGCTATTACATTTTACTCCCCTTTATTGGCATAATATAAGAAGTTTATAAGCAATTTTATTTGACTTTGCCCATTATTTGTTGAAAACTTCATTAGTATCAACACTGACGATTGATATTCATGAGATCTTACTTTTATAGCTCCCTTTGAACATACGTTCCATGTTCTTTCTTGATTGCTTTCTTAGAGACATCTTTAGAATTAAGATCATGCGAGCTAACATGAAATCCAGTGTCTACCCCACACCAAAAAGAGGTGATTCACCGATCAAAATGAATCTAGATCATGTGAGCTAACATGAAATCCAGTGTCTGCCCCACACTGAAAAAGGGTAATTCTCGGCTAAGTTGAATCCATGTCAAGTTTTACCCACACCTAAAAGGGTGTCTCACGGCTATAGTGAACCAAGAATATTCTTTTGAGCATTAACCGACATAGATCATGTGAGTTAAACATGATCCAGCGTCTACCCTACACCGAAAAGTGGTGATCTCACTGAACAAGGTGAGATCGAAACATACCTGGCTCTCTTAGGTGGAAACCACATGCTAGTTCCTATGTTGGCTAGACATAGTTCGAAGACTAGGAGACATAAGGAGACTACTTATCCACCTAGGTGGTAGCCTCGTCTCATAAGACTTACACGTGCAATCACAGGCTTATAGCTTGTCTATCGGTGCTTTCCTCTCTTTTATTATCTTCTTATCTTTTAGAGTTGACTCAAACATTATGGAATCTTGCTTCTATATTGAGGTTTACTTACTCTATTGATGACTTGTCATACCTTTCTTTACATTGATGAAATGTGAATTATCTTTACATGACATCTTTTGTTTTAATGAGACTGGTCTAACACGTTCTAACACCTTCATTCGTGAGTATTTTTAACATAGTATCTTATGTGTAAGTGAGGCTTGTCTCACTTCTTTTAACACCTCATTCTGGTCACTTTCTTAACTTATACATATTTAGTTATGTTAATACTCACTTTACTTGCTTACTTTCATTTAGTAGCTTCATATCATCGTTTATGGACGATGAGCACTTTATTCAATGAGTTACATAAGTTCATAATTCATTCGTTTAGGGCATGTTGGGACTAGTCCCAATGAATGGCATGCCCTTGGATATGGATTCATTGAATTACTTTAGGAGTTCTTGAGTTGTCATTTCAATCTTTGGATATGTGTGATAGGCATAAATTTAGTATTAGCCTAGAAAATTTGGAAAAAGATTTCATAACCATCTTAATTGGCATAAGCCAAATTTACATTCGTTCATGTTTAGTTTGGTATGTATATTATTCATTAGTCAATCTTTCAATTATATAAAGATTACATTATAGCCAATCCCATTCAAATTTTGAACAATGTATTGTTAGCCATTTTTTGACATAAGTCAAGCAATTCATTCAAGTATAATTTCATGGAGATCTTTTAAGCCAATATTATATCATAGCTTTAGCATAACGTGATAAGCCATTTCGAACAGCATCATATTAACATTTTAATGAACATAACATCTTCATAAAGTCATGTTTAACATTAACTACACATAGGGCCGTAACACATCAACACTTAACATTTTCGGATACAATTTAACGTAGCATCATTCTTTTATTCATGTAATGAACACTTAACCTCAAACGAGTACAACTTATAGGTTCATTAAACATTTACAATTCAAGAACCCAAATATTAAGATCAGCCAGCACACATACAACAACATGATCAAGTCTAATCAATACAACATTGAAATCATAACAAGGATACTATGGAAAGGGAAGTTCGACGAGAACCTTGGGAAACAACCCTAGTTTCCAGATTTCATGGATTCGTTACGATGGAAAGTACTCCTAGAGAAATAATTCCAGGAGAAAAACCCATACCTTAAGTAGAACCCTTAGGCCGGTTATTTTATTAATTACCCTACGGTACCAATTTCCAGATTTTCCGAAGTCAATCAACATTCATCCTATGTTTAGTCAACTTAGGAGGGACGTTCATTTAGTGAATTAACTAATTAATTTTACTGAATTTAGCTGACATTAGCCTTATGTTGAATGAGTCAAGATAAGTTCCCTAAACCTAAAAAACTCGACGATCAAACACTCAGAGGAACCACAACGCATAAAACGATATGCAAAAAGCGCAGAAAGTTTCATAGACGTTCTAGCGAGATTTCAAGGTCTCTTCAAGTTGTTCTGTTTCAAGGTGCCGTCTCGTATGTAAGT
>CM040627.1:19179380-19207093 GCA_022817965.1 Solanum lycopersicoides
GACTAGATCAATGCTAAGGAAAAAGACAAAGTTCAAAGAATGGTTAAATACTGCTGAGGGTTTGTTAAATGTCCAATTGAAACAGCTAGAAAATAGAGCTTCGTCCTCTGCATAACCCCCACCAAAGGATGCAAGTAATTCATCTAGTGCTTCACTAATATCATCGAATAATCTCTCTTATCGAAGTCTACATTCTTATGTGACCAACTACTTAATTTTGGGCATGGTTTAGAGCATGATTCACTTTCTACGTCTGTGTGTGTTTTCACTTCTAAGGGTGATTCTTAGTAATGGATCGGGTGTACCGATTCTGTGATTGTCCTCATGGTAATGTGGCATCCTTGGTTAGAATTGTTCATTTCAGTTGTGAAAGATTTTGTGTTGGTTGGGATAGTTGATGTATACTTGTGATTCTGCACGCACAACTTTTCTTATGAAAGTTAATAAGAGAGCTACCATGAAAAACATACACTTGTTCGATAGACTTAAGTTTCATATCATCATTGGTATCATGTTTTGGCTATGTGTAATTGAATGTGTGGACCATTGGTCTAATTTTGTCATTCTTAAGGTTTGTCTATAATAGCTACTAATCTCGCATTTTGACAATGTTGTTAGAGGTTTTGTATGCTTGAATGTATCACTCGATTGTGGTTACTCAATCATTTCCATCTTTGAATCAGATGAGTTTGATGCTTCTGATGTCTGAAGATCATATTTTTATAGCTTAAGTTCGAGGAAATATTATGTTTAGGGGATGTAATCTTGATAAGGTCTGTGATGGTTAATGATTACGAGTATGTGGTGGTTGGTGCAGGTTCACTCCTGGTTGTAACCAATATTGATTCAGGATTTTATCATGGTTATGTTAGAAAATATTTATCTTGATGGATGTGTCTAGGTCTAGTGGATGAATCTGTCAGTTGAATAGTCCACTTGTGAATAATTTTGTTTTCAGTTGAGCTTACATACAACAAAAGTTATCATTAGATTATTGAGATGACCCCATTAGAGACATTCTATGAGGGGATGTGTATGTCTCCAATTGGTTGGTTTGATACTTTTGAGATGAGACAGTGGGTACTAATATTTTGGAATAATCGTTGAGACAGCTACCCTTTCTTATCCTCGCCTTTTTTAATCGTTCGAGGATGAACGATGAGTAAATTGGTATCTAATTTAATGACCCATTTGGTCTTTAGAGTACTAGAGTTTTTTATTTCATAAAATACTTTCCGATTGGTTCTTAATGGATATTTTGGGACTATTTGTAACTGCAATTATGAAATTAGTGGGATAACTTTAATATTAATTTAGTTTGTGGATAAAGGAGGTAAAATTAAAATTAGTAAGGGGGTCATTTTTACCTCTTTTATAATTGGTATTTAAATAATTTGGGTTTACTAATAATTGAGTGATTAATTTAAAAAAGGGGCTCGACGATTAGGCCCAAGCGGCAATGGAGAATTGCCAATGCAGGTTATGAATTTGGATTTTAAGAAAAGGAAATTTTGCTTAAAATTGAATGCACTTATATTTCTTCATGAAGTTTGAATCAATTGTTATTAATAGTTAGAGAGATTAATGTGATTGGTTGGTAGATAGATATATCACTACATATAGGAACCATATCTGCCAAAATTTTAATTTTTAAGCCACATTATAACATATTATTAAATGTGAGTTGGAAAGAAATTGGGTTTAAATTACTATAATTTAATTATCAACTTATTTGGGTTATGTTAACAATACTATGGGTTGAAGGAAAAATGATTTCCTTGATTAAATTTTGCAGTTCCAATAACTGTAGTGATGTGTGATCCCTTATGGATTTGAGGAATAGTTTTCTTGGATAATAATAACTTAATAATAATTAAATGTTCGGAGGCATTTAGAATAAAGGAAAAGCATTGGAGAAGTAATTGCTTGACTTCGGTTCTTCGGTGGAGGTAGGTTATGGTTTATGCTATTTGATAGTAAACCCTTAATAGTGATTGATATGCATTGAATGATATTGTGAAGTTTTCTATGTACTTGATTGTGTGGTTTGTTATTGGTCTTAAATCTTGAGACCCTGGAATTTCTATTCTTGAATCCACTTTATCAAAGTGATGCCTTGAATAAAGAAGGTTTGATGAAATATTATCAATGAATTGAAAGTGGTGATAATAAATGATAAATTAGTAGTATAATTTGATCGGAGTGTCACGTTCCGACACAGTATAATTGGATCGAGTGTCACGTTCCGACACAATATTTTTGTATCGGAGTGTCACGTTCCGACAGAGTATTCTGGATTGGGGTGTCACGTTCTGACACAGTATAATTGGATCGGAGTGTCAAGTTTCGACACGATAATATCAAAGCAAAAAAGATATTGAATTAACCGAATGTACTCAATCTCAAAGAACTCAATTTCCCAAATGGTTTGGTTGGAGGCATGAGTCCTCATGGATGATCTTGATATTGTTGATTTTTTACCTACTTACTTTAGTGTTGTTGACATTGGTTTATGTTGTTTGTTTCTTATCACCTGTTAAGTGCTATAGTTGAGTTCAATCTATTATTCATTATATATTAGTTTCTATTTTGGGTTGGCCTATGATACCTACTCAGTACATGTTGCCCCGAACTGGGCCCTACTTGTATTTTTCTTTGTTTTCTTTTTATGGAGTGCAGCGAGTGTGCCAATGACTTTGAATTACCCTCAGCTCTAGCCAGTCTCCAGCATATTAGGTTCTAGGGTGAGCTATTCCTTCAAGCTCGCGTTGGATTCTCTCGGTCATGACATGATGTCCTATGTTTTCAGACACATGCCATTTTATTCTTTTAATTTGGCGTTTGATATTCTTAGACTTAGTAAATGGAGATTAGATGTCCTTTATGTGATGACTTTCAGTTTTGGAAAATGATACTTTAATAAGTTTTGGAGCTTCCGTATTATTTTTTGTTATTCGTAGTTGAATTATTGGCATATATTGGGGTTTGGATTCCTTGGTTCGCTCACTTAAGAGGTTAAGTGTGGGTGCCACTCATGACTAGTTTTGGGTCGTGACACATCTCATGTAGATACATATTTAAATGTTCACTATTGTAAAGCTATTTATCTACTAGAGTTGCTTAAATGTAGATTGCAGTACTACATTAAAAAATATGGAAGGAGACTCATATTTGTATATTTTTTCGCACCCGCTAAGAGATTGATTCTCTCCCATCCATTCTGCATAGCCGTAAATTGCTCCGCCCCGTCCAATATATTGCCATCCTTAAACTCTTAAATCCTCTTAGAAGCTTAAAAAATAAGTATTATTTTCTTATGACTTTTGAAACATTGACAAATCACAACGTAATACTTCTAATGTTGAACTACATTTCGAACATTTTTTTCTAAAATATATACAGATCATATTGATCGAAGTGACGTAAGTATTTTCTCATGTTATTATAGGTAAGAGTGTAATTTTTGCCAAAGGCTTGAGTCACGTGATATTCCCCAATCCGAAGCCCGTCAGTAGCAAAAAAAACATTCAGATGTTGGGAGATTCTCCCTCTCTCTCGTTAGAGAGACAAAGAAGATAACATACAGAGAGAGAGGAATGGGACGAGAAGGATATTGGGAGTGTAGTAGTTGCGGTAACAAAAATTATACATTCATATGTTTATGCAATAGGTGTAAGAAGCCTCGTCTCCTTGTTGACAACAAAACTCCTCATGATTCAAAGTGATTTTCTCGAATTGGCGATTGGATATGCACTGGTATGTATCTTTATGAATTTGTATCTATTTTTTCAATTCTTTGATTGATTGTGCTAAGTTATGAAATTGCATTAGTTGTACGTATATGAACTTATTGAGATATGCTGATAGAGGTGACGTAGGAGTTGGATTTTAGTTGATAAGCTTCGGTAGCAAGTTTGGTCTAGCTTTTAAAATCGGTTCATTTTGTGAAGTGTTACCTCAAAGAAATACTTTTGGTGAGAAATGGAAGCTAAGTTCCTTCTCACGGCTCATGTAATAAGCTACCGGCCAAGTAATTAGAAGTGTAGACCAATTATTTTATAACCGAGTTTTACCCACGTGTGAAAGAGTGGGTGCACGTGTACCCGTTAACTAATGCATATACTTAATTAAGGATCATATAATTAAATGTGCACTCTTAAACACATAAGCTGAGTCGATGCATTGGTCCAACACTATTCATTGCGCTTTTTTGCAACTCACAAGCACAGTGTGTTGAGTTCGATTCTGTGTGTTGCATTTTCATTTCTTTTTTTTTATGTTTTTTTTTAAAAAAAAAGACTTATTAAAAACCTCAAGCGAGATTTGAACTAGCAACCTCGAAGTGTACACTGAGGTCAAGACCATCCACCATAAGGTGAACTATGTTAGCTTCTAAAAAATGACTTCTCCTACTCTCCATAAGCACTAACTTTCTCCCAAAAGTTGAGCCAAATATAGTAATTGATTCTCTAACAATACAATTATGATATCAATATATGATACTTTTAAAATGATTGAAATAAGAGAAATTGGGTTACTTGGATAAAAGGACGTAGACGTTTCTTTACTTAATGTGTTGGCAAAGGTATTAAGTTTGATAAGCATTTGTAGTCGGTTTGGTCAAGGTTTAAAAGCTGTTCATTTTGGAAACAAGTTTTCAGAAAGTGCTTTTGGTGAGAAGACAGAAGTTAAGTTCCCTCTCATGACCCATGTAACAAACCACGCCAACTAAAAAATGTTGAACAATTAGTTCATAAGGATTAATTGTATAGCCATTCATCAACGGATGTTGCTTCTCAGATTGGGGGAAAAAATGTAAACCTATAGGTGCAAAAGTAGGAATAATGGCACCGGAAATGACATTGTTGTTGTAAAGTACCAAATGTATTTGATCAATAAATTTAAAAAGCACTTTTCAATAGCTATTTTATTATACTCTGTGCACACCCGAAGGGTAGCGGCTGCGTGTTTCATTTGTCATAAAAAAAAATAGCTACTTTGTTTGACCAATCTCTTCAAATGAGCTTCTACGTGTATTCATCTTATAAGTGTTTTTGAATAACTAAATATAAGAAAAAGGGGCCTCAGGCAAGGGGATCCTCTATCCCCTTTCTTGTTTTTGGTAGTGATGGAGGGACTTAACAACATGCTCAAGACAGCTAACACAAATGGCTGGTTGAGAGGTTTTGATGTGGCCAACGATGGAAGAGAAAGTTTAGAGGTGACTCATTTGCTATATGAAGATGACACACTCGTCTTTTGTGGGGCAGAAGAAGAAAAACTCACATATCTAGCAGTAATATTGGTCCTCTTTGAAGGAATCATTGAGTTGCATATTAATTGGAGAAAGTGTTTTCTTTATCCCATTAATGAAGTACATAACATGGAGGCACTAAACATAATCCTAGGTGTACAAGTTGGGGTTCTCCCAACTACATAACTTGGGATGTCGTTGGGTGCTAAATCAATGTCTAAAGATATCTCGAGGAGTGTAATAGAAAAGTGTGAAAAGAAACTGGCTAGATGGAAGAGGCAATACTTGTCTCTTGGAGGAAGAGTTACTCTAATTAACTCAGTCCTAGATGCTATGCCTACCTACATGATGTCTTTATTTCCCATTCCAGTAGGGGTCAGACAGATTGGACAGAATCAAGGAAGTTCCTATGGTAGGGAAACTTTGGAAGAAAATAAGTGCTTATGGAGAGTAACATAAAATTGTTTTTCGAAAGCTAAAAAGAGCAGTTTTTTCCTAGAGGTAGTTATTCAAAAACACTTATAACATAATAACGTAGAAGCACTTTTGAAGATCTTGGTCAAACAAAATAGCTATTTTTTTTACGACAAAGGAAATACGCAACCGCTATCCTTCGAGTGCGCACAGAGTAAAACAAAATAGCTATTGAAAAGTGCTTTTTAAATTTATTGATCAAATATAATTGGTACTTTACAAAAAAAATGTCATTTCCGGTGCCATTATTCCTACTTCTGCAGCTATAGGTTTACATATTTTTACCCAATCTGAGAAGCAACATCTGTTGATGAATGGCTGAACAATTAGTCCTTATGAACTAATTGTTCAACATTTTTTACTTGGCGTAGCTTTTTACATGGGTCATGAGAGGGAACTTAACTTTTGTCTTCTCACCAAAATCACTTTCTGAAAACTTGTTTCCAAAATGAACAGATTTTAAACCTTGACTAAACCGACTATAGATGCTTATCAACTAAATACCCTTGTCAACACATTAAGTAAAGTAACTTTTACGTCCTTTCATCCAAGTGCCCATATTTTCTCTTATTTCACTCATTCATTTCAAAAGTATCATATATTGATATCATAAATGTATTGTTAGAGAATCAATTACTGTATTTGGTCAAACTTTTGGGAGAAAGTAAGTGCTTATGGAGAGTAGCATAAGTCTTTTTACAGAAGCTAACTTATGGTGGATGGTCTTGACCTCAGTGTATACTTTGAGGTTGCTAGTTAAAATCTCTCTTGAGATTTTTAATGTGTCTTTTTTGAAGAAAAAAAGAGAGAATGCAATAGCCAGAATCGAACTCAGCACACTGTGCTTGTGAGTTGCAAAGAAGCGCAATGAACAGCGTTGGACCAATGCATCGACTCAGCTTATGTGTTTAAGAGTGCACATTTAATTATATGATTCTTAATTAAGTATATACATGTGATAACGGGTACACCTACACCCACTCTTTCACACGTGGATAAAACTCTGTTTTAAACTAATTGGTCTACACTTCTAATTAATAAGTCTTTTTTTAATAGAAAAGACAAAAAATAAGAGAAAATGCAACAACAAGAATCGAACTCAGCACACTATGCTTGTGAGTTGCGAAGAAACGCAATGAAAAGTGTTGGACCAATGCAGCAACTCAACTTATGTGTTTAACAGTGCACATTTAATTATATGATCCTTAATTAAGTATATACATGTGTTAACGGGTACACGTGCACCCACGCTTTAACACGTGGGTAAAACTCGGTTATGAAATTGCTCTACACTTCTAATTACTTGGCGGTTAGCTTATTACATGAGCCGTGAGCAGGAACATAGCTTCCATTTCTCACCAAAAGTACTTTTTTGAGGTAACACTTTACAAAATGAACCGATTTTAAAAGGTTGACCAAACTGGCTACCGAAGCTTATCAACTAAAATTCAAATCCTACATCACCTCTATCATCATCTATCACTAAGTTCACATACATACAACTAATACAATTTCACAACTCACCACAATCAATCAAAGAACTGAAAAATCAGATACAAATTCAAAAATATACATACCAGTGCATATCCAATCACCAATTCGAGGAAACCACTTTGAATCATGAGGAGTTTTGTTGTCAACAAGGAGACAAGGATGCTTACACCAGTGAAGAACTCTTCAACCTTCTTTTATCATGTGCTTCAATTAGTGTTTTTTGGGAGCTAATTAAGCTTCTCCTTATGAGCCTGTTATGAAAATACATTAAAAATATATCAAGTTACAGGTTTTAGTAATAATAAATATAATCTTATAATTACGAGTTTAAGTGTACACAATCAACACTAGAAACCTTACCTCAACACTAAAGCACGTAGTCCAATCATCAACATCGTAAAAATATCCAACAAAAATAACAAGAATTATTCAATCACATATAAAAATACCACAAAACAACAAAATAATTCAAAAGAAAAGAACTCGAGAAAAGTAGAGTGTCATACATATAAATCTTTTCAATCATTCCTCTTTCATCTTTTGATTGCGCGAGACTCTACATCAAATGCTGCAAAATAAAAGTGTCATGTTAAGTACTGATGAAACTCCATAGATCAGTAAAATATGTGTAAAATTTAGTACATCTTATCTGGATTTGGAGTGGATCTTCAAAAATAAAAAAACATTTGAGTTAGTCAGTTGAATGAAATTGGCAAAGTCTAATTCATGAATTTTACATATTAAATAAACATACCGTCGATTAAGTTCATCTGGCTGGTTAATTACATTGATCATGATACCCTCAAAACTGAGCAATAAAAAAAATATCACATCATATTTTGTATCATTTCGAACATAAAAAAATCATTATAGAACCTTTCTCCGCTAGAATAGGTCGTCACTTCAACAGTTGGAGAAAACATTTGACTTTTAGTAGTAGTGCATGAGACCTCATGGGATTCGGGTCTCTTTCAATTTGGTTTCCAAAGCACTCTATTTTTCTGTAAGTATCAGCATCTAAAATTGGCTTTACAAAGGTTGGATGCTAAATTTTGTATTTATGTATTAAGAATGTGTTTTGTTCTCATATTTACAGAGAATGCTTGTAGGATGTTTTTTTAGGTTAGTAATTATCAATTGATAATACTCCATCTGTTTCTATTTGTTTGTCTTACTTTTATTTTCAGTATGTTCAATAGGGAATGCCTCTTTTCTTTATTTGAAACTCTTGAATTCTAAGTTTTCGTGTGACATGTATAAGACCAGAAGATTAATTAAAGAACATTTACTACATTCCTACATATATTAAGTTTAAGGCCAGACTATACCAAAAATGATCTTTAGCAACAATTAATTAACGACAATAGATTAATTGTAGCTAAATATGTCTTTTTAGAGGCAAGTATCTCTCTATGTAATGTCCATAAAGTCTATAGCGACATTGGATCCAATGACAATTAACTAATGCTGGTAAAACCTTTAAAAGTCCTTTTAAATGTACATATTTATTGCTGCTAAAAGTTGTTTTAATTATAGTGCCACAAGCTTCAAAAAAAAAAAATTTAGATTTTTAAAGTTCACAAAACTAGACAAATAAATTGAAACAGAAAGAGTATATCACTAATTAACAATCAAAAGAATTCAAATTCGTTAACAATTAAATTTAAACATTTGATGTGTTATGTTCAACATTGTTTTACTATTGTTGAAGAGTTCCACACTAGTATTTGAGAAAAATACACTTCAAAGTACTTTTAAAATGTTAGGTCAATTATTAATTATTATTCAAACGTTATAAAAAATTAATTGGTCAAATACAAATTGTTTCTCATAAAAAATGGAAGCGGATTAATGATGTTGCGAAAAGTAGGGTGGTGAGGTACTACATAGACCAATGGAAGGCTGATATTATATGCCTACATGAAACAAAATTACATAGGGGGTTTACAGGATAACATTAAACAAATATGGGGAGGAAGATGGATCACATTTGCATGTCTTGAGTCAAATACAAATTGTTTCTCATAAAAAATGGAAGCGGATTAAATGATGTTGCGAAAAGTAGGGTGGTGAGGTACTACATAGACCAATGGAAGGCTGATATTATATGCCTACATGAAACAAAATTACATAGGGGGTTTACAGGATAACATTAAACAAATATGGGGAGGAAGATGGATCACATTTGCATGTCTTGAGTCAAAAGGAACTATAGGGGGAATCATTATGTTACGGGATAGCAGGGTGTGGAAGCGAGAGATACTACAAGTTGGTGCTTATACTCTAACATGCAGTTTTGAGGCTTTACTTCAAAATTTCAATTGCCACATCTCAGGGTCTATACAGCAAATTGTAAGGTGGAAAAGAGGGAGGTGCGGAATGAATTAGGAATGGTCAGAGTTTTAATAGAGGGGCCTTGGGCAATTTGTAGAGATTTTATTATATGCAGGTTCTCCTCGGAAAAAAGAACTGTCAAAGATCTTCTGTCATGATTGAGTTCTTTGATACTATTGAGGCCTATAACTTATAGGAATTGGCAGGCCAACCCAGGTTAACTGATGTCAACTACCCTTTTGCTAAGGCAGTTAAAGAAATTTCTATTAAACTAGAAGCTGAAGAAACATGGATGCTAAACAGATGTCTGGTTGGGGGCTTGAAGATGAAAGAAAGGAGGGACCTACATTGAGTGAGATAAGGACATGGTCCTCAACAACCTGGAAAAACACATTTGGGGTAAATATCTACGAGATGAACAATAGAAGATTTCTGTTTGAATTCCCCAAAATCATGGCGGACCAGATCATACAACATCAATAGTACTGGCAGAAATAAAAAACTCAATCTCAAATGGTAGATCTCTACAGAGGGGTGTACATCTATCTCTAGAAGTCCAAAGGAAACCTAGATTAGAGTTGTAGGAATACCACTACAGTTGTGCTCACACAAAGTTTTCTAGGAAATTAGAGGTGTGTGGCGGATGGTTGGCTACGGAGGAAGAAACAAAGCTCAGGAACCACATGAAGTAGTCCAAAATTCTAGTCGTGCATGAAAGGAAGAGTATCCCAAAAGAAGTAGCAATTTCACAAAATGACGTCAAGTTTTACATCTCGATCTTGTCGGGGTCAAAACCCCGATTCAAAATTTTGTCGAAGTCCTTCGGGCGTAGCGACGGAGAAATGATGGATGGAATTATCAAGCAAATTCTATTACGCAGTGGACAAACCAGAGTTTGATCTATAATAAAGTACCAATATCCCATGCTTTTAGGGATTTTGTTGATAGAGTGCATGTGGGTTGTTCGTAGTTGCCAGGAAGAGGTAAAGAAGAGTCAAAGTCATGTGCACAACATGTGCAGGGTTTTAATGAGAAAAGTTCCAAGGAACAATACACTTTGGACCGAGCAAATAAAAAGTTAATTGGGCCGGACCCAGCAGCCCACTTCATTTACAATAATTTAAACGAATTTGGGTCAATTTCCTCAATAAAAGATGACTTCTATGAAGTCTCTCTTAGCACCCAACAAGAGAAAAATTCTCCAGTGGATACACAGATAGTAAAGATGAGAACAAAGGATAAGGTAATGGGGAGAACAATGGAAACTAAGGGGGAAACTTCACAGCTATCAAAGGGGTTAAAACATCATGACAATTCAGCGAGAAAAGGTAACAAAATTATAGAAGGGACTACAGATTTAACAGTCCAAAATTATGTAGAATCAATAGAAAATTGGGAAGTGGATGATGTCGAGCCTCTTTGCATTCAAACACAGCTAATGATACAAGACAAAGAGAAGGAGACTTCACTATGGGCTAAAAAAAACATGGTGAAATTAGGGAAATTCTTGGGGCCAAACTTTTAAGGTCACGAAGAGCTCTGGAATTAAGATAGTGGGAGAAAATTAGACTGATGTATGATGCAATATTCAGGAAGACCAAAATCAAAGGTGCCCAGGAACTCAAAAATTTGGTGGCCTTTGATGTAAAATTTTAAAGCGGCGGAAACAGGGCCAATGGGAAAGACAACGACAATAGTTCTTGATGCGATTCAAACTAATTTCATGGAACGTGAGGGGATTGAATTGTAGATATAAAAGGATACTTGTTAAAAGTATGGTGTTTGATTGGAAAGCAGACATTTATTGTTTCCAATAAACAAAGTTGGAGGGGGACATAGCAGAGTTGGTAAACCAAATTTGGGGATATAGATGGATCAAATATGAGTACTTGGAGGCCAGTGGAACAAGAGGGGGTATATTGATGATGTGGGATAGAAAAATATGGAAGGGAGATGTTCTCGAGATTGGTTCATATAACCTAACTTGCAAGTTTGAAGCTTAACTCCAAAGCTTTTTTTGTCATATGATTGGGGTGTACGCACCAAATTGCTACATTGAAAGAAGATCAGTATGGGAAGAGATTGGTAATGTCAAAGGTCTGTTTCAAGGGCCTTGGATTGTTTGTGGTGAATATAATGTTAGTAGGTTTGTCTCAGAAAAAAGTGTTGTGTTAGAAGTACAATAGGGATGAGGAAATTTTCAGATTTTATTGAAAATATGGGGCTAATTAATCTTCAAATGGAAAATGCAACATTCATCTGGTACAAAGGAAAAACATGAAGTAGCTTCCAGAATAGACAAAAGAATGAGATGAAAGCTTCAACAACTTGAAAGTAATCCCACTTCAAAGGATTATTTCAGATCATGTACCATTAGCCCTACAAAGTGGGACCTGGAACAAAAATGAAAGGTATTTCAAGTTTAAAGTGTCTAGATACTGAGGGACTCACACATAGAGTAGACTGGTAGAACAAATTACATTTTTGGGGGATACCTGACTATGTATTGACTTGAAAAATGAAAGCCCTTAAGAATAAACTTAAGGAATGGAGCAAGAAGTTAAGGAAATTTAGGCTTACAAAGAAAGAAATTGTTAGAAAAGTTTGACAGATTTTGATTCTGTGGTTACAACCAGTACTTTATCAGAAGAAGAATCCAAAAGAAAAGTTGAGGTGCTACTGGAATATGAGAATCTAATAAAAAATTGCTTGGAGAAAATATCAATAACCCTATGGTTGAAAGAGGCGGACAGAAACACCAAATATTCCACAGAATTGCGAGTGCCCACAAAATGTACAATAACATTTATCAATTGGAGGTAGAAGGTAATATCACAGAATATACAAGGTTTATTAAAGACTTTACACAGAAACTTTCCAATGGAGACCAACTAGCAATATCCTAAACTGTCCAGTTATTTCATCAAAGGAGAAAGGAAGTTTCCAGAGGAAACTTTAGAAAGATGAAAATATTGTGATGTTTTAAGCTATGTGCAATGGATAAAGCCCAAGGACATGATGGTTTCACCATGGGGTTTTACATTAAATGCTCGGAGAATGTAAAACATGACATAATAAAGTCATTCCAAAATTTCCATGAGCAAGAAGTTTTGGAAAGAAGCTTCAATGCTACTTTCAATGCTCTCATTCCCAAGAAGAAAGGTATCATTGAGTTGAGAGATTTCAGACCTATAAGCATGATAGTAAGCATCTATAAAATCTTCTCCAATCCTAACAGAGAGATTGATAGGGGTGATGGAAAAATTGGTAGTGTCACGACCGGAGTCAAGACCCCAGACGAGACCGGCGTCATTGACCTCTCAGAGGTCGCAGACAAGCCTACATACGTCATCATTACTTCATCTAGCTTAATTTTAGCGGAAAATTAAAACTTTTTGTTACTTAACATTCCTATAAGACATTCTACTTAAACTCATAAACGTTCACAATCAACCATCTAATATTAAGATCATCAAATGAAAGAAATAGTTCAATACTGCATTAAGTGTATACTTGCCAAAATGGCACCAATACAATATCTGAAATAAAATGAGAAAGAAACGCTAGTGGAACATACTCCACTTACTCAAACCTATATCTAAGCTAGAATATAATGGGCAAGCGTCCTCGAAAGCATGAGGGCTTACCAAATCCGGATGAATGCTCCACGTCCGGATAGCTGCAACGTCGTACTGTAAGCTCTAACGTCCACCGGTTCCTGCACCTAAAAGTAGATATTGTATGGGATTAGAACACCCTTGCACTAAGTATGGGTATATGCAAGCACACACCAAGGAGATGCATGAGTAAGAATAGCTCATTCCTAACAACATGATTTATGGAAAGTCAAGTCAGTGAACTTGCCAAATTTGGATTAGGAAAGTCAGTGGACTTGCCAAATTTGGATTAGGAAAGTCAGTGGACTTGCCAAGTTTGGATTAGGAAAGTCATGCCATGATAGTAACATGCATCATCATACTTATCATTTTGCAAGCAGCACATAACGTATTGCACATATCATATCACGTAGTTCATATCATTCTTTCATATGCCATGAGACCTTGGAATCATGGACTTGACATTAGGACTTCCCAAAATGAGGGCTCAACATATGGGACCTCAACTAGGGAGCCTTCTTTAGCAAACACATAGTCTGCTTCATTCATTCATACGTACTTCATTTTCATTCATTCATATACTAGTGCAATCACTAGTCATCCCTAGGTTGTAGTTTAAGACTCTCATCGGGTTTGTTGTGCAATGACCAAGAATAACCTAGTGTCATTACTTAAGTCTAGCTCACCTCTTGATTATCCTATCCTAACACCTTTGGTATCGTTCATTTCATTATGTGCATCATTTGAGGCTGGCCTCATTCTTTCTTTGGGAACTTTAACCTTAACCGACATAGATCATGTGAGCATCATGAAATCGAGTGTGTAATCCCCACACCAAAAAGAGGTGGAATCACCGTCCAAAGTGAACCAAAATATGCTAACATATATAGGGAGTTGAACCCTGCTAAATCCCTATATTGGGTGTATAGGTTCAAAGACTATGAGATATAAGGAGACTCATACCCGGCATGACGGACAGTCTCATCTCATGAGAGTTACGTGAACCTCCGCCCTTCCCGAAGGAAGGCATCACCTCTCATAGCTAGCCTATCGGTGCTCAGTATAAAGTTCCATTACATTCAACTCATACATCATGGAAGCTGGCTTCTAGCATGAGGACATCATAGCTCATTAGATGATTTCTCATCTCATCATTAGTATTAAGTATGCATTAACTTCAATTCTTTTATTAGAGTGTTCATAGAGACTGGTTTCTTCATTAGCTTTACACTCTCATAGGTGAGTACGTTTTGGTAACATTTACTTAGGCTCATTTGAGATTGCTCTCATCTTTCACATTAGTCTCTTATCATATTGTCACGTCATTCATTAACTTTAACACATTTGCTTTTCATAATTACTCACCCCTTCACGTGAATATTCATTTTATCATATGCCAATGCACTTGGTCATTTAGTGTGTTTCACACTCTTAGTTAACCCTTCTAGGGTTACATCATTTCATCACATACATCTTAGGCTCACTTACTTTTAAACGTATGCTAGACTTATGAGTCCACACATACAAGCCATGAGGCTTTATTCATAGTTTGTCTAAGTGATTCATGTTTACCCAAGATTATGTGGTACAAGACTTATGCATCTTGTAGATATGACAAGATATTGATTTCGATCTTTAGAGTCAGCATTCATTAAATATTTGCTTACGTATGACTTATGTGTCAATACAGAATTGGGCAAGGGAACCCGATTTTGAATCCGTTGGACAACACTTAATTTTATTTTAAACTTGATAATTGCATTTTTCAGATTTGGTGGACCCTAGTTCGATCCCCATCAACCCCATAATATTTCCTTTCTTTTTCTCCTCTCCTTTTTCGTTTAAGTCAAGGAGGTTGTGGGTTCAATCCCCCACAAGCTCATTATTTTTCTTTTAATTTATCTCTTAACTTTCTCACCTATCCAAGAGGTTGTGGGTTCAATCCCCATTTACCTCATTTTATATTTCTCCTTTATTTTTCTCCTCACTCTCTCATCTATTCAAGAGGTTGTGGGTTCAATCCCCACTCTCCACATTTATTATTCTCCTTTATTTTTCTCCTAACTCTCTCATCCATTCAAGAGGTTGGGGTTCAATCCCCACTCTCCACCTTTATTTTCTCCTTTATTTTTCTCTTAACTCTCTCATCCATTCAAGAGGTTGGGGGTTCAATCCCCACTCTCCACATTTATTTATTTTCCTTATTTTTCTCCTAACTCTCTCATCCATTCAAGAGGTTTGGGGTTCAATCCCCACTCTCCACATTTATTTTTCCTTTCTTTTTTTTATGAATTTTTTATGTACTTTACATTTGGTGAGGTCTTGGGTTCAATTCCCAATGACCTCACAATTTTTAAATTTATTTTAAAAAATTAGTCATTTTGGCCGAGACTACAAATTTTCAGCAACCTGGAAATTTGGTCTCTTCTAATCCATTTTTCTCTCATTCTTTTGTTGATTTTTTTGTAGCATTTTGAGTGACATTCATTCAGACACCTTAACCTTTTATAACATCACGTTTCTAGCATTTTTACACACGGAAAACACAACATTTAACATACAAATTTTAGGCAGCAAACATAGTCAAATTTTCAGCACACACATGCTCAAAATAGTCAACTTAATACATTTTTCCGGAATATATTTTTCATCCTTTACATGATTTTCTACCACACATTCAACACATAATCACAACCAGACCTAACATTTATCTACCATAAGACATACCAACGCATGTTTTAAATCGTTCAGAGGATCTAATGACAGGGGCATGCAACGGGGACAACCTTAGTCTTTCAATCGTGATTTAAACAGAACCTTAAGGGTCTCTTGGGAAAGGGACCAAGAGAGAAGAAAACCCATACCTTAATGTTGTTCAACACTTGTTTCAATGCTGCCAATTCCCACGACACCACTGCCTCACCACCAAAATCCCAAACACAATCCGTCGAGAAGAATGTCGTTGATTTTCGTTTTTAGCTTAGCTTTTCGTTTGAGTTTTTGTGTGTAAGTTCTTCAAGAGTGAAGAACTATTATTTTCAGTTATTTCAATGATAAAAAACGTGAGAATGAGGGTGCGAGACGTGAGAATGAGAGGATTAGGATTAGGATTAGGATTAGGATTAGGATTAGGAGAGATAGGTGGAGACTAAGTCAAACTAGGACTCCTAATTATTTGTTAATTTTATTATTATTATTTTTTTATTAAAAATCTGATGTTTCCCTTACTTAAATCATTTTTCTAAATATTAATTAAGTCAACTAATTCACTTAATAAAATTAAATCAATTTAATCCTTGCTTCTACCAAGGCTCGAACCCGGGTGGAGCTAGATTTTTCTTAAAGGGTCAAATTCGGCAACCTCTACCCGAATTGCCCCTCCACCATATTAATTAATTAATTAATTAAATATTTAGGGTAATTACAATACTACCCTTAGCTCGGAAAAGACTATTTTACCCCTAGACCCTCCAAACTTAAGATTTCCCCTTTTTAAGTCTGGTTAAGACTCATCCGGGTAAATCTTCATATTCGGTGCCCTACATGGCTGGACCCGACCTTTCCTAGCTCAACTAACTCACCAAGTTAGTTGGCTTGGCTGTTGCAGAGGTTCACATGTCTGGTTCTACACGCATCAATCCGTGTGAACCCGGTCTAATCTAGGCATTCTAGATACGTTAGACATTACTTAGCATAGTCATTTTTAGGGTTGTTACAGGTAGATTCTCATCAAATGGCATTTATTAAAGGTAGACAAATTATAAATGTAGTCCTAGTGGCAAATGAAACTGTAGACTCGAGAATGAAGCAGAAGAAAGTAGGAAGTTTAAACCACACTATACAAAAAGTGAGCTTTAGCAACAATCAATTAACAACAATAGCTTAATTGTCGCTAAATATGTCTTTTTAGAGGCAAGTAGCACTATATGTAATGTCTCTAAAGCCTATAGCGACATTGGATCCAATGACAATTAACTAATGTTGGTAAAACCTTTAGCACTCCTTGTAAATGTGCATATTTATTGCCGCTAATTTTTTTTTATTGTAGTGACACAAGCTTCAAATTTTTTTTTGTACTTTTGTAAAGTTCACAAAACTAGACAAACAAATTAAAACAGAAAAAGTATATTACTCCCTCCGTCCCATTTTATGTGGCAACATTTGACTGGGCACGGAGTTTAAAAAATAATTGAAGACTTTGAAATATTTACCAAATTACACTTCAAAAAAATAAAAAAGTAAATTCATTTTTCTCTCTCCTCATAAATGTATTTGAGTACTATCTTTAAAATTAAATGGAACCAACAAGGGTAAAAGAGGAATTGTACCTTTAAATAATCACTATATAAGGAAAAGTGACATTCTTTTTGGGACTGACCAAAAAGGAAATGGTGCCACATAAAATGGGACGGAGGAAAACTAATTAACAATCAAAAGAATTCAAATTTGTTAACAGTTAAATTTAAACATTTGATGTGTTATCTTCAACATTGTTTTACTATTGTTGAAGAGTTCCACATTAGAATTTGAGAAAAATACACTTCAAGTACTTTAAAAATGTTAGGTCAAATATTAATTGCTATTCAAACGTTTTAAAAAAATTAATTGGTCAAATACAAATTGTCTCTCATCAAAAATGGAAGGGGATTAAATGATGTGGGGAAAAGAAGGCTGGTGTGGAACTACATAGACCAAAGGAAGCTTGATATTATATGCCTACATGAAACAAAATTACATAGGCAGTTAACATGATAGCATTAAACAAATATGGGGAGGAGGATGGATCAAATTTGCATGTCTTGAGGCAAGTGGAACTATAGGGGGAATAATTATGTTATGGGGTAGCAGGGTGTGGAAGGGATAGATACAACAAGTTGGTGCTTATACTCTAACTTGCAGTTTTGAGGCTTTACTTCAAAATTTCAATTGCCACATCTCAGGGTGTATGCACCAAATTGTAAGGTGGAAAGGAGGGAGGTGCGGAATGAATTAGGAATGGTCAGAGGATTAATGGAGGGGCCTTGGGAAATTTGTGGAGATTTTAATGTGTAGGATCTCCTCAGAAAAAAGAAATTGTCAAAGATCTTCTACCATGATTGAGTTCTCTGATACTATTGAGGCCTAGAACTTACATATTTGTGACTTGAAGGAGGTCAGCTCACATGGTTCAAAGGAGATACACATACAACAACATCCAAAACAGACCGAATACTTTTCACTTCTAGCTGGAGTGATCAATTTAACAACATGAAGCTAACTGCATTCCAAAGAATGACCTCGTATCACATCTCAGTAGCTCTATTTTGTCGACCTTGGGAACATAGTAAATCACATTTTCAAATTTCATTGAAGATATGGCGCTACTTGATCTTCAAATGGAAAATGCAACATTCATCGGGTACAAAGGGGACAACCATGTAGTAGCTTATAGAATAGATAGAATCATGTTTTCAAAAGAATGAAAGCTTCAACAATTTGAAAGTTATCCTACTTCAAAGAACTATTTCAGATCATGTACCATTAGCTCTACAAAGTGGGACCTGGAACAAAAATGAAAGGTATTTCAAGTTTGAAGTGGCTAGATACTGAGGGGCTCACACATAGAGTAGACTGGTGGAACAAATTACATTTTGGGGGGATACCTGACAATATATTGGCTTGAAAAATGAAAGCCCTTAAGAATAAACTTAAGGAATGGAGCAGAGAAGTTAAGGAAGTTTAGGCTTACAAAGTAGGAAAATTGTTAGAGAAGTTTGGCAGATTTTGATTCTGTGGTTACAACCAGGCCTTTATCACAAGAGAATCCAAAAGGAAAGGTGAGGTGCTACTGGAATATGAGAATCTAATTATAAAAAAAATTGCTTTAAGACACAGATCAAGAACCCTATGGTTGAAAGAGGCGGACAGAAACACCAAGTATTTCCACAGAATTGCAAATGCCCACAAAAGATACAATAACATTGATCAATAGGATGTATTACAAACAAAAGTGAAAAAGAGGTAATTGATTTTTATCACAGACTTTACACAAAAACTTCCCAATGGAGACCAACTAGCAATATCCCAAACTATCCTATTAAGAAATTTTACAGAGGAACATAGAATAAGGAACATAGAAGAAGATGAAGTATTGAGATAGCTTAAGCTATCTGCAATGGATAAAACCCTAGGACTTGATGGTTTCACCATGGCCTTTTACATTAAAATGTTGGAGATTGTAAAACATGACATAATGAAGGCATTCCAAAATTTCCACGAGCAAAAAGTGTTGGAAAGAAGCTTCAATGCTACTTTCATTGCTTTCATTCCCAAGAAGAAAGGTGTCACTGATTTGAGAGATTTCAGACCTATAAGCCTAATAGGGAGCATCTATAAAATCTTCTGCAAAAGCCTAACAGAGAGATAGAAAGGGGTGACGGAAAAATTGGTAGATTCTCATCAAAAGACATTTATTAAATATAGACAAATTATGGATGCAGTCCTAGTGGCAAATAAAACAGAAGAAAGTAGGAATATTGTGTAAGCTTGACATTGGAAAAGCTTATGACCATGTTAACTCGGGATACTTGTTGAATGTCCGAAAAAGATGGGATTTGGGATTAAGTGGATCATGTGAATAAACTTTTGTATATCTATGGTGAAATTCTCTGTTTTGATTAATGGTGCACCAACAGGATTCTTTGGAGCTCAAAGGGGACTCAGGCAAGGGGATCCGCTGTCCCTTTCCTGTTTTTGCTAGTGATTGAGGGACTTAACAACATGATCAAGAAAGCTAACACAAATGGATGGTTGGAAGGTTTTGATGTGGACACCGATGGAAGAGAAAGGTTGGAGGTTACTCATTTTCAATATGCAGATGACACACTCATCTTTTGTGGGGAAGAAGAACTCGCATATCTAACAATAATGTTGGTCCTGTTTGAAGGAATCTCTGAGTTGCATATTAATTGGAGAAAGAGTTCTTTATCCCATTAATGAATTACATAATATGGAGGCACTAAACATAATCCTAGCAGGACAAGTTGGGGTTCTGCCAACTACATACCTTGGGTGCTAAATCAATGTCTAAAGAGATCTGGAGCAGTGTAATAGAAAAGTGTGAAAACAAACTGGCGAGATGGAAGAGGCAATACTTGTCTCTTGGAGGAAGAAGTACTCTAATTGACTCAGTCCTAGATGCTATGCCCACTTACATGATGTATTTATTTCCCATTCCAGTAGGGGTCAAACAGAATCAAGTAAGTTCCTATGGTAGGGAAACAAGGATAGGAAACGTATGGGGGTTTGGGTATTAAAAATCTGTTGAATCATAGCAAGGTTACCAGTTTAAAAAAAACACGTTTAAAAATTGATATGTTGTCGTGCGTATAATTTAAACGCATAATAGAATATTAAGAGATCTAACATGTAGCAGACAAAAAACACTAATAGACAAAATATCTTCAATAAAAATCATTGCAAAGTACGTGTAGTACGTACCATTATTGAAACAGAATAACAAAATTCTAAAAGATAAAGCACACATAATAATATGAATTTGAGTTTTCATTTTTATGCATAGGCTTCGATAAGAGATTATTCGATGATATTAGTGAAGCACTACATCAATTACTTGCATCCTCTTGTGGGGATTGCGCGGAGGACGAAGCTCCATTTTCTAGCTGCTTCAATTGGACATTTAACAAACCCTCAGCATTATTTAACAATTCTTTGAACTTAGTTATTTCCTCAGCATTGAAATGGTCCATCGTCTCCCACGAACCTTTAACTCTAGCCTCGTTCATTTGATCCATCATTTGTATTATTCTCTTTTCAACTTTTTCCCTTGCATCAAAGTTAATTAACCTATCATTCATTTGAATCACCTTGTTGCACGCCTCTGCAGCAGCGAATTGTGCACCTAGATCTATTGTTGTGGGACTTATAAAATGATCGATGACTACATTAGCAGTCGGATGAACAAATGAATATGGTTTACATATTTGAGAAGAAATAAATATTCCAAGATCGACATCACATTCTCGAACGAGTTCACTTGCTTTTTTATATAAGCCTGAACGACGTTTAGAAAATGAGGCATATCGAGCAGCTTCTTTTTCTATTTTCTCTAATGCAATTTTTTGGCGGCCTGCTGTTTTCTTACCCTCCATGCTAGAATACAATAGAATATGTTGATCAATTGTTTTCAAGAAAGGTGACTTACAAAGAAATGAAATATCATGACTATTTATACACATAAATTGGAAAATTATTCACCATGATAATTAAATTTCAAGTCAAATATTGCAATGGAAAGTAGATTATGTTTTTCATAATGAAAATTATAGTAGGACACTTTTATTGAATTAATACTTAAATTTGAGCTTTATGGTAAGTAAATATGAAATTTTAACTAAAATAGGTAAATTATTTATTTAATGTACTAAACAAAATTTATCAATTAATGATTATTTGTTCCAAATATAATTTGATGGGTTATTAACTACATACCAAATTCTTTCATGAATATTTATACACACAAATTAAAAAATTATTCACCCTGATAATTAAATTTCAAGTCAAATATTGCAATGGAAAGTAATCTTTTTTCATAATGAAAATTATAGTAGAACATATTTAATGATTTAATACTCAAATTTGAGCTTTATGGTAAGTAAATCCGAAATTTTAATTTAAAATAGGTAAATTATTTAGTATACTAAATAAAATTTATTAATTAATGATTACATGTTCTAAATATAATTGGATGGGTTATAAACTACATACAAAAATCTTTCAGGACTATTTATAAACATAAATTGGAAAATTATTCAATTAAAAATTTCAAGCCAAATATTGTAATGGATGATAAAAAAAAAATCATGATGAAAATTATAGTAGAACATTTATATTGAATTGATACTCAAATCTGAGTTTTATGGTAAGCAAATGTGACATGAATACTTTAAATGAAAATAGGTAAGAACACTTAATCATTAATTGATAAATTTCATTTAGTATATTAAATAATTTACCTATTTTAAATCTAAGGTAAATATGTACCTAAAATTTAGTGGCAGGGAGAAATATATTTACAAAGTATGACGAAGGGTAAATATGACCATTTTCAAAGAGTACAAGAGAAAATATGACTCTTTCCCTAAAATATATATAATTTAAGTTAATTTTAGATTTAGCTATTTTTAAATATATGTTGAAAGTTTGGTTTTCATTGCAATTATTTTTAAAGCATTAACTATCAAGTTAAATTTTTAATTATATTAAATGTCATTCTAAATTTTATGAATATCAATCTAAGTGAAGGATCTGTCTATATTTAAAATTGTTAGTATATTAATACATTTTCCTTTTCAAGTTAAGTGATAGATTTCTTTTTAATTTGAGAAAGTGAAAATTTTGATTTTGTTACTATATATATAAAAGAATAAGTAATAGATTTCTTTATAATTTAAGAAAGTGAATATTTTTTATTTAGTTACGACAAAAGAATTGAAGGATTTTGGTACATAATTAACAAATCATCATTGTATTAAAAAAAATGGCTAATAACAAATTTCAATATATATAAAAGAATAAGTGATATATTTCTTTATAATTTGAGAAAGTGAATATTTTGATTTAGTTACTATAAATGAATTGAAGAATTTTGGTACATAATTAATGAATCATCATTATATTCAAAATGGTTAATCATTAATTGATGAATTTCATTTAGTATATTAAATTTCCAGATTAATTTACCACAAAAATCATATTTTGAGTATCAATTCAATATTAATTTACTACTACAATGTTCAATATGAAAGAAAAGATTAGTTTCCATTGCAATATTTGGCTTGAGATTTAATTGTTATGGTGAATTTTCTTATTTATTTATGTGTATAAATAGTTATGATATTTCATTTTTTTGTAGTTAGTTCTTGAAAACGTTTAAATAATATATTTTATTGTAGTCTAGCATGGAGGGTAAGAAAACATTAAGACGCAGAAAATATTCATTAGAAAAAATAGAAAACAAAGTTGCTCGATATTCCTCATTTCTAAACGTCGTTTAGGCTCATTTAAAAAAAGGCAGTAAACTCGTAAGAGAATTTGATTTCAATTTGTAATGTTCTTTCTTTTCCATCCGGTAAACAATATTCATTTGTTCACCCCATTACTGATGTAGTCATTGACCGTTTTATAAATCCCACACCAAAATTAGGTCTAGGTGCACAACTCATTGATGCAGAGACACGCAACAAGGTAATTCAAAACAACGATTGGCTAAATGAATTTTATGCAAGAGAAAAAGTTGTTGAGGAAAAAAATATGTTTTATGAATCAAATGAATGAGGCTAGAGTTAGATGTTGGTGGGAGTCCATGGATCAATTCAATGCATAGGACCTAACCAAGTTTTAAGGTATCATGTATACCGCCGATGAACTCTTAAATGTCCAATTGAGGCAGCTAGAAGATGGAGCTTCACCCTCCTTACATTCCCCACCAAAGGACGCAGATAACTGATATTTATGCTTCCTAAAAATCATCTTCGGATAATATCTTTTATCGAAGCTATATGCAATACTTTAAATTCATATTAGTATTTGTGCTTTATTTTTATTTTGTTATGTTGTTTAAATTTGGGGTACTACATGTACTTTACAATGATTTTTAATAAAGATATCTTGCGTATTATTATTTTTGTCCCCTACATGTTAGGCATTTTAATATTGTATTATGAGTTCAAATTACATGCACTATAACATATCGATTTCCTTATGTGTCTAGAGAATATATTTTTAAAAACTCATGTCGAAATAATTATTTGAAAAAATAAAGGTGCAAACAATATATGCGAATAAAAATGACTCAAATGCGAAATGATTTGTTTTTTTATAATGAAGGATCTTGATCATGCTATATAAAGGAAACGTTTATGTCTCCTAGTCTTATTTCAAATTTCGTCATCTAGATATTCTTAGACAAATATATAATCATCTTATTTTTTGTTTATGTGATTTCCGAACTAAGTTTCGTCTATCAAGACTAGGACAAATGAGAAGAATCACTTAGAGTCTGTTTGGAAAATCACTTGGTAATTGGAATTAGTGTAATTACTAGGGTAGTAATTACCAGCATAGTAATTACACTGGTCTGTTTGGTTGCCACAGTGTAATTACAATGTAATTACACATATCATGCTTGGATGTCACAGTGTAATTACACATGTTCTGTTTGGATGCACAATTGCGATCATAATATTATATTATATTTTAAAAATATAAATTAATCCTTTAAAAATTTTATTAGACAAATAAGAAACTATATAACTTGTATTAAATTAAATGTTTGAGATATAATTTTTTTGAAAATATATTAATTGATAAACATTGTTCTTAACTAATATTATGAAAACAATAATTGATTTATATTTTTTCAAATTAAAACATTTCAATTGAATTGGTCATAAAAACTAAAAGTATGAAGTATCCACTAACATCGTGAAATGCATGTTTGATAACAAAAATTAATATATAAATAAAATGTCATATATTATTAAATATTTGACAAAAAAATAGTCTATCAAGTCTAATTAAAAATAACTTGCAATGTCAATTTAATATTACTAAAACAAATGATACTGAAAATATAACATAAGTTATAAATTCAAAGCAAAAAATTTAACATAATACTCTTATCGCGAATTTCAATATAGCATACATAAATATGATTTATTTATTTTAAAAAACCATAAGTCTATAACCTTACATAACTATAAATTCTATTTTAATTTAAAAATTAGAATACTAATAAAATTATGCTAATGAGAAATAAGCATGGCATAAAATAGATAATACGAAAAATTGCATAGAATCTCATGAAGTAAGGTTGAGAACGAGTAGAAAATGAAATTTAATTATATAAAATAAAAAATAAACTTTTAGAAATTTTTAGAATAATAAAAATTAAAAAATAGCTTTAAATGATAGAAGTAAAAAAATAAAACAAAAAATTAAAAATAGAAATTAAAAAAATGGTAATTAGCTAGTAATTACACCATGTAATTACAAGGAATTGACGGATGTGAATTGGAGAGTGTGATTATCTCCTGTCAATTACACCAATTACCTGCTAACCAAGTAATTACTTGTCCAAACAGGACAAACAATGTAATTACACTCAATTACACCAAATCCAGTTACCAAGGTGTCCTTTCAAACATGCCCTTTGTATTTTTTGGCTCCGCTGGAATTTGAATCAGAGACTTCAGGACTCTGAACTACTTTATTAACCATTATGTCACACCCTTGAGAGCATAATGTGACAAGTTTATAAATGTGCAATATTTATCGACAGTAAATTAATGAGGGAATGTATAATTGCTATTACTAAAAGTCAATTTATAACCTATTTGGATAAACTTTTTTAAAAGAATACCTTATTCCAAATTAGTTTAGTTTAAAAGTGCTTTGCTAAAAAAAAAATTTGTGATAAATAATTTGTATTTTATCAATAAATTTTAAGAACACTTTTGAATATCAATCAATATTTGATCAAACTTTTTAAAAGTACTTTAAAATGTAATTTTGTCAAATACTAATGTGATACTCTTCAACAATATTAAATCAATTATTGAAGCAATTTAATTGCTAATGAACTTGAATTTTTCTAATTGATAATTAATGAGACACTCTTTCTGTTTTAATTTTTTTGTATGTCTTATTCTGATTTGATCTAACTTTATAAAAATAAAGAATACTTTTGAAATTTGTGATCCTAAACTAAATATATGTAGAATGTACTAAAATATTCTTTCATCTTGTGGTCTTAAATACGTCATGTGAAAAGTTAGAATTAAAGAGTCTTCAATAAAGAAAAAATGAATTTATTTTAAATAGACTAAAAATTAAAATAAGACAAACAAATTTAAACGAATAGAGTAGTTTAATTGATTTTATTTTTGTTATATTCCTACTTCTTTGAGATGATAGGAAACAAGAGAATGCGAGTTGTCGGCAGAGGCGGAGCCAATTTTTTTGAAAAGAGGTTCAAAATCGGAAGAAATAGACAAACGAAATAGCCGAAGGGGGTTCGACATGTACTATATATATTTAAAAAATTATTTTAGCCATATAAAAATAATATAATTTTTCGCATAAGTGGGTTCGGATGAACCCCCTAAATATATGGTGGCTCCGCCACTGTTTGCCGGTCATTTTCATTTTTTGACAACTTCTATAGGGATGACAATGGGGAGGGTGCTGGGCGGGTTAACTCAAACTCACAAATTCTCAATCCTCCCTACCCCACACCGTATTGCATTCTTTTCTATTCTCAATCGACCCCACCATGTATAAATTCGCTTTACCCGTATAACACCCCAGAAATTTTTTGAGGTAAGAGTCCAACCATTCTTCGTTGAGAGTAAAACTTTACTGAGAAATTGAAATTTCTTAAGTGTTAAGGTCGCTTGATGTAGAACCTTGAGTTTCAAAAAGAACTGAAGAGAAGTCATTCCTAGGTTCTTCTGAGTTTTGGGTCAACTTCAAACAACCTTAACCTCAGCACATGATGATTTAGAAGACCCATAAGATATCAAATGAAAGGTCTTGGAATCCTCTTTCCAGAGTCATTGAGTTTGCTAATTTTTGAGGTTGTATGAGGGAGATATGTCCATTTGAAGTCAGGTTGTCCAAATAAGGTAAATTACCTAAAATATGAAGGATATTTTGGTCTTTTCCTTACCCAATCAAATTAAGAAATAATAGTAATATTTTGGAGACAAATCTAATTTGAGTTGGTTTTTATAAATCCAAATACACTTAGGGGTAGTTTGGTAGGATTCATTAGAAGAAAAAGTTTATGTATTATGTAATCTATTATTTAGTACTATGTTTGGTAGGAACTTGGGCCTATGTTATACCTCCTACATGGTATTATTGATGTATTACTAATACCTTAAATTTGGAGGTATTAGTAATACATAGGATATAATGCCATGGGATAAGTCTATGTAAAGACAATAATATCTCTCAAATCACTTTAATTATTTTAGAGAAAATACATAAAATCCCCTGAACTTGACAACAAAACTTACTTTAGTACTTTAACTTTATGGGTAATTATTTAGCCCCGCTAATCTCTTTTCAAGTGAATTTAATATCACCCTAAGATTATAATACCACTCTCACATTGGCAAGTGTATTGC
This sequence comes from Solanum lycopersicoides, assembly GCA_022817965.1. Lineage (NCBI taxonomy): Eukaryota > Viridiplantae > Streptophyta > Magnoliopsida > Solanales > Solanaceae > Solanum > Solanum lycopersicoides. The sequence goes on from CM040627.1 coordinate 19,206,746, forward strand.
ACACGCTCCAAGTCATGAACATCAGGTCCACATCAATCCAATAGAACATTATTTAATTTTTTTTTTCTTTAAGTTATTCACAAATTTAGTATAATATTTTTCTAATAAAAAAATCAACGATCAACGCCCTTTCTAATGTCAAATCCCCATTAGTTAGAAAAAACAACTCATCCATGCAATTTGAACAAAATCAGTACATCTAATCCATGATATCAAACATACAAATCTCAACAAAAACATTCTATAAACACCTAAAATGTTTTTTAACTAAGATCGAACCCTTCATCGGTATGAATGGAATTACCAAGGTTTAAAATTTCTTAAGTATTAGTCGAGCTCACTAATTTT
>CM040627.1:19207864-19277663 GCA_022817965.1 Solanum lycopersicoides
GGTCTTAAGGTGATGTTGATGTTTTGATGTGATTATGACTTATGAATATATGTGGTTGTGTTTATGAAGCATATCTATGAATGACTATTTTAAGGTGACCTCAAGGTGATGCATTGCACTAGGTACACATGAGGGTTACTTAAGAAAAGAAGTAAAATAAAAAAGGTAATGTATGATGCGTATTGAATATGCTTATAAGTATGATAAATGGCTTTATGTGCTATTATGATTCAAGGGTTTCCTATGTTAAGATGTTCTTAAAGTTAATGTAATACCTTAGATATTATTTAATGTTGTATGGTCCGTGTCCCTGTTCTATTGTAATGAGTTGTGTCTTAAGATGGCAAAGAGACATTAGAGTCTAAGTATGTATTATGATACTTTTATATATATACGAAGTGATGTTATAGAATATGATATGCTATGAAAAGTTTTAAATATTTCGCTATTTTTATGAGTATGCAATGAAGGAACGTTAAGAGGACTGTCTTAGACCTCCGAGAGGTCGACGACATCGTGTTAAGATTCGAGAATACCATAACTTTTAGGGTAGACCCTTGGGTCGTAACACTTAGGAAGCCTCCCAGAATTTACCAATTCACCCCTTCATTTAACAGTGAAGCAGACGAATTGCAGACCCAACCTACGATTTCCCATCGACGGGGCGTCAACCAGACAACAGACCTTCCTGGCTGGCCGTCATCTGGTTCAGACGCTGGCCTTTGGGATGTTAAGCTACCTAGGCTAATTCTTGACCCACGCCCTCCATCGACGGGGCGTCGACGAACCTACTGGTCGTCGATTGCCTATATCGTTTTGGATGGTCTAAACATCCTTTGGCTCAATGATGGGTCCCTCCTCAAGGAGCCTTGGTTTCTCCAAACTTCATGAAACTTGACACACTGCCTATAAACACTATTATTACACATATAAGCACCCCATAGATCATGACATACACAAATAAGCACATAAAAACACATGAGGCATATAGGTGACTAGTCGTTGAATGTCTTGGTCGTCCCTTGACGTTTGACTTCCAATTAACCTAAGTCTTTAGACACTGTCTCATTACAAAATTATAAACCATTTTACGACCTTATACCCTCATGACGAACATGTTATGCTCTATTTTCACCTAAGTCATTTTAGAGGTGTCACAGTGAGTTGCTCTATGGGTCATTGAAGTCCTTATTGTGTTTAAAGTTTTCCAAGTGTCATTAGAGGATAAATGTTCCCAAGTGGGGGATATTGTAAGGACCCTCAAAATGAATTAAGGTTCTTAGAGCCTAACATGTGTCTAGAAAGGTTTAAAATATGTTAAATTAGTGTTTTACAGTATGCATGCTTGATTTGAAGTCATTCAGAGGTCAAACGTCCAAGAACGTCTGATGACGTTTTAAAGTTAGCCTTGAGACGTGCATGTATCTCTTGACATATTTTACGTGTTCGTTTTGGTTGAAACTTATATGGAATGTCCCTAACATATTAATAAGTGTATTTACGTTGGAATTGTCTAGGTACAACTCCCCAAGGGCCACGTAAAAGGCCCTTAAAGATGACCCCAAAGGCTGCCTAGGAATTGCCTTGGTAGTGTCTACGTACGCCTAGAAAATGACGGATCGTAGGCGTGGAGACCCCCGTCGATGGGTGGGCATTGTTCCATAATTAGTCTAGGAGCCAAATCAACCAATGCCAAGACTGAAACACAAACGACGGCCGCCAGAACGGCCCGATGGGCCTACGGGGCATTCGCTGGCCCGTCGATGCACCCTACAACTCCAACTGCCAGGCACATTGATTCATTAAGGGGCGAATGGGAAATTCACCCCACGTCCTAACCTTACCCTAGACTGTTAATTTAGGTATTTTTTGGTATATTAAATTGATTTACAACATGAAAAAACCATTCCCAAACTCATTCTTCAAATTAGACTTTTCCTTCTAAAAAAGAAACCTTTTTAGAGACCTCCATTGGAGATGAAGCTCAAGAACAGCCATGGTGATGGATTCTCAAGCTTTCTTCACAAATATTTTGTGGTTTTCTCCTACAAAGAGGTATCGTGATCCTTCATCTTTATATAACCTTCCATCTAAAGAGTTCCTTCAAAGCTTTTCAATGAGAATTTATGATCAAATTGTCTATCTTCCAATCTAGCCATTTGTTTTTACTCAAATTTATTTCGAAAGCATGCTTATTAAGAATTGATGTTAATGTACTGATTTTAAAGTGAATTTTAATCAAATTTCATGATGAACCCATGTTCCTTCCAATTCTCAAATTAGCCTATGTAATGGGCATTGTGATATTTTAATTATGATTCTTGTATGTAGAATTAGTTTTTGCTACTGTTTTATGTTAAAATTATGGTTAATTTTTTATGTGTGATCAATGTCGATCAAGGTTTGAAGATTTGGTAAGATTGACGTATTTTCTTTTAACCTCTATAAATTGATAATGTAATGTACATTCTTAATTCTATGATAGATGATGCATGATTTCGTTTATGTTAAGATACTTTTAGCTACTGCCCTATACTTTAATTGTTTATTAAAGATGAGTATTGATCAATGATGATCAAAGGGTGATGAATTGATAAGATAGTCGTATTCCTCTACTTTTCTATAGAATTTCTAGTTTAATTGGCCTTGTATGGCATTGTTTTGTATGGTCCACTTATGGTGGCGGTGTTTACTTCTTTTCAAATTATTTGTGATGTGATCATGGCATTGAAGGCAATTGTATTTTGAATGAGTGGTGGTGATGATCACTCAATGTGAAGCATATGCCTAGTATTCCATTCTAGTTATGATCTAGGTGGTATTGTTAATGATGTAAGCATGTGAATGACTATGTTAGGGTAGGTTTAGGTGCTGTCATTGATGAGTTATAATGGTTAATGAAACCTCAGTTATGTACCCGTACATGAACGTGTGATTAACTAATGTTAGGAGTCTTGGATGCAATGTGAAGTTGTCTTGTCTCCTATGCTAGTATGTGATGTGTGGTCTATACTTGAAGGTGCATTATGGTCTTAAGAGGGTGGCTACATCAATATGTTGTTGATAGCCATTATGTGCTAATGTGGACCAATGTACACACACTTACACTTCATACATTCTTAAAAGTAGTATAGGTTCATGGTGTCTAATGAAAGGGTATTCTCATATACACTTGTGTCTACTACTATGCATGTATAGTATATGTCCATGAAGTATGTTATTTATCCCTTAACCAGGATGACTTGATAGGCTTACTAGTATGGACAAGGGTATAGGACCTTCTTTTTGCATTGCACATGTGTGCCTTGATAGGCTAGTTCCTAGGCTTTTTATCTATGTACATAAATATGAATGAATGAGTATGTTATGAATATGATTTATATGTTATGATGTCAAGTATGTGATATCATGATGTATGAATATGCATAGTGTCTAAATGTGTTTATATGAAAGGATTGCTCATATAGCTACACCTATACTCTTATGCATGAATGAAATGATTATGAACATGTGTGATCTAAGGGTGTTTATGTGAAAGGTTTGCTCACATATATGTATGCACACACATGAAAACATGTCTATTATGCATGTATGATGATCTAGTCAATAGAGGTTTTTTTAGAAAGTGTTAATAAGGGTATCCTAAACTGGATGGTGCTTGAATATGCTATGTCCATGTGAAAGGTTTTCTTACATGATATAGGTTGATGAAAGGACTCTCTCATCTATGACCCGTGAGATAAGTATATGAGGGTTTAACTCTCCTAACCCTATGTTTTATAAAGTAATAATAACAAAGGCTTTTCAATAAACAGAACTTAGCACCGAGTGAACTTGAAGTTGAGGGTTGTCCCCTCCCAATGTGGGAAGGTAGGTTCACCATAATTCTCACGAAGTGGATAGCTATAATTCCTAAATAGGCATAAAGAGGGTTTTCATATATGCCTCCATGTTCCATAAACCGTGCTTGCCCCATAGGATATAACAAGTGATATCACCTAATATGGTAGCATGATGTTAATGTTCTACTTTTGCAAGGTAGAACTTTTCCTTGGTTTAAGGCTCTAAAACACCAAATTCCATGTTTATAACCCATGGTATTAGTGTCTATTAAGGCTATAGATTCCCTAAATTAAAATGGACAATGGAAGTAAAGTAAGGTTCCTAACTAGGATAACCTAAGGGAAGTTTCTTAGTGTAGTTGAGGGTATGGGACTTTACCTATGCATTCCACAAGTAACCTTTGAAGGGTGTTCTAGGAAGGTGTTCTAATGTATATGATTATGTTTATGTCCTTATGCATGAAATTGTAGTCTTGTCTACTTGTTGTGATGATATGCATGGTATGAGTCCTAATGAGTCTATATGGTGTGGTCTTACCTTATATCAATAATGTGGGTCTTATTGACTATATGATGAAGGTATTTCTTTGCATATATGAAGTGTTTATACTTGTTTTGTTATTTCTGAAGTAAATAATATGCTTGTAGTCTCTTGATGAGCTTACTAAGTATGTGTGAGGTTACGACACTTCACGTGTACATTGCATTAGTAGGCTTAAAATTTGATTGTGAGTAAGATCTTTTTCACGACCCAGATTCTGGAATCCGGATCACAACCGGTGTCGTTGACCTCTCAGAGGTCACAAATAAGCCTCTTCTTGCATTCATCACATTCATATAGTTAAATTTGCGGAAAATTTTAAACTTTTTAAACGTATGAAGTATACATAGACTTCATATAGTTGTTACATAGTTTCATTATATACTAAGATCAAATTAAAGAACAACCATCTATCATTAAAGAACCAATTCGAAACAAAAGATGAATATATCATAATAAGTTGCCAAAACGGCCTTACATCCAAATGCTTCGAATATAAAACATCTGAAAGAAACTCTAGGGACAAAATACTCTAGCTATGTCTAAATACTAGGCTAGACTAAAATTGTAGCATCCTCGAAATCAAGAGGACCTACCAAATGGTCTGGGGAATGTTGAGTCCAAACGCCTGCAATGAGTCTTCAATTTGCTCTATGACCTGCACCTATAAAATAGTAAATGTATAGGGTCAGTACGCCATTTGTACTAAGTATGGGTGTATGCACACATACACATAAAGCTATGCATTATCAAGGAAGGCTCTTCTTAAACAACATGCCATTTCTGGAAAGTGACATCACTAGACTTTCCTAATTCGTTATTTGTGAATTGTGGTATGAATATGACGTATTTTAATGCATTCAAAGCACAGATCTCATTTTCTATGTGATTACAAGCCATTAGAATCATCAACATAATTTTAGAACAACTCGAGCGAAGATTTGAAATTTTGATACTCCCTAACCCGAGAGCTCCCTTTTTGATACTTAGTTTTTTTCCCTCTCTTTTTCTTCTTCTTGTTCTGTAGTTCAATGATTCTTTTGATCCTATGTTTTACGTACAAGTTTGATGATTCATTGTAGTCTTATACCCAGAATGAATCAAGTAAGTAACCCAAGGACTAAGGGAATGATTTCACTATCCTTGTAACATGTCATTCATTACATTCTGTATTTGTTGGGAAGGAACATTTCACAAGCCAGTCTCTATTGGCTATGCCACTTATTTCATCATTTTCATATTATGGAAGTTATGAAGAATTGATTAGCTATTACATTTTACTCCCCTTTATTGGCATAATATAAGAAGTTTTAAGCAATTTTATTTGACTTTGCCCATTATTTGTTGAAAACTTCATTAGTATCAACACTGACGATTGATATTCATGAGATCTTACTTTTATAGCTCCCTTTGAACATACGTTCCATGTTCTTTCTTGATTGCTTTCTTAGAGACATCTTTAGAATTAAGATCATGCGAGCTAACATGAAATCCAGTGTCTACCCCACACCAAAAAGAGGTGATTCACCGATCAAAATGAATCTAGATCATGTGAGCTAACATGAAATCCAGTGTCTGCCCCACACTGAAAAAGGGTAATTCTCGGCTAAGTTGAATCCATGTCAAGTGTTTACCCACACCTAAAAGGGTGTCTCACGGCTATAGTGAACCAAGAATATTCTTTTGAGCATTAACCGACATAGATCATGTGAGTTAAACATGAAATCCAGCGTCTACCCTACACCGAAAAGTGGTGATCTCACTGAACAAGGTGAGATCGAAACATACCTGGCTCTCTTAGGTGGAAACCACATGCTAGTTCCTATGTTGGCTAGACATAGTTCGAAGACTAGGAGACATAAGGAGACTACTTATCCACCTAGGTGGTAGCCTCGTCTCATAAGACTTACACGTGCAATCACAGGCTTATAGCTTGTCTATCGGTGCTTTCCTCTCTTTTATTATCTTCTTATCTTTTAGAGTTGACTCAAACATTATGGAATCTTGCTTCTATATTGAGGTTTACTTACTCTATTGATGACTTGTCATACCTTTCTTTACATTGATGAAATGTGAATTATCTTTACATGACATCTTTTGTTTTAATGAGACTGGTCTAACACGTTCTAACACCTTCATTCGTGAGTATTTTTAACATAGTATCTTATGTGTAAGTGAGGCTTGTCTCACTTCTTTTAACACCTCATTCTGGTCACTTTCTTAACTTATACATATTTAGTTATGTTAATACTCACTTTACTTGCTTACTTTCATTTAGTAGCTTCATATCATCGTTTATGGACGATGAGCACTTTATTCAATGAGTTACATAAGTTCATAATTCATTCGTTTAGGGCATGTTGGGACTAGTCCCAATGAATGGCATGCCCTTGGATATGGATTCATTGAATTACTTTAGGAGTTCTTGAGTTGTCATTTCAATCTTTGGATATGTGTGATAGGCATAAATTTAGTATTAGCCTAGAAAATTTGGAAAAAGATTTCATAACCATCTTAATTGGCATAAGCCAAATTTACATTCGTTCATGTTTAGTTTGGTATGTATATTATTCATTAGTCAATCTTTCAATTATATAAAGATTACATTATAGCCAATCCCATTCAAATTTTGAACAATGTATTGTTAGCCATTTTTTTGACATAAGTCAAGCAATTCATTCAAGTATAATTTCATGGAGATCTTTTAAGCCAATATTATATCATAGCTTTAGCATAACGTGATAAGCCATTTCGAACAGCATCATATTAACATTTTAATGAACATAACATCTTCATAAAGTCATGTTTAACATTAACTACACATAGGGCCGTAACACATCAACACTTAACATTTTCGGATACAATTTAACGTAGCATCATTCTTTTATTCATGTAATGAACACTTAACCTCAAACGAGTACAACTTATAGGTTCATTAAACATTTACAATTCAAGAACCCAAATATTAAGATCAGCCAGCACCACATACCAACAACATGATCAAGTCTAATCAATACAACATTGAAATCATAACAAGGATACTATGGAAAAGGGAAGTTCGACGAGAACCTTGGGAAACAACCCTAGTTTCCAGATTTCATGGATTCGTTACGATGGAAAGTACTCCTAGAGAAATAATTCCAGGAGAAAAACCCATACCTTAAGTAGAACTTACATACGAAGACCACCTTGAACAAAACTTGAAGAGACCTTGAAATCTCGCTAGAACGTCTATGAAACTTTCTGCCTTTTTGCATATCGTTTTAGCGTTGTGTTCTCTGAGTGTTTGATCGTGAGTTTTTAGGTTTAGGAACTTATCTTGACTCATTCAACTAAGGCTAATTCAGTAAATTCAGTAAATTAATTAGTTAATTACTAAAACGTCCCTCCTAAGTTGACTAAACATAGGAGAATGTTGACTTGACCGAAAATCTGGAAATTGGTACCTAGGGTAATTAATAAAATACCCCTAAGTCTTTGGGACCATAACTAACCTTTTGGGACCATCCTAGGTTAGGTACTAGGTTGTCTCCTCAACTAGTTATTAGGTTAGTGTCAACCCGGTTTATAACTAGATTGTCGGGTGCACTAGTGGGTCCGTTTCGGTTAGTCCTAGGTAGTTAGCTAGTTAGGACAGTTAGTTAGAGCCTAGAGTTTGTTAGTAAGTTGTCCCCACGTGGAAGGACCCATCCGCACATGCTTGTCCCTAACCGCCCTAACCGAATTCGGTTAGGGTGGTTGCGTGGTCCCCCTTGGCCGATTCCCACATGTCTTGCACATGTACTTGCACATGGGTTTGTTGTACTTTCATAACTAACTATTCTTGATGGATCATTTGGAATATTTACTTATTGTCCCAAGGATCCTCACTATGTCCTTGGGCACTGCTTAATCTACATGATCATTTTAATTGATCATGTGCTATGGTATCTAGGCTTGACACTTGGATGCCTCATAACTCCCCCCTAAGGAACATTCGTCCCCGAATGACACTTACATATCATTTTAAAACAAGAGGGAACTTCGAAAACACTTAAACATACTTAACACATTATCGTTTGTGAACATCTGATTCACAGATATTATGGATGATGCATTCTTACTGAAGCTTATCTGAAGCTTCATATTCGAGATCGAGGAACTTCCGTCTCAATCACACTTAACTTAATGCACATCACAACTCATGCAACACATAAAATTACGTCTATACTATATAAAAAAAGCAACATAATGCACACATGAACTTATTTTAACTCATTTAATGTAAGTAGAAAATGCACGATTATGGACTTATAATACCAAATCGAATAATGCACTAAAATCTCAAAGTTCCTTAAACAAAATCAGATCTAGGAAGAGTATATTTAACCTCAAGAACTGAACAAGTGAGGGTAACGGGATCTCATATCGGCTTCGGCCTCGGCCTCCCATGTTGGTCCCTCAACAAGGTGGTTCCTCCATAATACTTTAACGGTGGCAACCTCCTTCTTCCTCAGCTGCTTCACTTGGCGATCTAAAATTTCAACTGGAACCTCTTCATAAGAAAGGTTCTCATCAACTCCTAGCCCCTCAACAGGAAGGATGGATGTTGGATCGCCTAGACACTTCTTAAGCATTGAAACGTGGAACACTGGATGAACAGAAGCCAAGTCTTGTGGTAGTCTTAGTTTGTAGGCAACATTTCCTACTCTCTGTAAGATCTCATAAGGACCTATATACCTCGGACTCAACTTCCCCTTCTTACCAAACCTCATCACCCCTTTCATGGGTGATATCTTCAGGTAGACTTGATCACCCACATCAAATTCAAGAGCTCTCTTTCTGTTATCTGCATAGGATTTTGATGACTATAAGCAGTAGCCAATCTATCCCTGATCATTCTCACCTTCTCCACAGCCTCATGTATGATCTCAAGGCCAAGGATGGAAGACTCTCCTACCTCAAACCACCCAACTGGAGACCTACATCTCCTGCCATATAGTGCTTCAAAAGGTGACATCCCAATACTGGAGTGATAGCTATTATTATAAGAGAACTCAATCAGCGGCAAGTGATCATCCTAAATCCCCTTGAAGTTAATAACACATGATCTCAGCTTGTCCTCAAGGGTCTGAATAGTACGCTCTGCTTGTCCATCTGTCTGGGATGAAAAGCAGTACTGAGATTCACTTGTGTACCCAAGCTCTTTTGGAAAGATCTCCAAAAATGAGAAGTAAATTGGAATCCCCTATCCGAAATGATAGACAGAGGAATCCCATGCCATCTCACTATCTCATTAATATACAACTTGGCATAATCTTCAGCCATGTAAGTAGACTTCACAGGAATGAAGTGAGCAGACTTAGTCATCCTGTCAACAATAACCCAAACTGAATCATGTAGTTTCCTGGTCTTTGGCAGACCAACCACAAAATCCATATTGATAGCCTCCCACTTCCAAGTTGGGATCTCAATCGACTGGGTGAGACACCAGGTTTAAGGTGTTCGGCCTTAACCTGTTGACAATTTGGACACTCCTCCACAAACTTCGAGATATCACGCTTCATACCTTCCCACCAATAGACCTCTTTAAGGTCATGATACATTTTGGTAGAACCTGGATGAATAGAATACCTTGAGCCATGGGCCTCTGCAATAATATTAGGCCTCAAATTATCAATATTGGGCACACATAATCTGTTCTGGTACCTGAGTACACCATCCCCTCCTAGGGAAAATAATTCATTTAGCTTACTCAAAACTGAGTCTTTCAACTCCATGAGTACTGGGTCGAGATGTTGCTTAGCTTTGAAATATACAACAAATGAGGATTCAGAACTGGAATGAACTAAAACACCCCCACTTGGTGTATCTATCAGTCGTACACCCAATTTAGCCAATTGGTGTACCTCTTTAACTAGTTTCTTCTTCTCATCATCAACATGAAACATGCTTCCCATGCTCAATCTACTCAACGCATCGGTCACTACATTGGCCTTACGTAGGTGATAGTAGACACTCATATCATAGTGCTTGAGCAGTTCTAGCCATCTTCTCTGACAAAGTTCAATTCTCTCTGCGTAAAACATACTGAAGACTTTTATGGTCAGTGTATACATCAACATGTACACCATATAAATAATGTCTCCACATCTTCAATGCAAAGACAACCGCAACTAAGTCAAAATAATGAGTAGGGTAATTCTTCTCGTGGACTTTCAACTGTCTCGATGCATATGTTATAACTTTGCCATCTTGCATAAGAACACATCCCAAACCTACTCGGGAAGCATCACAGTATACCACGTATCCTGCAATACTCCTCGACAATGTGAGAACTGGGGATGAAGTGAGTCGGTCTTTGAGCTCTTGGAAGCTCTTTTCACATTTTTCAGACCACTCAAACTTCACCTTCTTCTTCGTTAAGGCTGTCAACGGAGCAACAATAATGGAAAACCCTCCACAAACATGCGATAGTAATTAGACAAACCCAAGAAACTCCAAATATATGTAGGAGTGAGGGGTCTCGAACAATTTTTCACTCCTTCAACCTTTTTCGAATCAACTTCAACACCCTGTTCGGTCACAACATGACCAAGGAAGGTCACGGATCTCAACAAAAATTCACATTTACTGAACTTTGCATACAACTGATGTTCTCTGAGTACTTGCAATGTCTTTCCTAAGTGTACTTCATGCTCTTCTCTAGACTTAGAGTATATGAGGATTTCATTTATGAATACTATGACGAAAGAATCAAGGTACTCAGGGAAGACTCTATTCATAAGGTCCATAAACGCGGCTGGTGCGTTAGTGAGACCAAATAACATAACTAGAAATTCATAATGTCCATATCTAGTACGAAAGAAGTCTTAGGGACGTCTTCTCGCCTCACTCTAAGCTGATGATACCCTAACCGAAGGTCTATTTTTGAAAAGAAACTTGAACCTTGGAGTTGGTCGAATAGATCATCGATTCTGGGAAGAGGGTGATTGTTCTTTATAGTGACTATGTTGAGTTGTTGATAATCGATACACATTCTAAGGGTCCCATCCTTTTTCTTTACGAACAACAATGGAGCACCACATGGGGATATGCTCGGCTGGATGAAGCCCTTATCAAGTAGATCTTTTACCGGCAACTTCAACTCTTTGAGTTCGGCTGGTGCCATCCTATATGGGGGAATAGAAATTGGCTTGATGTTGGGATCTAAGTCAACACCAAAATCAATCTCACGTTCATGATGGATTTCTGGTAAATTCTCCGGAAAGACATCTTGAAACTCATTCACTATTGACACAGAGTCTGTGGAAGGGACTTCTTGCTCTAAGTCATTGACTCTAACTAAGTGGTATAAATACCTCTTAGCTATCATCTTATTGGCTTTTAAATGTGAAACAATTTGGCCTACTGGATTTGAACCAAGCCCTTCCCATTCCAGCTCTAACTCATTTGGAAACTAAAACCTCATTACCCTGTTTTGACAATCTATCATAGCATAACACTTATGTAGCCAATCTATACCTAAGATTATAACAAAATCGAGCATGGCTAACTCCACTAGGTCAGCGTGAGTTATTCTATCAAGAATATTAATTGAACAATTTTTATACACTCTTTCAGCTCTAATGTCGTCCCCTATGGGAGTACTAACTAGAATCGACTCATGCAAGATCTTAGGAAGCATATCAAATCTACTAGCTATCAAAGGAGTAACAAATGATAAGGTGGATCCAGGATCTAAAAATGCATGCACAGGGAAAGAAAAGACATGCAACGTACCCGTGACTAGATCAGTTGACTTCTCTTACTCTTCTCTACCTTTCAGTGCATAAAATATGTTCCTCTTGGGAGGCTCGGCTACAAAATTTGGATTCGGTCGAGGCTGAGCATCTGCCTTGGCCTGATTCCTCACTTGAGGACAGTCTCTGACCATGTGTCCACTCTTGCCGCACCCGAAGCAGGCGTTAGTACCTACTAAACATTTACCTCCATGGGAATGCCCACACTTACCACAAGGCTTGATTTCTCGCTGGGCACCTCTATCATTGCCCTTTTTGGGGCCAGACTTGTTAACTTTGGCATTCAAATTTCCTGAAGGACCAAAATTACCTGAATGCCTCTTGAACTTAGTCCTGTTCTGGACTCTAAATGAGCCCCTACCAGAGCTAGAACTAGTCTGGTCCGCGGCCTTAGTCTTCTTTCCTTCATGAATTCTTCTTTTTCGACGGCTCTCCTCCATTTGCTGAGCATGCACCATCAATCTGCCAAGATCCATGTTGTCATGCAACATGGATGCCCTACAATCTTCTACAATATCCTCCGATAAGCCAGTCACAAACCTGCTCATTTTGTCCCTGCTATTTTCCACTAGAGAAGAAGCATACTTTGAGAGTTTAACAATTTTCAAGGAATACTCCTTGATCGACATACCTCCCTGTCTCAGGTTGATGAACTCTTCAACCTTGGCTTCACGTTGCTCTCTGGGAAAGAATCTCTCCAGAAAGGTGGTCTTGAGAACGTCCCAAGTGATGGGGACATCTTGTAGTGCTCGGCCATCTGCCCACATTCGTTACCACACCTGTGCCACATCCTTGAGCTGATATACAGTCAACTCAGCCTTTGCCTCTTCATCAACTCCCATGGCACATAGAATTTTTTGGACCTCATCCACAAAATCCTGGGGATCCTCATTAGTCTTTGACCCGTAGTAGACTAGAGGATTCATTCTATGAAGTCCCTCAGTCTGCTAGCCATGGTGCTAGCATGCGGTTTCTCCATGGGAGCACCCTCTCGTGTGGACTGAGCCGTGATGGACTGCGCCTGAGTAGTGATGGTCTCCGCCATCTACATCAATGCTTCCCTCACTTCACCATCTGTCAACGGAGCTGGGTTGACAGGCACTTGAACTTCTGCAGCTGGGGCTTGTTGAGGAACTTGATTTCCTCCAGTAGCTGCTTCACCAACTCTCATGCCTGCATTTCTCCTCGTATTCATTTTCTACACGTATATACAAGAAGGGAATTAGATCCTTGGAATGACACAAGATGTCACAATTCCACATAGCACGATAAATAGTAGAAGAAGGGAAGATTTCCTATCATCATATAGTCTCTAAGTCATGAATCTGGCGCGCTTCACAACCATATGTTAGAAACTACGTAACGTTGTTATTTTGAGCTTTAGTTCCTAGGTAATTTAACCTTATGCTCTGATACCAAGTTTGTCACGACCCGGATTCTGGAATACGAATTGCAACCGGCGTTGTTGACCTCTCAGAGGTCGTAGACAAGCTTCTTCTTGCATTCATCACATTCATATAGTTAAATTTGCAGAAATTTTAAAACTTTTTAAACGTATGAAGTATACATAGACTTCATATAGTTTTTACATAGATTCATTATATACTAAGCTGAATGTAAATAACAACCATCTATCATTAAAGAACCAATTTGAAACAAAAGATGAATATATCATAATAAGTTGCCAAAACGCCCTTATGTCCAAACGCTTTGAAAACAAAACATCTGAAAGAAACTCTAGGGACAACATCCTCTAGATATGTCTAAATACTAGGCTAGAATAAAACTGTAGAATCCTAGAAATCAAGAGGACCTACAAAATGGTCTAGGGAACTCTGAGTCCAAACCGCTGCAATGAGTCTTCAATCTGCTCTATGACTTGCACCTATAAAATAGTAAATGTATAGGGTTAGTACACCACTTGTACTTAGTATGGGTGTATGCACACATACACATAAAGATATGCATGATCAAGGAAGGCTCTCCTAAACAACATGTCATTTCTGTAAAGTGACATCACTAGACTTTCCTAATTCATTATTTGTGAATTGTGGTATGAATATGACGTATTTTATTGCATTCAAAGCACACAACTCATTTTCTATGTGATTATAAGCCATTAGAATCATCAACATAATTTTAGAACAACTCGAGCGAATATTTGAAATTTTGATACTCCCTAACCCGAGAGCTCCCTTTTTGATACTTAGTTTTTTTTTCCCTGTCTTTTTCTTCTTGTTGTTGAGTAGTTCAATGATTCCTTTGATCCTATGTTTTACTTACAAGTGCAATGATAAATTGTAGTCCCATACCCACAATGAATCAAGTAAGTAAACCAAGGACTAAGGGAATGATTTCACTATCCTTGTAGCAAGTCATTCATTACTTTCTGTATTCGTTGGGCAGGAACATTTCACAAGCCAGTCTCTATTGGATATGCCACTTATTTCATCATTTTCATATTATGGAAGTTATCAAAAATTGATTAGATATTACATTTTAGTCCCCTTTATTGGCATAATATAAGAAGTCATTATAAGCCAATTTTATTTGGCTTTGCCCATTATTTGTTGAAAACTTCATTGGTATCAACACTGAAGATTGATATTCATGAGCTCTTACTTTCATAGATCTCTTTGAACATACATTTCATCTTCTTTCTTTCTTGCTTTCTTAGATACATCTTTATAATTAAGATCATGCGAGCTAACATGAAACCCAGTGTCTACCGCACACCGAAAAGAGGTGATTCACCGATCAAAATGAATCTAGATAATGTGAGCTAACATGAAATCCAGTGTCTTCCCAACCCCGAAAAGTGGTGATTCCCAGCTAAGGTGAATCCATGACAAGTGTTTACCCACACCTAAAAGGGCGGCTCATGGCTATAGTGAACCAAGAACATTCTTATGAGAATTAACCGATATACATCATGTGAGCTAAACATGAAATTCAGTGTCTACCCCAAACCAAAAAGAGGTGATCTCACTGGCCAAGGTGAGATCGAAACATACCTAGATCTCTTAGGTGGAAACCATAGGCTAGTTCCTATGTTGACTAGACATAGTTCGAAGACTAGGAGACATAAGGAGACTACTTATCCACCTCGGTGGTAGCCTCGTCTCATAAGACTTGCACGTGCAATCACAGGCTTATAGCTAGTCTATCGGTGCTTTCCTCACTTTTATTATCTTCTTATCTTTTAGAGTTGACTCAAACATTATGGAAGCTTGCTTCTAGATTGAGGTTTACTTACCTATTGATGACTTGTCATCCCTTTCTTTACATTGATGAAATGTGAATTATCCTTAAATAACATCTTTGGTGTTAATGAGATTGGTCTCACACGTTCTAACACCTTCATTCGTGAGTATTTTTAACATCGTAGCTTAGGTGTAAGTGAGGCTTATCTCATATATTTTAACACCTCATTCTGGTCAGTTTCTTAACTTAGACATATTTAGTTATGTTAATACTCACTTAACTTGCTTACTTTCGTTTAGTAGCTTCATATCATCGTTTATGGACGATGAGCACTTCATTCAATGAGTTACATAAGTTCATAATTCATTCGTTTAGGGCATGTTGGGAATTGTCCCAATGAATGGCATGCCCTTGGATATTTATTCATTGAATTACTTTAGGAGTGCTTGAGTTGTCATTTCAATCCTCGGCTATGTGTGATTGGCATAAATTTAGTATTGGCCTAGAAAATTTGGAGAAAGATTTCATAACCATCTTAATTGGCATAAGCCAAATTTACATTCGTTCATGTATAGTTTGGTATGTATATTATTCATTAGACAATCTTTTAATTGTATAAAGATTATATTATAGCCAATCCCATTTGAACAATGTATTGTTAGCCATTTTATTGGCATAAAGCAAGCAATTCATTCAAGTATAATTTCATTGAGATCTTTTAAGCCAATCTTATGTCATAGCTTTAGCATAACGTGATAAGCCATTTCGAACAACATCATATTAACATTTTAATGAACATAACATCATCGTAAAGTCACGTTTAACAGTAACTACACATAGGGCCGCAACACATCAACACTTAACATTTTCGGATACAATTTAACGTAGCATCATTCTTTAATTCACGTGATGAACACTTAACCTCAAACGAGTACAATTTATAGGTTGATTCAACATTTACAATTCAAGAACCCTACACATTAAGATTATCCAGCACCACATACCAACAACATGATCAAGACTAATCTATACAACATTGAAATCGTAACAAGGATACTAGAGAAAAGAGAAGTTCGATGAGAACCTTTGGAAACAACCCTAGTTTTGAGATTTCATGAATTCGTTACGATGGAAAGTACTCTTGGAGAAATAATTCTGAGAGAAACCCATACCTTAAGTAGAACTTAATCTACGAAGACCACCTTGAACGAAACCTTGAAGAGACCTTGAAATCGCCCTAGAACGTCTATGAAACTTTCTGCCTTTTTGCGTATCATTTTAGCATTGTGTTCTCTGAGTGTTTGATCGTGAATTTTTAGGTTTAGGAACTGATATTGACTCATTCAACTTAGGCTAATTTAGTAAATTAAATGAATTAATTATTTAATTACTAAAACGCCCCTCCTAAGTTGACTAAACATAGAAGACTGTTGATTTGACCGAAAATCTGGAAATTGGTGTTGACTATGGTTTCGGTCAACATTTGGAATTTATATTAATTAATTAAATCCTTAATTTAATTAATTAAGGGACCTAGGTTAATTACTAAAATACCCCTAAGTCTTTGGTACCATAACTAACCTTTTTGGACCATCCTAGGTTAGGTACTAGGTTGTCTCCTCAACTAGTTACTAGGTTAGTGTCAACCCGGTTTAGTCCTTAGTTGTCGGGTGCACTAGTAGGTCCATTTCTGTTAATCCTAGGTTAATTAGCTAATTAGGATAGTTATTTAGCGCCTAGAGTTGGTTAGGTAAGTTTTCCACACGTGGAGGGACCCGTCCGCATATGCTTGTCCCTAACCGCCCTAACCGAATTCAGTTAGGGTGGTTGTGTCGTCCCCCTTGGCCGATTCCCACATGTCTTGCACATGTGCTTGCCCATGGGCTGGTTGTACTTTCCTAACTAACTATTCTTGATGGCTCATTTGGAATATTTACTTACTGTCCCAAGGATCCTCACTATGTCCTTGGGCACTGCTTAATCTACATGAACATTTTAATTGACCATGTGCTATGGTATCTAGGATTGACACTTGGATGCCTCATACCCAGAGTATTGCATTAGAGATCACTATTTTAGCTTAGGGTCTTCTTTGCAGGTACAATATTAAGCAGTGCTTATTCATACTTAGAAAAATTGGCTAACACCCTTTAAGCCAATATTTTCTAATATGCCCAATATTTTGCTTATTTGGGTATTATATAGAAATTGGCTAATATCCGTTAGCCAATGTTCTCTACTATGCCCAATATTTCTCAATATTGGGCATTGGTATGCCTATGTACCCCCAATACACATTCTTAAAGACCTACTGGGCTCCTCACTAGACATGTAATCTTCCGGAATGTTACAGTCTTTTATGTTTAAGTGATGTGAAGTCTAAATATGCAGTCAATTGACTAATGCCTCTTATGATGATATTGGTAAGTCTTGACTTGTATGTGGTTTTCTAATGAGTTCTTCGATGTGGTGCATAAATTATGTGAGTTCTTTTTGTGGTCCATAAATTATGTTCGGTCAAATGTAAAGTATATGCCTTATTATATGAAATGGTTCTATGAATGTATGTATTGATTAATGAAGGTTGTGTGTATGACTACCTAGTGGCCTTAAGGTGATGCTTGAGTGTGGATTGTTTAATGGGACATTATCTATACATTGCACCAAATATTGTCACATCCGATGTACCCCCTAGACGTAATCGGCGTCGTCGTCCTAGGAGAGGACTAAGACTAGCCTCTTAACATTCATCATTACATTCATAGGTTAAGAAGTGCGAAATATTAAAACTATTCATTTATCTCTACATCATGAGGTTTACTTAGAACTCTCGCTTACACTTAATATATTCATAGCGAGTATACATAGTCTCCTCGTAAAGAAAGACTACATAGTCTTCTACTTTTATGCCACATATAGATAACATGCATAATATATCTTAATAAGGATGTCAAATATATTAAACTATCTAAACAGAATTTAACAATATGGGAAAAGCCCTTACACAAATGTATAAATGTCACTTAGGGCTTAAAACAATATCTTGAAACAACTAGAGTGAAATGATCGTCATTAGATTATAACAATGAAACATAGGTAGAATAACAAGAAGCATCATCCTTGGAACTTGAGAAGATACTCACACTTGGAGAATGATTCCAAGCCTTCCTTCAAATGTGGTCACGAACCCTTCAACGACCAAAACCTAAAATGTTGGGGGAAATGGGAGAAATGGGGTTAGCACATCACTTGTACCAAGTATGAAATCATATGCACATACAAAATACAAATCATTCTAAAAGGGATATTTTGTAAAAGCATGCCAAGTTACTTTGAAAAGTCTTATGCACTACACAAGAACACATATAAGGCAAGAATCATATATTTTTACTGATACAAGCATATAAAACACAAGACCAACCTACTTAAGTTAAGCCAAGTCAACTTATATATAGCATAATAAAACAATAGTCAATACAACTCTACCATCCATTAACCATATTCATGACTAAATAACATTAAAACATAAGTAAAGGCCGTTATACATAACCCTTCACCAAGTCTACTAGTGCAATGGTCAAGTGAAGCCCCATAATCTCACTCAACCAAGCAAACTAGCCAAAGTATCATGAATAATGTCCAACTCCACATATCATATCATCATATGTATTCCTCCTCACATTTAACAATATAGACCAATAACATGAAGAATGAACATAAGCAATAACATATAAAAATATCCTTCTAAGACTTACCTCTAAGCTAACTAGTGCAATGTATAGGTTGAGTCACATACCCCTACGTACACTAAGTCAAACCCCTTAGGTCATCCTAGTTAGAGTTAAATTTATTACTTTCTTTTACTTTTGGGAACATCTTGCCTTATTAAACATTAACCGACATAGATCATGTGAGCTAAACATGAAATCCGGTGTCTTCCACACACCGAAAAGAGGTGGAATCACCGGCCAAAGTGAAACAGAACATACCTAGCTCGCTTAGGTGGAAACCACTGGCTAGTTCCTATGTTGTCTAGACATAGTTCGAAGACTAGGGACTTAATGAGACTACTTATCCACCTCGGTGGTAGCCTCGTCTCATGAGACTTACACGTGCAAGCACATGCTCATAACTAGTCTATCGGTGATGTGCTCACTTTCATTATCTTCTTTATCTTTTAGATTTGACTCAAGCATTATGGAAGCTTGCTTCTAGATTGAAATTTACTTACTCTTTTGATGAATTGTCATCCTTACTTTACATTGATGAAATGTGAATTTTCCTTACATATCATCCTTACTTTACATTGATGAAATGTGAATTGTCCTTACATATCATCCTTACTTTACATTGATGAAATGTGAATTGTCCTTGCATATCATCCTTACTTTACATTGATGAAATGTGAATTGTCCTTACATATCATCCTTTGGTATTAATGAGAATAGTCTCACACATTCTAACACCTTCATTCGTGAGTATTCTTTTAACATAGTAGCTTAGGTGTAAGTCAGACTTGTCTCACTTCCATTAACACCCCATTCTTGTCACTTACTTAATTTAGACCCCTTTAATTATGTTATAACTCACGTTACTTCTTTACTTTAGTGTAGTAGCCTCATTTCATCATTTATGTACGATGAGCACTTCTTTCAATGAATTACATATGTTCATAGTTCATTCTTTTAGAACATGTTGGGAGTTGTCCCAATGAAAGGAATGCCCTGTGTTATATTCGTTGAATTATTTTAGAAGTGCTTATAATATATTTGATACTCTTACTACACAAGATTGGCATATGATTAGTATTGGCCTCAACATTTGGAATATTAAACTAGCAAACCATTTTTGTTGGCATAAGCCAATTTTACGTATGTTCATATTTAAATTGAATATGTATGAACCTTTAGCCAATCTTTAAATCATTTACATAAGATCTTAGACATTAGCATGCATTCGTTTTTACCAAGTAAGTGTTAGCCAATTTGTTGGCATAAGATAGGCAATTCATTCAAGATGTGATTTCATAGATGTCTTTTAAGCCAATCTTAATTTATAGCTTTTAGTGATAACGTTTTTTTAAACCTCTTGGACAGCATCATATTAATATTCGATGAACTTAGCATCTTCATAACATCACAACAACAGTAAGTCAACATTCGGCCAAAAATACATAAATCACTTAACACATCACGGACGTAACTTAGCATATCATCGGTTCTTAATTTACATGATAATATTAACTTTACAAGACTACAAGTTCATAGGTTCATTCGATATTCATCATTCAAGAACAATACATGTTAAGAACAGCCAGCACCACATACCAACAACATGGTCTCTAACCTATTCATCATTGAATCGAAAAGGATACTAGGGACAAGGGAGTTCGACGAGAATAATTGAACAACCCTAGTATTTAAGATCTTTGAATAGTTCGAAAGAAAGTTATCTTGGAGAAAGAAGTCCAGGAGAGAAACCCATACCTTATGTAGAACTTAATCTATGAACACCACCTTGAACGAAAACTTGAAGAAACCTTGGAATTTCCCTAGAACGTCAATGGAACTTTTCACGTTTTAGCGTTCTGCGTCTACTGCCTTTGCGTTTTTGTTCTAAGAGTTTTATCGTGAATGATTAGGTTTAGGAACTGACTTTGACTTATTCAACTAAGGATATTTTAGTAAATTAACCAAATGATTAGTAAATTACCAAAACGCCCTTCCTAAGTTGACTAAACATAGGAAGATGTTGACTTTGACCGAAATCTGGAAATCGGCATTGACCCTTGTTTCGGTCAACATTTTGAATTTTAATTAATTAATTAAATCCTTAATTTAATTAATTTAGGGACCTAGGGATATTACTAAAATACCCCTAAGTCTTTGGGACCATAGCTAACCCTTTTGGACCATCCTAGGTTAGGTACTAGGTTGTCCCCTTAACTAGTACTAGGTTCCACCCGATTTGTCCTAGGTTGTCGGGTGCATTAGGTGGTCCAATTCGGTTAGTCCTACGTTAGTTGTCTAGTTAGGATAGTTGGTTAGGACTTAGATTTAGTTAGGTTGGCTGGTCCCACATGGAGGGACCCGCCCGTGCGTGTCATGCCTAACTGCCCTAACCGAATTCGGTTAGGTGGTTCCATGGTCCCCTTGGACGGTTCATTCACGTGTGTTGCCCATGTGCTTGTACATGGGTGTGTTGCACTTTCCTAACTAATTTATCTTGATGGATCATTTGGGAATGCTCACTTATTGTCCCAAGGACCCTCACCATGTCCTTGGGCACTTCTTAATTTACATGATCATTTTTTATGGTCATGTGGACTGGTATCTAGGCTTGACACTTGGATGCCTCATACCCCATTGTTTGGTTGATAAGTCATAATTTTTATTAGATTAGGGTCTTCATTGAAGGTACATTTCTTAAACATCAATCTTGGATTGGGGTATGACAACCCAAAAAGTATATCGCATATTCGTATATAGAAAATTGGCTAATATCTCTTAACCAATTTTTCTGCACTATGCCCAATATTTCTCAATATTGGGAATTGAGGTGCCTATGTACCTCTAATAGGCTATCCTAAGGGCATACTTGGCTCTTCATTAGACCTATGATTTTCCGGAATGTTACACTAAGGTTGGATCATGTCCACTTAATCAACCAACTTTCCTAACTCGACTCATTCTTAAGACTTATCTAGGTAAAATATGAAATGACCATTCCTATGCCCCCTTCACACCTTAATTAGACAACCCTTAACTACTCTAGATAAGTACTTATTCATTTCACATGCTTTCAAATTTAGTCATTAGATTCATTTGTTCACTTAAGAGACATTAATCACATAAAGGACATTCAAGTAATGGTCTTGGAGAAGACGTAGGGACTCTCACTAACATCTTCAAAGCCTATTGTAAAATGTCTATATAGTGTCCCATACCACCGCCTAAACTTCATAGAACTTCTCAAATAATAGTAGGTATCCCATATGATGAGAATACGCAATAACTGACATAGACCATGGTATCAAAACATGGAATCCGGAGTTGTAACCTACTCCGATGGAGGGTATTCTACTTTCCAATGGTAGAACTTGAACACATCCCATGTAGGCACATGATTAAGGAATATGAAGGGTTTCTTTGCACTATAGCATCATACTTTAACTAGAGATACTTCCCTTACCATAGTCAATCAGTGATTGCCTTTGTTCTCATAGAGTAATTTATATTAAAGGGTCATACGAAGGGGTTCCATATCTAGTTTATAACTCAATCACATTCACCCTACTAAAGAGGTCCGATAGGGCTGCCTTTCAATGGCGAAGAGGATAGCTTAATGACTTTCCTAAGGATGATATCATGCTGTTCCAGAGAACCAACCTTAAGTCCATCATTCATACAAGTATGATACCATTACACATTTCTACTTCAAGGGTCATAACCTTACCACTAGGTTAAAGGTTCCACATAAAGGACCTTCTTAGCACCATTCAAGGTCTCATGTCATTCATACATACAAGACTAAGAGGCTTTAGCATACTAAGTCAAGACATATCATATTCACATTCATACATGTATCAAGTAAGGAAGACAAGTCTACCGCACAAAACACACCAAGACTTCACTTTATCACATATAGCATATCATTCTAGAAGCACATAGGAAAAACCATTAGCATCTTTAAGTCATACTTTACACTACTATAACATCATCATATAACCATCATAGACTCATATATCCAAGTAGGAATAATCATGCATCTACTTTAAGACTACACACATAAGGACATAGTCATAGTCTAACATGATCACCTAATATCAATAGAAGAACACATAATTTCACATTACTCACTGTAGATAAATATAATCATAATTCACATAAATTAACTACACAATTCATCATAGTATATCAAGTAGTGCCAACAAGGCCATGATCATCATAATACGTAAAGTAACGCCGACGAGGCCACATAATTCACAATTAAGGCACATAACACCGCCACCACATGTGGAATATAACAATCAAAACATAATTCAAGAACTAAATTACATAAAATAAAGATAATTAGGTCAGCATACCCCCAATCCATTCTCACCACTTCAATCCATAGCTAAATCATCCAATTTAATACCAATAGGCCCTTTCCTATGGCCATGATCATCAATTCAATACAAAAACCATAATACCCAATGAATCTAGGTCAATTCAATACAGATTTATAAATCTAATACATCCTATACATCAATTCAATACAATTATTACTTCATTCATTAGCCCATATAAAACTCCACTAGAATTCATAATAATTAAGACAATATCAAGTCAACTGCAAAGTAGTCAAAATCTAGGGTTCATGAATTACATGGGTTCATAGGTTAATTATGTTAAAATCATCTAATTAACATCAATATGATCTATATATAATGATTCAAAACCTTTAATGCAAGAACCCATGGATATATAATAAAATTGGACAAGTTCATCTTTAGAAAACTTTAGAAATCTCTTTGAATTTTGGGCTCCTTTATGAATAGAGTTTCAAGGATGAAAAATCCATACCTTAATGATGTAAATCCACCAATTTGATGAAGAATCACCAATCAAATCTCCAATCCAAGCTCTTCCTTGAGTTTTGGCTTCAATTGAGTTCTAGAGAATTTCTTAGAGATTTTGGGGTTTTGATTTGGAAGAATGAATTCATCTAGGTATTTAGGACTTATAATCCCACTTAAAATACCTAAAATACCCTAAGTAACCGACCAAACTCTTATTTAGACGTTGGTGAATTGATGCAACTTAACAGTGAACTGCGAAGTGGCAGGCCTCACCAACGATTGGCCATCGACGGACCATTTGTCGACAAATTGACCGTCTTAGCGGGCCGTCATTTTGTTCAGAGACTGGACAATGCGAGATTTAGATCCCTAGTATAAGTCTTTATCAACAGCCACCAACGACGGGGCGTCCACCATCCTACTGGCCGTCGATTGGTTCAGTCGATTGGGGCTGGTCTTGACAGCCTTTGTCTCTTTGAAGGGTCCTTCCTGAAGGACCTTTCGTTGGTCCTTGGAGACTTTCACCCGGATGTTTCCAACCCGAATATGAATGTATACAAGTTTAGTACCTCCCATATCAATTTCATCCAAAACGTACACATAAAAATCGACCAAATATGCCAAGACACACAAGGTCGTTTTGAGGCAAACCTTTCGAACGTCATGGACGTTCTTCGACGTTTGACCTCCAAACTTCATGAAAATTGACACGCTGACTATAAAAACAATAATAACTCATATAAGGACCTCATAAGCTCATGAAAACACATAAATACATAAAACACACATGAAGCACATAGGTGACTAGTCGTCGAACGTCTTGGTCGTCCTTTGACATTTTACTTCCAATTCACCTAATAATTTAGATACTGCCTTATTACCACATTATCAACTATTTTATGACCTTATACCCTCATTAAAACCATGTTAGGCTATAGATTCACCTAAGTCGTTTTAGAGTGTTACGTTCTCCCACTTGGACAACATTCGTCCTTGAATGACNGAAATCAAGAGGACCTACAAATGGTCTAGGGAACTCTGAGTCTAAACCGCTGCAATGAGTCTTCAATCTGCTCTATGACCTGCACCTATAAAATAGTAAATGTATAGGGTTAGTACACCACTTGTACTTAGTATGGGTGTATGCACACATACACATAAAGATATGCATGATCAAGGAAGGCTCTCCTAAACAACATGTCATTTCTGTAAAGTGACATCACTAGACTTTCCTAATTCGTTATTTGTGAATTGTGGTATGAATATGACGTATTTTATTGCATTCAAAGCACACAACTCATTTTCTATGTGATTATAAGCCATTAGAATCATCAACATAATTTTAGAACAACTCGAGCGAATATTTGAAATTTTGATACTCCCTAACCCGAGAGCTCCCTTTTTGATACTTAGTTTTTTTTCCCCTGTCTTTTTCTTCTTGTTGTTGTGTAGTTCAATGATTCCTTTGATCCTATGTTTTACTTACAAGTGCAATGATAAATTGTAGTCCCATACCCACAATGAATCAAGTAAGTAAACCAAGGACTAAGGAATGATTTCACTATCCTTGTAGCAAGTCATTCATTACTTTCTGTATTCGTTGGGCAGGAACATTTCACAAGCCAGTCTCTATTGGATATGCCACTTATTTCATCATTTTCATATTATGGAAGTTATCAAAAATTGATTAGCTATTACATTTTAGTCCCCTTTATTGGCATAATATAAGAAGTCATTATAAGCCAAGTTTATTTGGCTTTGCCCATTATTTGTTGAAAACTTCATTGGTATCAACACTGACGATTGATATTCATGAGCTCTTACTTTCATAGATCTCTTTGAACATACATTTCATCTTCTTTCTTTCTTGCTTTCTTAGAGACATCTTTATAATTAAGATAATGCGAGCTAACATGAAATCCAGTGTCTACCTCACACCGAAAAGAGGTGATTCACCGATCAAAATGAATCTAGATAATGTGAGCTAACATGAAATCCAGTGTCTTCCCAACCCCGAAAAGTGGTGATTCCCAGCTAAGGTGAATCCATGACAAGTGTTTACCCACACCTAAAAGGGTGGCTCACGGCTATAGTGAACCAAGAACATTCTTATGATCATTAACCGATATAGATCATGTGAGCTAAACATGAAATTCAGTGTCTACCCCAAACCAAAAAGAGGTGATCTCACTGGCCAAGTTGAGATCGAAACATACCTAGATCTCTTAGGTGGAAACCATAGGCTAGTTCCTATGTTGACTAGACATAGTTCGAAGACTAGGAGACATAAGGAGACTACTTATCCACTTCGGTAGTAGCCTCGTCTCATAAGACTTACACGTGCAATCACAGGCTTATAGCTAGTCTATCGGTGCTTTCCTCACTTTTATTATCTTCTTATCTTTTAGAGTTGACTCAAACATTATGGAAGCTTGCTTCTAGATTGAGGTTTACTTACTCTATTGATGACTTGTCATCCCTTTCTTTACATTGATGAAATGTGAATTATCCTTAAATAACATCTTTGGTGTTAATGAGATTGGTCTCACACGTTCTAACACCTTCATTCGTGAGTATTTTTAACATCGTAGCTTAGGTGTAAGTGAGGCTTATCTCATTTCTTTTAACACCTCATTCTGGTCAGTTTCTTAACTTAGACATATTTAGTTATGTTAATACTCACTTAACTTGCTTACTTTCGTTTAGTAGCTTCATATCATCGTTTATGGACGATGAGCACTTCATTCAATGAGTTACATAAGTTCATAATTCATTCGTTTAGGGCATGTTGGGAATTGTCCCAATGAATGGCATGCCCTTGGATATTTATTCATTGAATTACTTTAGGAGTGCTTGAGTTGTCATTTCAATCCTTGGCTATGTGTGATTGGCATAAATTTAGTATTGGCCTAGAAAATTTGGAGAAAGATTTCATAACCATCTTAATTGGCATAAGCCAAATTTACATTTGTTCATGTATAGTTTGGTATGTATATTATTCATTAGACAATCTTTTAATTGTATAAAGATTACATTATAGCCAATCCCATTTGAACAATGTATTGTTAGCCATTTTATTGGCATAAAGCAAGCAATTCATTCAAGTATAATTTCATTGAGATCTTTTAAGCCAATCTTATGTCATAGCTTTAGCATAACGTGATAAGCCATTTCGGACAACATCATATTAACATTTTAATGAACATAACATCATCGTAAAGTCACGTTTAACAGTAACTACACATAGGCCGAACACATCAACACTTAACATTTTCGGATACAATTTAATGTAGCATCATTCTTTAATTCACGTGATGAACACTTAACCTCAAACGAGTACAATTTATAGGTTGATTCAACATTTACAATTCAAGAACCCTACACATTAAGATTATCCAGCACCACATACCAACAACATGATCAAGACTAATCTATACAACATTGAAATCGTAACAAGGATACTAGAGAAAAGAGAAGTTCGATGAGAACCTTTGGAAACAACCCTAGATTTGAGATTTCATGAATTCGTTACGATGGAAAGTACTCTTGGAGAAATAATTCTGAGAGAAACCCATACCTTAAGTAGAACTTAATCTACGAAGACCACCTTGAACGAAACCTTGAAGAGACCTTGAAATCGCCCTAGAACGTCTATGAAACTTTCTGCCTTTTTGCGTATCATTTTAGCATTGTGTTCTCTGAGTGTTTGATCGTGAATTTTTAGGTTTAGGAACTAATATTGACTCATTCAACTTAGGCTAATTTAGTAAATTAAATAAATTAATTATTTAATTACTAAAATGCCCCTCCTAAGTTGACTAAACATAGGAGACTGTTGATTTGACCGAAAATCTGGAAATTGGTGTTGACTATGGTTTCGGTCAACATTTGGAATTTATATTAATTAATTAAATCCTTAATTTAATTAATTAAGGGACCTAGGTTAATTACTAAAATACCCCTAAGTCTTTGGGACCATAACTAACCTTTTTGGACCATCCTAGGTTAGGTACTAGGTTGTCTCCTCAACTAGTTACTAGGTTAGTGTCAACCCGGTTTAGTCCTTAGTTGTCGGGTGCACTAGTAGGTCCATTTCTGTTAATCCTAGGTTAATTAGCTAATTAGGATAGTTATTTAGCGCCTAGAGTTGGTTAGGTAAGTTTTCCACACGTGGAGGGACCCGTCCGCATATGCTTGTCCCTAACCGCCCTAACCGAATTCAGTTAGGGTGGTTGTGTCGTCCCCCTTGGCCGATTCCCACATGTCTTGCACATGTGCTTGCCCATGGGCTGGTTGTACTTTCCTAACTAACTATTCTTGATGGCTCATTTGGAATATTTACTTACTGTCCCAAGGATCCTCACTATGTCCTTGGGCACTGCTTAATCTACATGAACATTTTAATTGACCATGTGCTATGGTATCTAGGATTGACACTTGGATGCCTCATACCCAGAGTATTGCATTAGAGATCACTATTTTAGCTTAGGGTCTTCTTTGCAGGTACAATATTAAGCAGTGCTTATTCATACTTAGAAAAATTGGCTAACACCCTTTAAGCCAATATTTTCTAATATGCCCAATATTTTGCTTATTTGGGTATTATATAGAAATTGGCTAATATCCGTTAGCCAATGTTCTCTACTATGCCCAATATTTCTCAATATTGGGCATTGGTATGCCTATGTACCCCCAATACACATTCTTAAAGACCTACTGGGCTCCTCACTAGACATGTAATCTTCCGGAATGTTACAGTCTTTTATGTTTAAGTGATGTGAAGTCTAAATATGCAGTCAATTGACTAATGCCTCTTATGATGATATTGGTAAGTCTTGACTTGTATGTGGTTTTCTAATGAGTTCTTCGATGTGGTGCATAAATTATGTGAGTTCTTTTTGTGGTCCATAAATTATGTTCGGTCAAATGTAAAGTATATGCCTTATTATATGAAATGGTTCTATGAATGTATGTATTGATTAATGAAGGTTGTGTGTATGACTACCTAGTGGCCTTAAGGTGATGCTTGAGTGTGGATTGTTTAATGGGACATTATCTATACATTGCACCAAATATTGTCACATCCGGGATGTACCCCCTAGACGTAATCGGCGTCGTCGTCCTAGGAGAGGACTAAGACTAGCCTCTTAACATTCATCATTACATTCATAGGTTAAGAAGTGCGAAATATTAAAACTATTCATTTATCTCTACATCATGAGGTTTACTTAGAACTCTCGCTTACACTTAATATATTCATAGCGAGTATACATAGTCTCCTCGTAAAGAAGACTACATAGTCTTCTACTTTTATTCCAATATAGATAACATGCATAATATAGTCTTAATAAGGATGTCAAATATATTAAACTATCTAAACAGAATTTAACAATATGGGAAAAGCCCTTACACAAATGTATAAATGTCACTTAGGGCTTAAAACAATATCTTCAAACAACTAGAGTGAAATGATCGTCATTAGATTATAACAATGAAACATAGGTAGAATAACAAGAAGCATCATCCTTGGAACTTGAGAAGATACTCACACTTGGAGAATGATTCCAAGCCTTCCTTCAAATGTGGTCACGAACCCTTCAACGACCAAAACCTAAAATGTTGGGGGGAATGGGAGAAATGGGGTTAGCACATCACTTGTACTAAGTATGAAATCATATGCACATAAAAATACAAATCATTCTAAAAGGGACATTTTGTAAAAGCATGCCAAGTTACTTTGAAAAGTCTTATGCACTACACAAGAACACATATAAGGCAAGAATCATATATTTTTACTGATACAAGCATATAAAACACAAGACCAACCTACTTAAGTTAAGCCAAGTCAACTTATATATAGCATAATAAAAAATAGTCAATACAACTCTACCATCCATTAACCATATTCATGACTAAATAACATTAAAACATAAGTAAAGGCCGTTATACATAACCCTTCACCAAGTCTACTAGTGCAATGGTCAAGTGAAGCCCCATAATCTCACTCAACCAAGCAAACTAGCCAAAGTATCATGAATAATGTCCAACTCCACATATCATATCATCATATGTATTCCTCCTCACATTTAACAATATAGACCAATAACATGAAGAATGAACATAAGCAATAACATATAAAAATATCCTTCTAAGACTTACCTCTAAGCTAACTAGTGCAATGTATAGGTTGAGTCACATACCCCTACGTACACTAAGTCAAACCCCTTAGGTCATCCTAGTTAGAGTTAAATTTATTACTTTCTTTTACTTTTGGGAAATCTTGCCTTAACTAAACATTAACCGACATAGATCATGTGAGCTAAACATGAAATCCGGTGTCTTCCACACCGAAAAGAGGTGGAATCACCGGCCAAAGTGAAACCGAACATACCTAGCTCGCTTAGGTGGAAACCACTGGCTAGTTCCTATGTTGGCTAGACATAGTTCGAAGACTAGGGACTTAATGAGACTACTTATCCACCTCGGTGGTAGCCTCGTCTCATGAGACTTACACGTGCAAGCACATGCTCATAACTAGTCTATCGGTGTTGTGCTCACTTTCATTATCTTCTTTATCTTTTAGAGTTGACTCAAGCATTATGGAAGCTTGCTTCTAGATTGAGATTTACTTACTCTTTTGATGAATTGTCATCCTTACTTTACATTGATGAAATGTGAATTTTCCTTACATATCATCCTTACTTTACATTGATGAAATGTGAATTGTCCTTACATATCATCCTTACTTTACATTGATGAAATGTGAATTGTCCTTGCATATCATCCTTACTTTACATTGATGAAATGTGAATTGTCCTTACATATCATCCTTTGGTATTAATGAGAATAGTCTCACACATTCTAACACCTTCATTCGTGAGTATTCTTTTAACATAGTAGCTTAGGTGTAAGTCAGACTTGTCTCACTTCCATTAACACCCCATTCTTGTCACTTACTTAATTTAGACCCCTTTAATTATGTTATAACTCACGTTACTTCTTTACTTTAGTGTAGTAGCCTCATTTCATCATTTATGTACGATGAGCACTTCTTTCAATGAATTACATATGTTCATAGTTCATTCTTTTAGAACATGTTGGGAGTTGTCCCAATGAATGGAATGCCCTGTGTTATATTCGTTGAATTATTTTAGAAGTGCTTATAATATATTTGATACTCTTACTACACAAGATTGGCATATGATTAGTATTGGCCTCAACATTTGGAATATTAAACTAGCAAACCATTTTTGTTGGCATAAGCCAATTTTACGTATGTTCATATTTAAATTGAATATGTATGAACCTTTAACCAATCTTTAAATCATTTACATAAGATCTTAGACATTAGCATGCATTCGTTTTTACCAAGTAAGTGTTAGCCAATTTGTTGGCATAAGATAGGCAATTCATTCAAGATGTGATTTCATAGATGTCTTTTAAGCCAATCTTAGTTTATAGCTTTTAGTGATAACGTTTTTTTAAACCTCTTGGACAGCATCATATTAATATTCGATGAACTTAGCATCTTCATAACATCACAACAACAGTAAGTCAACATTCGGCCAAAAATACATAAATCACTTAACACATCACGGACGTAACTTAGCATATCATCGGTTCTTAATTTACATGATAATATTAACTTTACAAGACTACAAGTTCATAGGTTCATTCGATATTCATCATTCAAGAACAATACATGTTAAGAACAGCCAGCACCACATACCAACAACATGGTCTCTAACCTATTCATCATTGAATCGAAAAGGATACTAGGGACAAGGGAGTTCGACGAGAATAATTGAACAACCCTAGTATTTAAGATCTTTGAATAGTTCGAAAGAAAGTTATCTTGGAGAAAGAAGTCCAGGAGAGAAACCCATACCTTATGTAGAACTTAATCTATGAACACCACCTTGAACGAAAACTTGAAGAAACCTTGGAATTGCCCTAGAACGTCAATGGAACTTGTCACGTTTTAGCGTTCTGCGTCTACTGCCTTTACGTTTTTGTTCTAAGAGTTTTATCGTGAATGATTAGGTTTAGGAACTGACTTTGACTTATTCAACTAAGGATATTTTAGTAAATTAACCAACTGATTAGTAAATTACCAAAACGCCCTTTCTAAGTTGACTAAACATAGGAAGATGTTGACTTTGACCGAAATCTGGAAATCGGCATTGACCCTTGTTTCGGTCAATATTTTGAATTTTAATTAATTAATTAAATCCTTAATTTAATTAATTTAGGGACCTAGGGATATTACTAAAATACCCCTAAGTCTTTGGGACCATAGCTAACCCTTTTGGACCATCCTAGGTTAGGTACTAGGTTGTCCCCTTAACTAGTACTAGGTTCCACCCGATTTGTCCTAGGTTGTCGGGTGCATTAGGTGGTCCAATTAGGTTAGTCCTACGTTATTTGTCTAGTTAGGATAGTTGGTTAGGACTTAGATTTAGTTAGGTTGGCTGGTCCCACATGGAGGGACCCGCCCGTGCGTGTCATGCCTAACTGCCCTAACCGAATTCGGTTAGGTGGTTCCATGGTCCCCTTGGACGGTTCATTCACGTGTGTTGCCCATGTGCTTGCACATGGGTGTGTTGCACTTTCCTAACTAATTTATCTTGATGGATCATTTGGGAATGCTCACTTATTGTCCCAAGGACCCTCACCATGTCCTTGGGCACTGCTTAATTTACATGTTCATTTTTTATGGTCATGTGGACTGGTATCTAGGCTTGACACTTGGATGTCTCATTCCCCATTGTTTGGTTGATAAGTCATAATTTTTATTAGATTAGGGTCTTCATTGAAGGTACATTTCTTAAACATCAATCTTGGATTGGGGTATGACAACCCAAAAAGTATATCGCATATTCGTATATAGAAAATTGGCTAATATCTCTTAACCAATTTTTCTACCCTATGCCCAATATTTCTCAATATTGGGAATTGAGGTGCCTATGTACCCCTAATAGGCTATCCTAAGGGCATACTTGGCTCTTCATTAGACCTATGATTTTCCGGAATGTTACACTAAGGTTGGATCATGTCCACTTAATCAACCAACTTTCCTAACTCGACTCATTCTTAAGACTTATCTAGGTAAAATATGAAATGACCATTCCTCTGCCCCCTTTACACCTTAATTAGACAACCCTTAACTACTCTAGATAAGTACTTATTCATTTCACATGCTTTCAAATTTAGTCATTAGATTCATTTGTTCACTTAAGAGACATTAATCACATAAAGGACATTCAAGTAATGGTCTTGGAGAAAACGTAGGGACTCTCACTAACATCTTCAAAGCCTATTGTAAAATGTCTATATAGTGTCCCATACCACCGCCTAAACTTCATAGAACTTCTCAAATAATAGTAGGTATCCCATATGATGAGAATACGCAATAACTGACATAGACCATGGTATCAAAACATGGAATCCGGAGTTGTAACCTACTCCGATGGAGGGTATTCTACTTGCCAATGGTAGAACTTGGACACATCCCATGTAGGCACATGATTAAGGAATATGAAGGGTTTCTTTGCACTATAGCATCATCCTTTAACTAGAGATACTTCCCTTACCATAGTCAATCAGTGATTGCCTTTGTTCTCATAGAGTAATTTATATTAAAGGGTCATACGAAGGGGTTCCATATCTAGTTTATAACTCAATCACATTCACCCTACTAAAGAGGTCCGATAGGGCTGCCTTTCAATGGCGAAGAGGATAGCTTAATGACTTTCCTAAGGATGATATCATGTTGTTCCAGAGAACCAACCTTAAGTCCATCATTCATACAAGTATGATACCATTACACATTTCTACTTCAAGGGTCATAACCTTACCACTAGGTTAAAGGTTCCACATAAAGGACCTTCTTAGCACCATTCAAGGTCTCATGTCATTCATACATACAAGACTAAGAGGCTTTAGCATACTAAGTCAAGATATATCATATTCACATTCTTACATGTATCAAGTAAGGAAGACAAGTGTACCGCACAAAACACACCACGACTTCACTTTATCACATATAGCATATCATTCTAGAAGCACATAGGAAAAACCATTAGCATCTTTAAGTCATACTTTACACTACTATAACATCATCAATATAACCATCATAGACTCATATATCCAAGTAGTAATAATCATGCATCTACTTTAAGACTACACACATAAGGACATAGTCATAGTCTAACATGATCACCTAATATCAATAGAAGAACACATAATTTGACATTACTCACTGTAGATAGATATAATCATAATTCACATAAATTAACTACACAATTCATCATAGTATATCAAGTAGTGCCAACAAGGCCATGACCATCATAATACGTAAAGTAACGCCGACGAGGCCACATAATTCACAATTAAGGCACATAACACCGCCACCACATGTGGACTATAACAATCAAAACATAATTCAAGAACTAAATTACATAAAATAAAGATAATTAGGTCAGCGTACCCCCA
Organism: Solanum lycopersicoides; assembly: GCA_022817965.1. Lineage (NCBI taxonomy): Eukaryota > Viridiplantae > Streptophyta > Magnoliopsida > Solanales > Solanaceae > Solanum > Solanum lycopersicoides. The sequence goes on from CM040627.1 coordinate 19,242,290, forward strand.
ATCCATTCTCACCACTTCAATCCATAGCTAAATCATCCAATTTAATACCAATAGGCCCTTTCCTATGGCCATGATCATCAATTCAATACAAAAACCATAATACCCAATGAATCTAGGTCAATTCAATACAGATTTATAAATCTAATACATCCTATACATCAATTCAATACAATTATTACATCATTCATTAGCCCATATAAAACTCCACTAGAATTCATAATAATTAAGACAATATAAAGTCAACTGCAAAGTAGTCAAAATCTAGGGTTCATGAATTACATGGGTTCATAGGTTAATTATGTTAAAATCATCTAATTAACATCAATATGATCGATATATAATGATTCAAAACCTTTAATGCAAGAACCCATGGATATATAATAAAATTGGACAAGTTCATCTTTAGAAAACTTTAGAAATCTCTTTGAATTTTGGGCTCCTTTATGAATAGAGTTTCAAGGATGAAAAATACATACCTTAATGATGTAAATCCACCAATTTGATGAATAATCACCAATCAAATCTCCAATCCAAGCTCTTCCTTGAGTTTTGACTTCAATGGAGTTCTAGAGAACTTCTTAGAGATTTTGGGGTTTTGATTATGAAGAATGAATTCATCTAGGTATTTAGGACTTATAAACCCACTTAAAATACCTAAAATACCCTAAGTAACCGACCAAACTCTTATTTAGACGTTGGTGAATTGATGCAACTTAACAGTGAACTGCGAAGTGGCAGGCCTCACCAACGATTGGCCATCGACGGACCATTTGTCCACAAATGGACCGTCTTAGCGGGCCGTCATTTTGTTCAGAGACTGGACAATGCGAGATTTAGATCCCTAGTATAAGTCTTTATCAACAGCCACCAACGACGGGGCGTCCACCATCCTACTGGTCGTCGATTGGTTCAGTCGATTGGGGCTGGTCTTGACAGCCTTTGTCTCTTTGAAGGGTCCTTCCTCAAGGACCATTCGTTGGTCCTTGGAGACTTTCACCCGGATGTTTCCAACCCGAATATGAATGTATACAAGTTTAGTACCTCCCATATCAATTTCATCCAAAACGTACACATAAAAATCGACCAAATATGCCAAGACACACAAGGTCGTTTTGAGGCAAACCTTTCGAACGTCATGGACGTTCTTCGACGTTTGACCTCCAAACTTCATGAAAATTGACACGCTGACTATAAAAACAATAATAACTCATATAAGGACCTCATAAGCTCATGAAAACACATAAATACATAAAACACACATGAAGCACATAGGTGACTAGTCGTCGAACGTCTTGGTCGTCCTTTGACATTTTACTTCCAATTCACCTAATAATTTAGATACTGCCTTATTACCACATTATCAACTATTTTATGACCTTATACCCTCATTAAAACCATGTTAGGCTATAGATTCACCTAAGTCGTTTTAGAGGTGTTACGTTCTCCCTCACTTGGACAACATTCGTCCTTGAATGACACTTGTCACTCTCCGAACACTTCAAAGAGTAGAGATCCTGCTAACGACTCTCAACATTACCACATAACACATTACATAATGCAAAGAATAAATGAAATTGAATTCCAACAAGACTCCTAAACACCATGCACATGCAACATACTATTATGCCCATCTAGCCCATCTACTAACCATACTCCCCCACTTCGAAGGAACTCATAATTCCAAATAAATACAAGAAGTTACCATCATCATCATCATCATCATCCAGCTTTGCTCCTCTAGTACGGAGTGCATAGAAACGCCAATTCTTGGAGCATCATCTTTCGAACATTAGGAGAAACTTGTTTACCATCTCTAGTAGGACAATCCCTCAATTTGTGTCCATATTTACCCCATCAAAAACAACTCCCGGTACCCAATAGGCATTCCCCAAAGTGTCTCTTTCCACAAGTAGCACATGTAGGCTTGCCATTTTGAGAACCACCTCCTTTCTCAAATTTCACCTTAGCACCCTTACGTTCTTCTTGAGTTGAAACCTTCTTCTTGAACCTAGGTTGACTTTGATCACATGAACCACTCTTTTTAAAGTTTCTAGAAATACTACCAAGTTTAGACTTCTCAATTGATTGAGCATAAACCTTGAGTCTAGACAAAGTCATATCATCATGGAGCATGGCCGTACAACATTCTTCTTTCACTAGGTTGGCGACCCCGATCACAAACCTAATCATCTCATCTAAGTATGGAGCATATCTAGACAACATAGAGAACTTCAAAGATTACTCCTCAACACTCATACTGACTTGCTTGAGATTTATAAACTCTTCTACCTTTACCTCCCTCCTCTCACGGGGATAGTACTTTCCTAGAAAAGCTTCTTTAAATTCTTCCAACTCAATTGGACCCGAATCAACCGGCCTATTATCTTTCCATTTAGTATACCACACTTTAGCAACCTCCCTCAATTGGTACGAATCTAACTCCGCCTTCTCCCTAGAAGTCACCCCCATGGCACTCAACACCTTATACACTCCATCTAGCAACTCTTGGGCATCTTCTCCTCCCTCAGAGCCAAGAAAGATAGGAGGATTAATCCTCACAAAGTCTCTCAATCTAGATGTCATAGTGCTCTCCACAACATTCATTCTAGGATCAATACCCCTATTCACATGGGTAGTGAAAGCTTGGGCTAAAAGAAATAAGGCCTCTTTAATTCCTCATTCGTTATTTCTGGGGAACCACCGGAACATCATTACCTCTTTCCACAATAGGGACTTGAGCATCTCTAGCACCTTGATACCCTTGAGCACCTTTAAGAACTTTCTCAACTTGTTCAACTTGAGGAGGAATCTCCTCATTCACATCATTCTCCTCAAATCTCCTAGTCGGTGTCCTCCTCGTATTAATATCATATAACACAATGAAAACCGTAAGAACATAACTTTTACTCTACGCACGACATAGGAGTAGAAAAGAAGGGAAACTCTATTGTCCTATAGACCCTCTCCCATAGATGTGCCGCAACTCACACCGATGGTCGAGACTCTACTAGACGTGACCTTATGAGACTTCTTCAGTTCCTAAGACCACTTTCATACCCTATGCTCTGATACCAAGCTTGTCACATCCCGAGAGAATACCCTAGAATATATGGCACTCTCGGAGTGCAACCGGTGTACTTGACCTCTCGGAGGTCTTGTACAAGCCATTTCGTATTGTTCATCTCATATATACATATGAAAAGTAGTGCGGAATTAAAACTTTTCACAAAACATTCTAATAGTCTTTTAAAATATCTTTCATATGAGCAAAGGAAATATTAAGTATCATATAATCAAATCTTAGACTCCCGAATACTTGAGACACGGCCCATAAAATCAAAATATAGTACTATACGTCTATTACAATGCTTAAATAAAAGAAACTCTAAAGACATCTATGCCCTCGAGTCAAATGAGAACATACTTCAAACTTTATAGAATCATCCTATAATCCAAGCTTCTCTTCCAATAGCACCTTCAACTATGAATCACTTGAGATATAGATAAAGATATGGAATTAGTACAACCACATGTACTAAGTATGGCATAATACATAAAAATCATAATAACGTACATTTAATGACATGGAAATATGCTATTTTTAATTAAAACACCATATTATAAGCATAATAATAATATTTAACACCTTAGAAACAGATAGGATAACACTTAAACAATTTATTACATTTTAAAGAAAACTTTACAGTAACCCCCATCACTGTTACAGTGAAGTTATTCCACTTCACATTAAACACTTTCTAGCATGTCATCTTCTCACTAAAATATATTCTAAGACTCACTTAAGTAAGACAAAGAGAGACCGTCCATACACCCTCTCTAGGCATACCTGAATGATCCTTAAGACCACTTATAATGAGACACATACAAACTTACAATACACAAAACACATGAACATGAGATCCTCCTACCAAAGGTGATTCTAAGGTTCACTTGAGTGAGTTGTGAAGCGAACGCCCATACAATCCATTCACACACACTTAAGGGATCCTTTAGATTACCTAGGATAAGATCATTCTTACTTAATACAACAACATACATGTAATATGACATTCTCCTTTCCAAATGTTATCAAAAGACATACTCAAGTAAATCAAGCAGAGAATGTCCATACTTAACCTCTTCAAGATTACATAAGTAATCCTTGAGACTACCTAAGTTTGGATCATGTCTACTTAATCAACCAACTTTCCTAACTAGAGTCATTCTTAAGACTTATCTAGGTAAAATAGGAATTGAGCATTCCTAAGTCCCCTTTAACCCTTAACTACTCTAGATAAGTACTTATTCATTTAACATGCTTTATAACTTAAGTAATTATATTCATTTGTTAACTTAAGATACATCATCACATAAAGGACATTCAAGTAATGGTCTTGGAGAAGACGTAGGGACTCTCACTATCATCTTCAAAGCCTATTGTGCAATGTCTAGATAGCTTCCCATCCGACCACCTAAACTTCATAGAACTTCTCAAATATTAGTAGGTATCCCATAAGATGAGATTAGGCAATAACCGACATAGACCATGGTAGTTAAATATGGTATCTGGAGTTGTAACCTACACCGATGGAGGGTGTTCTACTTGCCAATGGTAGAACTTGGACACATCCCATGTAGGCACATGGTTAAGGAATATAAAGGTTTCTTTGCACTCTATCCTAATCCTTTAACTAGATCTACTTCCCTTAACATACTCACTCGGTGCTAGCCTTTGTTCTCCTAGAGTAATTTACATTAAAGGATCACACGAAGGGATTCCATATCTAGTTCATAACCCAATCACATTCACCCTACAAAAGAGGTTCCCTACGGTTGCCTTTCAATGGAGAAGAGGATAGCTTAATGAATTTTCTAAGGTTGATATCATGTCGTTCCAGCAAACCAACCTTAAGTCCATCATTCATACAAGAAGGATACCATTACGGCTTTCGACTTCAAGAGTCATAACCTTAACACTAGGTTGAAGATTCCACATAAAGGAACTTCTTAGCACCATTCAAGGTCTCATGTCATTCATACATACAAGAATAAGACGCTTTAGCATCCTAATTCAAGACATCTCATATTCACATTCATATATGTATCAAGTAAGGAACACAAGTATACCACACAAGACACACCAAAACTTCACTTTATCACATATAGCATATCATTCTAGAAGCACATAGGAATAACCATTATCATCTTTAAGTCATCCTATACACTACTATAACATCATCAATATAACCATCATAGACTCATATAGCCAAGTAGGAATAATCATGCCTCAACACTAAGACTACACACATAAGAACATAGTCATAGTCTAACATGATCACCTCATATCAATAGAAGAACACATACTTTCACATTACTCACATGTAGATAGATATGATCATGCTTCACATAAATCAACTACACAATTCATCATAGTATAGCAAGTGTTTCCAACGAGGCCATGATCATCCTAATACATAAACTAATGCCGACGAGGGCACATAATTCACAGTTAAGGCACATAACACAACCACCATAAGTGGAACATACCAATAACAACATAATTCAACAATTACATTACATAAAATAAAGAGAATTAGGGCAGCGTACCACCAATCCATTCTCACCACTTCAATCCATAGGTAAATCATCTAATTAAATACCAATAGGCCCTTACCCATGGCTCTAGAAAACGTTCAAATATACTTCTTGAAAAGAAATATAAACGATCGTATGCAATATATTTACCCAACTATGAGTCAGGGTCGATCCCACAGAGAATATGGAAGAATATTATCAATAGCAAATATTTAACTTGATAGTCGTTATATAAAAATGGGGGATTTTAAATTGAAATAAAAATAAAAAAAATAAAAATAGCTTTGAACTAAGTATTTATTTATATCCAAATTAATAAAATAACTAGGAATGTGTTCCCCATAAGCTCATAAAGCGGTAATCCTAGTAATAGCAATTCTTCTCTAGTGTTATGCATGCAAACTGATAAGTTATGTATCTCTAAATCCTTGGTCCGACATCTAGAGAATTTCACCCCGTACCTTGGTCCGGCTACGTGTGTATAATTTACTAACCCTTACCTTTACTTCATATTAAGCATTATAATCGATGTATGGCTTAGTTATTACTTCGCACCAATCGACACTAGCCTATTAGATAGTATCCCACTAAATCTACGTTGATAATTCTTTTCTTATTAACTACCTCCTTGGTCCGACAAGTAATAACAAGGCGAGTTCTAACGTAGGCCACCGTTAAAAGACTTCTAAATGAAAGAATTATCAATACATGCAATAACCTATTTGAGAATTGCTTAATTCCTATTCATACTTTGTTAATCGCTTATGGTTCCCACAAACCTAGTTGTGAAGCTTAGTTACTCATTATCTCAAAAACACAATCAAAATTTATTAAAATAAATATGTTTGTGTTAATCATAAAAAGTTAAGAACAATAGCTAAACTATATTTTTATTAATCACGAATACAAATAAATAATAAAGAAGAAGAAATAATAAACCATAATTCTCCGGCCTCCACGACGGCTCTTACAAAGCTCTAAAGCTAGAAGAAAGATTATATTATGTCTTGTATCTTGTTTCTTGGCTTCCTCCCAAATAATAATTTTACATGACTTATTTATATATGTAGAAAACCCTAAATAAAATAATTGAGTCCAAACAAATTAGGAATCCAAAACCAAAAAGAATTGGCGTGTTTTTTTTGTCCTCTTTCTTTTTCCGCGTGTAGTAGTGTAGCGTGAAGCGTGGGAGACTGCCACGTGGCTGCTTTCCTTATGCAATTTACAATCGCAGAAATATGCATCTTACATATAAATATATTATTTTATTCACTTTAATCCATTAAGCTTCCTGCTTGATTTCCTTCTTCAACCTTTCATTTTTAATTTGTTTTAGCTTCAAATTTCTTTATTTTTCCACCAATTTAATCCTACAAATAAAATATACAATTTAGCACAATCCATAAAATTTATGCTCAAAACCGACAAATATAAATAATAAATGTGAGGTAAATAATGATAAAAAATGTGTAATTTGGCCTCACATCAACACCCCACACTTAAACTTTTGTTAGTCCTCGAGCAAACATTAAAGCTCATCTAAAAAAAATTATTCTAGCAATGTCATAACTTTGATTGATACAAACAATTAGGCCATATATCCATTTTAAAATATCATGTAGACTTCTCAATCATTATGCAAGACATCCAAGTAAACTCTAATAACTTCAAGGACGGACTTTGAACTCATAAAATTTATGTTTGCTCACCTAGACACCTATATATGACATCCAAGTAAACGACAAACCTCTAACCTCCTAACTTCAAGGACGGACTTTGAACTCATAAAATTTATGTTTGCTCACCTACTCTAATCAAAGAAAGTTAATAATATCACCTATATATCATGAAACAAGTGCCCTCACACAAAAAAAATAGTCCACACACTCAATTCAAAAGATTGAATATAAATTAAAGACTTCATATCAAGAACAACTCTCACACTCACAAATAAAATTCACATGTATGCACAAAGAACTATATGCTTGCCCATTATGTACATCTCCACTAATTAAGCATGCTTGAATAGAATCAAATAGGACTTTAACGAGTTGTAATGTAGTCTAGGGGATGGGTAAGAAAACTATATAATAGTGACTTCCACTTCCTTAAGCATTTTGCAATTTTTAGACTTCATCACTCATATTTTCTTCTCTTTATTTTCAGCCCTCTCTTCAACAATTATTTCACAAGTAATTCTCATCATCAGAAGAATGTTTCAGTCATTATTCTCCTTTTTTTTTTTTTTTTTTTTCTTCATAATAGCCACCCTCGACTTGCGCCAGACAACATTGATAGCGGAGTTTCCGTGGGATATCGGCTACGAGAGATAGTCCTTGTTGTTCACCTCCGCCTCCCGACGGTGTGTATTTTACATAAGTTAAGGTGCACGATGTCCTTGGAAGGACCAGGGCCATCATCAAGATAATTCTTTTTTATGTCACATTCCAATTATATATATTTTTTTTCACATTCTTTCAAAGAGGGATTTTAAGAACTTTGTATCTATCGTTGATTACCTTTTCACTCATCCATCCCTTTTTCTCAGAATTGATAATTAAAATAAGTCTTATGCTATGATGCTCAAGGAAGCAAGGTGCAAAAACTAGGGATTCAAAAAAATAGTCAAGGGAAAAATATGGGTACCAACAAAAGGCTACAAGCTCATAAGGGCTAACTAGTGATAAAATATCTGAAAAGGCTAAAATTTATAAGACAAATCAAAGAAAGTCTATTATCATCTCCTAAACAAGGCAACACTTTTTTTATTTCGCTTCAATAAAATGCAGGGCAAGTTCTATACTAAGATGCAAAACATGGAATAAACAAAATCTAACCACACATGGCACAAGTATCAATCAAGATGGATCAATTCTACTTCTAACAGAGACAGGATCATAACAAACTACAAAATAAATAAGCTATATACAAAGTCACAACCATGAACCTAAATGTCAAAAGGTTTGCAATTTCACTAGTAATCAAGCATTCACAAGAAAGTACTACTTAAAATTTGGCCCAAATAGTAAGTATCATATAACTTAAAAGGGTTTTTTTTTTTTCCAAAAATAATAATTAAAAAAAATTATTCCTAAAATAAATAAATAAAAGACACTCAGTTCAAAAGGGACTATCCTCAGGAAAAGAAACGAAAACAAAAGCCAAGGAACCCATCCTAAAAAAAACTCAGTAAAACAGTAAAAACTAGGAATTCATTCCTCCACCCCACACTTAAAAAGATGCTATGTCCTCAAAGCATTAAATAAAATATAAAACAAGGATTAGGAAAACTCCCTGAGGCCTTTAAGCCTAGCTAGTAGCACGTTCTATAAATTTATAACAAGGGTCGTCACCCCACACTTAAGCTCAAACATGCTACTTTCATTTTTATTTATTTATTTATTTATTGGTTGGGTACTCAGACTTCCCCTTATCTGCAAAAAAAAAAAAAGTTATAATAATAAAATAAAATAAAAAATAATAATGAAATTAAAAAAAAGTTACACTACTAAATGGGTTGCCTCCCAACAAGCGCTTAATTTAACGTCGCGGCACGACACTATAAATTTTACTATTTTTCCTTCCACTTTGAAGATATGAATTGCACACCCAATTTTGAATCAATTTTTCTATTACGCTCAAGGGGTGGTGGTACAAAAAGAAAGGTCCCAAACAACAGATATCGCATTATGCACTTCTTGGATCCTAAATGAGGAATGTAATGTTTCAATGTTGGAACAATAAATTCAAGAACATAGACACAATTTTCCTTCTTCATACACTCTTCTATAGGATGAGATAATTCGATGATAATAATAATAAAGAAAAAATTAAAAACTAATCTTAAGAAAAAAATACAAGTTAAAATAAATACTAAAGATAATTTCTAAGCCATATTCCCCGGCAGCGGCGCCATTATTTGATAACGTTCAAATATACTTCTTGAAAAGAACTATAAACGATCGTATGCAATATATTTACCCAACTATGAGTCAGTGTCGATTCCACAGAGAATATGGAAGAATATTATCAATAGCAAATATTTAACTTGATAGTCGTTATATAAAAATGGGAGATTTTAAATTGAAATAAAAATAAAAAAAATAAAAATAGCTTTGAACTAAGTATTTATTTATATCCAAATTAATAAAAATAACTAGGAATGTTTTCCCCATAAGCTCATAAAGCGGTAATCCTAGTAATAGCAATTCTTCTCTAGTGTTATCCATGCAAAGTGATAAGTTATGTATCTCTAAATCCTTGGTCCGGCATCTAGAGAATTTCACCCCATACCTTGGTCCGGCTACGTGTGTATAATTTACTAACCCTTACCTTTACTTCATATTAAGCATCATAATCGATGTATGGCTTAGTTATTACTTAGCACCAATCGACACTAGCCTATTAGATAGTATCCCACTAAATCTATGTTGATAATTATTTTCTTATTAACTACCTCCTTGGTCCGGCAAGTAATAATAAGGCGAGTTCTAACGTTGGCTACCGTTAAAAAGACTTCTAAATGAAAGAATTATCAATACATGCAATAACCTATTTGAGAATTGCTTAATTCCTATTCATACTTTGTTAATCGCTCATGGTTCCCACAAACCTAGTTGTGAAGCTTAGCTACTCATTATCTCAAAAACACAATCAAAATATATTAAAATAAATATGTTTGTGTTAATCATAAAAAGTTAAGAACAATAGCTAAACTATATTTTTATTAATCACGAATACAAATAAATAATAAAGGTGAAGAAAGAATAAACCACAATTCTCCGGCCTCCACGACGGCTCTTACAAAGCTCCAAAGCTAGAAGAAAATTTATATTATATCTTGTATCTTGTTTTTTGGCTTCCTCCCAAATAATAATTTTCCATGCCTTATTTATAGATGTAGAAAACCCTAAATAAAATAATTGAGTCCAAACAAATTAGGAATCCAAAACCAAAAAGAATTGGCGTTTTTTTTTCCTCTTTCTTTTTCCGTGTGAATTAGTGCAGCGTGAAGCGTGGGAGACTGCCACGTGGCTGCTTTCCTTATGCAATTCACAATTGCAGAATTATGCATCTTACATATAAATATATTATTTTATTCACTTTAATTCATTAAGCTGCCTGCTTGATTTCCTTCTTCAACCTTCCATTTTTAATTTGTTTTAGCTTCAAATTTCTTCATTTTTTCACCAATTTAATCCTACAAATAAAATATAAAATTTAGCACAATCAATAAAATTTATGCTCAAAACCGACAAATATAAATGATAATGTGAGGTAAATAATGATAAAAAATGTGTAATTTTGCCTCACATCAGCTCTGACCATCAATTCAATAAAAAAACCATAATACTCAATGAATATAGGTAAATTCAATACAATTATTACATCATTCAATAGCCCATATAAAACTACACGAGAATTCATAATTATTAAGACAATATCAAGTCAACCACAAAGTAGTCAAAATCTAGGGTTCATGAATTACATGGGTTCATAGGTTAATTATGTTAAAATCATCTAATTAACATCAATATGATCAATATATAATTATTCAAGAATGCTTGCGATTAGACCAAGGTCCACACGTATTGATACGCGTAGAACCAGACCTCAGAACCCTTACTACGACCAAGCCAACTAACTTGGGAGTTAATTGAGCTTGAAAGGTTGGAACCAACCATGTGAGGCTCGCGAAAATGAAGATTTAATCGAAAGAGTTTTACCGGACTCAAAAGAAGAAAATTTTAAGTTTGAGGGTCAAGGGTAAAATGGTCTTTTCCAGGCCAGGGGTAATATTGTAATTACCCTGAGAAATTAATTATTTAATTAATTAATTTAATTGAAGGAAGAAATTCGGGTGGGGCAACCCGAAGTGACCCATTTTCGCAAATGGGGGTCACTCGGGTTCGAGCCCCACAAGAAGCAAGAATTTAACTTGCTTTTATTTAATTTGGTAACTTAATTTTAATAAATAATAAATATTAGTTGATTTAGGAAAAAGAAAAAATCAGATTCTATTAATTTTAATTATTAATTAAGTTGACTAAGTCCTACCAACAAGTCCTAGTTCTAGGAGACCACTATCTCCCATCTCTCACTCTCTTTCACGTAAATCTCTCTCACTTTCACTCTCTTTTTCTGGCTGCCAAACGTGAGAAAGATCAGAAAGAAAACAAAAAAAAAGTTCTTCACGCTTGAAGAATTCACACGCAAAACACAAACGAGAAAACAATTCGATAACGTTAAGCAAAACGTAATACGCTAGTCGGGTAAGGTGTGAGTTTCGGTGTTTGGACTGATTTTTGGAGAGGTTCTTGGGCAGCATTTTCGTGGTTGAACAAGAAAACTAAGGTATGGGTCTTCTTACTCTTGGTCCCTTTCCCAAGAGACCCCTAGGACTCAGAATATTCGGCTCAAAACTAAGGTTGTTTTCCCCGTTGCATGTCCCTGTCATTAGCTCCCAACGAATTCGTAGGTTGGTATGAATGCTGGTAGACTTAGGATTATGTGATGTTTGTGCTGGATATGAATGTGTTGGATGTACGTTAATTTATGAAAAAGACAAACCATGTATATATTCGGAATTATGTGTAATTGTGTGCAGTGTATGACCATAACAAGGGTCTCGGCCTTGAGGCTTAAATTTGTTAATGTTATGATTGTTGTTTTATGTACACCAATTGAAGTAAATCGTGATATTCATATGACATGAAGTGTGGCTGAATTGAGGAGTAATCTCTTGACTAAAGAATTCGAAAAAAAAAATGTACTTAAGAACGTGTCAAATGAACTATGCATTGCTCTATAAATTCACGAATAAATGGAGATGAAAGTGAGCAAAGAGTTTTACCTTAAATTTCCAGCACTATATTGATATATCTCTGCCAAATTAAGTAGCATAAGATGTTAAGAAAAGTGAAGAATGATAGGTGAGGTCATTGAGGGTCGAACCCGTGACCTCACCACGTTAAAATTCCCCAAAAATAAAGAAGAAAAAAATTATATGGTGAGGGGATTCGAACCGTGTCATGGCTGGAAAAATAAGTTGTGAAAAATAAAAAATGAGAGGGGTGGGATTCGAACCCACACCCTCTCGGTTAGAACCCAAAGAAAAAGAAAATAAAAGTATGTGAGGCGTGGGAATCGAACCCACGACCTCTATGCGGAAAGGAGAAAATAAAAATAAAAACAAAATGAGGCTGTGGGGGTTCGACCCCACAACCTCACAGTCAACTCAGACAGTCAACATTTAAAAAGGAGAATAAAATAAAGAGGTTGTGGGGGTTCGATCCCACAACCTCTCGGTCTTAAGCGAATGGAAGAGAAAGAAAATAAAGAAGAATTAGGCGTGGTTGATGGGACTCGACCTCGGGTCCCAACGTTTCACATGGACCGAAATAAATAAATGAAAAATATAAATGCTAAGTGCTGTCCAAGGGATTCGAACTTGGGATTCCTTGCACAATTTCCGTTTGATACATAAGTCATACGTGAACAAATCATCCAAGAATAATGCAATCTACTTAGATCGAAATCAAGATCTTGGCATATATATACAAGATACATAAGTATTGTACTATAAAATCTTAGGAATGTATGAGTCACATAATGAACTACGAATGAAGCCTCATGGCTTGTATGTATAGACACATAAGTCTAACATATGTTCAAAGTAAGTGAACCTAAGATGTATGTAATGAAATTATGAAACCCTAGAAGGGTTAAGTATGAGTGTAAATACACTAAATGGCCAAGTGCATTGGCATATGATGAGATGAACAATGAAATGATGAAACGAACAATGAAATGATGAAACCCTAGAAGGGTTAAGTAAGGGTGTGAAACACACTAAATGGCCAAGTGCATTGGCATATGATGAAATGAACATTCACGTAATAAGAGGTGAATAACTATGAAAAGCAAAGATGCTAATGATAATGAATGTGGTGACAACATGATATGAGGCTAATGTAAATGATGAGAGCAATCTCAAATGAGCCTAAGTAAATGTTATTAATACGTACTCACCTATGAGAGTGTAAGATAATGAAGAGACCAGTCTCTATGAACACTCTAATGAGAGTATTGAGCTTAACACACTCAATACGAATGATGAGATGAGAAATCATCTAATGAGCTATGATGTCCTCATACTAGAAGCCAGCTTCCATGACGTATGAGATGAATGTAATGGAACTTTATACTGAGCACCGATAGACTAGCTATGAGCGGTGATGCCTTCTTTCGGGAAGGGCGGAGGTTCACGTAACTCTCATGAGATGAGACTGTCCGGCTTGCCGGGTATGGGTCTCCTTATATCTCCTAGTCTTCGAACCTATACTGCCAATATAGGGATCTGGCGGGGTTAAATTCCCATGTACGCTAGCATGTTTTGGGTCACTTTGGCCGGTGATTCCACCTCTTTTCGGTGTGGGGGAGACACTGGATTTCATGATGCTCACATGATCTATGTCGGTTAAAGTTAAAGTTCCCAATGAATGAATGAGGCCAGCCTCAAATGATGCACATAATGAAATGAATGAATACCAAAGGTGTTAGGATAGGATAATCAAAAGGTGAGTTAGATTCAAGTAATGACATTAGGTCATTCTTGGTCATTGCACAACGAACCTAATGAAAGTCTTAAACTACATCCTAGGTATAACCGGTGGTTACACTGGACTATGAACGAAATGAAATGAAGTACGTATGAATGAATGAAGCAGACTCTGTGTTTGCTAATGAAGACTCCCTAGTTGAGGTCCCATATGTTGAGCCCTCATTTCTGGGATGTCTTAATGTCAAGTCCATGATTCCAAGGTCTCATGGCATATGAATGAATGATATGAACGAAGTTATGTGCTACATGCAAAATGTACTGTATGCTATATGATATGTGCTATGTGTAAATGTTATGTGCTGTGTGAAATGTGAAAAGTATGATGATGTATGTTATTCTCATGGCATAACTTTCCTATTCCAAATCTGGAAAGCTCACTGACTTTCCTAATCCAAATTTGGAAAGATCATTTACTTTCCTAATCCAAATTAGGAAACTTTCCAAATCTCAATTTGGCAAGTCCACTGACTTGACTTCCAAAAATCATGTTGTTAGGAAAGAGCTATTCTTTCTCATGCATGTCCTTGGTGTGTGCTTGCATATACCCATACTTAGTACAAGTGTGTACTAACCCTATACAAACTCTACTATTTTAGGTGCAGGCACAGGTGGACGGTAGAGCTACAGGATCATCGCTGCAGTTATCCGGACGTCCAGCATTCATCCGGTTTTGGTAGGTCCTCATGCTTTCGAGGATGCTACTGTTTATGTTCTAGCTTAGTTTAGGAGTTGAGCTAGTGGAGCATGTTCCATAGCGTTTCTTTCTTATTTTATTCAGACTATGTATTGGTGCCATTTTGGCAATTATACAATTATGTTTATTGAACTATTCCTTTCATTTGATTATCTCTTAATGATTAGATGGTTGATGTTGAACAAATTACGAATGTATTAGAAATGTTTAGTAAGCAATGTTTAGAAACAAAAAGTTTCAAATTTTCCGCTAAAAATTAACCTATGTAAAGTAAGAATGACGTAAGTAGGCTTGTCTGCGACCTCTGAGAGGTCAACGACGCCGGTCTCGTCTGGGGTCTAGATTCCAGTCGTGACAAAGTTGGTATCAGAGCACTAGGTTAAATTATGAAAATAATAAGTTCACATCAACCACATTGAGTAGTTTCTAAGTCATGGTAGTGAAGTGCACCACTATCCTGGATTAGAGACTGCATGATGCGTAGGAAAGTTTCCCTTCTTCTGATCTTATCGTGCTTTTCTGAATGTCTGAATTCTTGGTGTTATGAGCGTGTCTAACATCAATACTTTTTGTTTTTCCAGAAAATGAACACTAGGAGAGGAAATGGTCAGAGGAGAGGAGGAGCAGCTGCTAGGGGTAATCAGGATCTACCCCAGGCTCCAGCTGAAGGAGTGGCCATGCCAGTTAACCCAGCTGGGTTGACTGATGCTGAGGTGCGGGCATCTTTGGCCCAAATGGCACAGGCCATTACTATGCAGGCCCAGGCTATGACTGCCCAGGTCAACCGGCAGGATGTTCAGAGGGAGAACCCACCAGTTCGTAGCATGGCTGACAGGCTGAGAGACTTCACGAGGATGAATCCTCCCATTTTCACAGGGGTTAAGACATCGGAGGATCCTCAAGAGTTTGTAGATGAGGTGCATAAGATCCTGGTGGCTATGGGGGCCACTGATATTGAGAAGGCTGAGCTGGCTTCCTATCAGCTCAAGGATGTTGCACAGACTTGGTGCAAGATGTGGCAAGATAGCCGTGTCTTAGTTGGAGTACCAGTCACATGGGAGCTGTTCAAGACAGCATTTCTGGAGAGATTCTTTCCCAGGAAGATGAGGGAGGCCAAGGTTGAGGAATTCATCAACCTCAAACAAGGCTCCATGACAGTCAGGGAGTATTCCCTGAAGTTTGTTAAGCTGTCAAGGTATGTTATTTTCCCTAAGTATTTAATAGCAAGAATGAGGATAATACTGAACCTTGTTGAAATCACCCAGGTATGCTACTTCCCTTGTTTCTAACAGCAGAGATGAGATGAGCAGGTTCCTCACAGGAATCAATGGAGACCTGGAGGAGGAGTGTCGATCTGCTATGCTCCATGATAATATGGATCTTTCCAGGTTGATGGTACATGTCCAGCAGGTAGAGGACAGCCGCAGAAAGAGAGGTGTTCGTGATGCTAGGAGGCCTAGGCCTCAAGATCAGGCAGGACCCAGTCATGGAGGCCACAGGAATAACTTTGGCGTCCGTGAGCAGCCAAGGTTCAAAAAGGGGCAACAGAGTTCTGGGAATTCTAATCCTCAGAGGAGTGCTACACCTAAAGGAGGCAGACCTGAGCCCAAGAAGGGAAATGGAGGTGAGATGCAGCGTACTAAGAAGAATTGTGCTAAGTGTGGCCGAGCTCACAGTGGAGAGTGCAGACAGGGCACTAATGCCTGCTTCGGTTGTGGTAAGAGTGGACACATGGTCAGAGACTGTCCACAGAACAGAGGTCAGGCTGGAGGTAATACTCAGCCTAGGCCTAATCCACAGGGTGCAGCAGCAGCCGAGCCTCCTAAGAGGAACAGGTTCTATGCCCTGAAGGGCAGAGAGGAGCAGGAGAAGTCCGCTGATGTGGTCACAGGTATGCTGCAAGTGTTCTCAACTTCTGTTTATGCTTTACTTGATCCAGGGTCTACACTTTCCTTTGTAACTCCTCTGCTTGCTCTTACTTTTGAGGTATTGCCTGAAGTTCTACATGATCCTATAGTGGTTAGTACACCTTTAGGAGAGAATGTAAGAACTGATAGAGTATACAAAGATTGCCCAATAGTTGTGAGTGGTAAAACTATGTGTGCAAACCTGGTTGAGTTACCCATGCATGATTTTGATGTTATTCTTGGCATGGATTGGCTTCACAGTTGTTATGCTTGCTTGGACTGTCGTAGTAGAGTGGTGAGATTTCGCTTTCCTAATGAAGAAGAGTTAGTCTGGGAGGGGTACAATTCGAGTCGTCCTAACCCCTTGATTTCTAACCTTAAGGCCAATAAAATGATGTCCAAGGGGTTATTGTGTCATCTTGTGAGTGTTAATGATTTAGATCATGACATTCCTTCCATAGACTCAGTACCTGTAGTGAATGAGTTCTTAGATGTGTTTCCTGATGATTTACCTGGAGTCCCTCCCCTTCGAGAGATTGACTTTGGTATCGATTTAGAACCCGATACTAAACCAATCTCAATTCCTCCTTACAGAATGGCTCCAGCTGAACTCAAAGAGTTGAAGTTGCAGTTAAAAGATCTCACTGACAAGGGTTTCATTCAACCGAGCATATCCCCTTGGGGCGCTCCAGTGTTGTTTGTAAAGAAGAAAGATGGAACCCTTAGAATGTGTATCGATTATCGGCAGCTCAACAAAGTCACTATAAAGAATAAGTATCCACTCCCCAGAATAGATGATCTGTTTGATCAACTCCAAGGGTCTAGTTTCTTCTCTAAGATTGATCTTCGTTCAGGGTATCATCAGCTTAGGGTTAGGGATGGAGATATCCCAAAAACAGCCTTTCGTACCCGCTATGGTCACTATGAGTTTTTAGTCATGTCATTTGGTCTCACGAATGCACCTGCTGCATTTATGGACCTCATGAACAGGGTCTTCCGTGAATACCTTGACTCTTTCGTCATAGTATTCATTGATGACATTCTCATCTACTCTAAGACCAAGGAAGAGCATGAACATCATTTGAGACTAACCTTGCAGGTACTTAGACAACATCAGTTGTATGCCAAATTCAGCAAATGTGAATTCTGGCTGAGATCAGTGACCTTCCTGGGTCATGTTGTGTCCGATCAGGGCGTGGAGGTGGATCCCAGGAAGACTGAGGCTGTGAAGAACTGGCCAAAACCTCTTACTCCTACTGACATCCGTAGCTTTTTGGGATTGGCTGGTTACTACCGCAGGTTTGTGGAGGGCTTTTCTTCCATTGCTGCCCCATTGACAGCTTTGACTAAGAAGAAAGCCAAGTTTGAATGGACGGAGACTTGTGAGAAGAGTTTCCAGGAGCTCAAGGACAGACTCACTTCAGCCCCGGTGCTTACTTTGCCTAAGTGTGGTGAGAATTACACTGTTTATTGTGATGCATCTAGGGTTGGTTTGGGTTGTGTTCTTATGCAGGTTGGTAAGGTGATAGCCTATGCATCTAGACAACTCAAGGTTCATGAGAAGAATTATCCCACTCATGACCTGGAGTTGGCAGCTGTGGTATTTGCACTGAAGCTGTGGAGGCATTATCTGTATGGAGTGCATGTAGATGTGTTCACAGACCATAAAAGTCTCCAGTACGTGTTCACACAGAGGGAGTTGAATCTACGTCAGCGGAGATGGTTGGAGCTGTTGAAGGATTATGACATGAATGTGCACTATCATCCAGGTAAGGCTAATGTTGTAGCTGATGCTTTGAGCAGGATGAGCATGGGAAGTACAGCTCACGTTGAGGATGAGAAGAAGGAGCTGGTAAAGATGTACACAGACTGGCCAGACTGGGTGTGCGTTTGGTTGACTCCACTAGTGGGATGTTTCAGTTCATCCTAGTTCTGAATCATCCTTGGTAGTTGAAGTCAAGCAGGGTCAGCATCTAGATCCCGTGTTGATGGAGCTGAAGGACTCAGTGCTGATGAAGATGAATGAGTCTTTCGCTTTGGGAGGTGATGGCATACTTAGGTATCAGGACAGGCTGTGTGTGCCAGATGTGGATGATTTGCGGACCAGGATTGTTGCAGAGGCCCATGGTTCCAGATATTCTATACATCCAGGTTCCACCAAGATGTATCATGATCTCAAGCAGATTTATTGGTGGGATGGCATGAAGAAGGACATTGCAGAATATGTGGCCAAGTGTCCTAATTGTCAGCAGGTTAAGGCAGAGCATCTTAAGCCTGGTGGTCTGACGCAGATTATTGAGGTTCCGACTTGGAAATGGGAGGCCATTAATATGGACTTCGTGGTTGGGCTTCCGAGGACTAGGAGGCAGCATGACTCTATATGGGTTATTGTGGACAGATTGACTAAGTCTGCCCACTTTATCCCTGTAAAGTCTACTTACAGAGCCGAGGATTATGCGAGGCTCTACATTGATGAGATTGTGAGATGGCATGGGATTCCCTTGTCTATTATTTCAGACAGAGGAGCTCAGTTTACTTCTCATTTCTGGAGATCTTTCCAGAAGAGCTTGGGCACGCAGGTGAAGCTTAGCACTGCCTTTCACCCTCAGACAGATGGGCAGGCAGAGCGCACCATACAGACATTGGAGGATATGTTGAGGGCGTGTGTGATTGACTTCAGAGGTAACTGGGATGACCATCTGCCTTTGATAGAGTTCTCGTATAATAATAGCTATCACTCCAGCATTGGGATGGCACCGTTTGAGGCACTGTATGGTAGGAGGTGTAGATCTCCAGTTGGGTGGTTCGAGGTTGGAGAGTCATCCATTTTGGGGCCGGAGATCATTCATGAGGCCTTAGAGAAGGTCAGAATGATTAGGGACAGGTTGACTACTGCGTACAGTCGGCAGAAGTCATATGCTGATAACAGAAAACGGCCCTTAGAGTTTGATGTTGGTGACCAGGTTTACTTGAAAATATCACCTATGAAAGGGGTGATGAGATTTGGTAGGAAAGGGAAGCTGAGTCCGAGATATGTTGGGCCATATGAGATCCTACAGCGTGTGGGTGAGGTGGCCTATGAGTTGGCATTGCCCGCAGAGTTAGCTTCTGTCCATCCAGTCTTTCATGTATCTATGTTGAAGAAGTGCCTAGGTGATCCAGCATCAATCTTACCTGTTGAAGGTTTGGGGGTTGATGAAGACTTGTCTTATGAGGAGGTACCGGTTGAGATCTTAGACAGACAGGTCAAGCGGCTGAGGAACAAGGAGATTGCCACAGTGAAAGTATTGTGGAGAAATCATCTTGTTGAGGGTGCTACGTGGGAAGCTGAGGCCGACATGAGGGCCCGCTACCCTCACCTGTTCAGCTCTTGAGGTTAGACTTTATACTCTTAAACCTATGCTTCCTTACCTCCCCGTATTTTGTTGCTATTGATTGACTGTGTATAGTGCTTTTATTATGATCTGACTGGCATTACAACATGAAGTAGTAGTGTCATTCGGGGACGAATGTTCCTAAGGGGGGGATAATGTAACAACCCTAAAAATGAATAGGATCAAGACTTAGGTTTTTCAAGAATGCTTGCGATTAGACCAAGGTCCACACGTATTGATACGCGTAGAACCAGACCTCAGAACCCTTACTACGACCAAGCCAACTAACTTGGGAGTTAATTGAGCTTGGAAAGGTTGGAACCAACCATGTGAGGCTCGCGAAAACGAAATTTAATCGAAAGAGTTTTTACCGGACTCAAAAGAAGAAATTTTAAGTTTTGAGGGTCCAAGGGTAAAATGGTCTTTTCCAGGCCAGGGTAATATTGTAATTACCCTGAGAAATTAATTATTTAATTAATTAATTTAATTGAAGGAAGAAATTCGGGTGGGGCAACCCGAAGTGACCCATTTTCGCAAATGGGGTCACTCGGGTTCGAGCCCCACTAGAAGCAAGGATTTAACTTGCTTTTATTTAATTTGGTAACTTAATTTTAATAAATAATAAATATTAGCTGATTTAGGAAAAAAAAAAAATCAGATTCTATTAATTTTAATTATTAATTAAGTTGACTAAGTCCTACCAACAAGTCCTAGTTCTAGGACCACTATCTCCCATCTCCCACTCTCTTTCACGTAAATCTCTCTCACTTTCACTCTCTTTTTCTGGCTGCAAACGTGAGAAAGATCAGAAGAAAAAAAAAAAAAGTTCTTCACGCTTGAAGAATTCACACGCAAAACACAAACGAGAAAACAATTCGATAACGTTAAGCAAAACGTAATACGCTAGTCGGGTAAGGTGTGAGTTTCGGTGTTTGGACTGATTTTTGGAGAGGTTCTTGGGCAGCCTTTTCGTGGTTGAACAAGAAAACTAAGGTATGGGTCTTCTTACTCTTGGTCCCTTTCCCAAGAGACCCCTAGGACTGAGAATATTCGGCTCAAAACTAAGGTTGTTTTCCCCGTTGCATGTCCCTGTCATTAGCTCCCAACGAATTCGTAGGTTGGTATGAATGCTGGTAGACTTAGGATTATGTGATGTTTGTGCTGGATATGAATGTGTTGGATGTACGTTAATTTATGAAAAAGACAAACCATGTATATATTCGGAATTATGTGTAATTGTGTGCAGTGTATGACCATAACAAGGGTCTCGCCTTGAGGCTTAAATTTGTTAATGTTATGATTGTTGTTTTATGTACACCAATTGAAGTAAATCATGATATTCATATGACATGAAGTGTGGCTGAATTGAGGAGTAATCTCTTGACTAAAGAATTCAAAAAAAAATGTACTTAAGAACGTGTCAAATGAACTATGCATTGCTCTATAAATTCACTAATAAATGGAGATGAAAGTGAGCAAAGACTTTTACCTTAAATTTCCAGCACTATATTGATATATCTCTGCCAAATTAAGTAGCATAAGATGTTAAGAAAGTGAAGAATGATAGGTGAGGTCATTGAGGGTCGAACCCGTGACCTCACCACGTTAAAATTCCCCAAAAATAAAGAAGAAAAAAATTATATGGTGAGGGGGATTCGAACCGTGTCATGGCTGGAAAAATAAGTTGTGAAAAATAAGAAATGAGAGGGGTGGGATTCGAACCCACACCCTCTCGGTTAGAACCCAAAGAAAAAGAAAATAAAAGTATGTGAGGCGTGGGAATCGAACCCACGACCTCTATGCGGAAAGGAGAAATAAAAATAAAAACAAAATGAGGCTGTGGGGTTCGACCCCACAACCTCACAGTCAACTCAAACAGTCAACATTTAAAAAGGAGAAAATAATAAAGAAGAATTAGGCGTGGTTGATGGGACTCGACCTCGGGTCCCAACGTTTCACATGGACCGAAATAAATAAATGAAAAATATAAATGCTAAGTGTTGTCCAAGGGATTCGAACTTGAACAAATCATCCAAGAATAATGCAATCTACTTAGATCAAAATCAAGATCTTGGCATATATATACAAGATACATAAGTATTGTACTATAAAATCTTAGGAATGTATGAGTCACATAATGAACTACGAATGAAGCCTCATGGCTTGTATGTATAGACACATAAGTCTAACATATGTTCAAAAGTAAGTGAACCTAAGATGTATGTAATGAAATTATGAAACCCTAGAAGGGTTAAGTATGAGTGTAAATACACTAAATGGCCAAGTGCATTGGCATATGATGAGATGAACAATGAAATGATGAAACGAACAATGAAATGATGAAACCCTAGAAGGGTTAAGTAAGGTGTGAAACACACTAAATGGCCAAGTGCATTGGCATATGATGAAATGAACATTCACGTAATAAGAGGTGAATAACTATGAAAAGCAATGCTAATGATAATGAATGTGGTGACAACATGATATGAGGCTAATGTAAATGATCAGAGCAATCTCAAATGAGCCTAAGTAAATGTTCTTAATACATACTCACCTATGAGAGTGTAAGATAATGAAGAGACCAGTCTCTATGAACACTCTAATGAGAGTATTGAGCTTAACACACTCAATACGAATGATGAGATGAGAAATCATCTAATGAGCTATGATGTCCTCATACTAGAAGCCAGCTTCCATGACGTATGAGATGAATGTAATGGAACTTTGTACTGAGCACCGATAGACTAGCTATGAGCGGTGATGCCTTCTTTCGGGAAGGGCGGAGGTTCACGTAACTCTCATGAGATGATACTGTCCGGCTTGCCGGGTATGGGTCTCCTTATATCTCCTAGTCTTCGAACCTATACTGCCAATATAGGGATCTGGCGGGGTTAAATTCCCATGTACGCTAGCATGTTTTGGGTCACTTTGGCCGGTGATTCCACCTCTTTTCGGTGTGGGGGAGACACTGGATTTCATGATGCTCACATGATCTATGTCGGTTAAAGTTAAAGTTCCCAATGAATGAATGAGGCCAGCCTCAAATGATGCACATAATGAAATGAATGAATACCAAAGGTGTTAGGATAGGATAATCAAAAGGTGAGTTAGATTCAAGTAATGACATTAGGTCATTCTTGGTCATTGCACAACGAACCTAATGAAAGTCTTAAACTACATCCTAGGTATAACCGGTGGTTACACTGGACTATGAACGAATGAAATGAAGTACGTATGAATGAATGAAGCAGACTCTGTGTTTGCTAATGAAGACTCCCTAGTTGAGGTCCCATATGTTGAGCCTTCATTTCTGGGATGTCTTAATGTCAAGTCCATGATTCCAAGGTCTCATGCATATGAATGAATGATATGAACGAAGTTATGTGCTACATACAAAATGTATGTATGCTATATGATATGTGCTATGTGTAAATGTTATATGCTGTGTGAAAATGTGAAAAGTATGATGATGTATGTTATTCTCATGGCATAACTTTCCTATTCCAAATCTGGAAAGCTCACTGACTTTCCTAATCCAAATTTAGAAAGATCATTTACTTTCCTAATCCAAATTAGGAAACTTTCCAAATCTCAATTTGGCAAGTCCACTGACTTGACTTCCAAAAATCATGGTTTGGAAAGAGCTATTCTTTCTCATGCATGTCCTTGGTGTGTGCTTGCATATACCCATACTTAGTACAAGTGTGTACTAACCCTATACAAACTCTATTATTTTAGGTGTAGGCACAGGTGGACGTAGAGCTACAGGATCATCGCTGCAGTTATCCGGACGTCCAGCATTCATCCGGTTTTGGTAGGTCCTCATGCTTTCGAGGATGCTACTGCTTTATGTTCTAGCTTAGTTTAGGAGTTGAGCTAGTGGAGCATGTTCCACTAGCGTTTCTTTCTTATTTTATTCAGACTATGTATTGGTGCCATTTGGCAATTATACAATTATGTTATTTAACTATTCCTTTCATTTGATTATCTCTTAATGATTAGATGGTTGATGTTGAAAAATTACGAATGTATTAGAAATGTTTAGTAAGCAATGTTTAGAAACAAAAAGTTTCAAATTTTCGCTCAAAATTAACCTATGTAAAGTAAGAATGACGTAAGTAGGCTTGTCTGCCGACCTCTGAAAGGTCAACGACGCCGGTCTCATTCCTTACGGGAAGTCTCCCCCTGCCGAATATTTCACACTCTCTTAAGCCAGACACCGGCTGGAGTGGAACGGCTCGTTCTTTGGGCCGGCTACAGTGAGGGGTTGGTCGAGAAGTTCTATCGCCGTCTTTTTGCGGACGTACTATCCGATCACAGATAGATAGGGGGCTGCCCCCTGCTGCGAAAAGACAGGCCCCAACTTGAGCACGTCCGAGTACGCGGCTATACCGGTGCGTAGATCTCCCTAATCCAGCCATCCGCCGAGTATCTGTACGGCGAGGAGTGAATGTTTTACCCCAGGACACCGTCTCAACCGCCGAGTTCGACTACGCGGTGGCCAAACTGTTAAAGAGGGCCGGTTCTTACGTAAGACATCGCTGGATAGAGACCGACACAAGAGGTGGATGGCCCAGCATGCTTTTCTATTGCTGGAGAGTGCTGGCCGATTGGTGATGTAGCCAAAGGGAGCCATCAAGGAAGGCCAACTTGACCTTCTACGGACACACAGTTTCTTCATGGTTGATAGTCCCCAACTTGAACCTCTTCCCCATGCTCGCTATATAAGTAATAGGTCACTGGAATCGTGCGTCTGCATGGCGCAATGATGGCAGGGTTGCGGAGTCCGACTTCGCATTGGCTTCTACAGCGCGGTGCATGCGCACGAGAGGGCCTTCAAGGTACCCACTGACTGACCCTTTTCCCTTGCATGGTTTTCTCTTTATGCAGATCGCAGGATAAGAGGCCCATTTGTACATTGACCAGCTCAGGACCTCCGCAGGGAATGTTTGGACAATCGGCCTCAATTATGAGTATTGCCTCCACGCAGAGGGAGCCCGCGCCGGAGTGGTCCCACTTGGTGGAACCTGGCAAGGATACCACTATGAGGCATGCCTCATAGACGGGCTTCCCAGGATGCTGCTGCACCACATGACACTAACCCTCCACGGTCGAGTTCTATCCTCGGGTAAGGTAAGCATTGCCCGAGCTCCTCTCGCTCGGACTCCTTCCGCCACTCTCGGTCTCCACCTTTGGCTAGGGTCCAGAAAACTCAAGGCAAGCAGATGGCTATACTTCTGCATCACATCCAGCCTTGGATGGCAGAGATGTAATTGGCTGAAGCAGAGGAAGCGCGCCAAGGATGGCACAAGCACACGAGAAGAGGAAGATCGGCAGAGGTAACATCAGCATTTAGACGGCTTTTGAGTTGGCAGTGCTAGGCCGACCAGCACCGTCCGATTGGACACATGTCGCACCCTTCAAGGCTTGCGGTTGAGAGTCTGCGGGCTGATCTTCGATACGATCTTGAGGCGAGTGGGTTCCTGAGTATGAGGCGCCCTTCTGTAGAGCCTCCTGCTGAGGACACAGTGATGGCTGCTGCTTTTTGGCCACTTCTGGTCCACCCCCTCCCCACGAGAGCATTCCAAGAGACGCAGGGGTCAAAAGGAGGTAGTGAGTGTACGTAGGGGCGAGGAAGAGGAGGCCGGTGAGATGGAGGCTGCGAAGGAGAGCCTCGATTGCTCGACGAGGAGGCCCATTAGATATACGTTGAGGCGAGATGTAGAGTTACCTGCCGGGGCGTCTAGCTCCAGAATTGTAGATATTGTGGGAGGCACTAACTGATGTGAATGTGAAATTGCTGAGGACACTACTTGAGGGTGTCCAGACTGACGCAGGGAGTGGGTTCGTAAGCCGGACCCAACACAGCTTGCTGATCGCGCGACGCTTAGCGCCTCAGGTTTGCTTCACTTACCTTTCGTGTATTTTGTTTTTTATGCATGAGGGACAATTGGCATATCTTTTGTTGGGGGTGGGGTTAAATGGAAGTGAAGTACTTGGGTGAATGTCTGAGTACCTACAAGTTCCAAGATCGCTCTTTTGGGTTTTTCTTTCCTGTGGTTCTTTTTCCATCCAAAGACTGATTACTTTTTATTGTTGAACGCAGGCATGATATCCTTATGTACATAGTATTAAATCTGAAGGCATGATGGCTAAAAACAAATCACTGATATCAATAATAAAATGATGCCATGACTAGGCATAGTAAGTGAATAATTATGTGGTTTGAAACATGAAATAAAAGATACAGCACTGAGCATGATCGCTGAATCTAAGACTTGAACTAAGTGACTAATAATGCTGAGGAAATGGTAAGGGAATGTCAAGTGAGTTGTGAGGTGAATTTGGAATGTCCACCATCAATACTGATGCCTAGAAACTTGCCTGGTTAGTCCTGCTAAAAAGTGAGTCAAATCAATCATTAGGAAAGGATCATAGGCCCTTGTTCGAAATAGTCAATCTTGGGGCAAAAAATAACAGAAACAATGAAGTTTAATCCCTGTTTTGATCCAATGAATGGAGCTTAAAAATAGATGTTTCTTTTTCAACCCCAAATGATCTTCCTCTGGGAACAAATCGTGTTGGCCGCTGGTCCCTCCTTGGACATGTGCATCCTCAGTTTTTTCAAAAGCTATAAGTTGAGGGTGGCTAATGCAGCAATAGCAACACTTGTTTTGGCCCTGACCCAACAGGTATTGTGAAGACCTTGCTCATGGCAAAATCTGAGTTGAGGGTGGCTGTTATACAGAAAACCCCGGAAGAGAGGGGTTGAAAGAAATGAAGAGAAAGAAAGACAAAATAGAAGTGACTAAAAAAAATGAACCCTTGTAAAAAAAAATGAATAAAGTATACATATGAGTCAAATAACAACAAGAGAAAAGAAGAAAAGTCCTTACATATAAGGATAAGAAAGGGAAAACAGCAAGGTGGAAAAGAAAATTGAAGAAATAGGGTGAATAAAAAATGATAAAAAGGTGGTACGCTTAGCCGATATTCAAAGGAGGGGCAACAAGTCACTATCTTAAGTATTCCAAATATAACCCTACCTGACCCCCTGAGCCTATGTTTATAATCTTAAAAGCCGTATTGTGATCCTAAGAGTTGTTAATGGCGACTGAAGTAGTGAAAATAAGGGAAAGCCTATGGCAATATGGTAGTAAATGAGTTGGTAAATTGTTCTGAAGTGAGTGGTCAAAAAGTGATCCTTATACTCAAACTAAAAATCAATTTGTGGAAAAAATGAGGAGTTAATTTGAAGTGAGGACAGTAGTTGCAATACCGGAAATAATTAGACAGCATCGGTGAAGAAATTGAAGAGGATAGGTGGTCATTGCGTAGGTGAGTTCTGTGGTCCATGGTGTGTTCTCTACACAACAAGTCCAATGCCTAATAGTGATTAGCCATGCATGAACATAAATGAGAATGGCATCGTGATTGATAGCCCAAAATGATTGCGAAAGTTAAAAATATGGATACTGCTTGTACAAAGACTTTGTAGGTGAGTCATTAGTGCGTCGCATTGAGGACAAACAACGAATTTAAGTTGAGGGTTGTTGATGTAACCGTGGTATTACACGGTATTTCTAATGCTTTTTCCTTAAGTTTAGTGTGTGTCGAAAGCCTTTTTGTGGTTGATTTTTACTTAAGTTCTCTTTGTGTCAGAAATCTGTCCAAGGATGAACGCGGAAGTTTTTGAGAAAAGAAATGCAGAAAGACGACAACCTACGGACTTAATGACGGCTCCGTCGAGGCTGTGACGGTCCGTAGGTGGCATCGTAGTAGAGGAGAGAAGTTGGCTGAAGAAAGGATGGGAAGTCTGACCAAGTGTGGCGATTAAGGAAGTCCATGACGGACCGTCATGACACGAAGGGTCCGTCCTGCTTGTTCGTCGTGATGATAAGAGAATTAGTCCCCAGTACGCCAAATCCAAGAAGTTCAAGTATTTTGGGAAGCGAAGACCCTCGCGTACCGTCGTGCTTGATACGGTCCGTCATACCTGTCCGTCGAGGGAGAATGAAGAAAAGCAGGCAGAAGAATGTTGTGAAGTAATGGGATGACGGAGGCCATGACGGTGCCGTCGTGTCCGTGACGGTCCGTCACGTGGCGTCGACCCCAGACGCGTTTGGACAGATTTTTTAGTAAATAGATACCTTCTTTGATTAGATTTTGTTTTTGTTGTAAATAGTTTGAAACCTCGTTTTTGGGGGTAGACTTTTGAAATAATTTTTAGTTCTCTGGTTATATTAATTGAAACTCTCGATTTTGGGAATTAAGATAACTTTTCCGGAATTGATTGTTGGTGATTTGGTGATTGATCAAGTTAAATTCTTGGAATTTATTCGTTCTCATAAAAGTAAGTGCATGAATTCTTCATTAACAATATGAATGGTGTAATTATGAACATGGGTAACTAAACCTCATAGCTAGGGTTGTGGGAACATGGGTGATAACAAGGTAAAAATCTAACTAAAAATAACAATTCTAGAATGGTGTCTTGCATGTATTGATAATTCTTTTCGTGTAGAAGTCTTTTTAACGATGGCCAACGTTAGAACTCGCCTTAATGCTAGCCTTGCCCGG
This sequence comes from Solanum lycopersicoides, assembly GCA_022817965.1. Taxonomy (NCBI): domain Eukaryota; kingdom Viridiplantae; phylum Streptophyta; class Magnoliopsida; order Solanales; family Solanaceae; genus Solanum; species Solanum lycopersicoides. Next base: position 19,271,063 of record CM040627.1, read on the forward strand.
ACCAAGGAGGTTAGATAATAAGAAAAGAATTATCAACATAGATTTAGTGTAGACTATCTAATAAGGCTAAGTATTGGTTGGTACGAGTTAATAACTTAGTCAAATACCGGAATACAATGTTTAATATGAGGTAAAGAAAAGGGTTAGTATAAAGCAACACACGTAGCCGGACCAAGGTGCGGAGTGAAATTTTCTAGATGCCGGACCAAGGATTTAGAGATACAATAACTTATCACTTCTACATGCAAGATATTAGGATAGAATGTATTAATAGTTAGATTTTATCAAGTTAGGAACCTGTGGGGAACAATTAAGCCCAGTAACTTTTCATAATTTGATTAAACTCCGAAAGCTGAATCTGTTTAGTTGTTCATTTTTTTATTTAGTTAATCATTTTCATTAATTTAGAAATAAAACCCCCCTTTTTTTGTCTTTTGTTTTCTCGGAAATAGTTGGCTAAATAATAGTAATAATAGAATAAAGTTAAGTCTGAACTATTTTCCTTGTGGGATCGATCCCAACCTCAATTAGTTGGTGGTTCTTTACTTGATATGACCGCTTTACTTCTTATTTTGAGAAGTTAGTTTGAGCGTATCAGCAGTCCAAAAGGCGATTGCAAGCAGGCAATACCCGACGTAGGCTAACCATTGTGTGTAGGACAAAAAGAGATGCAGGAAGGTAACGCCCGACTCTCGGTTTACCGTGGTGTTCATGTCAATGGTAGTGCAGGCAGTCTACACCCAAAAATGACTGAGCGATGTGCACAAGCCACGACTGATGCACAGCGTCCATATCCAACGCCCACTAACTTGATGTGCAAAGCCACAACCGATACGCTCAATCCACGACCAATGTCGCCTGGCAAATGCCGCTTGATGTTGACCGACGTCGCTTGCCAAAAGCACACAATTCCTTTGGACTAGCTAATTCCTGTCATTGACCGACGTTGATGTCGCCACAGCCGATGCGACGCCAAGACTCATGCGTGTAGGCCTTGGATGATGATGCATGTTGTTGCGACATCGTTTACCCATGCAACACTAGCTACGAACAATGCTTGGCCCACTTAAAGCTCTTCTTTCTGTCCGTGGATTCTGACTTAGAGGAGTAGACATCGTTTTTTGAGAGATTTCAAAATGAACATGTTCAACCCAAATATGCATGTCTAAGGTACAAACACACATAGCTTCCACAAAGTAACTTTTTTATCATATAAAAAAAATAAAAATTGAACATTTATATATATATATATATATATATATATATATATATAATATTATATATATAAATGAGTAATTGATTAATAAAACTTAGAAAAATATGAAAAAATATAAAAATAATTCAAGAATTACAAATAAATATAGTAACTTTAAATTCAGTAATTTCAAACATTTTTTTTGTAGGTAAATCCGGAAAATAATAATTGATGAATAGAAAATAGGAAAAATATGGATAAATATAAAATTAAATTAAAAATTCATAAATAAATATAGTAACAATAAATTCAACAAATCCAACAAATTTTTTAATTTTTGTTTTTGTTTGGTTAATCCCACAAATGGGTAATTCATAAGTTAAAATAGGAAAAAATATGAAAACTATAAAATTAACGACCCAAAATTAACAAATAAATATAGTAACCTTAATATCATCAATTTTAAATATTTTTGTTAATTTTTATTTTAATTTGGTAAATCTTGAAAAAAATGTAATTCATTAAAAAAATAGGAAAAATATGGGAAAAAATATAATTTTAATGACAAAAATTGAACAATAAAATATAGTAACCTTAAATTAAAAAATTTTTAACATTTTTTTAAATTTTCATTTTTGTGTGCTAAATCCCAGAAATTGGTTAATTCATGAGTAAAAAATAGGAAAAGTATTTTAAATACAAAAGTAAAGCCGGAAATTCAAAAATATTTTATAGTAATATTAAATTCAACATTTCAATAATTTTTTAAATTTGTATTTTTGTTGTTAAATCTCACAAATGGGTAATTAATTAATAAAAAATAGGAAATTAATGAACAAATTATAAAATTTATGTCTAAAAATTCACAAATAAATATAGTAACATAAAATTCAACAATTTCAAACAACTTTATTTTTAAAATGTGTTGTAAAAATAAAAAACCATAAAAATAAATTATAAAAAATATTTAAAAGTCTGAAAAATATAAAAAAGCTTGCAACATACTTGTAAACATGTGAAACCTAATGATAGAGTACACATGTTTACAAATAAATGATGTTTCAATATCGGCAGAGCCGTAAACATAATGAAATTGGTATGAGTGAAACCACGTGAGGCGGAAACGTTAATAATAGGTGATGGAAAATAGATGAATATTTTGAAATATCGAAAGTACATTTCACACTCTTTTGATTTTTTTGTGGTATGGACATCCGCATGTTGTCGACTAGACCTCGATAAATAGCACTGCCTAGAAATACAAGCCACGAACGATGCGGGTAGGCACGTTCAACGTCAGCTGACCGAAGTGTGAAGGCCATAATTGATGTGTCCAAGCCACGTCCTTCCATCAGCAGACCGATGTGTGCCGGGCTGCGATGTTGCTGGCAGGCCACATTTGACGTCAACAGAATGATGTGTGCAGGTTACAAACGACGCTGGAAGGCCACATCCAATGTTGGATGAACGATGTGTGCAGGCCACGAACGATAGGTGCATTCCACGCCTGACATCGGTTGACCATTGTGTGAAGGCCAAAGGTAATTCGGGTAGGCCACGTTCCACGTCGGCTGACCATTGAGTGCAATTAAAGGCCGATGCAGGAAGGCCACGTCCGACATTGGCTGACATTTGTTTGCAGGTCACGACCAATGTCGCCCAGTCGATGCGCACATGCCATAGCTTATGCATGCATGTTTTAGAAGATGATTCCTGGCATTGGGGCCTGGCTGATGCGCGCAGGCGAATGACCGATGTCCCGAGTCGATGCACACACGCTATGACTTACGCGTGCAGGCCTTGGCTGTTGCTGCCTATCTTTCGCCGATGTGCGCTGGCCACAACTGATGTTGCCTGGCCGATGTGCTCACAACACGACTGAAGTCGCCAAGCCGATGTGCACACAACACGGCTGATGTGTGTGGCCTTGGTTGATGCTGCATTCAGCTGCGTGACGTCACATGCCAGATTTGCACATTCCACGTCCGTTCATGCACGCCTTGGTTCATGTCGTATTGGACGACTTCACTTTGCAGATATGCACATTCCATGTCCATATGTGCAGTCTTGGATGAAACTCCATGCTTGGCTGACGTCGCTTGCCAGATGCGCACATGCCACACCAGATTGGTGTAGGCCTTGGTAGAAGCTTCATGTCATTGGCCGACATCTGCAGAACGATGTGTGCATGCTACAAAAGATGTTGACAGTCCACATCCGACATCGGCAAACCGATATGTGAAGCATATAAACGATGCTGGCAATCCACGTTTGACGTCGGCAGACCGATGTGTGCAGGCTACGAACGATGTAGTCAGGCCACATTCGACGTTGGCTGACCGATGTGTGTAGGCTGCAGACGATGCTAGCAGCCCATCTCTAACATAAACTAACCTTTGTGTGCAGGCCAATGGCGATGCGGGAAAACTACGTCTGACGTCGGCTGACCATAGTGTGCAAGGAACGCCGACGTGGGTTCACCATTGTTGTGCAGGCCAAAGGCGATGTTGGCATGCAACGCACGCCCGACGTCGACTGACTGTTATGTACATGGCAAGGGCGATGCGGGCAGTCCATGCCCTATAAAAACTAAGCATTGTGCACAGCCATGGCTGATGCGGGTAGTCAACGATCAACAACAGCTGAGCGATGTGCACTGGCCACGACTAATACGGGTGGACCACGAACATGTCGCCGGCGCTGGCGCCGCTTTCCCGAAGCGCACAGGCCTTGGCTTATGCTACTTGTCATTTTCCAACGCTGATGTCGCCTAGTGGATGCGCACACGCCACGCGCCATGCGAGCAGTCCTTGGTTGATGCTGCGTGTCGTTGGTCGATGTTGCTTGCCCAATGCGCACTGGCTACTGAAGATGCTACTTCTTGTTGGCCTACATTGATGTTGCTTGATAGATGTACATAAGCCACGTCAGATGCGTGCAAACGTTGGTTGATTTCGCCTATAATTAGTGACGTCACTTGCTAGATGCACACATTCCATATATGATGCATTCAGGACCATGTTGATGCCACGTGTAGTTGGCCAACGTCGCTTGCCAGATGTTCACATGCAACGTCCGATGCGTGGCCCACTTGGAGTTCTTGATTCTATGACGCAGATTATGACTTAGTGTAGTAGACATCGTTTTTCAAGGGATTCATAACTAACATGTACAACCAAATATGCACGTTTAAGGTACAAACACACATTAGCTTCCACAAAAAACTTTTTAATATAAAAGAAATAGTTTCAACAATTTATTTATTTTTATTTTTTTCGGTTAATCCCGAAAATGAGTAATTAACTATTAAAACATAGTTTAAATTTGAAAAGTATAAAAAATAAGACAAAAATTCACAAATAAATATAGTTATCTTAAATTCAACAATTTCATTAACTTTTTAAATTTTTATATTTGTTCGATAAATCTCAAAAATGAGTAATTGATGAATAAAAAATAGGCCAAAATATGAAAAAATAAGAAGAATTCACAAATAAATATAGTAACTTAAATTCAAAAATTTCATTATTTTTAAAATTTTTATTTTTGTTCGGTAAATCCCGAAAGTAGGTAATTAAGAATAAAAAAAAGGAAAACCATGAAAAAAACATATAATTAACGCCAATAATTTGCAAATAAACATAGTAACCTTAAATTATCAGTTTAAACAATTTTTTAATTTTTATTTTTGTTCGGTAAATCTGAAAATAGGGAATTCCTTAATAAAAAATAGGAAAAATGTAAAAAAAATATATAATTAATGCAAAAAGTCACAAATAAATATCGTAACCTCAAATTCAACAATTTCAATAATTTTTTTAAAATTATTATTTTTGTTCAGTAAATCCGAGAATAGGTAATTCATGAAAAATAATACGAAAAATATTTAAGTAATATAAATTAATGCAAAAAAATTTAAAAATAAATAAAGCAACCTTAAATTCAACAATTTTAAAATTTTTAATTTTTTTTAGCTAGATCCCGAAAATGAGTAATTCATTAATTACAAAAATGAAAAAAACAATTAACGCCAAAAATTAAACAATAAATGTAGTAATTTTAAATTCAAAAATCTCAACAATTTTTTTAAAGAAATTCTTTTGTTCGGTAAATCCAAAAAACGGGTAATTAATTAATAAAAAATATGAAAAAATTATAAAATTAACGCCTAAAATTCACAAATAAAAATAGTAACTCTGAATTCAATAATTTTATAAATTTTAATTTTTAAAATGTGATGTACAAATAAAAAATGGTAAGAGAAAATTGAAAAAATATGAAAATGCTCGAATGTACTTCTAATCATGTGAAAATAATTATAGTGTACATATTTGAACAAATAAAATATGTTTCGATATCGTACAAACCGTAAATGTAAAGAAATTGTACAAATGAACCATGTGAAATGGAAACGTTGAGAATAGAGGATGGAAAATAGATGAATCTGTTATTATGCAAGAAGGGCGTTTCTCACTCTTTGGATTTGTACGGCATGGACATCCGCATGTTGTCGATTAGACCTTGATAAATGTCGCGTATGCGACGTCGCTCGTGTAACAAATGCAAGCCATAGACAATGCGGGTAGGCACGTCCAATGTCGACTAACCGAAGTGTGCAAGCCACAGGCGATACGTCTTGGCCACGTCAGGCGTCTCCAGCCCGATGTGTGAAGGCGATGGACGATGCTGGTAGGCCACGTCCGACGTCATGTATCTGGATACGAAAGATGCTGGTAAGCCACGTCTGACGTTGGCTGAGCAATGTGTGCAGGCTACAAAGGATAGGTGCAACCCACATCCGATGTTAGCTTCCCGTTGTGTGCATGCTAAAGGCGATATGGGCAGGCCACATCCGACGTCGTCTGGCCATTCTATGCAGGACAAAGGTGAAGTAGGAAGGCCACGTCCGACTTTAGTTGACTATTGAGTGCAAGCCAAAAGCGATGTTGGAAGGCCACGCCCGACATCAACTAACCGTTGTGCAGGCCAAAGGCGATGGGGCAAGTAACGCCTGATGTCGCATGACCATTTTTTGTAGACCAAGGGCGATGCACAGAGTCCACTCCCGACGACGGCTGAGCTATGTGTGCAGGCCTTGGCTGATGTTGTATTTCATTGGCCAACATTGCTTGCCAGATGCGCACATGACATGTTACATGCGTGAAGACCTTGGCTGATGCAACCTGCTGTTGGATGACATCACCTAGCCGATGCATGCAGGTAACAATAGATGTCGCCAAGTCAATGCGCACATGCCATGACTAATGCGTGTAGGCCCTGGCAAATGCTGCCTGTCGTTGGCCGACATCACTTGCCTGATGAACACAGGCTAAAGACGATGCTTCCTGCCTACGTATAACGTCGGCTGACCATTTTGTGCAGTCCAAATTAGATGCCGGGAGAAAT
>CM040627.1:19277688-19461402 GCA_022817965.1 Solanum lycopersicoides
TCTGGGGTCCTAGATTCCATTCGTGACATTACTGATGTAAATCCACCAATTTGGATGACGAATCACCATATCAAATCTCCCAATCCAGCTCTTCATTGAGTTTTGGCTTCAAATGGAGTTCTAGAGAATTTCTTTGAGATTTTGGGGTTTTGATTTGGAAGAATGAATTTCCATCTAGGTATTTTAGGACTTATAAACGCACTTAAAATACCTTAAAATCCCCTAAGTAAAACGCGACCAAATTCTTATTTGGACGTTGGTGATTGGTGCAACTTAACAGTGAACTGTAAAGTGGTAGGGCCTCACGCAACGATTGGCCATCGACCAGACCGTTTGTCCAAAACAGACCGTCCTGGTAGGTCGTCATTCGTTAGAGACTGGACATTGGTAATCTTAATCTCCCTAGGTTTAGTGGCGCAACGGCGGATTAACGACAGGGCGTCGATTGGGGCTGGTCTTGCCAGCCTTTGGCTCTTTGGAAGGGTCCCTTCCTCAAGGACTTTAGTTGGTCCTTAGGGACATTCACCCGGACGTTTACAACACTATATGATCGTATACGAGTTAGCGGAAACTCCCATTATCAATTTGCATCAAAAAACGAATAGATAAAACTCTATTAAACATGCGAAACACACAAGGTCGTTCAAGGTAAAACCATTTAAACGTCAAAATGGACCGTTTTGACGTTTGACGCTCCAAACTTGATAAAATTCTCACACGCTACTATAAAAACCTATTATAATCATTTAAGGATCTATATATCTCATGAAAACAACATAAACACATAAAACAACACATGAAGCACATAGGTGACTAGTCCGTCGAATCTCTGGTCTGTCCCTTGACGTTTGACTTCCAATCCGCTAACACTTAGACACTGACTAATTACAACATTATAAAAAAATTTAGAACATTTACGACGCCTCATGACAACCTTCTAAGGATCTAGATTCACGTAATTCGTTTTAGAGGTGTTTACAGGATGATCATGTGAGACTATAATTAAGTTTTTGAAGCGTTTCTTAGTGGTTACATACACTAGAGCGTTACTGGGAAACTTTAAGAATTAAGATGAAAGGAGAGTTTTATTGTGAAGGAGAAATAAGATTATTGTAACATGAATGAGCTTACTGTAAAGTGATGCCAATTATTCGCTTAAATGCAATGTGTGGTTTAATTGTGATGTTATGATTATTTTTATATGCCTAATTGAGTATGTGAAATTGGTATCGATGCTTATGGTATCAATTTTTTAAGAAGTTTTCACAAAAAAGCATGATTCATGGTTTCAAAGTAAAATGTCGTCTTTTAAATACATGTTTTTGCATGGTTGTTCCATACTTAGAGTTATTCCTATAACTAAAACATTCTTCTTAACCTTTTTACACAAAGTGTAGGTTATGGATGCTTAAAGGAATGTATTTAAGGTAAAGGTTTGAATATGTGATTCCAAGCTTAATGAAGGGATCCATAAGTTTCAAGGATTTACTATGTCTGGTTTATGTAAAGATTTTTAATAGTTTAGGTTATGTTTTATATTGTAAGGGTCATGCCCCTACTGTACGCTAATAGTGATGAGTCTAAAGATGGCAAGAGACTTAGAGTCTAACTATGTAATTATGTTATTTTATATATAATGGAAGTGGATGTTCTAGCATATGATGTTGCCTATGAAAGTTTTTCAACTTTCTGGGCTAAATTTAACCCTATCACAATGCGATGAATGCTAACTATCAGCTTGTATAACACCTCTGAGAGTCAAGTATGCTGTTATCTTCTAGGGGTGCTCTCTCGACATACAGGGTTCTTGCATATAAAGGTTTTTTGATCAAATGTTTTATGATTGAATTGATGCTAATACACAAAGTTTTAAGGCACTAAAAATTTATGCAATTATCCCCAAATTTTAAGTTAAGTAATACTATTCAACCACATAAGGTTTTAAACAACTATATGACACCAAGGTCATACAACATTAGGGGAAACACACAGGGAGACTTAACCATAAGGGACTCTTCGCCTTTTCATTCAACTTTAACACTAAGGTGACTTCTAGGTCCAATCAAAACACACATCATCAGCCCTATCAAGATAAATATACTTCCCTTCACACCTAGGATCAATTTCTATACAAAGGATTCAAAATTCCATACAAAACAATCATGAAGGTTCAACACATATAAACAAAGGCAACTCATAGACATATTATTAGGCAGCATGCCTTTTACCATTTTAAGCATATTCCTAAAGCATTCAAAGCTAAATCATATCATTAAGCCTCCATCATGCAAAATCAATATAAGTAGGCATACCATTCCAAAAAGAAACTCATTCCACCATAAAACTTCTTAACATGGCTTTTTTTAAAATTTCCCCAAATATCATGACATAACATTTCTTAACATAACATGTTTATTCACATACATCTCATGCATAGCCATAAATGGCATCCGTCGTCAAAACATGCAAAATGCACCTTCACATACTTCAAAACATAAAACCATGTTACACATTAACTGAACTTTTCTTTTCCTTCAAGCATATAGATACAATCTAATCCAGCATCACATAAAAAAAGACCACCGGACAAGAAAACATAAGTGAGAGATCTATATAGTTAAGGTTACTATGGCACAATAATGAGAATTGGAATGAAGAAAGTGAAAATCTATCGTCTTTAGCCTCCCGTATCGTTTGATGTGTCGGCGACTCACACCATGATACGAGACTCTACTTGACGTGGAAAATATGAGACTTTTAAGAACCTACCAACATTTATAAACCTACGTGCTCTGAATACCAGCGTTTTGTCAAGTCCGAGGAGCAACCCTAGAAGTCAATGGCTTACTTGAACTGTCGGAGGTCTTATACAAGCCCATAGTTATCATTCATCGCATTGTCATAGTAAATTTAGGGCGAAATATTAAAACTTTTCCGTAGAACATCAATATGCTTAGGAACATCATTTTATATAATATATATATATATATATATATATATATATATATATATATATATATATAAGTCATAAATCATAATACATATTTTAGACCTTAAAGTCTCTTTTCCATCCTAGACTCAACATCATTAGAGTTACGTTAGGTACACAGCCTTACTACTGATCATCAAGTATACAATTTATAAGCATTTACAGTAAACATAGAGTAAGAGATCCTTAAACTTAAGGATTCCTTTCCATTGAGCTTGAGAATCACATATCAATCTTTGCATCAATCTAAGAACATCCTTTAAGAATCCATAACGCTACGCTTTGTGTAAAAAGTATAGAAGAATGGAGTTTTAGTAGCAAGAATGCACTAAGTATGGTAACCATGCAAAAACATGCATTTTAAAAGGGACGTTTTGGTTGAATCATAGGTTCATCCTTTTTGATGAAAATCTTCATAAAAACATTATACAATAGCAGTTATATCATTCACATACTTCACTATAGACATATTTAAAATCAACATCATATAAAATCACATATTGAATTTAAGCCACTTTTAGTGTCACTATACAATGAGCCTAATTTGCCTAACAGTGAACTTTTCCTCTGTACAATGAACTTCTTTGTAAGCTCCTTAACCTTCCAAGTAATCCTCTAAGTGATAGCTTGGTGCAATGGCATCATTAAGGACACAATGGAATTAATCATAACATCATACATAAGCCATCACCTATCTCATAGAAGTATAGTACAGACATAGACACATTTAAGTCACAAACCATAAGCTTACAGTACACCTCTTTAGTCGTTATGACATTATCTTATTTTATTTCACATAGAACTTATGAGAAATTTACTCATAATCCCAATCTAAATCTACGGGAGACAACGCCCAACGTCAATTGACCATTGTGTGCAGGCCAAAGACGATTGCGGGAAGAGAATGCCCGTTGTTTTGTTGACCGTTGTGTGCAGGCCAAAGGCGATGCATGCAGACCACTCTCGACAATGGTAGAGCGATGTGCACAAGCCACGACCAATACGGACAGTCCACGGACGACGTCGGCTGAGTATTGTTCAGGCTACAACAATGCGGGCAACCCACGTCCAACGTTGGCTGGACGCTTTGTGCAGGAAAAGGGCGATCCTGGAAGGACAAACCCGATGACATCTGAGTGATATGCACAGGCCACGACCAATGCGATGACTCCACACATGACGTCGGGTAAATGATCTGGACAAGCCACAGCCGCAACGACCAATGTCGCCTAGACGATGACAATTGTCGTTGGCTGACGTCGCTTACCTGAAGCACACATTGATGCTGCACGCCGATGTTGCTCAATCGATGTGTAAACGCCACGGCTGATGCTGATGTCCTTGGCTGATGTTGTCTACCTTTGGCCAACGTCGCTCGCCTGAAGCACACAAGCCTTGCCTGATGTTGCCTGATGTTGGACGATGCAAATGTTGCCTAGTCGATGTACACACGCCACGACCGATGTGTGCAGGCTTCTGCTTCTGCTGGATTTCATTGGTCAACATTGCTTGTTAGATGCGCACATGCCATGTTTGATGCGTGAAGACCTTGGCTTATGCAACCTACCGTTGGCTGACATTGCCTGGCCGATGCATGCAGGTCACCACCGATGTTGCCCAGTTGATACGCACACGCCATGGATGGTGCGTGCAAGCCTTTGTTGATGTTGTCTGCCATTGGTCGATGTTGCCTGAATGATGCGTGTAGGTACTAGTCCGAAATTGCCGATTGGGTTGGTCTGACCAAGAAAGGCCAACGTTGCTTGCATGATGCGTACATGCCTTGTTAGATGTGTGAAGACCTTGGCTGATGCATCCTGCCGTTGACCAAAATCGTTTGGACGATGCATGCAGGTCAAGGCCAATGTCACCCAGTCAATGCGCACACACCATGCGTGCAAGCCTTGGATGATTCTGTCTGCCATTAGTCGATGTCTCCAGGACAATGTGCGCAAGCAACGATCGATGTTGCCAAGTCGATACGCACACACCACGGCTGATGCATGCAGGACTTTGTTGTTGCTTTCATCCATTTGCCTGTGTCGCTTGGTCGATGTGCGCAATCCACAACCGATGTCGCCTAGCCGATGCGCTCATACCACGGCTGAAGTATCACAACTAATGTGAACACAACATGGTTCATGCGTGCAGCCTTGGATGATGTTGCATGTCGTTGGCAAACATCGCTTTAAAGATGCGCACATTCCACGTTCGTGAATGTAGGCCTTGGCTTATGACGCATTCCAGTAGCCGACATCACAGGCAATGCCCGATGTCGCTTGCACGATGCGCACAGGCTAAGGACGATGTTTCCTACCTACGTCCAACGTTGAGGAAAGGCTCAAAGTAGTTCCTCACCTTTGGGTTAAGGCTGAAAGTGATCCTTGAGTTTTCACATGGAGCACTAATAGTCCCTCATGTTTTCAATATCGGTGCACTTTTGGTCCTCCCCTAAAATTTTGCATATTTTTTAACATTAATTTTGTCCAAAATTTTATATAAGGAATTTCCAATCGTCTTTTGATATATATAATAGAGATAATTATTCTATCCGAGATAAGGTGATAAGGAAAACACCTTGTTTGTTCACTAGAAATATTACTGCAGCTAAACAAAAAACATCTTAACATATAACTTTGCAGGAAAAGAAAAAATTGTACAATTGCACGTGAAATATTGTGATAAACCTCTCCACTTTACCTGCAATACGATTTCTACTAAACAAAACAAAGTGTTTCTCTTCTCACATTCTTTCAGATGGAGTTGTTATTTCTACTAAATATATAAAATGACGATTGAACATCCCATACATAGGTTATTGATAAAATCAACGCTAAAAAATAGGTAAAATTTTGGAGGAGGACCAAAAGTGCACCATTATTGCAAACATGAGGGACTATTAGTGCTCCATGTGAAAACTCAAGGATCACTTTGAGCCTTAACCCAAAAAAAAGGGACTATTTTGATCCTTTCCTCTCCAACGTTGGCTGACCATTTTGTGCAGTCCAAAGGCGATGCGTGCAGTCCACGTCTAACGTCAACTGACCATTGTGTGTAGGCCAAAAGTGATGCAAGCAGACCACGTCCGACGTCGGCTGACAATTGTGTGTAATCCAAAGGCGATGTAGGCAGGCTACGCTTGACGTCGGGTGACCATATTATACAGGCCAAAGGTGATGGGGGCAGGCAACGCTCGATGTCGCTTGACCAAAATTGCTTGCAATATGCGCACATGTCACATCCGTACATGCAAGCCTTGGCTAATATCGCACGACATTGGCCGATATCACTTGTCAAATATACACATTCCATATCTGTGCGTTCAGGCGTTGGATCTAACCGCATGCCATTGTCCAACGTCGCTTGCCAGATGTGTACATGCCACGTAAGATGCGTACATACCTGGGATAATGCTACTTGCTATTGGATGACCTTTGCAGAACGATGTGTCCAGGCTATGGACAATGTTGGCAGGCCACATTCGACGTCAACATATTGATGTGTTTAACACACGGATGATGTTGGCAGGCCATGTTTGATGTCGGTAGATCGATGTGTGTAGGTTACAGACGATGCTATTAGGCCATGTTTGACATCTGCAGACCAACGTGTGCAGGTTGCGGACGATCTTGGCAGCCGATGTCCAATGTCAGCGTGGGAGAAAGAGTTCAAAAAGAGAGTTGACCATTGTTTGTATGACAAAGGCAATGTAGGGGAACCATGTTCGACGTCGGCTGACCATTGTGTGCAGTCCAAAGGAGATTTGGGTAAGCCACGCCACGCCAGACGTCGGCTTACCATTGTGTGTAGGCCAAAGTTGATGCAGGAAGACAACGCCCGTTGTTGGCTGACCGTTGTGTGCAGGACAAGGGATGTGGGCAGTCCACTCTCGACGACGGCAGACCGATGTGCACAAGCCACGGCCAATACAGCAGTCCACGGACGACATCGACTGAGTATTGTGCAGGCTATAGCCAATGTGGGTATCCCACGTCCAACGTCGTCTGGATGCTTTGTGCAGGATAAGGGCGATACCAGAAAGACAAACCCGACGACCACTGAGTATTGTGCACAGGCCACGACCGATGTGACGGGTCCACACATGACATCTACTAAACGATGTGTACAAGCCACTGCCGCAACGACCAATGTCTCCTGGCCTATGCCACTTACCATTGGCTGAATTCGCTTTCCTGAAGCACACATTTATGTTGCCTGCCGTGTGCCAACACTGATGTTGCCCTATCGATGTGCACACGCCACGACTGATGCTTACAGGCCTTGGCTGATGTTGCCTACCGTTGGCCAACGCTGCTCGACTGAAGCACACAAGCCTTGGCTGATGTTGCCTAATGTTGGACGATGCAAATGTCGCCCAGCCGATGCACACACGCCACGAACGATGTGTGCAGGCCTCTGTTGATGCTGCATTTCATTGGCCAACGTTGCTTGCCAGATGCGCACATGCCATGTTTGATGCATGAAGACCTTGGTTGATGCTGCCTGTCTTTGGCTGACCTCGCTTGTATGAAGCGCACAAGCCTTGGCTGATGGTGCCTGTCATTGTCCAACGTCGATGTCGCCCAGCCAAAGCACACACGCCACGAGTTATGTGTGCATGCCTTTGATGATATTGCATACCTTGGATAATGTAGCATGTCGTTGTCCAAATTCACTTGCCATGCACACAAACCACGTAAGATGTGTGAAGACCTTGGATATTGCTGCCTGTCATTGGCTGGTGTTGCTTGGACAAAGTATGCAGGCCATGACTGATGTGGCCAAGTCGATACACATACGACACAGCTGATGCGTGCAGACCTTGGATGATGTTGCATGTCTTTGGCCGACATTGCTTGGTAGATGCGCACATGCCACGTCTGTGCATGCAAGCATTGGCTAATGCCGCATGCCATTGGCCGACGTCGCTATCCTGATATGCACATTCCACGTCTGGGCGTGTAGGCCTTGGCTATAGCCGCATGCCAATGCAAACGTTGCTTGCCAATGTGCACATTCCACGTAACATGCGTGCATGCCTTGGCTGATGTTGTCTGTTGTTGTCCAACATATGATGCATGTAGCCTATGGACATTGCTGGCAGTCCACATCCGACATTGACAGACCGATGTGTGCAACCAATGGATGATGTTGGCAGGCCACGTTCGATGTAGGTAGACTGATGTGTGTAGGCTACGAACAATGCTGTCAGACCACGTTCGACGTCGGCATACCATTGTGTGCAGGCTGCGGGCGATGCACGTAACCCATGTCTGACATCGGTTGATCGTTGTGTGCAGTCCAAAGGCAATGCGGGAAGACCATGTCCGACGTCGGCAGACCATGGGTGCATGACAAAGGTGATGCGCACAGGCCACGCCTTATGTCGGTTGACCATTGTCAGCAGGCCAGAGGCGATGCGGGAAGGCAACGGCTGATGTTGGTTGACCGTTATGTGTAGGCCAAGGGCGATGGTGGCAACCCAAGCCCAACAATGAATGAGCGATGAGCACAACCCACGGACGATGTGGGTAGTCCACAGCCAACATCAGATGAGCGATTTGCACAGGCCACAACCGATGATGAAGGTCCATGAACAATGTCGCATTGCTGATGCTTCTTGTCGTTGGCCCATGACGCTTGCCCAAAGCGCACAGGCCTTGGATGATTCAACCTGTCGTTGCCCGATGTCGATGTCGCCAATCAATGCGCACATGCAAGAGCTCATGCATGTAGGCCTTGGCAGATTTTTCATGTCGTTGTCCTATGCCCGATACGTACCGACTAAGGATTATGCCGCCTTCCTACGTCTGACGTCGACTGACCATTTTGTGACGTCCAGAGGCGATGCGGGAAGACCATTTTTGAAGTAGGTTGACCATTGTGTGCAGGCCAAAGGCGATGCAGGCAGACCACATCCGAGGTCGTCTGACCATTGTGTGTAGTTAAAAGGCCATATGGGCAGGCCACGCCCGATGTAGGTTGGACATATTATGCTGGTCAAAGGTGATGGGGGCAGGCAACACTCGATGTCGCTTGACCGACATCGCTTCCTATATGTGCACATGCCACATCCGTGCATGAATGCTTTGGTTGATACTGCGTTTCATTGGCCGACGTCACTTGTCAAATATGCGCATTCCACGTCTGTGTGTGCAGGCCTTGTCTCTAGCCGTATGCCATTGTCCCACGTCGTTTGCCAGATGTTCACATGCAGCGTAAGATGCGTGCATGCCTTTGGCAGATGCTGCCTGTTGTTGGTCGACATCTATAGATCGATGTGTACAGGCTACAGATGATGCTGGTAGGCCATATACGACGTCGACATACCAATTTGTGCACCCTACGGATGATGTTGGCAGTCCACATTCGATATCGTCAATATAACGTGTGTACGCTACGGACGATGCTATCAAGCAACGTTCGACGTCGACATACCGATGTGTGTAGGTTGCGGACGATCCTTGTAGCCCAGATCTGACATTGTTTGACCATTATGTGAAGGCCAAAGAAAATATAGGCAGACCACGTCCGACGTCTAATCACCATTGTGGGCAGGCCAAATGTGATATGGGTAGGCCACGCCTGACGTCGACTGACTATTGTGTGCCGGCCAAAGGCGATGCAGGCAGGAAACGCCTGATTTCGGTTGACTATTGTGTGCACACCAAAGGCAATGTGTGCAGTCCACGCCCAACGATGGCTGAGCGATGTGCACAATCCACGATAGATATGTGCAGTCTAGAGACGACGTCAATTGAGTATTGTATAGGCTAAGGCTAATGTAGGAACCCTATGTCAAACGTCGGCTGGACTTTTGGTGAAGGATAAGGGAGATGCGGGAAGGCCAAACCTGACGATCGATGAGTGATGTGCACAGGCCACGACCAATGCGTCCAGTCCACGCCCGACATAGACTAAGCCATGTGTACAAGCCATGGACGATGCGACAAACCATGACCAATGTTGCATGGCTGATGCCGCTTGCCGTTGGCTGAAGTAGCTTTCGTGAAGCACACATGCGTTAGTTGATGCTGCCGGTTGTTGTCTGACGCTGATATTTCCCTGTCGATGCGCATACGCCACAGTTGATACTTGCAGGCCTTGGCTGATGCTTCCTGTTGTTGGCTAACGTCGGTTGCATGAAGCGCACAAGCCTTGGATGATGTTGCCTGATGTTGGACGATCCAAATGTCGCCCAGACGATGCACACATGCCACCACCAATGTGTGCAAGACTTTGCTGATGCTTTCATTGCCCAACATTGCTTGCCGAATGCGCACATGCCATGTTAGATGCGTAAAGACCTTGGCTAATGCAACTTGTTGTTGGGCGATATCACCTGGCCTACAGGTCACGACCGATGTTGCTCAGTCGATGCGCATACACCACGACTCATGAGTGTAGGCCTTGGCATATGCTGCCTGCCATTGGCCGACGTCAATAGCCCGATGTGCACCGGCTAAGGGCAATTCTGCCTGCCTACGTTCGACATCGGCTAACCATTTTGTGCAGGCCAAAGGCGATTTGGGTAGACCACGTCCGACGTCGGCTGACCATTGTGTGTATTATAAAGGTGACGCGGACAGGCCATGCCCGACGTTGGATTACCATATTTTTCTGGCCAAAGGAGATTGGGGTAGGAAGCGCTCAATGTTGCTTGACCGGCATCGCTTATTAAATGCGCACATGCCACGTCCGTGCATGCAGTCCTTGGTTGATGCCGCATACATTTGGCCGACGTCGCTTGTCAGATATACACATTCCACGTCTGTGCGTGCATGCCTTGGCTCTAGTCGCATGCCATTGGCCGACGTCGCTTACCAGATATGCACATGCCACGTAAGATGCGCGCATGCCTTAGTTGATGTTGCCTGTTGTTGGCCGACATCTGCAGACTGATGTATCAACGCTACGAACAATGTTGTCAGACCACATCCGACGTTCATAGACCGATGTGTGTAGCCTACAAGTGATGTTGGCAGGCCACGTTCGATGTAGGCACCCCAATGTGTGTAGAATATAGACAATGCTGTCACGCCACATTCTACGTTAGCATACTGATGTGTGCAAGCTGCAGAAGATCGTGGCAGCCTACGTTTGACGTCGATTGACCGTTGTGTGCAAGCCAAAGGCAATGCAGGCATACCATGTCCGACATCGGCTGACCATTGTATGCAGGCCAAAGGCGATGTGGGGAGGCCACGCTCGACGTCGGCAGACTATTGTGTGAAGGCCAAAGGCGATGCGGGAAGACAAAGTTTGATGTCAGATGATCATTGTGTGCAAGCCAAAAGCGATGCGGGCAGTCCACGCCCGATGACAACTTAGCGATGTGCACAAGAAAAGACCGATAGGGCAGTTCACAGATGACATCGACTGAATATTCTACAGGCTACGACCAATGTGGGCCCCTCAAGTACAACGTCGGCTGGATGTTTTGGGGAGGATAAGGGAGATACAAGAAAGACAAACCCAACAACCTCTGAGTATTGTGCACATGCCATGGCTGATGCGGTCGGTCCAAACCTTACGTCGGCTAAATGATGTGCACAAGCCTAGGCTGATGCGGAAAACCAAGACCAATGTAGCATTGCTGATGCCGCTTGCCGTTGGATGAAGTCGCTTGCCCGAAGCAGACAGGCCTTGGTTGGTGTTGTTTGCCATTTGTCGACGCCGATGTATCCTGTCGATGCGCACATGCCACGACTGATGCGTGCTCGACTTGGCTGATGATGCCTGCCGTTGGCCAACATCGCTTGCCTGAAGCGCACAAGGATTGGTTGATGCTGCCTAATGTTGGACGATACAAATGTCGCCCAGCTGATGCACACACACAATGATCCATGTGTGCAGTCCTTGGTTGATGCTGCATTTCATCGACCAACGTTACTTTCCAGATGTGCACATGCCATGTTATATGCGTGAATACCTTGGTTGATGCAGCCTACCGTTAGCCGACATCGCCTGGCCAATGCCTGCAGGTAACAATCGATGTTTCTCGATGCGCATACCTTGGTTGATGTTGTCTGCCATTGGTAATGTCGCCTGGACGATTTATGCAGTTACTTTTCAGAAACCGCCAGTTGGGTTGGTCCCACCAAGAAAGGACAACATTGCTTGCCTGATGCGCACATGCCATGTTAGATAAGTGAAGACCTTGGCTGATGCATCTTTCCATTGGAAGACATCGCCTGGACGATGCTTGGGTCACGATCGATGTCACCCCAGTCGATGCGCACACGCCATGGCTGATGCGTGCAATCCTTCGCTTATGTTGTCTTCCATTGGTTGATGTCCCCTAAACAATGCACGTAGGCCACAATCGATGTCGTTGAGCGCACATACAACGGTTAATGCATGTAGCCCTTGGCTGTTGCATCCTACCATTGGCCGTTATAGCTTGGAAGATGCGCGCAAGCCACAATCGATGCGCTTATAACATGGCTGAAGTCGCACAACAAATGTGCACACTACACGGATGACGTTTGTAGGCCTTGGCTGATGCTAAATATCGTTGGCCGATGTTGCTTGACACATGCATACATGCCATGTCCGTGGATGTAGGCCTTGGCTGATGCCGCATTCCATTGGCCGACGTCTCTTGCAAGATAAGAACATTCCACGTTCGTGCGTGCAGGATTTAGCTGAAGCCGCATGCCATTGGACGACATTGCTTTCCAGGTGCGCATATACCACGTCACATGCATGCATACCTAGGGTGATTCTTCTTGCCGTTGGACAACATTTGCAGACCGATATGTGTAGCCTAGAGACAATGCTGGCAGGCCACATCCGACGTTGGAAGACCGGTGTGTGCAGGCTACGAACAATGCTGGCAGGCAACGTTTGACATCAACAAAAATATGTGTCTAGGCTACGAATGATGCTGTCAGGCCACGTTTGACATCAACAGACCGATGTGTCCAATCTGGGGATGATGCTAGCAGCCCACGTCCGACAATTGACTGACCGTTTTATGCATGCCAAAGGCGATGCGGGAAGACCACGTCGATGTCGACTAACCATTGTATGTAGCACAAAGGCGATATGGGCAGGCCTTGCGCGATGTCGTTTGACCATTGTGTGCAGGAAAAGGCAATGCAGGCAGGAAACTCCCCACTTCGGTTGAACGGTGTATTCAGGCCAAGGGCGATGCGGGCAGTTATGCTCGAAAATGACTGAGCGATGTGCACAAGCCATACCGGATGCCAACAGTCCACGGCCAGCGTCGGCTGAGCGATGTGCACAAGAAGAGATTGATACAAGCGGTCCATGACCAATGTCGCGTGGCCGATGTCGCTTGCTGTTGGCTGACGCTGCTTTCTTGAAGCGTAGAAGCTTTGGCTAATGTTGTCTACCATTTCCTAAACGTAGATATCGCCCTGCCGATGCGTACACGCCATGTCTCTTGCGTGCAGGCCTTGACTGATGCTTCCTGTCGTTGGCCGACATCGATTTCGCGATGTGCACTTGCTGCGGACGATGCTTGGCCCACTAGGAGCTCTTAATTTCGTGGCGTGGATTTTGACATTTAGGAGTGGACATTATTACTTCCAGAGATTCATAATGAACATGTACAAACCAATTATGCACGTTCTAAGGTACAAACACACATTATCTTCCACAATTAAGTTTTTTATATATATAAAAAATAGTTTTCAACAATTTATTTATTTTTCGGTTAATCCCGAAAATGAGTAATCGATTAATAAACATAGGAAAAATATGAAAAAATATAAAATTAACGACAAAAATTCATAAATAAATATTGTAACCTTAAATTCAATGATTTCAACATTTTTTTTATTTTTTTGGTAAATCCTGAAAATGAGTAATTGATGAATAAAAATAGGAAAAATATGAATAAAATATTAAACTAACACCAAAAATTCATAAATAAATATGGTAACCTTAAATTCAACAAATTGAATAATTTTTTAATTTTTATTTTTGTTTCATAAATCTCGAAAATGGGTAATATATGAATAAAATATAAGAAAATATGAAAAAATATAAAATTAATGCCAAAATTCATAATAAATATAGTAAACTTAAATTCATCAATTTCAATAATTTTGTTATGTTTCTTTTTGTTTGAGAAATCTCAAAAATGGAAAATTCATTAATTTAAAGAAATATGAAGAAAAAAAATATTTTTAACGCCAAAAATTCACAAATAAATATGGTAATCTTAATTTCAACAATTTCAACAATTTGTTTTAACTTTTTTTTGTTCGGTATATCCCAAAAATGAATAATTAATTAATAAAAAAGAAGTAAAATATGAAAAAAATTTATAAAATTAACGCCAAAAATTCAGAAGTGTGTAGGCCACAGACGATGCGTCCTGGCCACGTCAGACCGATGTTTGAAGGCTACAGACGATGCTGGCAGGCAACTCCGACGTCGAAAGACCACTGTGTGGAGGCAAAAGATGATGCTGGCAAGCCACGTCTTACGTTGGCTGACCGATGGGTGCAGGCCACAAATGATAGGTGTAGGCCACGTCCAACGTCGACTGATCGTTGTGTGCAAACCTAAGGCAATACGTGAATGCCACTTCCGACGTTGGCTGACCATTATGTGCAGGCCAAAGGCGATGTAGAAAGGTCAGGTTCGACATCGACTGACCACTATTTGCAAGCCAAAGGTGATGCCAGAAGGCCATGCCTGACGTCGGGTGACCGTTGTGCAGGCCAAAGGCGATGGAGGTAGGCAACGCCCGATGTCGCCTGACAATTGTTTGAAGGCCAAGGGTGATGCATGCAGTCTACGCCTGATGATGGCTGAACGATGTGCACAACCTATGGCCGATGCGGGAAATCCACGGCCAACTTCGATTGAGCAATGAGCAGGCTACGACTGATGTAGGCAGCCCACGTCCGACATCGCCTGGTCGTTATGTGCAGGCAAAGGGATATTTGGGAAGGCCAAGCCTTACTGACCGCTGAATGATTTGCAGAGACCATGGCCGATGCGGCTGGTCCACACCCGACGTCAATTGAGTGTTGTGCACCACCAATGTAACCTAGTCGATGTCGTTTGACGTTGGCCGATGTCGCTTGCCCGAAGCACATAGGCCTTGGGTGATGCTGCCTTTCTTTGGTCGAGGTATGTCGCCCTACTGATGGGCACTCTCCACGAATAATGTGTGTTGGCCTTCACTGATGATGCATGTCGTTAGCTAACGTCGCTTGCCCGAAGTGCACAGGCCTTGACTGATGCTGTCTGACATTGCCCAATGCAAATGTCGCCCAACCAATAAACACACACCACGATCGATGCGTGCAGGCCTTGGCTTCTGCTAAATTTCATTGGGCAACATCGCTTGCCAGATGCGCACATGCCATGCCAGATGTTTTCATGCCTTGGATGATGCTGCCTATCATTGGCCAATGTCGCTTGCCCGAAGCACAAAAGCCTTGGCTGATGGCGCCTGCCGTTGACAAAAGTCGATGTCGCCAAGCTGATGCACACACGCCATGAGTTTTTTGTACATGCCTTAAATGATGTTGCATGTCGTTGTCCGATGCCTTGGTTTATGCTGCCTACCGTTGGCCGACATCGCCTGACCGATGCATGCAGTCCACGAACGATGTCGCCGAATAGATGTGCACATGCCACGGCTAATGTGTGCATGCCATGGATGATGTTGCCTGCCTTTGGTTGATGTCGCCTGGCAGATGCGATCAAGCCACAACCGATGTTGCCGAGTCGATACTCACACGCCACAACTGATGCATGCAGGACTTATTTATTGATGCCTGCCATTGGCCGATGTTGCTTGGTCGATTCGCGCAGACATCAGCCGATGTCACCTACACGATACACTCATACCACGGCTGAAGACGCCCAACCAATGTGCACACGACACGACTAATGCGTGCAAGCCTTGGCTAATGCTGTATGTCGTTGGCCGACGTCGTTTGCCAAATGCGCACATGCCATGTCCGTGCATCCATGCCTTGGCTGATGCAGCATTCTGTTAGCCGGTCTCTCTTAACAGATACGCAATTCCACGTCCGTGCGTGTAGGATTTGGGTGAAGTTGCATTCCATTGGCCGACATCGCTTGCAAGATGCCCACATGTCACGTCAAATGCGTGCATGTCTTGGCCAATTCTACTTGCCGTTGACCGAAATTTGCAGACCAATATGTACAGGCTATGGACGATGTTCGCAGGCCGCATTCACATTGGTAGACCTATCTGTGAAGGCTACGGACAATGGTGTCACGGCACGTTCAACGTCGGCAGACCTATGTGTGCAGGCTGCGGACAATACTGGAAGCCCATGTCCGACATTGGCTGATCGTTTTGTGCAGGCCAAAAGCGATGCAGGTAGGCCATTCCCGACATCGTCTGACCATTGTGTACAGGACAAAGGCGATGCAGGAAGGTAAAGCCCGACTTCGGTTGACTATTGTGTTCATGCCAAGGGTAGTGCAGGCAGTCTACGCCCGAAAATGACTAAGCGATGTGCACAAGCCACGACTAATGCAGGCAATCCACATCCAATGCAGACTAAGCGATGTGCACAAGCCACAACCGATACGCTTAGTCCACGATCAATATCGCCTGGCAAATGTCGCTTGTCGTTGGCCAACGTCGCTTGCCTGAAGCACACAAGCCTTGGTTAATGTTGCCTGCCATTGCTCGACGTTGATGTCGCCTAGCCGATGAGCACATGCCAACACTCATGTGTGTAGGCCTTGGATGATGTTGCATGTTGTTGGTTGACATCGCTTACCCAATGCACACTAGCTACGAACAATGCTTGGCCCACTTGAAGCTCTTGATTCCGTGCGTGAATTCTGACTTAGAGGATTTAGACATCGTTTTTTGAGAGATTCAAAATGAATATGTACAACCCAAATATGCACGTTGTAAGGTACAAACACACATTAGCTTCTACAAGTAACTTTTTTAAATATATAAAAATAGTTTTCAACAATTTATTTGTTTATATTTTTTTGGTTAATCCTGCAAATGAGTAATTGGTTAATAAAACATAGAAAAATATGAAAAAAATATAAAAATAATGCCAAGAATTCACAAATAAATATAGTAACCTTAAATTCAATAATTTCAACATTTAGTTTGTTAGGTAAATCCAGTAAATGTGTAATTGATGAATAGAAAATAGGAAAAATATGGATAAAATATTAAATTAAAGTCAAAAATTCATAAATAAATATAGTAACAATAATTCAACAATTTCAACAATTTTTTAAATTTTAATTTTTGTTTGGTTAATCCCACAAATGGGTAATTCACGAGTAAAAATAGGAAACATATGAAAACTATAAAATTAAAGCCCAAAATTAACAAATAAATATAGTAACCTTAATTTCATCAATTTCAATAATTTTTGTAAAATTTTATTTTGATTTGGTAAATCTCAAAAAAGGTAATTCATTAATAAAAAGAGGAAAAATATGGAATAAAAATATAATTTTAATGACAAAAATTGACAAAAATAGTAACCTTAAATTAAAAAAAATTAACAATCTTTTTATTTTCATTTTTGTGTGCTAAATCCTAGAAATTGGTTAATTTATGAGTAAAAAAAAAGAAAGATATTAACAAATATAAAATTAACGCCAAAAATTCAAAATATTTATAGTAATATTAAATTCAACAATTTCAACAAATTTTTAAATTTGTATTTTTGTTTGTTAAATCTAAAAAATGGGTAATTAATTAATAAAAAATAGGAAAAATATGAAATAATAATAAAATTTATGCCTAAAATTCACAAATAAATATAGTAACATAAAATTCAACAATTTCAACAATTTATTTTTAAAAATTTGTTGTAAAAAATAAAAACCGTAAAAATAAATTTTAAAAAATAATTAAAAGTATGAAAAGTATAAAAATGCTTTCAAAATACTTCTAAACATGTGAAAGCTAATGATAGAGTACACATGTGAACAAATAAATGATGTTTCAATATCGGACGAACCGTAAACATAATGAAATTGGTAGGAGTGAACCACGTGAGGCGGAAACGTTAATAATAGGTGATGGAAAATAGATGAATATTTTGTAATACCGGAAGGAGATTTCACACTCTTTTGATTTTTCATGGCATGGACATCCGCATATTATCGACTAGACCTCGATCAATGTCACTGCATGTGACGTTGCTCGACTAAGAAGTGCAAGCCATGAACGATGCGGGTAGGCATGTTCAACGTCTGTTGACCGAAGTGTGAAGGCCATAGGTGATGCGTCCAAGCCACGTCTTCTATCAGCAGTGTGCCGGCTGTGGATGTTACTGGCAGGCTAAATTTGACGTCAGCAGATCGATGTGTGCAGGTTACGAACGACGCTGGAAGGCCACGTCTGATGTTTGATGACCGATGTGTGCAGGCCAAAGACGATAGATTCAGCCCACGTCTTACATTGGCTGACCATTGTGTGCAGGCCAAAGGTGATTCGGGTAGGCCATATACCGCGTTGGCTGACCACGGAGTGCAGGCCAAGGCCGATGCAGGAAGGCCACGTCCGACATCGGCTGACCGTTGTGTGTAGGCCAAGACCAATGCCGCCCAGTCGATGCGCACACGCCATAGTTGATGCATGCATGCCTTAGTAGATGATGCATGTCATTGGGCCTGGCTGATGCGTGCAGGCCACAACCGATGTCGCCGAGTCGATGCACACACACAACAAATTATGCGTGCAGGCCTTGGTTGTTGCTTCCTATGTTCGCCGATGTACGCTAGCCACAGTTGATGTTGCCTGGCTGATGTGATCAGACCACGACTGAAGTCGCCCAGCCGATGTGCACACAACACGACTGATGTGTGCGTGATGTACCGTGGTTTCACAGTATTTTCAATATTTTTTCCTTAAGTTTAG
This sequence comes from Solanum lycopersicoides, assembly GCA_022817965.1. Classification (NCBI taxonomy): domain Eukaryota; kingdom Viridiplantae; phylum Streptophyta; class Magnoliopsida; order Solanales; family Solanaceae; genus Solanum; species Solanum lycopersicoides. The sequence goes on from CM040627.1 coordinate 19,296,549, forward strand.
TGTATGTGTAAGACCTTTTTGTAGTAATTTTAACATTTTTTTATCTGTGTTTGCAGGAAAACTGTCCAAAACGGAAATGCAGAAGACTGTGCTGAAAAGTGCAGAAGTGATGACCTATGGAGCAATCGATGGTCCGTCGACCCATCGATGGTCTGTAGGTGGTGATCGTCGACTGGAGGTTCAAGCATTTGGAAGCAACTCGGGGAAATCTGACCAAGTATGGGGCTACAGAAGGATCGTTGGTCCGTTGACTGTTCGACGGACCGTCCTGGTAAATCGTCGTTTCTAACAGAAAGTAGTCCCAGTACCCGACTTGAAGAAATCACTAAGTATGGAAGGACGGAGGCATCGACGGACCGTAAGTGAGAAGACGGACCGTACTTTTGGTCCGTCGATTGTAACAGAAAGGATGCCAAAGTGAAGATTGAAGAAAAATCTATGTGTGGACCGACGAAGGCAGTCGACGGTCCGTCACTTAGGTCGTCGACTGAAGACACGTTTTGGGACATATTTTCCTTATTTAGAACTCATTTTAATTTGGGATTTTATTATTATAAATAGGGTTAAAAACCTCATTTTTGGGGTTAGACTTTTTATTATTTTTCATATTCTTGTTATTGGAAGTTGAACTTTAGATTTTGGGAATTACTTCAAGTTTTCGGAATCGATTCTTACTATATTTTCGTTGATTCAAGTGATATTTATGGATTTTCTTCAAACTTGTCAAAGTAAGTATATGAATTCTTGTTTAATAACCATGAATTGTGTAATGCTAAGCATGGGTAACTAAATCCACAACTAGGGTTGTGGGAACCATGGGTAATTAACAAGATAAAACTAGCTAAATTACAATTCTAGAATAGGATCTTGCATGTATTAATAATTCTTTCGTTTAGAATTCTTTTAAACGAGTGCACGCGTTAGAACTTGCCCTATTTCTACTTGCTGGACCAAGGAGGTAGTTGATAGGAAAAGAATTATCAACATAGATTTAGTATACACTATCTAATAGGCTAGTCTCAACTGGTGCGAAGTAGCAACTTAGCCATACATTGAATATGATGCTTAATATGAGATAAGGGTAAGGATTAGTAATTTAACACACGTAGCCGGACCAAGGTACGGGGTGAAATTCTCTAGTTGTCGGACCAAGGAATTAGAGATACATAACTTACCACCTTGCATGCAAGACACTAGGAAATAATTGTTATAGCTAGGGTTATCGCGTTATGAACCTATGGGGAACACTTACGCCCTAGTTTCCCTTATCACTTGATAAACACTAAAGTTGTAATCTTGCTACTTCTTTACTTAGGAATAATTGAACATTTTTTGTTTCACAAAACCCCCCTTTTATTTATCTGTTTTCATAAAGGATTTGACTAAATAGACGTAATCGTAGATTAAGTTAAGTCTAAATTATTTTCCTCGTGGGATCGACCCCAACCTAACAATTGGGTTCTCTACTTGATACGACCGCTGATACTTCTTTAGGGAAGTGTAATTTGAGCGTATCAAATTTTGGCGCCGCTGCCGGAAAAATTGGCTTTTAGATTAACTTTAAGCATATTACCGAATTTTAGTCAACAATTTCCTAATTTTACTTTTTCTTGTTGTCCTTATCTCTCGCAGGTCTAGCTCTAGTGTATGCCAAGTACACGGAGTCGAGGAGAACCAATACTTGCCCTTGATCCAGAACTAAAACGTACAGTTCGCAGAATGAACAATCCACTCAATCCTGCTAATATTGGTGATTATATCAACCGTCAACCTCCTCCATCGATTGATGCTCATAATCAAGTGATTGTTGAGAACCCTGATGAGGGTGATCTGAGGAGGCAACCTCCTGCCCCACGCCCTCAAGAGTTCTACACGGGAAATGTTAACATCACTGACTCTGACGGGCCACTTGTCCTACCTCCTCTACCACATGGTCATACATTTGTGGTAACTAGTAGCTTGATGCAGATGCTCACCGCTAGAGGTTTGTTTTCGGGGCTACCATTTGATGATCCACATGCTCACATCGCCAAACTAAGGTCGGTGTGTAAAAGTTGCGTAGGGAGGCCTGACTTGGACATGGACGTCATTGGGTTAAGAGTGTTCCCTCTCTCACCGATGGTAGAGACGACTATATGGTTTACTGAGCTTCCCTATAACTCGATCTATACTTTGAACCAATTGAGGGATGTGTTCCTAGCACGTTACTATCCGGTATCTAAGAAGCTCAACCACAAATATAGGGTGAACAACTTTTTGGCATTGCCTGGAGAGTCGGTAAGTAGTTCTTGGGATAGGTTCACCTCATTTCTGAGAAGTGTCCCAAACCACCATATTGATGATGAATCATTGAAAGAGTACTTCTATAGGGGACAAGACGATAACAATAAGGTGGTACTTGATACTATAGCGGATGGTTCTTATGGGGAATGTACTTATGCAGAGATCGCTGAGAAGTTAGAGAAAATCTCCCAAAATAATAAAGCTTGGAGAACTAGGAAGTCAGATACTGGGAGAAATACTTTTGTGGTGCAATCTACACACAACCCAGCCGCAGATGAGATTCATGAAGAGATGGCTCAAATGAGAACTGATCTTGGGTTAGTGTTGAAACATGTCACTGGGGGTGCGGAAAAATTAAATGCGAAGAACTATTTGGCTAAACCACCACCGCCGGTTGATGACTACTACTATGAGGAAGATTCTTACGCAGTAAATGAGCAAACGGGGGGTTTTCGGCCGAACGCCCAAGGCTCCAATCAGGAGAATTAGCGCCAAGGTCAAGGAAATCAAGGTTGGAACTATGGTAATTACAACAGCGAGGGTCACTATGTTCAAGATGGTAACTTCAACCGCGACAACAACTTCAACCGGGTGTTACTATGGTAACAGAAATGATCGGAGTGGGCCCTATGTTCCAGCTCAACATCGGGAAGTTTCTCCTAGGGATGGTGGAGGTAGTATGGCGCGAGTTGAGGATATGTTGCAAAAGATGAGGAGGAGGTTTCACGCAAGTGATTAGCACGCCAAGGATTTGAGAGGTGATTTGTCTAACATTGGGCAAAAAGTGGATGCACATGCAGTCTCAATCAAGCATTTTGAGATGCAAATGGCCCAATTGTCTTCTACTGTGAACCCTTGTAAATCGGGTACTCTTCCTAGCAATACCGTCCAAAATCCAAAAAATGATGGACATTGTATGTCAGTCACGACTCGACGGGGTAAGCGAATCATTGATCCACCTATGCCGTCTGGTGTTGAAGATGAGGTGAGAAGAGAAGATGTGGTAGTAGAAGCTAGTGGTGAGTTGGTAAATGAAGCGGTAAAAGAACTAGAGATGCCCCAAAAGGTGACCCCCGGTCCTAGACCACCACCTCCATTTCCACAAAGATTGGTGAAGAAGAGCGAGGATGGCAAATACAGGTGTTTTATTACTATGTTGAAACAACATCAGACGTTGGCTGACCTATGTGTGCAGACTACAAAGGATAGGTGCAACCTACATCTGACGTCAGCTACCCGTTGTGTGTAGGAGAAAAGCGATGAGGGCAGACCACATTCGACATTGGCTGGACATTTTATGCAGAACAAAGGTGAAGCAGGAAAGCCACGTTCGACGTTGGTTTACCATTGTGTGCAAGCCAAAGGCAATGCTGGAAGGCCACGTCGGCCAATGGGGCAGGGAACGCCTGATGTGGCATGACCATTTTTTGCAGGCCAAGGGCGATGCGCCCAGTCCATGCATGACGACGGTTGAGCGATGTGTGAAGGACTTGACTGATGTTGTATTTCATTGGCCAATATTGCTTGCCAGATGCGCACATGACATGTTAGATGCGTGAAGACCTTGGCTGATGCAGCCTGATGTTGGCCGACATCACCTAGATGATGCATGAATGTAATGATCGATGTCGCCCAGTCGATGCGCACACGCCACGACTAAGGCGTGTATGCCTTGGCAGATGGTGCATGTCGTTGGCCAACGTCGCTTGCACGATGCGCACAGGCTAAGGACGATGTTTCCTACCTACGTCCAACGTTGAGGAAAGGCTCAAAGTAGTTCCTCACCTTTGGGTTAAGGCTCAAAGTGATCCTTGAGTTTTCACATGGAGCACTAATAGTACCTCATGTTTTCAATATCGGTGCACTTTTGGTCCTCCCCTAAAATTTTGCATATTTTTTAACATTAATTTTGTCCAAAATTTTATATAAGGAATTTCCAATCGTCTTTTGATATATATAATAGAGATAATTATTCTATCCGAGATAAGGTGATAAGGAAAACACCTTGTTTGTTCACTAGAAATATTACTGCAGCTAAACAAAAAACATCTTAACATATGACTTTGCAGGAAAAGAAAAAATTGTACAATTGCACGTGAAATATTGTGATAAACCTCTCCACTTTACCTGCAATACGATTTCTACTAAACAAAACAAAGTGTTTCTCTTCTCACATTCTTTCAGATGGAGTTGTTATTTCTACTAAATATATAAAATGACAATTGAACATCCCATACATAGGTTATGGATAAAATCAATGCTAAAAAATAGGTAAAATTTTGGAGGAGGACCAAAAGTGCACCATTATTGCAAACATGAGGGACTATTAGTGCTCCATGTGAAAACTCAAGGATCACTTTGAGCCTTAACCCAAAAAAAAGGGACTATTTTGATCCTTTCCTCTCCAACGTTGGCTGACCATTTTGTGCAGTCCAAAGGCGATGCGTGCAGTCCACGTCTAACGTCAACTGACCATTGTGTGTAGGCCAAAAGCGATGCAAGCAGACCACGTCCGACGTCGGCTGACAATTGTGTGTAATCCAAAGGCGATGTAGGCAGGCTACGCTTGACGTCGGGTGACCATATTATACAGCCAAAGGTGATGGGGCAGGCAACGCTCGATGTCGCTTGACCAAAATTGCTTGCAATATGCGCACATGTCACATCCGTACATGCAAGCCTTGGCTAATATCGCACACCATTGTCCGACATCACTTGTCAAATATACACATTCCATATCTGTGCGTTCAGGCGTTGGATCTAACCGCATGCCATTGTCCAACGTCGCTTGCCAGATGTGCACATGCCACGTAAGATGCGTACATACCTGGGATAATGCTACTTGCTATTGGATGACCTTTGCAGAACGATGTGTCCAGGCTATGGACAATGTTGGCAGGCCACATTCGACGTCAACATATTGATGTGTTTAACCCACGGATGATGTTGGCAGGCCATGTTCGACGTCGGTAGATCGATGTGTGTAGGTTACAGACGATGCTATTAGGCCATGTTTGACATCTGCAGACCAACGTGTGCAGGTTGCGGACGATCTTGGCAGCCGATGTCCAATGTCAGCGTGGGAGAAAGAGTTCAAAAAGGAGAGTTGACCATTGTTTGTATGACAAAGGCAATGTAGGGGAACCATGTTCGACGTCGGCTGACCATTGTGTGCAGTCCAAAGGAGATTTGGGTAAGCCACGCCACGCCAGACGTCGGCTTACCATTGTGTGTAGGCCAAAGTTGATGCAGGAAGACAACGCCCGTTGTTGGCTGACCGTTGTGTGCAGGACAAGGGATGTGGGCAGTCCACTCTCGACGACGGCAGACCGATGTGCACAAGCCACGGCCAATACAGGCAGTCCACGGACGACATCGACTGAGTATTGTGCAGGCTATAGCCAATGTGGGTATCCCACGTCCAACGTCGTCTGGATGCTTTGTGCAGGATAAGGGCGATGCCAGAAGGCCAAACCCGACGACCACTGAGTTATGTGCACAGGCCACGACCGATGTGACGGGTCCACACATGACATCTACTAAACGATGTGTACAAGCCACTGCCGCAACGACCAATGTCTCCTGGCCTATGCCACTTACCATTGGCTGAATTCGCTTTCCTGAAGCACACATTTATGTTGCCTGCCGTGTGCCAACACCGATGTTGCCCTATCGATGTGCACACGCCACGACTGATGCTTACAGGCCTTGGCTGATGTTGCCTACCGTTGGCCAACGCTGCTCGACTGAAGCACACAAGCCTTGGCTGATGTTGCCTAATGTTGGACGATGCAAATGTCGCCCAGCCGATGCACACACGCCACGAACGATGTGTGCAGGCCTCTGTTGATGCTGCATTTCATTGGCCAACGTTGCTTGCCAGATGCGCACATGCCATGTTTGATGCATGAAGACCTTGGTTGATGCTGCCTGTCTTTGACTGACCTCGCTTGTATGAAGCGCACAAGCCTTGGCTGATGGTGCCTGTCATTGTCCAACGTCGATGTCGCCCAGCCAAAGCACACACTCCACGAGTTATGTGTGCATGCCTTGGATGATATTGCATACCTTGGATAATGTAGCATGTCGTTGTCCAAATTCACTTGCCATGCACACAAACCACGTCAGATGTGTGAAGACCTTGGATATTGCTGCCTGTCATTGGCTGGTGTTGCTTGGACAAAGTATGCAGGCCATGACTGATGTGGCCAAGTCGATACACACACGACACAGCTGATGCGTGCAGACCTTGGATGATGTTGCATGTCTTTGGCCGACATTGCTTGGTAGATGCGCACATGCCACGTCTGTGCATGCAAGCATTGGCTAATGCCGCATGCCATTGGCCGACGTCGCTATCCTGATATGCACATTCCACGTCTGGGCCTGTAGGCCTTGGCTATAGCCGCATGCCAATGCAAACGTTGCTTGCCAATGTGCACATTCCACGTAACATGCGTGCATGCCTTGGCTGATGTTGTCTGTTATTGTCCAACATATGATGCATGTAGCCTATGGACATTGCTGGCAGTCCACATCCGACATTGACAGACCGATGTGTGCAACCAATGGATGATGTTGGCAGGCCACGTTCGATATAGGTAGACTGATGTGTGTAGGCTACGAACAATGCTGTCAGACCACGTTCGACGTCGGCATACCATTGTGTGAAGGCTGCGGGCGATGCACGTAACCCATGTCTGACATCGGTTGATCGTTGTGTGCAGTCCAAAGGCAATGCGGGAAGACCATGTCCGACGTCGGCAGACCATGGGTGCATGACAAAGGTGATGCGCACAGGCCACGCCTTATGTCGGTTGACCATTGTGAGCAGGCCAGAGGCGATGCGGGCAGGCAACGGCTGATGTTGGTTGACCGTTATGTGTAGGCCAAGGGCGATGGTGGCAACCCATGCCCAACAATGAATGAGCGATGAGCACAACCCACGGACGATGTGGGTAGTCCACAGCCAACATCATATGAGCGATTTGCACAGGCCACAATCGATGATAAAGGTCCATGAACAATGTCGCATTGCTGATGCTTCTTGTCGTTGGCCCATGACGCTTGCCCAAAGCGCACAGGCCTTGGATGATTCAACCTGTCGTTGCCCGATGTCGATGTCGCCAATCAATGCGCACATGCAAGAGCTCATGCATGTAGGCCTTGGCAGATTTTTCATGTCGTTGTCCTATGCCCGATACGTACCGACTAAGGATTATGCCGCCTTCCTACGTCTGACGTCGAATGACCATTTTGTGACATCCAGAGGCGATGCGGGAAGACCATTTTTTATGTAGGTTGACCATTGTGTGCAGGCCAAAGGCGATGCAGGCAGACCACATCCGAGGTCGTCTGACCATTGTGTGTAGTTAAAAGGCCATATGGGCAGGCCACGCCCGATGTAGGTTGGACATATTATGCTGGTCAAAGGTGATGGGGGCAGGCAACACTCGATGTCGCTTGACCGACATCGCTTCCTATATGTGCACATGCCACATCCGTGCATGAATGCTTTGGTTGATACTGCGTTTCATTGGCCGACGTCACTTGTCAAATATGCGCATTCCACATCTGTGTGTGCAGGCCTTGTCTCTAGCCGTATGCCATTGTCCCACGTCGTTTGCCAGATGTTCACATGCAGCGTAAGATGCGTGCATGCCTTTGGCAGATGCTGCCTGTTGTTGGTCGACATCTATAGATCGATGTGTACAGGCTACAGATGATGCTGGTAGGCCATATACGACGTCGACATACCAATTTGTGCACCCTACGGATGATGTTGGCAGTCCACATTCGATATCGTCAATATAACGTGTGTACGCTACAGACGATGCTATCAAGCAACGTTCGACGTCGACATACCGATGTGTGTAGGTTGCGGACGATCCTTGTAGCCCAGATCTGACATTGTTTGACCATTATGTGAAGGCCAAAGAAAATATAGGCAGACCACGTCCGACGTCTAATCACCATTGTGGGCAGGCCAAATGTGATATGGGTAGGCCACGCCTGACGTCGACTGACTATTGTGTGCCGGCCAAAGGCGATGCAGGCAGGAAACGCCTGATTTCGTTGACTATTGTGTGCACACCAAAGGCAATGTGTGCAGTCCACGCCCAACGATGGCTGAGCGATGTGCACAATCCACGATAGATATGTGCAGTCTAGAGACGACGTCAATTGAGTATTGTATAGGCTAAGGCTAATGTAGGAACCCTATGTCAAACGTTGGCTGGACTTTTGGTGAAGGATAAGGGAGATGCGGGAAGGCCAAACCTGACGATCGATGAGTGATGTGCACAGGCCACGACCAATGTGGCCAGTCCACGCCCGACATAGACTAAGCCATGTGTACAAGCCATGGACGATGCGACAAACCATGACCAATGTTGCATGGCTGATGCCGCTTGCCGTTGGCTGAAGAAGCTTTCGTGAAGCACACATGCGTTAGTTGATGCTGCCGGTCGTTGTTTGACGCCGATATTTCCCTGTCGATGCGCATACGCCACAGTTGATACTTGCAGGCCTTGGCTGATGCTTCCTGTTGTTGGCTAACGTCGGTTGCATGAAGCGCACAAGCCTTGGATGATGTTGCCTGATGTTGGACGATCCAAATGTCGCCCAGACGATGCACACATGCCACCACCAATGTGTGCAAGACTTTGCTGATGCTTTCATTGCCCAACATTGCTTGTCGAATGCGCACATGCCATGTTAGATGCGTAAAGACCTTGGCTAATGCAACTTGTTGTTGGCCGATATCACCTGGCCTACAGGTCACGACCGATGTTGCTCAGTCGATGCGCATACACCACGACTCATGAGTGTAGGCCTTGGCATATGTTGCCTGCCATTGGCCGACGTCAATAGCCCGATGTGCACCGACTAAGGGCAATTCTGCCTGCCTACGTTCGACATTGGCTAACCATTTTGTGCAGGCCAAAGGCGATTCGGGTAGACCACGTTCGACGTCGGCTGACCATTGTGTGTATTATAAAGGTGACGCGGACAGGCCATGCCCGATGTTGGATTACCATATTTTTCTGGCCAAAGGAGATGGGGGTAGGAAGCGCTCAATGTTGCTTGACCGGCATCGCTTATTAAATGCGCACATGCCATGTCCGTGCATGCAGTCCTTGGTTGATGCCGCATACATTTGGCCGACGTCGCTTGTCAGATATACACATTCCACGTCTGTGCGTGCATGCCTTGGCTCTAGTCGCATGCCATTGGCCAACGTCGCTTACCAGATATGCACATGCCACGTAAGATGCGCGCATGCCTTAGTTGATGTTGCCTGTTGTTGGCCGACATCTGCAGACTGATGTATCAACGCTACGAACAATGTTGTCAGACCACATCCGACATTCATAGACCGATGTGTGTAGCCTACAAGTGATGTTGGCAGGCCACGTTCGATGTAGGCACCCCAATGTGTGTAGAATATAGACAATGCTGTCACGCCACATTCTACGTTAGCATACTGATGTGTGCAAGCTGCAGAGGATCGTGGCAGCCTACGTTTGACGTCGATTGACCGTTGTGTGCAAGCCAAAGGCAATGCAGGCATACCATGTCCGACATCGGCTGACCATTGTATGCAGGCCAAAGGCGATGTGGGCAGGCCACGCTCGACGTCGGCAGACAATTGTGTGAAGGCCAAAGGCGATGCGGGAAGACAAAGTTTGATGTCAGATGATCATTGTGTGCAAGCCAAAAGCGATGCGGGCAGTCCACGCCCGATGACAACTTAGCGATGTGCACAAGAAAAGACCGATAGGGCAGTCCACAGATGACATCGACTGAATATTCTACAGGCTACGACCAATGTGGGCCCTTCAAGTACAACGTCGGCTGGATGTTTTGGGGAGGATAAGGGAGATACAAGAAAGACAAACCCAACAACCTCTGAGTAATGTGCACATGCCATGGCTGATGCGGTCAGTCCAAACCTTACGTCGGCTAAATGATGTGCACAAGCCTAGGCTGATGTGGAAAACCATGACCAATGTAGCATTGCTGATGCGGCTTGCCGTTGGATGAAGTCGCTTGCCCGAAGCAGACAGGCCTTGGTTGGTGTTGTTTGCCATTTGTCGACGCCGATGTATCCTGTCGATGCGCACATGCCACGACTGATGCGTGCTCGACTTGGCTGATGATGCCTGCCGTTGGCCAACATCGCTTGCCTGAAGCGCACAAGGATTGGTTGATGCTGCCTAATGTTGGACGATACAAATGTCGCCCAGCTTATGCACACACACAATGACCGATGTGTGCAGTCCTTGGTTGATGCTGCATTTCATCGACCAACGTTACTTTCCAGATGTGCACATGCCATGTTATATGCGTGAATACCTTGGTTGATGCAACCTACCGTTAGCCGACATCGCCTGGCCAATGCCTGCAGGTAACAATCGATGTTTCTCGATGCGCATACCTTGGTTGATGTTGTCTGTCATTGGTAATGTCGCCTGGACGATTTATGCAGTTACTTTTCAGAAACCGCCAGTTGGGTTGGTCCCACCAAGAAAGGACAACATTGCTTGCCTGATGCGCACATGCCATGTTAGATAAGTGAAGACCTTGGCTGATGCATCTTTCCATTGGAAGACATCGCCTGGACGATGCTTGGGTCACGATCGATGTCACCCCAGTCGATGCGCACACGCCATGGCTGATGCGTGCAATCCTTCGCTTATGTTGTCTTCCATTGGTTGATGTCCCCTAAACAATGCACGTAGGCCACAATCAATGTCGTTGAGAGCACATACAACGGTTAATGCATGTAGGCCTTGGCTGTTGCATCCTACCATTGGCCGTTATAGCTTGGAAGATGCGCGCAAGCCACAATCGATGCGCTTATAACATGGCTGAAGTCGCACAACAAATGTGCACACTACACGGATGACGCGTGTAGGCCTTGGCTGATGCTAAATATCGTTGGCCGATGTTGCTTGACACATGCATACATGCCATGTCCGTGGATGTAGGCCTTGGCTGATGCCGCATTCCATTGGCCGACGTCTCTTGCAAGATAAGAACATTCCACGTTCGTGCGTGCAGGATTTAGCTGAAGCCGCATGCCATTGGACGACATTGCTTTCCAGGTGCGCATATACCACGTCACATGCATGCATACCTAGGGTGATTCTTCTTGTCGTTGGACAACATTTGCAGACCGATATGTGTAGCCTAGAGACAATGCTGGCAGGCCACATCCGACGTTGGAAGACCGGTGTGTGCAGGCTACGAACAATGCTGGCAGGCAACGTTTGACATCAACAAAAATATGTGTCTAGGCTACGAATGATGCTGTCAGGCCACGTTTGACATCAACAGACCGATGTGTCCAATCTGGGGATGATGCTAGCAGCCCACGTCCGACAATTGACTGACCGTTTTATGCATGCCAAAGGCGATGCGGGAAGACCACGTCGATGTCGACTAACCATTGTATGTAGCACAAAGGCGATATGGGCAGGCCTTGCGCGATGTCATTTGACCATTATGTGCCGGAAAAGGCAATGCAGGCAGGAAACTCCCCACTTCGGTTGAACGGTGTATTCAGGCCAAGGGCGATGCGGGCAGTTATGCTCGAAAATGACTGAGCGATGTGCACAAGCCATACCGGATGCCAGCAGTCCACGGCCAACGTCGGCTGAGCGATGTGCACAAGAAGAGATTGATACAAGCGGTCCATGACCAATGTCGCGTGGCCGATGTCGCTTGCTGTTGGCTGACGCTGCTTTGTTGAAGCGCAGAAGCTTTGGCTAATGTTGTCTACCGTTTCCTAAACGTAGATATCGCCCTGCCGATGAGTACACGCCATGGCTCTTGCGTGCAGGCCTTGACTGATGCTTCCTGTCGTTGGCCGACATCGATTTCGCGATGTGCACTTGCTGCGGACGATGCTTGGCCCACTAGGAGCTCTTAATTTCGTGGCGTGGATTTTGACATTTAGGAGTGGACATTATTACTTCCAGAGATTCATAATGAACATGTACAAACCAATTATGCACGTTCTAAGGTACAAACACACATTATCTTCCACAATTAAGTTTTTTATATATATAAAAAATAGTTTTCAACAATTTATTTATTTTTTGGTTAATCCCGAAAATGAGTAATCGATTAATAAACATAGGAAAAATATGAAAAAATATAAAATTAACGCCAAAAATTCACAAATAAATATTGTAACCTTAAATTCAATGATTTCAACATTTTTTTTATTTTTTTGGTAAATCCTGAAAATGAGTAATTATTGAATAAAAATAGGAAAAATATGAATAAAATATTAAACTAACACCAAAAATTCATAAATAAATATGGTAACCTTAAATTCAACAAATTGAATAATTTTTTAATTTTTATTTTTGTTTCATAAATCTCGAAAATGGGTAATATGAATAAAATATAAGAAAATATGAGAAAATATAAAATTAATGCCAAAATTCATAATAAATATAGTAAACTTAAATTCATCAATTTCAATAATTTTGTTATGTTTCTTTTTGTTTGAGAAATCTCAAAAATGGAAAATTCATTAATTTAAAGAAATATGAAGAAAAAAATTATTTTTAACGCCAAAAATTCACAAATAAATATGGTAATCTTAATTTCAACAATTTCAACAATTTGTTTTAATTTTTTTTTGTTCGGTATATCCCAAAAATGAATAATTAATTAATAAAAAAGAAGTCAAATATGAAAAAAATTATAAAATTAACGCCAAAAATTCAGAAGTGTGTAGGCCACAGACGATGCGTCCTGGCCACGTCAGACCGATGTTTGAAGGCTACAGACGATGCTGGCAGGCAACTCCGACGTCGAAAGACCACTGTGTGGAGGCAAAAGATGATGCTGGCAAGCCACGTATTACGTTGGCTGACCGATGGGTGCAGGCCACAAATGATAGGTGTAGGCCACGTCCAACGTCGACTGATCGTTGTGTGCAAACCTAAGGCAATACGGGAATGCCACTTCCGACGTCGGCTGACCATTATGTGCAGGCCAAAGGCGATGTAGAAAGGTCAGGTTCGACATCGACTGACCACTATTTGCAAGCCAAAGGTGATGCCAGAAGGCCATGCCTGACGTCGGGTGACCGTTGTGCAGGCCAAAGGCGATGGAGGTAGGCAACGCCCGATGTCGCCTGACAATTTTTTGAAGGCCAAGGGCGATGCATGCAGTCTACGCCTGATGATGGCTGAACGATGTGCACAACCTATGGCCGATGCGGGAAATCCACGGCCAACTTCGATTGAGCAATGAGCAGGCTACGACTGATGTAGGCAGCCCACGTCCGACATCGCCTGGTCGTTATGTGCAGGCAAAGGTATATTTGGGAAGGCCAAGCCTTACTGACCGCTGAATGATTTGCAGAGACCATGGCCGATGCGGCTGGTCCACACCCGACGTCAACTGAGTGTTGTGCACCACCAATGTAACCTAGTCGATGTCGTTTGACGTTGGCCGATGTCGCTTGCCCAGAGAACATAGGCCTTGGGTGATGCTGCCTTTCTTTGGTCGAGGTATGTCGCCCTACTGATGGGCACTCTCCACGAATGATGTGTGTTGGCCTTCACTGATGATGCATGTCGTTAGCTAACGTCGCTTGCCCGAAGTGCACAGGCCTTGACTGATGCTGTCTGACATTGGCCAATGCAAATGTCGCCCAACCAATAAACACACACCACGATCGATGCGTGCAGGCCTTGGCTTCTGCTAAATTTCATTGGGCAACATCGCTTGCCAGATGCGCACATGCCATGCCAGATGCATGCCTTGGATGATGCTGCCTATCGTTGGCCAATGTCGCTTGCCCGAAGAACAAAAGCCTTGGCTGATGGCGCCTGCCGTTGACAAAAGTCGATGTCGCCAAGCTGATGCACACACGCCATGAGTTTTGTGTACATGCCTTAAATGATGTTGCATGTCGTTGTCCGATGCCTTGGTTTATGCTGCCTACCGTTGGCCGACATCGCCTGACCGATGCATGCAGTCCACGACCGATGTCGCCCAATAGATGTGCACATGCCACGGCTAATGTGTGCATGCCATGGATGATGTTGCCTGCCTTTGGTTGATGTCGCCTGGCAGATGCGATCAAGCCACAACCGATGTTGCCGAGTCGATACTCACACGCCACAACAGATGCATGCAGGACTTATTTATTGATGCCTGCCATTGGCCGATGTTCCTTGGTCGATTCGCGCAGACATCAGCCGATGTCACCTACACGATACACTCATACCACGGCTGAAGATGCCCAACCAATGTGCACACGACACGACTAATGCGTGCAGGCCTTGGCTAATGTTGTATGTCGTTGGCCGACGTCGTTTGCCAAATGCGCACATGCCACGTCCGTGCATCCATGCCTTGGCTGATGCAGCATTCTGTTAGCCGGTCTCTCTTAACAGATATGCAATTCCACGTCCGTGCGTGTAGGATTTGGGTGAAGTTGCATTCCATTGGCCGACATCGCTTGCAAGATGCCCACATGTCACGTCAAATGCGTGCATGTCTTGGCTAATTCTACTTGCCGTTGGCCGAAATTTGCAGACCAATATGTACAGGCTATGGACGATGTTGGCAGGCCGCATTCACATTGGTAGACCTATCTGTGAAGGCTACGGACAATGGTGTCACGGCACGTTCAACGTCGGCAGACCTATGTGTGCAGGCTGCGGACAATACTGGAAGCCCATGTCCGACATTGGCTGATCGTTTTGTGCAGGCCAAAAGCGATGCAGGTAGGCCATTCCCGACGTCGTCTGACCATTGTGTGCAGGACAAAGGCGATGCAGGAAGGTAAAGCCCGACTTCGGTTGACTATTGTGTTCATGCCAAGGGTAGTGCAGGCAGTCTACGCCCAAAAATGACTAAGCGATGTGCACAAGCCACGACTAATGCAGGCAATCCACATCCAATGCAGACTAAGCAATGTGCACAAGCCACGACCGATACGCTTAGTCCACGACCAATATCGCCTGGCAAATGTCGCTTGCCGTTGGCCAACGTCGCTTGCCTGAAGCACACAAGCCTTGGTTAATGTTGCCTGCCATTGCTCGACGTTGATGTCGCCTAGCCGATGAGCACATGCCAACACTCATGCGTGTAGGCCTTGGATGATGTTGCATGTTGTTGGTCGACATCGCTTACCCAATGCACACTAGCTACGAACAATGCTTGGCCCACTTGAAGCTCTTGATTCCGTGCGTGAATTCTGACTTAGAGGATTTAGACATCGTTTTTTGAGAGATTCAAAATGAATATGTACAACCCAAATATGCACGTTGTAAGGTACAAACACACATTAGCTTCTACAAGTAACTTTTTTAAATATATAAAAATAGTTTTCAACAATTTATTTGTTTATATTTTTTTGGTTAATCCTGCAAATGAGTAATTGGTTAATAAAACATAGAAAAATATGAAAAAAATATAAAAATAATGCCAAGAATTCACAAATAAATATAGTAACCTTAAATTCAATAATTTCAACATTTAGTTTGTTAGGTAAATCCAGTAAATGTGTAATTGATGAATAGAAAATAGGAAAAATATGGATAAAATATTAAATTAAAGTCAAAAATTCATAAATAAATATAGTAACAATAATTCAACAATTTTTTAAATTTTAATTTTTGTTTGGTTAATCCCACAAATGGGTAATTCACGAGTAAAAATAGGAAACATATGAAAACTATAAAATTAAAGCCCAAAATTAACAAATAAATATAGTAACCTTAATTTCATCAATTTCAATAATTTTTGTAAAATTTTATTTTGATTTGGTAAATCTCAAAAAAGGTAATTCATTAATAAAAAGAGGAAAAATATGGAATAAAAATAAAATTTTAATGACAAAAATTGACAAATATAGTAACCTTAAATTAAAAAAAATTAACAATCTTTTTATTTTCATTTTTGTGTGCTAAATCCTAGAAATTGGTTAATTTATGAGTAAAAAAAAGGAAAGATATTAACAAATATAAAATTAACGCCAAAAATTCAAAATATTTATAGTAATATTAAATTCAACAATTTCAACAAATTTTTAAATTTGTATTTTTGTTTGTTAAATCTAAAAAATGGGTAATTAATTAATAAAAAATAGGAAAAATATAAAATAATAATAAAATTTATGCCTAAAATTCACAAATAAATATAGTAACATAAAATTCAACAATTTCAACAATTTATTTTTAAAAATTTATTGTAAAAAATAAAAACCGTAAAAATAAATTTTAAAAAATAATTAAAAGTATGAAAAATATAAAAATGCTTTCAAAATACTTCTAAACATGTGAAATCTAATGATAGAGTACACATGTGAACAAATAAATGATGTTTCAATATCGGACGAACCGTAAACATAATGAAATTGGTAGGAGTGACCCACGTGAGGCGGAAACGTTAATAATAGGTGATGGAAAATAGATGAATATTTTGTAATACCGGAAGGAGATTTCACAATCTTTTGATTTTTCATGGCATGGACATCCGTATATTATCGACTAGACCTCGATCAATGTCACTGCATGTGACGTTGCTCGACTAAGAAGTGCAAGACATGAACGATGCGGGTAGGAATGTTCAACGTCTGTTGACCGAAGTGTGAAGGCCATAGGTGATGCGTCCAAGCCACGTCTTCTATCAGCAGTGTGCCGGCTGTGGATGTTACTGGCAGGCTAAATTTGACGTCAGCAGACCGATGTGTGCAGGTTACGAACGACGCTGGAAGGCCACGTCTGATGTTTGATGACCGATGTGTGCAGGCCAAAGACGATAGATTCAGCCCACGTCTTACATTGGCTGACCATTGTGTGCATGCCAAAGGTGATTCGGTAGGCCATATACCGCGTTGGCTGACCACGGAGTGCAGCCAAGGCCGATGCAGGAAGGCCACGTCCGACATCGGCTGACCGTTGTGTGTAGGCCAAGACCAATGCCGCCCAGTCGATGCGCACACGCCATAGTTGATGCATGCATGCCTTAGTAGATGATGCATGTCATTGGGCCTGGCTAATGCGTGCAGGCCACAACCGATGTCGCTGAGTCGATGCACACACACAATAAATTATGCGTGCAGGCCTTGGTTGTTGCTTCCTATGTTCGCCGATGTACGCTAGACACAGTTGATGTTGCCTGGTTGATGTGATCAGACCACGACTGAAGTCGCCCAGCCGATGTGCACACAACACGACTGATGTGTGCGTGATGTACCGTGGTTTCACAGTATTTTCAATATTTTTTCCTTAAGTTTAGTGTATGTGTAAGACCTTTTTGTAGTAATTTTAACATATTTTTATCTGTGTTTGCAGGAAAACTGTCCAAAACGGAAATGCAGAAGACTGTGCTGAAAACAGTGCAGAAGTGATGACCTATGGAGCAATCGATGGTCCGTCGACCCATCGATGGTCTGTAGGTGGTGATCCTCGACTGGAGGTTCAAGCATTTGGAAGCAACTCGGGGAAATCTGACCAAGTATGGGGCTACAGAAGGATCATTGGTCTGTTGACTGTTCGACGGACCGTCCTGGTAAATCGTCGTTTCTAACAGAAAGTAGTCCCAGTACCCGACTTGAAGAAATCACTAAGTATGGAAGGACGGAGGCATCGACGGACCGTAAGTGAGAAGACGGACCGTACTTTTGGTCCGTCGATTGTAACAGAAAGGATGCCAAAGTGAAGATTGAAGAAAAATCTATGTGTGGACCGACGAAGGCAGTCGACGGTCCGTCACTTAGGTCGTCGACTGAAGACACGTTTTGGGACATATTTTCCTTATTTAGAACTCATTTTAATTTGGGATTTTATTATTATAAATAGGGTTAAAAACCTCATTTTTGGGGTTAGACTTTTTATTATTTTTCATATTCTTGTTATTGGAAGTTGAACTTTAGATTTTGGGAATTACTTCAAGTTTTCGGAATCGATTCTTACTATATTTTCGTTGATTCAAGTGATATTTATGGATTTTCTTCAAACTTGTCAAAGTAAGTATATGAATTCTTGTTTAATAACCATGAATTGTGTAATGCTAAGCATGGGTAACTAAATCCACAACTAGGGTTGTGGGAACCATGGGTAATTAACAAGATAAAACTAGCTAAATTACAATTCTAGAATAGGATCTTGCATGTATTGATAATTCTTTCGTTTAGAATTCTTTTAAACGAGTGCACGCGTTAGAACTTGCCCTATTTCTACTTGCTGGACCAAGGAGGTAGTTGATAGGAAAAGAATTATCAACATAGATTTAGTATACACTATCTAATAGGCTAGTCTCAACTGGTGCGAAGTAGCAACTTAGCCATACATTGAATATGATGCTTAATATGAGATAAGGGTAAGGATTAGTAATTTAACACACGTAGCCGGACCAAGGTACGGGGTGAAATTCTCTAGTTGTCGGACCAAGGAATTAGAGATACATAACTTACCACCTTGCATGCAAGACACTAGGAAATAATTGTTATAGCTAGGGTTATCGCGTTATGAACCTATGGGGAACACTTACGCCCTAGTTTCCCTTATCACTTGATAAACACTAAAGTTGTAATCTTGCTACTTCTCTACTTAGGAATAATTGAACATTTTTTGTTTCACAAAACCCCCCTTTTATTTATTTGTTTTCATAAAGGATTTGACTAAATAGACGTAGTCGTAGATTAAGTTAAGTCTAAATTATTTTCCTCGTGGGATCGACCCCAACCTAACAATTGGGTTCTCTACTTGATACGACCGCTGATACTTCTTTAGGAAAGTGTAATTTGAGCGTATCAAATTTTGGTGCCGCTGCCGGGAAAATTGGCTTTTAGATTAACTTTAAGCATATTACCGAATTTTAGTCAACAATTTCCTAATTTTACTTTTTCTTGTTGTTCTTATCTCTCGCAGGTCTAGCTCTAGTGTATGCCAAGTACACGGAGTCGAGGAGAACCAATACTTGCCCTTGATCCAGAACTAAACCGTACAGTTCGCAGAATGAACAATCCACTCAATCCTGCTAATATTGGTGATTATATCAACCGTCAACCTCCTCCATCGATTGATGCTCATAATCAAGTGATTGTTGAGAACCCTGATGAGGGTGATCTGAGGAGGCAACCTCCTGCCCCACGCCCTCAAGAGTTCTACACGGGAAATGTTAACATCACTGACTCTGACGGGCCACTTGTCCTACCTCCTCTACCACATGGTCATACATTTGTGGTAACTAGTAGCTTGATGCAGATGCTCACCGCTAGAGGTTTGTTTTCGGGGCTACCATTTGATGATCCACATGCTCACATCGCCAAACTAAGGTCGGTGTGTAAGAGTTGCGTAGGGAGACCTGACTTGGACATGGACGTCATTGGGTTAAGAGTGTTCCCTCTCTCACCGATGGTAGAGACGACTATATGGTTTACTGAGCTTCCCTATAACTCGATCTATACTTTGAACCAATTGAGGGATGTGTTCCTTGCACGTTACTATCCGGTATCTAAGAAGCTCAACCACAAATATAGGGTGAACAACTTTTTGGCATTGCCTGGGGAGTCGGTAAGTAGTTCTTGGGATAGGTTCACCTCATTTCTGAGAAGTGTCCCAAACCACCATATTGATGATGAATCATTGAAAGAGTACTTCTATAGGGGGCAAGACGATAACAATAAGGTGGTACTTGATACTATAGCGGATGGTTCTTATGGGGAATGTACTTATGCAGAGATCGCTGAGAAGTTAGAGAAAATCTCCCAAAATAATAAAGCTTGGAGAACTAGGAAGTCAGATACTGGGAGAAATACTTTTGTGGTGCAATCTACACACAACCCAGCCGCAGATGAGATTCATGAAGAGATGGCTCAAATGAGAACTGAGCTTGGGTTAGTGTTGAAACATGTCACTGGGGGTGCGGAAAAATTAATTGCGATGAACTATTTGGCTAAACCACCACCGCCGGTTGATGACTACTACTATGAGGAAGATTCTTACGCAGTAAATGAGCAAACGGGGGGTTTTCGGCCGAACGCCCAAGGCTCCAATCAGGAGAATTAGCGCCAAGGTCAAGGAAATCAAGGTTGGAACTATGGTAATTACAACAGCGAGGGTCACTATGTTCAAGATGGTAACTTCAACCGCGACAACAACTTCAACCGGGTGTTACTATGGTAACATAAATGATCGGAGTGGGCCCTATGTTCCACCTCAACATCGGGAAGTTTCTCCTAGGGATGGTGGAGGTAGTATGGCGCGAGTTGAGGATATGTTGCAAAAGATGAGGAGGAGGTTTGACGCAAGTGATTAGCACGCCAAGGATTTGAGAGGTGATTTGTCTAACATTGGGCAAAAAGTGGATGCACATGCAGTCTCAATCAAGCATTTTGAGATGCAAATGGCCCAATTGTCTTCTACTGTGAACCCTTGTAAATCGGGTACTCTTCCTAGCAATACCGTCCAAAATCCAAAAAATGATGGACATTGTATGTCAGTCACGACTCGACGGGGTAAGCGAATCATTGATCCACCTATGCCGTCTGGTGTTGAAGATGAGGTGAGAAGAGAAGATGTGGTAGTAGAAGCTAGTGGTGAGTTGGTAAATGAAGCGGTAAAAGAACTAGAGATGCCCCAAAAGGTGACCCCCGGTCCTAGACCACCACCTCCATTTCCACAAAGATTGGTGAAGAAGAGCGAGGATGGCAAATACAGGTGTTTTATTACTATGTTAAAACAACTTTCCATCAATGTACCTTTTATAGAAGCTCTTGAAAAAATGCCCGGTTATGCCAAGTTTATGAAAGATATGGTCACTAAGAAGAGGTCGGTGAGTTTTGAGGATGATGATCGGATGCAACATTGTAGTGCTATTGCTAAAAGGTCTCTTGTGCAAAAGAAAGAAGATCCGGGTGCTTTCACTATTCCATGTACAATCGGGTTATTACACTTTGCTAAAGCATTATGTGATCTTGGGGCAAGCATAAATCTCATGCCTCTCTCCATTTACAAGAAGTTGGGTTTGGGTGACCCAAAGCCCACTGCGATGCGGTTACTGATGGTCGATCGAATAGTGAAGAGGCCTATTGGGATACTCCACGATGTGTTAGTGAAGGTGGAGTCATTCATATTTCTGGCCGATTTTGTCATTCTTGACTGTGAGGTGGATTTTGAGGTGCCTATTATTCTTGGGAGACCGTTCCTTGCTACAAGTCGCTCCTTGGTTGACATGGAGAAAGGGCAGATGAAGTTTCGGTTGAATAATGAAGAAATTTGACTTTCAACATTTGTAGGTCCATGAGGCAGAGTGGTGAGCTCCAAACGGTATCTACTATATCCTACAGGGTTGAGAGTACGTCTAAGGTTCAAATCAAAGAGTGCCTTGGTGTTGAGGCACTAGTGGCAGTGATCATGAATTGTGAGAGAGATGGTATTGAAGAGTATGGGACAATGGTTGCGGCACTTGATCGAGGTGATTTTCGATTCAAGCCAAAGAAATTGGAGTTAGACATGAAACATCGTGAGTCTCAACCCGCAAAACCATCTATTGAAGAGGCTCCAAAATTTGAGCTTAAGGCTCTACCACCTCATCTTAGGTATGTATTCTTGGGGAAAGATGACACTTTGCCGGTAATTATTTCGTCAGATTTTAAGGTGCAACAAGTAGATTGTTTGGTTGAAGTATTTAAGAGGTTCAAAAGAGCTATTGGGTGGATTATTGCATATATTATTGGGATCCCTCCCGGTATTTGTTCACAAAAAATCCAACTCATGCCCGATCATAAGCCAAGTATTGAGCACAAGAGACGTTTAAATCCACCTATGCAAGAGGTAGTGAAGAAGGAGATTATTAAGTGGTTGGATGCCAGAGTCATATATCCAATCGCTGATAGTAGTTGGGTATGCCCTTTTAAGTGTGTGCCTAAGAAAGAGGGAATGACTGTGGTCCCTAATGAGAAAAATGAGATTGTTCCAATGAGGCCGGTGACCTGATGGAGATTGTGTATGGATTACCGGAAATTGAATGCATGGACTGAGAAGGACCATTTTCCTATGCCCTTCATGAATCAAATGTTGGATAGGCTTGCAGGAAAGGGGTGGTATTGTTTTCTTGATGGTTATTCGGGTTACAACCAAATCTCTATTGCATCGGAAGATCAAGAGAAAACCACCTTTACTTGTCCTTATGGAACTTTGGCGTTCAAGAGGATGCCCTTCGGGTTGTGTAATGCACCAGCTACTTTTCAGAGATGTATGATGTCTATATTCTCCGATATGGTCGAGGACACCATTGAGGTATTTATGGATGATTTTTCTGTTATTGGTGACTCGTTTGATCATTGTTTGAGTCACTTGGCCGAAGTTCTCAAAAGATGTGAAGATTGCAACCTTGTGCTAAATTGGGAAAAATGTCACTTTATGGTGAAATAGGGTATTGTATTGGGCCATCACATCTCAGAGAAGGGTATAGAGGTTGATCGATCCAAAGTTGAGATGATAGAGACACTTCCTCCACCCATCTCTGTAAAAGGTGTGAGGAGTTTTCTTGGGCATGCGGGCTTCTACCGGAGGTCCATAAAGGATTTTTCAAAAATTGCACATCCTCTGTGCAAGTTACTTGAGAAAGTGTATAAATTTTATTTTGATGAATCTTGTCTGAAGGCATTTGAAGAGTTGAAGGAGAAGTTGGTGTCTGCGCCCATCATTATTTCCTCGGATTGGAGCAAACCATTTGAGGTTATGTGTTGTGCTAGTGGGGTTTCTCTTGGTGTAGTATTGGGAAAAAGAAGAGATAAAATCCTTCACCCCATTTATTATGTCAGTAAGGCCCTTAATAAAGCTCAAAAGAATTATACTATGACTGAGAAAGATCTCCTTGCGGTGGTTTTTGCGTTCGAGAAATTTCGCTCCTATTTGCTTAGCACGAGAGTCATAGTGCATACTGATCTTTCTGCCTTGAGATATTTGATGGCAAAGAAGGATGCAAAACCAAGGTTGATTAGGTGGGTATTATTGTTGCAAGAATTTGACTTTGAAGTGAAAGATAGAAAAGGGACCAAAAATCAAGTTGCCGATCATTTGTCAAGATTAGAGGATGAAGCTATGCGAGAATTGGGTGAAAAGGCTGAAATTGATGATACTTTCCCTGATGAGCATTTTTTGACCGCTTCTCATGACTTGATTCCATGGTTCGATGATTTTGTGAATTATTTGGCTAGTGATATAGTCCCATCGGACTTGTCCTTTCATCAAAGGAAAAATTTCATGCATGATGTGAAAAAGTTCTTTTGGGATGAGCCGTATTTATAAAGGAGTTTTGCTGATGGTCTTATTCACCGTTGTGTGCTGTAAGTCAAGATGCTGAGTGTTTTGGAGGCATGCCACTCCTCGCCTGTGGGTGGGCATCATAGTGGTATCCGGACTGCCCATAAAATTTTGCAATGTGGCTACTATTGTCGAACCATCCACCAAGATGCTCATGAGTTCGCCAAGGCATGTGATAGGTGCCAAAGAGATGGAGGTGTTTCTAGAAAGCAAGATCTCCCTTTAAATCCCATTCTTGTCATTGAGTTGTTTGATGTATGGGGCATTGACTTTATGGGCCCTTTTGTGAGTTCTCATGGGATGAAGTACATTCTTGTGGCGGTTGATTATGTGTCAAAGTGGGTGGAGGCCACAACACTTGCAAATAATGAAGGGAAGAATGTCACCGCGTTCTTGAAAAAGAACATATTCTCCAGATTTGGCACCCCTAGGGCCATTATTAGTGATGGGGGATCCCACTTTTGCAACAAGTTGTTCAAATGGTTGTTGGAAAAATATGGGGTTCGCCACAATGTAGCCACTCCTTACCATCCTCAGACTAGTGGGAAAGTCGAGGTGTCAAACAGAGAAATCAAGAAAATTCTGGCAAAAACGGTGAATGCTAGTAGAACGGATTGGTCAAGGAGGCTTGATGATGCTCTTTGGGCCTACCGGACAGCATACAAGACTCCCATAGGTATGTCTCCTTACCAACTTGTATATGGGAAGGCCTGTCACTTACCAGTTGAGTTAGAGCACAAGGGCAATGAAGAAACTGAAGATGGATTGGAATGAAGCTGCGGAACAGAGATTAAATGGGTTGAATGATCTTGATGAGTTTCGCTTGAAGGCGTATGAAAGTTCAGCCCTCTATAAAGAAAAGATGAAGAAGTACCATGACCAAAAGATTGAAAAGCACGAATTTGCGGTTGGGGATTTGGTGCTTTTGTTCAACTCTAGGTTGCGCTTGTTTCCGGGCAAACTCAAGTCCAAATGGACTGGTCCATTCTTGATCACTCAAGTGTTCCCTCATGGTGCGGTTGAGCTCGAGAACAAGGAGGGTGCACAGTTCAAAGTAAATGGGCAAAGAATCAAAATCTACCTTGGGCATACGGAGAATGCGAATGAAGTGGTTGAGGCATACCATCTTGATGAAGTCTAAGTAATCAAGAGTCTTGCGTCGTGCTGCGACGTTAAATCAAGTGCTGATTGGGAGGCAACCCAATATGTATCCTCTAGCCAACAATAGGTTTTTCTTGTCTTTATAAGAAAAGTCGCATTATTTAAATTTTTACTTATTGTCATGTGTGGATTTTCTTGTATTTTCTTTTAGAAGTGTTGGCTAGAGAGTAGTCTAGGGTCCGTGTCTAAAAAGTGTCCAGAAAATACAAAAAGAATACCTTATTAGGTGCTCAATGTGCAGGGACCAAACCTAAGGAAATCTGCAGAAATTGGTCTGGTGCACTGATCTACGGACCAATCGACAGGCCGTCGTCTCATCGACGGATCGTCGATGGCATCCGTGGATCCCAGGTATGATTTTTGATTTTGTCTAAGTTAGGGCACAGTCGACGGCACAGTCGATGGACCTTCAATTAACTTACGGTCCATCGACGGGTAATCGTAAGTTCCCCAGATCCAAGGACCCAACCCGACCCGACCGGCTATTTAATTAATTCAAACCTTTCAGTTACTCCCCACCTTTTCGAATTCCCTCCCAAAACCGTTTTCCTCCCCATTTTCCCCTTAAACTCCCCCACTAACTCCACCATTCTTACACTCTAAATTTCTAATTTCCCATCTTCTCTAAATCCCCTCAGTCCCTAAACCTTCTCTCTCAACTGCCCATCCTTTTCTTTCATTTTTTCGGTCGGTGTTCGAAAGCGGGCTCGGTGTTGTTTGCCAAAACTCATCCTCCCATTTACTCCACTACAGTCTACAGGTATGCCACTCTCATTCGCTCACTGATTACTCTTTCAAAAGCATGCGAAAAATGATGAAACATGTATGTGGGTCTTGACTTGGGGACGAAATTGCATGATTAACTCGTTAAAATTGGGTCCTAGTCCCTTAGAATGATGGAAACTGAATGGGTTGGGGTTTTTAGTATCTAAATGCTCTTGGTTAGATGTTTTGTTGTTTTCCGACTTAGGGCTTGTTAGCATCTAAGAATCTAGGATTAAAATCAAAATAATCAAAGACCTAGGAATGATGAAATGATGTGTATATTGCTATAGAACATGTGTTAAGTATTGTGCTTGAATTTGTGTATGTGTGGTGTGCAAAGAGGGTGGCAACAAATCTAACTATGACCGACAGTACGAGACCCCGTCTATGGACCGTCGGTCATTGAAGGATCGTCGGTCAATTGATGGACCGTCGATGGGGTGCGTCGATAGCCAATCCCGATTTTGTTTAACTTTGGAACAACGGACCGTCCTGCACATCCGTCGTTTCTAACAGAACCCTTTCTGCTGAGGGTTTCAAATTTTTGTCTAAGTGTCCACCGACGGACTGGGTATACGGTCCGTCGATTCATCGACGGACCGTCCTACACGTTCGTCGTTCTAACAGAACCTAGAACCTGAAATTCTGAAGCTTCCAAAATTTTGTCTAAGTGTCCAACGACGGAAGTGGACTACGGTCTGGTGTTTCATCGATGGATCATTCTGCACGTTCGTCGTTTCTAACAGAACCTGCAGTGGACCTATAACTTCTATACTTTGCTAAGTGTCCACGAACGGACCCTACCGATGGACCGTCGTTCCATTGACGGACCGTCGATAGTGTCCGTCGTTCAGTTCTGCAGTTCTGAACTTGACTGTGTTTTGTTTTCCACCGTTGCTGTTTGCTTCCTTTGAGTGTGTTGCATGATTACACAAGTACTAATAACCTTCCTTTGCAGGTACAAATGGCCCCTAAACCTGACATTGTCTACTCTCGAGGACGATCCAAGTCCGTCGCCCCTTCACGTTGGTTGGTGATTGGTTTGTCAGACGATGAACGTGACCCCGAATACGTGCCACTAGGCACCCAGACACCGTCACGTGATGCTAGGACCTCTCGGGCATGAACGAGAGGGTGGCATCCGGCGTAGTCACTGCCTCCTAGTCTGATAAGGAGCGCACACTAACCGGCACACCGTCTGGGTCTGCCGCGGGTTCTGAGGGAGCGTCTGGCTCCAAGGTAGCTTCAGGGTCTGAGTCAAACCACTCTTCAGGATCGCATGGTGCCACTGTTCCTGCTGCACCTGCCCACTCTACCTCGTCTGATGATGCCAATAGTGCAGATTCTACTCCAGTACCTCAGTTCGACGTCCCTGCACCGATTGCTGATCAGCCCAACCGGTGGTGCGTAGAAGGTCAATACCAGGTGTACAGGGATGCTAAGCTGCTCAATGACAAGGGGGTCATGACTCGGACTCTGAAAGTCGAGCGGCGGGTCATTACAAGGAGTCTCCACACGGTCCCAGCTATAGATGATCTCTTCACCCACCAATGAGTGGATGGCCAGGAGCGTGGGACGCTACAGTGAGGAAGTGATGCGAGAGTTCTACGCTTTGTATGTAGCGACTCTCTGGGCTTTTGTGGATAGGCGGGCTAATCCCGCCAAACAGGCACCACTTACCCATGTTCGAGTCCGCGGCCGCAGGGTGGATATCTCTTTGCCCTGCATTCGCCGTTTCTTATACAGTGTTGATACCGATGTCACCAGAGATCCTCTCACCCCCGAGTTTGACTATCGTTGGAAACTGATCAAGGAGGGACACTTCCAGCGAGACAAGGTTCTGAGAGAGACCACCAAGAGTTGGATAGCCCAGCACATTTCCATGGATCGTGAGGGTGCATACTGGGTGCTGGATCCCAGAGGCCTTATCAAGAAGGCCAACCTCACATTTGCTGCAAAGTTCATCTGGCTATTGGTCCGCCATCGCCTATCCCCCATAGCCGCTGACAACATTCTTACATGGGATAGAGCAGTCTTGGTTGTTACTATGGTTGCTGGGCTCGAGGTTGATTTTCCGAGGTTGTTGCTGGCAGTCATCCATGAGAGGGCCTTTAAGGCCTTGACCACTTACCCCTTTCCCTGTATGATCTTTAAGTTATGCAAGTCTGCTGGAGTGCCCATTTGGCACATTGATGTTCTTAGGACTCCTACTGGGACAGTGGATATTGGTCTCATAAGTGATGAGGCCAATGAGGCGGCACCCAACAGGGGGCCCATAGTAGAGGTGCAGTCGCTAGGTGAGAACTTGGCGGACACGGTTGAGCAAGCCCAAGGGTCTGATCAGGCTACATCAGAGCCTATCGACACCATCCCGGTTGAGTCTATCCCGGACACTAGCAGAGCCTGAGTTCCTCCCGATCTACACCATCAGCAACACTGATCCCGATTGATAGGGTCCAGAAGTTAGAGGCCCAGACGGCAACATTGCTGCTCATATCCAGCCTTGGATGCAGAGGTCCATTGCTGATGCGGAGGATGGGATCGAGAAGAATATTGCCCAGCAGATCGAGAGGAAGATTCTGGTAGTCCACCAGCGCCTTGATGCGTTTGAGTTGAGAGTCCTCGCACAGCCTGCCCCTACTATTGATTTGATTACTCTCCAGGCTGCTGTGGAGAGTTTGAGGTCTGATGTGGATACCATTCTGGATGTGCGGGTACCTGAGCCTGAGGCCACACCTGCAGAACTTGATGAGGATACGGTGCTTAGTGCACTGTTCCAGACCACCACTGCGCCACCGCCTCCACCAAGTGAGCGTGCCAAGAGGCACCGGCCCAGGTAGAGTGATGAGGCTCGATCTAGGAAGAAGGATTGCACTGACTTGGAGGCCGCGAGGAGAGCCTCTTTGGTAGATGAGGAGGCCCGACAGATGAGGGCTCGTGAGTTGGCTGGTAGGGTGTCTATCTCCCGACTTGAGGATGTTGAGAGGAGCACCACTGAGGGTGCAAACATTTCTGCGTACACTACTGACGGTGTCCCTCCTACTGATGGAGAGGGTTCTGGGCAACCATACCCGCCCACTTGTTAATATAGCGCCTCAGGTTTGCTTCACCTACCACCTTATTATTTTATTTCTTATGCATTGGGGACAATTGCATGCTTTCTTGTTGGGGGTGGGGTAAATGGAAAGTGAGTGTTAGGGTGAAGTCCGAGTAGCCCAACTCACGATCCTCTCTTGGGGTTTTCTTAGCTGTGTTCTTTTTCCCCAAGAGACTGGTTATTTTATTGTTGAAACGGCCTGTTTAGTATCTTGTACAAAGTATGAATATGAAATCTGAAGCATGATGGCTAAATACAATGATATCCCGTTCTGAAGAGAATGCTTGCATGATTAGGCATAGTAAATGTGAAAATGTTGGCTCTAAGTATGACATAGAAATACACCATTGCATGACCCTCAATCTAATATTCGAACTAAGTGTCCGATAATCTGGTAGGGTAATGAGGTGTTAAGAGAGTGTGAGGAAAGTTGAATAGTCCACTGTTGGTACCTAGCTGTACTTACCCGGTTAGTCCTGCAAAAGTAATTTGTGCTAGTCAATTAGGAAATGATCATAGGCCCTTGTTCAAATTAGCCAATCTTTAGCCTAAATGAAAGAAAACCAAATGAAATTAGTCCCTTTTTTATCCAAATATCTTGAGCTTACAATGAATCTTTTTTTCTTCCCCAACAAATCGTTTCTGAGTATAATGTGTTGGCCCTGGTCTCTCCTTGGACATGTGCACCTCAACTTAGGCCAAAAGCATAAGTTGAGGGTGGCTAATGCAGAAACCAATCTTGTTTTGGCCCTGACCCAATATTGAGTATTGTGAACCTCGACTCATGGCAAAGCCATAAGTTGAGGGTGGCTGTTATGAGTAATGTTCCGAAAAGTGGGGTTGAGAAGATTAATAAAAAGAGAAAAGAAAGAATGAAGAAGAGAAGTGACTCAACTAAAGTTTAAAAAAAATCAAGTGAAGAAGTTGAAAGAAAAGGATTCATTTGCACAAAAGGAACAAGAAAGGAGAAAATAAGGCAAAGAATACAAGAAAAGGAAGAATAGGGCATAACAAACAATGAAAGAGGTAGGACGCTTAGCCGTAATGTCATGGAGGGCAACAAGTCACTAAAATGTATCTATATGTACCATACCTGACCCTGAGCCTACGTTACAAGCCAAAAAAGTCCTATCGTGATCCTAAGAGTCTAATATGGTGAACGTAAAGCAGTGAAAATAAGGGCAAGCCTATGGCGACAAGTATCAACTAGGTGTGAAGTTGTTCTGAAGAAAGTGTTGAATAAAAAAATTCCTTATACTCAAAATTTGAAATTACTATGTAAAAAAAAGAGGATGTTCTGTTTGAAGTGAGGACACTAGTTACAATATCGGAAAATTGGTGCCTTGGTGAGAAATAAAAGAGTAGAGGTGTCAGTGCGTGGTGAGTCTGTGTCATGGTCTGAGCCTCATGAATGAACCTAGTGAGACTAAGAGTTAAATCATGCATTAAAGCAATGAAAATAGTTGGGATTGAGAGCCATATGATTGCGAAAGTTTAAAAGAGTATACTTTTGTACAAAGGTGTTGTGGTGAGTCATAGTGCGTCGCTTGAGGACAAACAACGAATTTAAGTTGAGGGTGTTGATGTACCGTGGTTTCACGGTATTTTCAATGCTTTTTCCTTAAGTTTAGTGTGTGTCTAAGGCCTTTTTGTAGTAATTTTAACATATTTTTATCTGTGTTTGCAGGAAAATTGTCCAAAACAGAAATGCAGAAGACAGTGCTGAAAACAGTGCAGAAGTGATGACCTACGGAGCCATCGACGGTCCGTAGGTGGTGATTGTCGACTGGAGGTTTAAGCATTTGGAAGCAACTCGGGGAAATTTGACCAAGTGTGAGGCTACGACAGGATCGATGGTCCGTCGACTAATCAACGGACCATCCTGGCAAATCGTCTTTTCTAACAGAAAGTAGTCACAGTACCCGACTTGAAGAAATCACTAAGTATGGAAGGACGGAGGCATCGACGGACCGTACTATTGGTCCGTCGATTGTAATAGAAAGGATGCCAAAGTGAAGATTGAACAAAAAGCTAAGTTTGGACTGACGGAGGCAGTCGATGGTCCGTCGTTCCATCGACGGACCGTCAGTTAGGTCGTCGACTGAAGACATGTTTTGGGACAAATTTTCCTTATTTAGAACTCCTTTTAATTAGGGATTTTATTATTATAAATAGGGTTAAAAACCTCGTTTTTGGGGTTAGACTTTTTATTATTTTTCATATTCTTGTTATTGGAAGTTGAACTTTAGATTTTGGGAATTACTTCAAGTTTCCGTAATCGATTCTTACTATATTTTCGTTGATTCAAGTGATATTTCTGGATTTTCTTCAAACTTGTCAAAGTCAGTATATGAATTCTTGTTTAATAAGCATGAATTGTGTAATGCTAAGCATGGATAACTAAGTCCACAACTAGGGTTGTGGGAACCATGGGTAATTAACAACATAAAACTAGCTAAATAACAATTTTAGAATAGGATCTTGCATGTATTGATAATTCTTTCGTTTAGAATTCTTTTAAACGAGTGCACGCGTTAGAACTTGCCCTATTTCTACTTGCCGGACCAAGGAGTCAACATAGATTTAGTATACACTATCTGATAGGCTAGTCTCAATTAGTGCGAAGTAGTAACTTAGACATACATTGAATATGATGTTTAATATGAGGTAAGGGTAAGGATTAGTAATTCAACACACGTAGCCGGACCAAGGTACGGGATGAAATTCTCTAGTTGTTGGACCAAGGAATTAGAGATACATAACTTACCACCGTGCATGCAAGACACTAGGAAAGAATTTTTATAGCTAGGGTTATCGCGTTATGAACATATGGGGAACACTTACGCCCTAGTTTCCCTTATCACTTGATAAACACTAAAGTTGTAATCTTGCTACTTGTTTACTTAGGAATAATCGAACATTTTTTGTTTCACAAAACCCCCCTTTTATTAATCTATTTTCGGAAAGGATTTGACTAAATAAACATAATCGTAGATTAAAGTTAAGTCTAAATCATTTTCCTCGTGGGATCGATCCCAACCTAACAATTGGGTTCTCTACTTCATATGACCGCTTATACTTCTTGAGGGAAGTGTAATTTGAGCGTATCAGTGCGGGCTTTGGATGATGCTGCATTCAGCTGGCTGACGTCGCATGCCGGATGCGCACATTCGACGTCCGTTCATGCAGGCCTTTGTTCATGTCCCATGCCATTGGCCGACTTCACTTTCCATATATGCACATTCCATGTACATGTGTGCAGGCCTTGGCTGAAGCTGTATGTCATTAGCCAACGTCGCTTTCCATATGGGCACATGCCACACCAGATGCGTGCAGGTCTTGGCAGATGTTGCATGCCGTTGGCCGACATATGCAGACCGATGTGTGCAGACTACAGAAGATGTTGGCAGGCCACATCCGACGTCAGTAGATGGATATGTGAAGGATACAAACGATGATGGCAATCTACATTTGATGTCGGCAGAACGATGTGTGCAGGCTACGAACAATGTTGTCAGGCCACATTGGACGTTGGCAGACCGATGGGTGTAGGCTGCGGATGATGCTGACAGCCTATGTCTGACGTAAACTGACCTTTGAGTGCAGGACAATGGCAATGCGGGTAGACCACGTCTCACGTCGGCTGACCATAGTGTGCAAGCAACGCTCGACGTGGGTTTACCATTGTGTGCAGGCCAAAGGCGATGTTAGCATGCGACGCACGCCCGACGTCGACTGACTGTTGTGTACATGACAAGGGCGATGCGGGCAGGCCATGCCCGACAATGACTAAGCGATGTGCACAAGCCATGGCTGATGCGGGCAGTCCACGATCAAGATCGACTGAGCGATGTGCACTGGCCACGACCGATGCGGGCGAACCACGAACAATGTCGCCAGCCGCTTGACGTTGGTTGGCGTTACTTGCCCGAAGCGCATAGGCCATGCCTTATGCTACCTGCCATTTTCCAACGTTGATTTCGCCTAGTGGATGCGCACACGCCACACGCCATGCAAGGATTCCTTGGCTGATGTTTCCTGTCGTTGGTCGACGATGTTTACCCAATGCGCACTGGCTACAACAGATCCTACTTGTTGTTGGACGACATTGATTTCTCTTGACAGATGTACATATGCCACGTCTGATGCGTGCATACGTTGGTTGATATCGCGTACAATTAGCTGACGTCACTTTCTAGATGCACACATTCCACGTCTAATGTGTTCAGGCCTTGGTTGATGCCACGTGTAGTTGGCCGACGTCGCTTGCCAGATGCCCACATGCCACATCCGATGCGTGGCTCACTTTGAGTTCTTGATTCTATGATGCAGATTCTGACTTCGAGGAGTAGACATCGTTTTTACGAGGGATTCATAACGAACATGTACAACCCAAATATGCGTTTTAAGGTACAAACACTCATTAGCTTCAAAAAAATAACTTTTTTATATATAAAAAAATAGTTTTCAACAATTTTTTTATTTTATTTTTTTCTATTAATCCTGAAAATGAGTAATTAATTATTAAAACATAATTTAAATTTGAAAAAATTATAATAACGGCAAAAGTTCACAAACAAATATTGTTATCTTAAATTCAACAATTTCATTAACTTCTAAATTTTTTATATTTGTTCGATAAATCTCAAAAATGAGTAATTAATGAATAAAAAATAGGGAAAATATGAAAAAATAAAAAAATAACGCCAAGAATTCACAAATAAATTTAGTAACCTTAAATTCAACAATTTCATTATTTTTTAAAATTTTTATTTTTATTCGGTAAATCCCGAAAGTAGGTAATTCAAGAATAAAAAATAGCAAAACTATTAATAAAACATATAATTAACGCCAAAAATTCGCAAATAAACATAGTAACCTTAAATTATCAATTTCAATTTTTTTTTAAATTTTTTATTTTTGTTTGGTAAATTCCGAAAATGGGGAATTCCTTAATAAAAAAATAGGAAAAATATAAAAAAATATAAAATTAATGCCCAAAAGTCACAAATAAATATAGTAACCTCAAATTCAACAATTTCAACAATTTTTTAAAAATTGTTATTTTTGTTCAGTAAATCCCGAGAATAGGTAATTCATGAATAAATAATAGAAAAAATATTTAAGAAATATTAAATTAATGCCAAAAATTGAAAAATAAATATAGTAACCTTCAATTCAACAATTTTAAAATTTTTAATTTTTGTTAGCTAGATCTTGAAAATGGGTAATTCATTAATTAAAAAAATTAAAAAATAAAATTAACGCCAAAAATTAAGAAATAAATGTAGTAATGTTAAATTCAAAAATCTCAACAATTTTTTTTAAAATTTCTATCGTTCGGTAAATCCCAAAAATAAGTAATTAATTAATAAAAAATATGAAAAAATTATAAAATTAACGTCAAAAATTCACAAATAATATAGTAACCTTTAATTCAATAATTTTATAAATTTTAATTTTTAAAATGTGACATAAAAAATAAAAAATGGTAAAAATAATTTTTGAAAATTAATAAAAGTCAGAAAAATATGAAAATACTTGAAAGTACTTCTAAACATGTGAAAATAATCATAGAGTACATATTGGAACAAATAAAATATGTTTTGATATCGTACAAACCGTAAATGTAATGAAATTTACAAATGAACCATGTGAAACGTTAAGAATAGAGGATGGAAATTAGATGAATCTGTTATTATGAAAGAAGGGCATTTCTCACTCTTAGGATTTTGTACGGCATGGACATCCGCATGTTGTCGATTAGACCTCGATCAATGTCGACACATGCGACGTCGCTCGTCTAACAAATGCAAGAAACAAACGATGTGGGTAGGCACGTCAGATTTTGACTAACCAAAATGTGCAGGCCACAATCGATGCGTCTAGGCCACATCAGGCGTCGGCAGACAGACGTGTGAAGGCTATGGATGATACTGGCAGGGCACGTCTGACATCAGCAGACTAATGTGTGCAGGATACGGATGATGCTGGTAGGTCACGTCCGATGTTGGCTGACAGATGTGTGCAGGCTATTAATGATAGGTGCAACACACATCCGACGTGAGGTGCCCGTTGTGTGTATGCCAAAGGCGATGCGGTCAGTCCACATCCGACGTCGACTTTCCATTCTATGTAGAACAAAGGTGAAGCAGTAAGGCCACGTCCGACGTCGGTTGATAATTGTGTGCAAGCCAAAGGCGATGCTGGAAGGCCATGCCCGACATCAGCTGACCGTTGTGTAGGCCAAAGGTGATGGGGGCAGGCAACGCCTGATGTCGCATGACCATTTTTTGCAGGCCAAGGGCAATGCGCGCAGTCCACGCCTGACGACGGTTGTGCGATGTGTGCAGGCTTGGCTGATTCTACATTTCATTGGACAACATTACTTGTTAGATGCGCACATGACATGTTAGATGCGTGAAGACCTTGGCTGATGCAGCTTGCTGTTGGCCGGCATCACCTAAACGATGCATGCAGATAACGATCGATGTCGCCCAGTCGATGCGCACACGCCACAACTAATGCGTGTAGGCCTTGGCAGATGCTGTCGGTTGTTGGTCGACGTCGCTTGCCTGATGTTCACATTCTAAGGACGATGTTGCCTACCTACGTCGAATATCGGCTGACCATTTTGTCCAGTCCAAAGGCGATGCGGGGCAGACCACGTCCGACATTGACTAACCATTGTGTGAAATCCAAAGGCTATATGGGAAGACCGCGTCCGACATTGGCTGGTAATTGTGTGTAATCGAAAGGCGATGCAGGCAAGCCACGACTGACGTCGGGTGACCATATTATGCTGGCCAAAGGTGAAGGGGGAAGGCAACGCTCGATGTCGCTTGACCGACATTTCTTGGTAGATGCGCACATGTCACGTCTGTACATGCAAGACTTGGCTGATGTCGCATGCCATTGGCCGACATCACTTGTAAGATATACACATTCCATATATGTGCGTTTAAGACTTGGCTCTAGCGGCATGCCAC
This sequence comes from Solanum lycopersicoides, assembly GCA_022817965.1. NCBI lineage: Eukaryota > Viridiplantae > Streptophyta > Magnoliopsida > Solanales > Solanaceae > Solanum > Solanum lycopersicoides. Next base: position 19,332,158 of record CM040627.1, read on the forward strand.
TGGCCGACGTCGCTTGCCAGATGTACACATGCCACGTAAGATGCGTACATACCTTGGATGATGTTGCTAGCTATTATCCAACCTTTGCAGACCGAGGTGTCCAGTCTATGGACAATATTGGCAGGCCACATCCGACGTTGACAGAATGTTGTGTGCAACGTAAGGATGACGTTGGCTGGCCACGTTTGATGTCGGTAGATCGATGTGTGTAGGCTACGGACGATGCTATTAGGCCACGCTCGACGTTGGCATACCGATGTGTGCAGGGTGTGGACGATCATAGCAGCCCACATCGGACGTCAGTCGACCATTGTGTGCAGGACAAAGGCAATGCAGGCAAACCATGTCCGACGTCGGCTGACCATTGTGTGCAGTCCAAAGGTGATTTTGGTAGGCCACGCCATGCCCGATGTCGGTTGACCATTGTGTGCAGGCAAAAGGCAATGTGGGAAGACAATGCCCGTCGTTGGCTGGCCGTTTTATGCAGGTCAAAGGTGTGGTGGGCAGTCTACTCTCGACGATGGTAGATCAATGTGCACAATCCATGGCCAATACGTCCAGTCTATGGTCGACGTCGGCTGAGTATTGTGCAGGCTACAGCCAATGCGGGCACCCCACGTCCAACGTCGTCTAGACACTTTGTACAGGATAAGGGCGATGTCGGAAGGCCAAACCCGACGACTGCTGAGTGATGTGCACAGGCCACGACCGATGTCGCGGGTCCACATATGACGTCGGCTAAACGATGTGGACAAGACACGGACGTAACGACCAACATCGCCTGGCCGATGCCACTTGCAGTTGGCTGAAGTCGATTGCCTGAATAACACATTGATGCTACATGTCATTGGCCAACGCCGATGTTGCCCTGTCGATGTGCACACGCCACAACTGATGCTTGCAGGACTTGGCTGATGTTTCCTATCGTTGGATAACGTCGCTCGCCTGAAGCGCCCAAGCCTTGGTTGCATGATGTTGGACGATGCAAATGTCGCCCAGCCGATGCACACACGCCACGACCAATGTGTGCAGGCCTCTGTTGATGCTGCATTTCATTGAACAGTGTTGCTTGACAGATGCGCACATGCCATGTTTGATGCATGAAGACCATGGCTAATGCAGCCTACCGTTGGCTAACATTGCCTGGCCGATGCATGCAGATTACGACCGATGTTGCCCAGTGGATACGTACACGCCATGGCTAATGCGTGCAAGCCTTTGTTGATGTTTTCTACCATTGTTTGATGTCGCCTGGGTGATGCATGCAAGTACTTATCAAAAATCGCCGGTTGGGTTGGTCTGACCAAGAAAGGCCAACGTTGCTTGCCTGATGCACACATGTCTTGTTAGACGCGTGAAGACCTTGGATGATGCATCCTGCCGTTGGCCGAAATTGTCTGGACGATGCATGCAGGTCACGATCGATGTCGCCCAGTCGATGCACACAAGGCATGGCTGATGCGTGCAGGCCTTGGTTGATGATGTCTGCCATTAGTCGATGTCTCCTGGACGATGCGCGCATGCAACGATCGATGTTGCGGAGTTGCTTGGCCGATGTGCACACGCCACAACCGATGTTGCCTAGCCAATGCGCTCATACCACACCTGAAGTTGCACAACCGATGTGCACATGCCACGTCAGATGCATGCAGACCTTGGGTGATTCTACATGCCATTGGCCAACATTTTTAGACTGATGTGTGCAGGCTACGAACGATGGTGGCAGGCCACATCCGACGTTGTCAGACTGGTGTGTGCAAGCTAAGGACGGCTGTGAAAGGCCACGTTTGACGTCAGTAGACCTGTCCAGGATACGGATGATGTTTTCATGCCATGTCCGACGTCGGCAGACCGATTTGTTGAAGCTGCGGACAATGCTGGCAGCCCACGTCCGACGTCAACTGACCATTTTGTGAAGGCCAAAGGCAATGGGGGCAGACCACGTTCGGCTGACCATTGTGTGTAGTACAATGGTGATGCATGCAGGCCACCCCCTGACGTCGTCTGACCATTGTGTGCAGGCCAAAAGCGATGCAGGCAAATGCCTAACGTCAGTTGACCGTTATGTTCAGGCCAAGGGCAATGCATGCAGTCCACACTCAAAATAAATGAATGATGTGCACAAGCCACAAACGATACGAACAGTCCACGACCAATGTCGGCTGAGTGATGTACACAAGCCACAACCGATAAAGGTCGTCCATGAGCAATGTCTCTTGGGGGATGCCTCTTGCCATTGGCCGACATCGCTTGCTTGAAGCGCAGAAGCCTTGGCTAATGCTGCATGTCGTTGCGTGACGCTGATATCGCCTAGCCTATGCGCACATGCCATGGCTCATGTGTGCATGCCTTGGATAATGATGCCTGTCTTTTGGCCAACATCGCTTTCCCGATGCGCACTGGCTAAGGACTATGCTTGGCCTACTTGGAGCTCTTGATTTCTAGGCGCGTATTTTGACTTAGAGGAGTGGACATCATTTTTCTAGAGATTCATAATGAACATGTACAACCTAATTATGCATGTTCTAAGGTACAAATACACATTAGCTTTCACAAATAACTTTTTATATATAAAAAAAAATAGTTTTCAACTATATATTTTTTATTTTTTTGGTTAATCCTGAAAATGAGTAATTGATTAATAAAACATAGGACAAATATGAAAAAATACAAAATTAATGCCAAAAATTCACAAATAAATATTATTACCTTAAATTCAATAATTTCAATAAAAAATTTTATTTTTATTTGGTAAATCTCAAAAATGAGTAATTGATGAATAAAAAATATGAAAATAATGTAAAATATAAAATTAACACCGAAAATTCATAAATAAATATAGTTAGCTTAAATTCAAAAATTTCAACAATTTTCTTAAATTTTATTTTTGTTCGGTAAATCTCGAAAATGGCTAATTCATGAGTAAAATATAGGAAAATAAAAAATATATAAAATTAATGCCAAAATTCACAAATAAAAATAGTATCCTTAAATTCATCAATTTTTGTTATTTTTCTTTTTGTTTGGTAAATCTTCAAAATGGGTAATTCATTCGTTAAAAGAAAAATATGAAGAAAAAAAAAGAGTATCCTTAAATTCAACAATTTCAATAATTTATTTATTTTTTATTTTTGTTCGGTACATCTCAAAAATGAATAATTAATTAATCGAAAAAGGAAAATATGAAAAACAAAATAATAGAAAATTAATGCCAATAATTCATAAATAAATATATGAACCTTAATTTCAACAATTTCAACACTTTTTTCAATTTTTATTTTTGCTCGGTAAATCCCAAAAATGGGTAATTGATTAATAAAAAGTATGAAAAAAATATAAAATTAACACCAAAATTTCACAAATAAATATAGTAACCTTAAATTCAATAATTTAATAAATTTAAAATTTTAAAATGTGACGTAAAAAATAAAAAACCGTAAAAATAAATTTTAATATTTTTTAATAAAAGTCAGAAAAATATGAAAATGCTTGAAAGTACTTTTAAATACCTGAAAATAATCATAGGGTACATATTTGTACAAATAAAATATGTTTTGATATCATACAAACCATAAACGTAATGAAATTGGTACAAATAAGCTATAGATGATAGTTGCACGATACGTTCGACGTCGACTGACCGTTGTGTCCAGGCCAAAGGCGATGCGGGCAGGCCACGTCAGAAGTCGGCTGACCATGTGTGCAGGTTAAAGTCGACGTATGAAGGCCACAACCGATTTTGACTGACCACTGTGTGCAAGCCAAAGGCGATGCTGGAAGGCCACTGTCATATCTGGGGAGCACCCCCTAGACGTAACCGGCGTCTTCATCCTCTTTGAGGACTAAACTAGCCTCTTAGCTTACATCATTACATTCATAGGTCAAAAATGCGGATAATTTAAGACTTTTCATTACTTATACATTGAGGTTAACATAGACCTCTACATAAATATAATATTCATATCGAGTATACATAGACCCTTCGTATAGGAAGATTACATAGTCTTCTACTTTTATTGCACATAGATATATAAAATATAACATAGTATTAAATGGATGTCTCATCTCATAACCATCTAACAAGAGTATAACAATTTGGGCCTACCCCATACATCAATGTAATAAAGCCACATATAGGCTTTACAATGTTTAGTACTCAAATGAAAAGGAAAGAACATAGAAGTCTTAAAACTAGAACAACTTCATAAGCTTGATAATGGCATTGCCCTCGAAAAGTGAGGACCTACCCAACTTGGATGAATGAGAATTCAAAGTCTTCCTTCAAAGTCGTCTCAAAAGCCCTTGAGCGACCGAAACATAAAACATTGGGGAAAATGGAGAAAATGGGGTTAGAACACAACCTGTACTAAGTATGAAACCATATGCAGACGTATCATGAAATCATTCTAAAAAGGGATATGTCATTAAAACATGCTATTTTACATTTAGAAAGTCTTATGCACATTGAAGATCCAATACCAGACATTAATACATATTCATCAAGTCAATACCATGTACTATACAAGACCAAACCACCTTAAGTCAAATCAAGTCACATGCATATCAACATACTTGAACCCAACAATCAAATACAACTCTATCATCAAGTCATAACATCACAAGCATAATAAGAATTCATTACAACATAAGCAAAGCAAGACAATTACCCATGAACCCTCATTAAGTCAACAAGTGCAATGACCAGGCAAATCCCCATAACCTTACTCAATCAACTAAATCCAACAAGAACCATGACTAATACAAACTTCACATAAGCATATCATTCAAGGGTACATATCATCATACTTTAGAAATAGATACCAAACACATATTCATAATTGAAACCAATCATCATGTAGTATCATCAATGTGCAAGATCATCATATACATAGCATGTACAATTATAAGCATATTCATGTATAAGAATATCCTCCTAAGACTTCCCTCAAGGCTAACTAGTGCAATGTTTAGGTAGAGTCCCATACCCCTACCTATACTAAGCTAAACCCCTTAGGTCATCATAGTTAGGGTTCATTCCTTTAGTTCATTTTACCTTTTGGGAACATCTTGTCTTAACCGACATAAACCACATGAGCTAATGCGGAATACGGTGTCATGGAACCCTACACCGAAGGAAAGCGGACTACTTGCCAAGGTAATACCAAAACATGAACATAGCAACTATGTGGATCCACTAGCTAGTATTCCTATGGGGGCAACATAGTTCAAGAACTAGGAGATATAGTTGGGACCCTCTTTATGCTACATGCATTATAGTCTCCAATCTCAAGAGTACATTAGTGATCCTACCTTCCTTATGCGGGAAGGGACACTCTTCACTCTAGTTCACTCGGTGCTAAGCTAGAGTTCCTTTTGAAATGTCTTTAATGTCTTTATTAATCATCATAGATTAATGTATGTAATAGGATCTATCCCTTTTATAATCATCATCATCATATCTCAATAATAATTGCATGAGTATAGTCCTTTCATTACAATTCATATAAGTGAGTTTAGCACATTTACATAATAACATCATGATAAGGCACATTGGTAAGTTATCAACATCCTTATATCAATTATGTCTTGGCCTACACCTCAAAAACCATAGTCAAGACATTTCAATTCAACGTCATACCAACCCTATACATCCTAATACAAGATATACTTCAATACAACATCATCACTTAACCTCAAGTTACCACAATTGAAGTAAAGAGTTGAGATCACAAGACTTACCAAGTCTCCTTCATAAGCCACATCAAGGTCTTATCATAAACCCCTCATTTCAACCCAACAATGGGTATAATACCTTCACATAATAGTAATCAACATGATAATAAAGTTAATTTAATCACTACATCACAATCCATCACTAGTTCATAGCTTAAGACAAAAGACTTAGGTCAAATTCATAATCTAGATCAATTACTCAAGAACCAGCATTATAGGGATAAAATTTATCTTAACAAATTCATAATTTAGGATAGTAATTCAACCAATAAACAAGTCAATTGAACCAACCCTACACAGTTCACATCAAGATCACAACCTAGGGTTAAGGGGAATAGGTCATCTTCTGCAAACTACACCAATCCATAAAGAAATGACATAATTAAGTTATAATACATGTTAATATATTCATAATATCGATAAGAAATCATAAACAAAGCAATTCACAAGATCAATTTCTAGATTGGAAAAGACCCACTTGAATTTCATACTTTTGAAATCAATTTGATGGACCCTTTGGGGAAAGAAGTCCCAAAGGTGAAAGGAATCCCATACCTCTTTATTTGATGAATATTGATGGATAAACCTTTGTGATTGCAGCCCTAGAACCCACCTTGACCTTGTCTTCTATGGTGTTCTTCAACTTGGGAGAGAGAAAAAGAGAGAAGAAAGAGAGTTTGGGTTTGGAATTATGAGGGCTTAGGTTAGTTTAATTAGCTTAGGGTCTTTATATAGGTCATTAACCAACTTAATTAGACCTCCCTAAACCCCTAACTAATTAAATAACCACCTAATTAATTAGTTTAACCAATTTTAAAACGTGCAGCAAAACAGTCCCTTGACAGAGGAGACCATGACAAACGGTCCGTTTATCAAACGATGGGCATTGTTCACTTCCGTGCTGCACACTCGTCGTTTTGGTATGAGACTTGTAAAAACAGGCCTCCAAAAAAATTTCTAAGTGTCCCAAGCTTCAACTCCGATCCTCCAAAAGGCTTCCAACCTATACTCATAAGGTATATAAAAGTATGGGGTTAGTAAAACAATGTACTAAGTATGGCACATGCAAAAACATATAAAAAGGGACATTTTTAGCAAAATAAGCTTTCATGCCAATTTAATGAAACATTCATGAACTTATGAACAAAACAACATAAGAAGCATCATTTAACACTTAAAGAAGAACTTCCATAATTTACCTCAACATTACACTTTACAGTAAGCATACTTGACTTCACACTGAACTACACATGTATACGACTCTCACACAAGTACTCTCCTCTAATAGGACTCTTACGTCACACTAAGTGCAATGTGAGAGTAGCATCCCATACTCCCACTCCCACTAGCGCTCCTAATGGATTCCCAAAGATTTGAGCACTTTAAAACAAGTTGACCAAAAAGATGCATTTATAGTGAACTACTAAAACTTACAGTAAATTGAAGGAATATTACAGTGAACCATTTTAAGACTTTAAAGTAAGTTTAAAAGCTTTACATTAGACTAAAGACCCCAACAATGGTGAACTTCCAAAGTATTGCAAATGAGGAAATGAGTCCATTTCCGTAGGAGTTTCCCTACCTAAGGATAATCCCAAGACTCTCTAAGGTAAGACAAGAAGGAAACGTCTAAACACTTCCTTTAATGCACACCTAAGCGATCCTAAAGACTACCTCGTTCGGCTTACTCGCCTCGGGAGAATGAATCATCACTCAAAGACAAGACCTTAGAAGAAAACCCAACAAAACACCAAAGGCTTCCCTTTCGGAATGCCTACCTAGTGCAATGAGTAGGATGGCGTCCCATACCACCACCTACCCTAAGTAGTATATTCTTTTAGAAGGTTTGGCACCAAATCTTCCCTTTCGGAAGGTCCTACTTAGTGCAATGGATAGGTACCGTCCCATACCACCATCTATTCTTAGTAGCACGTTCTTTTGGAATACTTAGTTCAGGCAAATCACATAGGTATTACATGAATTAGACAACTTATCATTTTCATTACTTTTTTGGGGGGTTAGCTCAACCGACAAAGACCATGAGAGCTAAGCATGGAATCCCGATAATAACCCCTATCGGATGAGGGATCCTCACTTTCCTAGAGTAAGGTCATACTTCTTAGCTTTTACATGGCTTGTCCAATAGCTATACCAATGCGGTCACATAGTTAAGGGATAGAGAGATTGCTACTAAGTGACTCATTGTCTACTAACGAGGAGTACTCATCTCAAGATGTGTAAGAGAATATGACATCTCAAATTACGAAGCATATCCCACCTCTTCTTCCTATCCCTCTCGGTGCTAGGCATATCTCCCCACGAATTCTCACATTATAGACTATAGGGTAATGATAAATACGAATGCCACATCTCGACTTACGAAGTGCCTTCATCCTCCGACCTATCTAGGAAAGCTCATTAGGAATAGTGAGGTTGCTACTAGAGACTTCATCTCAACTCACGAAGAGTGTCCACCCCAAGACTACCCTTCTTACTAAACATAACTTCATTCATTCATTTAAAGTGTGAGTGTTTACATGTGAGCACACCTTGCATATAGAACTCATTTCATATACACTACTTCAAATCATGTTTTAGACTTCCATTTATCAACTCACACACTTTACATACTTCACTTAGTCACATTCTCCAATTATACAAAATCTAGGTCAAACATACAATTTAAGCTTCACAATCACAAAACAAGACCCATTTACCATTTATATTCATTCTACCATTTAGACCTTCAAGATTACATTATCAATACATATTAAACATTACCAACTAATCAAATAAGCATCGCCACCTAGAAGGTGGACCATACCATATAAGAACAATACAATATAAGCAACTCTTCAAGTTACTAAGCCATAACAACCTATAAACATTTTATCATTAATTCATCATAATAAGGCCCTTAGGGCAGTAGCTAAACCAACATTACAACACAATAAAACCAAAGTTCATTTTATACATAAACATGCTGATTTGACTTATTTCACAAACCACAACTTCAAAGGAAACTTTTACATGATTTCATTAGGGTTTTAGCATTAGAATCACCAACTAATAATAATAACATCATTAATTTATCATTAGAAACATTTTCATGCAAGACCCATATTAGGTTGAAGATAATAGAAGTTAGGGTTGAAAACCCCTTTTGAAATTCATTGGAAATCGCTTCTTGAATGAAAGGGTATTCAATAATGGATACCATACCTAACTAAGAAAGAAAAATCCAAGAGTTTTTTTTTATGAAGAGACACGTCCAACCAACCCTCTTTCCTTCCTTGACCTCTAGCTTTCAATGGAGTCTTGAGAGAGTTTGTCTTTAGAGAGAGTTTGAATTTTGAAGTGAGGGGTCTTGTCTAGGTATAGTGCTTAAAACTAACTTAAAATAAATTTAAAACAATAAAAATATTGACCTAGGGTTATAAAAGACTTGGGGTGAATTTACAAAACACCCCAAGCCTTAACAGGCATTGTTGCAGCTTTTGGGACAACCACCATCGACGGACCAACCAACGGTTTGTTTGTCAAGGGACAGGCCGTTGGTGAGGTCTAGTTGGTTGGGGATGCAACTCCCCAACTTGCAGAGGTTCTTGTCCAAATGCAGGACCAGGTTGATGGGTCGTTGCCTGGTCGACTAGCCGTCGATTGGCTCGTCAATAGTAAACTGTTTTGGCAGTGTTGGTCTAAGTCTTGGGCCCTTCATCTAGGGCCCCTTGTGGGTCCTAGGTGGGGTCGTGCCTAGAAGTTAAACCCCTAAAATAAGTATTATAGGTCTTAGGAACATCCCATGCAAGTTTCAAGTAAAACGAACAAGTAAAACTCATCCAAACACAACAAGACATACTAGTACATTCTAGGGCACACCTTCCGAACGTCATGGACGTTTTTGGTCGATTGAACTCCAAACTTAACCAAACTTCACACACTGCCTAATAACACTAAAATAAATCATTTTAAGTTAAAATTGACTCAAGAAACAACCACGAGGCTCTAGTTAACCTTAGTTCATTTTGGGGCGTTATATTCTCCTCCACTTGGAATAACATTCGTCCTCGAATGACACTTAAACTTTTAGATCAACAAGGACTCACTTAGAATCACATAACACACTTAAATCATGATCAAAACACTCAACAACAAAGCATCAACTAACAACAAGCATCATTTCACCCTTCAAACTCTTAGCAACACAAACACTTTTATCAAAACTTCAAGAAGTCAAAACTCATTCTTAGCCTTCTTTTATGGGGGAAATACCTTCTCCAACATTAAACATGCTCATATACAATACTTTTACACACATTGAAACTTCGATTCAAGACAGCACAATTTTTCTCAAAAAAACAAAATTCTTATAGTGAAGTTCACTGCCAAGCCTACCAAAATTTTTGAAATTTCATTCCTTAAACAATTCATCAAGGTGACATGATCTTATGAACTATAAAACCATATAAACTCACTTCATAACATAAAATCAACAATCATAAAGAGTTAAGACTTACCAAAATCATCAAATCCGGATTAATTATCCTTCCTAGCCCCCATCCCATAGGAAGGGTTCTTCTTGGGAGCATTAGAATCGTGGGAAGCTTGATTGACATCTTTTCCCCTAGCTTTGAGGTTTTGGCAGTCCAAATCTTGTGGCCCTTATTACCACATGCAAAACAACCATCCGTCCAGGCAAGACACTTACCCGAATGTTGCTTTCCACAAGTAGGACACCTAGCCCTTTCAAAAGTATGACCACCACCTTGAGAATGTTGATTTGGAGCCCTATCCTTGTTTCCCATAGAAGAATCTTGGTGATAGAACCTCTTATTAGGCTTTTGGTGACTAGAATCATCCAACCTAGGTCTCTTACCCTCTTTCCTTATCTCCCTAATTTTGGACTCCTCAATTTGTTGTGCATAAACCATGAGCCTAGAGATATCCATGTCATTAAGAAGCATTGTTGTACGTCACTCTTTTTCCACCAATCTAGACACTCCCATCACAAATTTGTTCATCCTAGCCCTAGGTTTGGCAACCATGGTTGGGGCATACTTAGAGAGTTGGGTGAATTTGAGAGAATACTATTGTACACTCATTCCCCCTTGACGAAGGTTCATGAATTCAACCATCTTCTTCTCCCTCCACTCTAAAGGAAAGAACCTACCTAGGAAAGCCTCTTTGAATTCCTCCAAATCAACCAAACCTCTTTCTAAGGGTCTCTCACCTCTCCATTGCTCATACCTCACTTGAGCAACATCCTTATGTTGGTAAGCGGTCAATTCCGCTTTTTCCCTAGGGGTCACACCCATAGCATCTACCACTTTGAAAACCTCATCTATGAAGACTTGTGGATCTTCATCCACCTTAGTACCATGAAAAGTTGGAGGGTTCATCCTCATGAAATCGCAAATCCTAGAAGCGAGTGTACTAGCATTTGGTTGGGTCCTATCTCCTTGATTAGATTGGGCAACAAAGTGATTGTTGACGACTTGAGCTTGAGCCGTCATGAGTTGGGTAAAGTTCATTAGGTCAGCCCTCAACTCCAAATTAGTCATATCACCCTCAACAAAACGAGCTTGAGGCCCTTGGGGTTCCGGAGGCACTTATCCACATTCTCTTCCTCCTCTAGGCCAACAATAGGAACTTGGTCACGAAGACAAATCCTCTCATTAGCTACACCACCCTCCTCCATTCTAGCGGTCAATCTCCTCGTATTCATATCCTAAAAACACAAAGAGAAGAGGTTGAGAAAAAACACCTTATATACTCAACTATAAGGCACGATATTAAAATAGAGAAGAAAGTGAAACTTCTATCATCCTACAGCCTCATGTCCATGGATGTGTCGCGACTCACACCAATGACCAATATACTACTAGATGTGGCTTGTGAGACTTTTAGACCTTAAACTATTTCCCAAAACCTTATGCTCTGATACCAAGTCTTTCACGACCTGAAAGCACCCCCTAGAAGTTAGGAAAAACCTTCGAATCGTGACCAGGCGTACTTGAACCTTTGGGGTCTCGTACTAGCCCTCTAACTAGCGTTATAACATAAAGCATGAAAAGTAGTGCAAAATTAAAACTTTTCATGATAATAATAATAAAAATAAGTCTTTTCATAAATACTAGGAAATCTAGTCGTCACAAGCCAACTTAAAGACACAACTTAGAATCTTAGGGACACGGCCCTTTACAATAAAAAGGAAATACAATTTAAGTCTTAATAATGAAACTAAGAAACATAAACTATGTCCTCGAATATATGAGGATATACCAAATTCTTAAGAGATAGAATTCCCAAGCTTCAACTCCGATCCTCCAAAAGGCTTCCAACCTATACTCATAAGGTATATAAAAGTATGGGGTTAGTACAACAATGTACTAAGTATGGCATATGCAAAAACATGTAAAAAGGCAAATTTTTAGCAAAATAAGCTTTCATGCCAATTTAATGAAACATTCATGATCTTATGAACAAAACAACATAAGAAGCATCATTTAACACTTAAAGAAGAACTTCCATAATTTATCTCAACATTACACTTTACAGTAAGTATACTTGACTTCACAGTGAACTACGCATGTATACGACTCTCACACAAGTACTCTCCTCCAATAGGACTCTTAAGCCACACTAAGTGCAATGTGAGAGTAGCATCCCATACTACCACTCCCACTAGATCTCCTAATGGATTCCCAAAGATTTGAGCACTTTAAAACAAGTTGACCAAAAAGATGCATTTATAGTGAACTACTAAAACTTACAGTAAATTGAAGGAATATTACAGTGAACCATTTTAAGACTTTAAAGTAAGTTTAAAAGCTTTACATTAGACTAAAGACCCCAAAATGGTGAACTTCCAAAGTATTGCAAATGAGGAAATGAGTCCATTTCCGTAGGAGTTTCCCTACCTAAGGATAATCCCAAGACTCTCTAAGGTAAGACAAGAAGGAAACGTCTAAACACTTCCTTTAATGCACACCTAAGCGATCCTAAAGACTACCTCGTTCGGCTTACTCGCCTCGGGAGAATGAATCATCACTCAAAGACAAGACCTTAGAAGAAAACCCAACAAAACACCAAAGGCTTCCCTTTCGGAATGCCTACCTAGTGCAATGAGTAGGATGGCGTCCCATACCACCACCTACCCTAAGTAGTATATTCTTTTAGAAGGTTTGGCACCAAATCTTCCCTTTCGGAAGGTCCTACTTAGTGCAATGGATAGGTACCGTCCCATACCACCATCTATTCTTAGTAGCACGTTCTTTTGGAAGACTTAGTTCAGGCAAATCACATAGGTATTACATTAATTAGACAACTTATCATTTTCATTACTTTTTTGGGGGGTTAGCTCAACCGACAAAGACCATGAGAGCTAAGCATGGAATCCCGATAATAACCCCTATCGGATGAGGGATCCTCACTTGCCTAGAGTAAGGTCATACTTCTTAGCTTTTACATGGCTTGTCCAATATCTATACCTATGAGGGCACATAGTTAAGGGATAGAGAGATTGCTACTAAGTGACTCATTCTCTACTAACGAGAAGTACTCATCTCAAGAGGTATAAGAGAATACGACATCTCAACTCACGAAGCATATCCCACCTCTTCTTCCTATCCCTCTCGGTGCTAGGCATAACTACCCACGGATTCTCACATTATAGACTATAGGTTAAGGATAAATAGCGAATGCCAGATATTGACTCACGAAGTGCATTCATCCTCTGACCTATCTAGAAAATCTCATTAGGAATAGTGAGGTTGCTACTAGACACTTCATCTCAACTCACGAAGAGTGTCCACCCATAGACTCCGCTTCGTACTAAACATAACTTCATTCATTCATTTAAAGTGTGAGTGTGTACATGTGAGCACACCTTGCATATACCTCATTTCATATACATTACTTCAAATCATGATTTAGAATTTCATTTATCAACTCACACACTTTACATACTTCACTTAGTAAAATTCTCCAATTATACCAAAATCTAGGTCAAACATACAATTTAAGCTTCACTATCACAAAACAAGACCCATTTACCATTTCTATTCATTCTACCATTTAGACCTTCAAGATTACATTATCAATACATATTAAACATTACCAACTAATCAAATAAGCATCGCCACCTAGAAGGTCGACCATACCACTCAAGATCAATCTATCATAAAAACAATACAATATAAGCAACTCTACAATTTATTAAGCCATAACAACAAATAAACATTTTATCATTAATTCATCATAATAAGGACCTTAGGGCAGTAGATAAACCAACATTACAACACAATAAAACCAAAGTTCATTTTATACATAAACATGCTCATTTGACCCATTTCACAAACCACAACTTGAAAGGAAACTTTAACATGATTTCATTAGGGTTTTAGCCTTAGAATCACCAACTAATATTAATAACATCATTAATTTATCATTTGAAACATTTTCTTGCAAGATCCATATTTGTTGAAGATAATAGAAGTTAGGGTTGAAAACCCCTTTTTGAAATTCATTGGAAATGGCTCCTTGAATGAAAGGGTATTCAAGAATGGATACCATAACTCACTAAGCAAGCAAAATCCAAGAGTTTTTTTTTTATGAAGATACACGTCCAACCAGCGCTCTTTCCTTCCTTGGCCTCTAGCTTTCAATGGAGTCTTGAGAGAGTTTGTCTTTAGAGAGAGAGTTTGAATTTTGAAGTGAGGAGTCTTGTCTAGGTCTAGGGCTTAAAACTAACTTAATATAACTTAAAAACACTAAAAATATTGACCTAGGGTTATAAAAGACTTGGGGTGAATTTACAAAACACCCCAAGACTTAACAAGCAGTGTTGCAGCTTTTGGGACAGCCACCATCGACGGACCAACCAACGGTCTGTTTGTCAAGGGACAGGCCGTTGGTGAGGTCTCGTTGGTTGGGGATGCAACTACCCAACTTGAAAAGGTTCTTGTACAAATGACGTACCAGGTCGACGGGTCGTTGCCTAGTCGACTGGCCGTCGATTGGCTCGTCAATAGTACACTGTTTTGGCAGTGTTGGTCCAAGTCTTGGGCCCTTCATCTAGGGCCCCTTGTGGATCCTAGCTGGGGTATTGACCGGACGTTAAACCCCTAAACTAAGTCTTCTAGGTCTTAGAAACATCCCATGTAAGTTTCAAGTAAAACAAAACACGTAAAACTCATTCAAACACAACAAGACACACTAGTACATTCTAGGGCACACCTTCCGAACGTCATGGACGTTTTTGGTCGATTGAACTCCAAACTTCACACACTGCCTAAGAACAGTAAACTAACTCATTTTAACTTAAAATTTACTCAAGAAACAACCACGAGGCTCTAGTTAACTTTAGTTCATTTTGGGGTGTTATATCTCTAGCTGCATGCCATTGTCCCACGTCGTTTGCCAGATGTTCACATGCCACATAAGATGCGCGCATGTCTTGGATGATGCTGCCAGCTGTTGGATGACACCTACAGACTTATGTGTGCAGGATACGGATGATGCTGGTAGGCCAGATCCGACGTCGACAGTCCGATCAGTGCAGCTTATGGATGATGTTGGCAGTCCACAGTCGATTTTGGAAATTTGATGTGTGTAGGCTACGGACGATGCTATCAGGCAACGTTTGACATCGGCATACCGATGTGTGTAGGCTGTGGACAATCCGGGCAGTCTAGATCTGACATCGCCTGACCATTTTGTGAAGGCCAAAGGCAATGTGGACAGACCATGTCCGAAGTCGACTCACCATTATGGGTAGACCAAAGACGATGTGGGTAGGCCACGCCTGACGTCGGCTGACTATTGTGTGCTGGCCAAAGGCGATGTAGACAGGAAACGCATTGTGTCGGTTGATTATTGTGTGCACACCAAAGGCAATGTGTGCAGTCCACACCCGATAATGGTTGAGCGATGTGCACAAGCCACGACCAATATGCGCAGTCCAGAGACGACGTTGTTTGAGTATTGTATTGGCTAAGGCTGATGTAGGAACCCCACATCCAACGTTGGCTGGACTTTTGGTGCATGATAAGGGCGATGCGGGAAGGCCAAGCTTTTGATCAATGTGTGATGTGCACAGGCCACAGCCAAAGCGTCCAGTCCACGCCCGACGTAGGCTAAGCGTTGTACACAAGCCATTGCCGATGCGGAAAACCATGATCACTGTTTCATAACTGATGTCGCCTTTCGTTGGCTGAAGTCGCTTGCCCGAAGTACACATGCCTTAGTTGATGCTGCATGTCGTTGGCCGACACCAATTTTGCCTGTCGATGCGCATACGCCATGGTTGATACGTGCAGGCCTTGGCTGATGCTTCGTGTTGTTGTCTAACGTCGGTTGCATGAAGCGCACAAGCCTTGGCTGATGTTTCCTGATGTTGGACGATGCAAATGTCTCCCAGCTTATGCACACATGCCACGACCAATGTGTGCAAGCCTTGGTTGATGCTTCATTTCATTGGCCAACATTGCTTGCCGAATGCACACATGCCATGTTACAAGCGTAAAGACCTTGGCTAATGCATCCTGTTATTGGACAACATCGCCTGGCCTATACATATAGGTTACTACAGATGTCGTACAATTGATGCGCACACACTACCGCTCATGAGTGTAGGCCTTGGAATATTCTACATGTCGTTAGCCGACGTCAGTTGCTCGATACGCACCGGCTAAGGGCAACTCTGGCTGCCTACGTTCGACGTCGGCTGACCATTTTTTGTAGGACAAAAGCGATGCGTGTAGACCATGTCTGACGTCAGCTGACCATTGTGTGTAGTCTAAAGGCAACCCATATAGGACATTCCCGACGTTGGCTTACCATATTGTGCTGGCCAAAGGAGATGGGGGCAGGCAATGCTCGATGTTGCTTGACCGACATCTTTTGTTAGATGCGCACATGCCACGTCCGTGCATGCAGTCCTTGGATGATGCCGCATACATTTGGCCGACGTCATTTGTAAGATATACACATTCTACGTCTATGCGTGCATGCGTTGGATCTATTCGCATGCCATTGGCCGACGTCGCCTACCAGATGTGCACATGCCACGTTAGATGCGTGCATGCCTTGGATGATGCTTCCAGCTGTTGGACAACATCTGCAAACCGAAGTGTCAATGCTACGGACAATGCTGTCAGACCACATCCGACGCCGACATACCATGAGTGTAGCCTACGAATAATGTTCGCAGGCCACGTTTGATGTCGTCACCCTGATGTGTGTAGAATACAGACGATATTGTCAAGCCACGTTCGACGTTGGCATACCGATGTGTGCAAGCTGCGGAGGATCGTGGCAGCCCACGTCCGACGTTGATTGACCGTTGTGTGCAGGACAAAGGCGATTTGGGAAGGCCACGCTCGACGTCGGAAGACCATTGTGTGAAGGACAAAGGTGATGCGGGAAGACAATGTCTGATGTCACCTAATCATTGTGTGCAGGCCAAATGTGATGCGGGCAGTCCACGGCTGACGACGGCTGAGTGATGTGCACAAGCAATGACCGATAGGGAAGTCCACGAATGATATCTACTGAGTATTCTGCAGGCTACGGCCAATGTAGGCCCACGTACTACGTCGGTTGGACGTTTTGTGGAGGATAAGGGCGATAAAGGAAATCCAAACTCAACGACTGCTGAGTAATATGCACAGGCCATGGATGATGCAGTTAGTGCATACCTGACGTCCGCTAAATGATATGTACAAGCCTGGGCCGATGCGGCAAACCACGACCAATGTAGCATTGTTGATGCCGCTTGCCGTTGGATGAAGTTGCTTTCCCGAAGCACACTGGCCTTGGCTGATGTTGTTTGCCGTTGGTACATGCCGATGTTTCCTGTCATTGTGCACACGTCAGGGCTAATGCGTGTTGGCCTTGGCTGATGCTGCCTGCCATTGTCCAATGTCGTTTACTTAAAGCTTACAAGGATTGGCTGATGCTACCTAATGTTGGACGATACAAATGTCGCACAGTCTATGCACACACACAACGACCAATGTGTGCAGGGCTTGGTTGATGCTGCATTTCATTGACCAACGCTGCTTTCCAGATGCGCACATGACATATTAGATGCGTGAATACCTTGGCTGATGCAGCCTACCGTTGGTTGACATCGCTTAGCCGATGCCTGTAGGTCACAATTGCACACACGTCATGGCTAATGCGTTTTTCCTCGGTTGATGTTGTGTGCCATTGGTCGATGTCTCCTAGATGATGCATGCACTTACTTTTCGGAAACCGCCAGTTGGGTTGGTCCGACCAAGAAAGGTCAATGTTACTTGTTTGATGCGCACATGCCATGTTAGATGCGTGAAGACCTTGGCTGATGCATCTTGCCATTGGAAGACATCGCCTGGACGATTCATGCAGGTCACGACCGATGTCACCCCAGTCGATGCGCTCACGCCATGGCTTATGTTGTCTTCCATTGGTCGATGTCTCCTAAACGATGCGCGCAGGCCACGATCGATGTCGCTAAGTCGATGCGCACACACCAAGATTCATGCATGCACGCCCTGACTGTTGCATCCTTCCATTGGCCGTTTTCGCTTGGCAGATGCGCACAAGACACAACCGATGCACTCATACCACGACTGAAGTCGCACAATCGATGTGCACACGACACGGATGAAGCGTGCAGGCATTGGCTGATGCTGAATGTCGTTGGCCGAGTTGCTTGATACATGCACACATGCCATGTCCGTGCATGTAGGAATTGGTTGATGCCACATTCCATTGGCGGACGTCTCTTTCTAGATAAGAACATTCCACCTCCGTGCGTGCAAGATTTGGCTGAAGTCGCATGCCATTGGCCGACATTGCTTTCCAGGTGCGCATATACCATATTAGATGCATGCAGACCTAGGGGATTCTTCTTGCCGTTGGCCAACTTCTGCGTACCGATGTGTGTAGCCTAGAGACGATGCTGGCAAACCACAACCGACGTTGGAAGACTGGTGTGTGCAGGCTATGAACAATGCTGGCAGGCCACGTTTGACGTTGACAAAAAATGTATGTCCAGGATACGGATGATGTTGTCAGGCCACGTTTGACATCAGTATACCGATGTGTGCAAGCTGCTGACGATGTTGGCAGCCCACATCCGACATCGACTGACCGTTTTGTGCATGCCAAAGGTGATGCGGGCAGACCATGTTCGACATCCGCTGACCATTGTGTGTAGCACAAAGGCGATGCGGGCAGGCCTTTCTCGACATCGTCTAACCATTGTGTGCAGGCAAAGGATAATTGAGTTAGGCAACGCCACACGTCGGTTGAACGGTGTATTCAGGACAAGGGTGATGCGGGCAGTCCATGCTCGAAAATGAATGAGCGATGTGCACAAGCCATACCCGATGCCAGCAGTCCACGACCAACGTCGGCTGAGAGATGTGTACAAGCCATGACCGATACAAGCGGCCCATGACCAATGTCGCGTAGCATGATGCCGTTTGCTGTTAGCCGACGCCGCTTTCCTGAAGTGCCGAAGCCTTGGCTAATGCTGTCTGCCATTTCCTAACGCCGATATCGCCCTGTCGATGCGCACACGCCATGACTCATACGTTCAAGCCTTGACTGATGCTTCCTATTGTTGGCCGACATCGCTTTAGCGATAGCCACTTGCTGCGGACGATGCTTGGCTCACTCGGAGCTGTTAATTTTGTGGTGTGAATTCTGACTTTGAGGAGTGGACATCATTTTTTCGAGAGATTCATAACGAACATGTACAACTCAATTATGCACGTTCTAAGGTACAAACACAGATTATATTCCACAATTAACTTTTTTATATATAAAAATTAGTTTTAAGAAATTTATTTTTTATTTTTTTGGTTAATCCCGAAATGAGTAATCGATTAATAAAACATAGGAAAAATATGAAAAAGAAATAAAATTAATGAAAAAAGTTCACAAATAAATATTGTAACCTTAAATTAAAAAATTTTAACAATTCTTTTATTTTTCGGTAAATCCTGAAAATGAGTAATTGATGAATAAAAATAGGAAAAATATGAATAAAGTATTGAATGAACACCAAAAATTCAGAAATAAATATAGTAACCTTAAATTCAACAATTTCAACATTTTTTTAATTTTTTTTGTTTGGTAAATCTCGAAAATGGGCAATATATCAATAAAATATAGGAAAAATATGAAAAAATATAAAATTAATGCCAAAATTCACAATAAATATAGTAAACTTAAATTCACCAATTTCAATATTTTTGATATTTTTATTTTTATTTGGTAAACCTCAAAAATGGGTAATTCATTAATTAAAAAGGAAAAATATTAAGAAAAATATATTTTTAATGCCAAAAATTCACAAAGAAATATGGTAATCTTAAATTCAACAATTTCTAATTTTTATGTTTTTCAGTATATACAGAAAATAAACAATTAACTATTAAAAATAAAGTAAAATATGAAAAAAAAATTATAAAATTAACGCCAAAAAATCAGAAGTGTACAGGTCACAGGCGATGCGTCCTGGCCACGTCAGACCGATGTTTGAAGGCTACAGACGATGCTGGCATGCAACTCCAACGTCGACAGACCACTGTGTGGAGGCAATAGACGATGTTGGCAAGCCACGTCCGACGTCGGCTGACCGATGTGTGCAAGCCACAACTGATAGGTGCAGGCCATGTTCGACGTCGACTGATCATTGTGTGCAAACCTAAGACAATGTGGGCACGCCAATTCCGACATTAGCTGACCATTTTGTGCAGGCCAAAGGCGATGCAGGAAGGCCACATTCGACATCGGCTGACCACTATGTGCAAGCCAAAGGCGATGCGGGAAGGCCATGAATGATGTCGGGTGACCATTATGCAGGCCAAAGGCGATGTGGGTAGGCAACTCCCGATGTCGCCTGACCATTTTTTGAAGGTCAAAGGCGATACAAGTCGTCCACGCCTGACGACGACTGAGCGATGTGCAAAATCCATGGCCGATGTTGGCAATCCACGACCGACGTCGACTGAGCAATATGCAGGCTACGGCCGATGCGGGCAGCCCACGTCCGTCATCGCCTGGCCGTTATGTGCAGGCAAAGGGAGATGTGGGAAGGTCAAGCCTAACTGACCGCTGAGTGATTTTCAGAGTCCATGATCGATGTAGCCGGTCCATGCCCGACGTCAACTGAGTGTTGTGTACCACTAATGTGGCCTGTTCGATGCCACTTGCCGTTGGTCGATTTTTCTTGCCCGGAGAATGTAGGCCTTGGGTGATGTTGCTTGTCTTTGGCCGATGTATGTTGCCCTGTTGATGGGCACACGCCACGACTAATGCATGTTGACCTTCACTGATGATGCGTGTCGTTGGCTAACGTTTCTTGCCCAAATTGCACAGCCATTGGTTGATGCTGTCTGACATTGGCCAATGCAAAATGTCGCCCAGCCAACGAACACACACCACGATAGATGCATGCAGGACTTGGCTTCTGCTGCATTTCATTGGACAACGTCGCTTGCCAGATGTATACATGCCATGCCAGATGTGTCTATGCCTTGGCTGATGCTGCCTATCATTGGACAACGTCCCTTTCTCGAAGTGCACAAGCCTTGGCTGATGGTGCCTGCCGTTGGCCGACGTCGATGTCGCTAAGCTGATGCACACACGCCATGATTTATGTGTGCATGCCTTGGATGATGTTGCATGTCGTTGTCCAACGTCACTAGCCAGATACGCCCAAACCACATCAAATACGTGAAGACCTTGGTTGATGTTGCCTACCGTTGGTCGACATCGCCTAACCGATGCATGCAGTCCACGACCGATGTCGCCCAACTGATGTGCACATGCCACGGCTAATGTGTGCATGCCTTGGATGATATTGCCTGCCTTTGGTTGATGTCGCTTGGCAGATGCCTGCAAGCCTCGACCGCTGTCGCCGAGTGGATGTGCACACGCCACGGCTGATGCGTGCAGGACTTGTCTGTTGATGCCCGCCATCAACCGATGTCTCCTAGACAATACACTCATACCACGGCTGAAGTCGCCCAGTCAATGTGCACACGACACGACCGATCGTGCAGGCCTTGGTTGATGCTGCATGTTATTGGCCGACATCGTTTGTAAGATGCGCACATGTAACGTCCGTGCATGCAGGCCTTGGCTGATGCCGCATTTTGTTAGTCGGTGTCGCTTACCAGATATGCAAATTCCACGTCCGTGCGTGTAGGGTTTGGCTGAAGTCGCATTCCATTGGTCGACGTCGCTTGCAAGATGCGCACATGTCAGGTCAAATGCGTGCAGGTCTTGGCTAATTCTGCTTGCCGTTGGCCTAAATATGCAAACCAATGTGTGTAGGGTATGGACGATGCTGGCAGGCCACGTTTGATATTTACAGAGCTGTGTGTCAAGGCTACGGACAATGCTGTCATGACACGTTCAA
The DNA here is from genome assembly GCA_022817965.1 of Solanum lycopersicoides. Taxonomy (NCBI): domain Eukaryota; kingdom Viridiplantae; phylum Streptophyta; class Magnoliopsida; order Solanales; family Solanaceae; genus Solanum; species Solanum lycopersicoides. The sequence goes on from CM040627.1 coordinate 19,354,311, forward strand.
CGTCGGTAGACCGATGTGTGTAGGTTGTGGACGATACAGGAAGCCCACGTCTGACATTGGGTGATTGTTTTGTGCAGGTCAAAAGCGATGCGGACTACGTCCGACGTAGGTTGACCATTGTGTGCAGTCGAAAGGCAATGCGGGCCGGCCATGCCCAACGTTGGCTGCCCATTGTGTGCAGGACAAAGGTGATGCAGGAAGGCAATGCCCGACTTCGGTTGACCGTTGTGTTCATGACAAGGGTGATGCAGGCAGTCTACGCCCGAAAATGACTGAGCGATGTGCACAAGCCACGAGTGATGCAGGCAGTCCACAGCCAACACCGACTTAGCGATGTGCACAAACCACGGCCGATACGCTCAGTCCACGACCAATGTCGCCTGGAAAAATCCGCTTGCCATTGGCCGACGTCGCTTGCCTGAAGGACACAAGCCTTGGATAATGCTTCCTGCCATTGCCCAACACTAATGTCGCCCAGCCGATGTGCACACGACAAGACTCATGCGTGTAGGCCTTAGATGATGTTGCATGTCTTTGGCCGACATTGCTTACCCGATGCACACTAGCTACGAACAATGCTTGGCGCACTTGAAGCTCTTGATTCCGTGCGTGGATTCTGACTTAGAGGAGTAGAGATTGTTTTTTGAGAGATTCAAAATGAATATGTACAACCCAAATATGCACGTTCTAAGGTACAAACACATTAGCTTCTACAAATAACTTTTTTATATATTAAAAAAAAATTGTTTTCAGCAATTTTTTTATTTATATTTTTTTTGGTTAATCCTTAAAATGAGTAATTGATTAATAAAACATAGAAAATATGAAAAAAAACATAAGAATAATGTCAAGAATTCACAAATAACTATAGTAACCTTAAATTCAATAATTTCAACATTTTTTTTCTAAGGTAAATCCGGAAAATGAGTAATTGATGAATAGAAAATAGAAAAAATATGAATAAAATATAAAATTAACGTCAAAAATTCATAAATAAATATAGTAACAATAAATTAAACAATTTCAACAATTTTTAATATTTTTATTTTTGTTTGGTTAATCCCACAAATGGGTAATTCATGAGTTAAAATAGAAAAAATCTGAAAACTATAAAATTAATGCCCAAAATTAACAAATAAATATAGTAACCTTAAATTCATCAATTTCAAAATTTTTTGTTAATTGTTATTTTTGTTTGGTAAATCTCGAAAAAGGGTAATTCATTAATAAAAAAAGGAAAAATATGAAAAAACATATAATTTTAATGACAAAAATTGACAAATAAATATAGTAACCTTAAATTTAAATTTTTTAACAATTTTCTTAATTTTCATTCTTGTTCGCTAAATCCCGGAAATTCGTTAATTCATGAACAAAAAATAGGAAAAAATTAACAAAATATAAAATTAATGCCGAAAATTCAAAAATATTTATAGTAATCTTAAATTCAACAATTTTTTAAATTTGTATTTTTATTCGTTAAATCTCAAAAATGGGTAATTAATTAATGAAAACTAGGAAAAATATGAAACAATTATAAAGTTTACGCCTAAAATTAACAAATAAATATAGTAACATAAAATTCAACAATTTCAACAACTTTATATTTTAAAATGTGTTGTAACAAATAAAAAAACTGTAAAAATTAAATTTTAAAAATATTTAAAGTCTAAAAAATATAAAAATGCTTGAAAATACTTCTAAGCATGTGAAACCTAATGATAGAGTACATATGTGTACAAATAAATGATGTTTCAATATCGGACGAACCGTAAACATAATAAAATTGGTACGAGTGAACCACATGAGGCGGAAACGTTAATAATAGATGATAGAAAATATATGAATATTTTGTAATACCGAAAGGGCATTTCACACTCTTTTTATTTTATATGGCATGGACATCCGCACGTTTTCGACTAGACCTCGATCAATGTCACCGCATGTGACATTGCTCGACTAAGAAGTGCAAGCCACGAACGATGTGGGTAGGCACGTCCAACGTCAACTGACCGGAAGTGTGAAGTCCATAGGTGATGTGTCCAGGCCAAGTCTTCCATCGGCAGACCAATGTGTGCAGGGTACGGATAATGCTGGCAGACCAAGTTTAACGTCAACAGACCGATGTGTGCAAGTTCCTAATGACGCTGGAAGGCCAAGTACGATGTTGGATGACCGATGTGTGCAGGCCACGGAGGATAGGTGCAGCCTATCTCTGACATACGCAGACCGTTGTGTGCAGGGCAAAGGTGATTCGGGTAGGATACGTTTGACGTCGGCTGACTATTAAGTGCAGGCCAAGGCCGATGAGGGAAGGCCACGTCCAACATTGGCTGACCGTTGTGTCCAGGCCAAGACCAATGTCGCCTAGTCGATGCGCAAACTCCATAGCTGATGCATGCCCGCCTTTGAAGACGATGTGTTCCAATTGTTGATATCTCCTGGCTGATGCGCGCAGGATGTCGCTGAGTCGATGCACACACGCCACGACTTATGCGTGTAGGCCTTGGTTGTTGCTGCTTGTCGTTCACCGATGTGTGCTGGCCACATTCGATGTTGCCTGGATGATGTACTCAGACCACCAGTAAAGTCGTCCAACCAATGTGCACACAACACGGCTGATGTGTACGGGCCTTGGCCGATGCTGCATTCAATTGGCCGACGTCGCATGCCAGATGCGCACATTCCACGTCCGTTCATGCAGGCCTTGGTTGATGTCGCATGCCATTAGCCGACGTCACTTTCCAGATATGCACATTTCATTTCAATGCATGCAGGCCTTTGCTGAAGCTGCATGCAATTGTCAACGTCGGTTACTAGAAGCGCACATACCATATTAGATGCGTGCAGGCCTTGGCAGATGTTGCATGCAGTAGGCCGACATCTGAAGACCGATGTGTGTAGGCTACGGACGATGCTGGAAGGCCACATACTACGACGGAAAACCGATGTGTGCAAGCTACGAACGATGTTGTCAGGCCACATTCGACGTCGGCTAGACCGATGTGTGTAGGCTGCAGACGGTGTTGGTTGCCCATGTCTGACGTAAATTGACCTTTGTATGCAAGACAATGGCAATGCGGGAAGACCGTGTCTGACGTCGACTAAGCATAATGTGCAAGCAACGCCCGACGTCTCTTTACCATTGTGTGCAGGCCAAAGGCGATGTTGGCATGCGATGCACCTGACGTCGACTGACCGTTGTGTACAGGCCAAGGGCGATGTGGGCAGTCCATGCCCGACAATGATTAAGTGATGTGCACAAGCCATTGCTGATGAGGGCAGTCCACAATCAACATCGGCTGAGCGATGTGCACTGGCCACGACCGATGCGGGTGGACCATAAACAATGTCGCTTGGCCGATGCTGCTTGCCAGTTACCGGCGTCGCTTGACTGTAGCGCACAGGCCTTGGCTTATGCTACCTTCCATTTTCCAACGCTGATGTTGCCTAGTTGATGCGCACATGCCACGCGTCATACGTGCAGTCCTTGGCTGATGCTGCTTGTCGTTGGACGACGTTTCTTGCCCAATGCGCACTGGCTATAGATGATGTTACTTGTTGTTGGCCGATATTTATGTCGCTTGATAGATGTACATATGCGACATCTGATGCGTGCAGACGTTGGTTGATGTCGCCTACAATTAGCCGACGTCACTTGCTACATGCACACATTCCATGTCTAATGCGTTCAACACTTGGTTGATGCCACGTGTAGTTGGCCGATGTCGCTTGCCAGATGCTCACATGCAACGTCTGATGCTTGGCCCATTTGGAGTTCTTGATTCTATGGCGCATAATCTGACTTAGAGGAGCAGACATTATTTTTTTTAGAGATTCATAAGGAACATGTACAACCCAAATATGCACGTTTTAAGGTACAAACACACATTAGCTTCCACAAATCTTTTTTATATATAAAAAAATAGTTTTCAACAATTTATTTTTTATTTTTTTGGGTTAATCCCGAAAAATGAGTAATTAATTAATAAAACATAATTTAAATATGAAAAAGTATAAAAATAACGCCAAAAATTCAGAAATAAATAGTTATCTTAAATTCAACACTTACATTAATTTTTTAAATTATTAATATTGTTCGCTAATTCTCGAAAATGAGTAATTGATGAATAAAAAATAGGGAAAATATGAAAAAATATTAAAATAATGCCAAAAATTCACAAACAAAAATATAGTTACCTTAAATTCAACAATTTTATTATTTTTAATTTTTTCGGTAAATCCTGAAAGTAGGTAATTCAAGAATAAAAAATAGAAAAACTACGAAAAAAATATAATTAATGCCAAAAATACACAAATAAACATAGTAACCTTTAATTATCAATTTGAACAATTTTTTTAATTTTTATTTTTGTTTGGTAAGTCCCGCAAATGGGGAATTCCTTAATAAAAATAGGAAAGATATAAAAAATATATAAAATTAATGTCAAAAAGTCACAAATAAATATAGTAACCTCAAATTGAACAATTTCAACAATTTTTAAAAAAAGATTATTTTTGTTTAGTATATCCCGAGAATAGGTAATTCATGAATAAATAATATAAAAAATATTTAAGAAATATTAAATTAATGCCAAAAAATTTAAAATAAATATAGTAACCTTAAATTCAACAATTTTTTAAAAATTTTATTTTTGTTCGCTAGATCCTGAAAATGGTAATTCATTAATATAAAAATGAAAAATAATAAAATATACACAAAAAATTAACCAAATAAATGTGGTAATGTTAAATTCAAAAATCTCAATAATTTTTTTAAAATTTGTTTGTTCGGTAAATCCTGAAAATGGGTAATTAATTAATAAAAATATAAAAAAGTTATAAATTTACCGTCGAAAATTCACAGATAAATATAGTTAACTTGAATTCAATAGTTTTAAATTTTTAGTTTTTAAAATGTGACGTAAAAAATAAAAAACGGTAAAAATAATTTTTAAAAATTAATAGAAGACGAAAAAATATGAGAATGCTCGAAAGTACTTCTAAACATGTGAAAATAATCATAGAGTACATATTTGAACAAATAAAATATGTTTCGATATCGTACAAACCGTAAATGTAATGAAATTGGTACAAATTAACCATATAAAATGGAAACGTTAAGAATAGAGGATGGAAAATAGATGAATTGTTATTATGAAAGAAGGGTGTTTCTCACTCTTTGGATTTTGTACGGCACGGACATCTGCATGTTGTCCATTAGACCTCGATCAATGTCGCCGCATGCGATGTCGCTCGTCTAACAAATGCAAGCCACAAACGATGCGGGTAGGCACGTCCGATCTCGACTAACTGAATTGTACAGGCCACAGGCAACGCGTCTAGGCCACATCAGGCATCGGCATACCGATGTGTGAAGGCTATGGACGATGCTGGCAGTCCACGTCCGATGTTAGCACACCAATGTGTGCAGGATAGAGGCGATGCGGGAAGGCCACGTCCGTGTTGGCTGACCGATATGTTTATGCTACAAGGGATAGTGCAACCCAAATTTGACGTCAGCTGCCCGTTGTGTGCAGGCCAAAGGCGATGCGGTCAGGCCACATCTCAAGTCGACTAGCCATTTTATGCAAGCCAAAAGCGATGCTTGAAGGTCAGGCCCGACGTCTGTTGACCATTGTGTGCAAGCCAAAGGCGATGCTGGAAGGCCACGCCTGACATCAACTGACCTTTGTGCAGGCCAAAGGCGATTGGGGAAGGAAACACCTGATGGCGCATAACCATTTTTTGCAGGCCAAGGGCGATGCGCGCAGTCCACGCCCGACGAAGGCTGAGCGATGTGTGCAGGCCTTGGCTGATGCTACATTTCATTGGCCAACATTGCTGCCAGATGCGCACATGATATGTTAGATTCGTGAAGAACTTGGCTGATGCAGTCTGTTGTTGGCTGACATCACCTAGCCGATGCATGCAGGTAACGGTAGATGTCGCTCAGTCGATGCGTACACTCCAGTACTAATGTGTGCAGGCCTTGGCAGATGCTCCCTATCATTGGCCGACGTTGCTTGCCCGATGGGCACATGCTAAGGATGATGCTGCCTGCCTACATCCAAAGTCGGCTGACCATTTTATGCAGTCCAAAGGGGATGCGGGTAGACCACGTTCAACATCGGCTGACCATTGTGTGCAAGCCAAAGGGGATGCGGGAAGACCACATCTAATGTCGGCTGATAATTATGTATAATCCAAAGGCGATGCAGGAAAGCCACGCCAGACGTCGGGTGACCATATTGTGCTGGCCAAAGGTGATAGGGGCAGACAACGCTCGTTGTCTCGTGACCGACATTGCTTGCTAGATGCGCACATGTAATGTACGTACATCCAAGCCTTGGCCGATGTCGCATGTCATTGACCGACATCACTTGTAAGATATACACATTGGATCTTTGTGGGTTCAGGCCTTGGCTCTAGCCGTATGCCATTGGCCGACATCGCTTGCCAGATGTGCACATGCCAAGTAAGATGCGTACATACCTTGGATGATCCTGCTTTCTATTGTCCGACCTTTGCAGACCGATATGTCCAGGCTATGGACAATATTGGCAGGCCATATCTGACGTCGATAGATTGATGTGTGCAACCTAAGGATGATGTTGGCAGGACACGTTTGATGTCGGTAGACTGATGTGTGTAGGCTATGGACGATGTTGTTAGTCCACGTTCGACGTCGGCATAACGATGTGTTCAAGGTGCGGATGATCCTGGCAGCCCACGTCCGACGTCAGTTGACCATTGTGTGTAGGACAAAGTCAATGCATGCAAACCATGTCCGATGTTGGCTGACCATTTTGTGCAGTCCAAAGGTTATTTGGGTACGCCACGCCATGCCCGATGTCGGCTGATCATTGTTTGCAGGCCAAAGGCGATGCGGGAAGATAATGCCCGTCGTTGGCTAACCATTGTATGCAGGTGAAAGGCGATGCAGGCAGTCCTCTCTCGACGATGGCAGAGCGATGTGCACAAGCCAATGCCAATACGGGCTGTCTACGTACGACGTCGGTTGAGTATTGTGCAGGCTATAGCCAATGCGGGCACCCAACTTCCAACGTAGGTTGGACGCTTTGTGCATGATAAAGGCGATGCCGGAAGGCCAAACCTGACAATCGCTGAGTGATGTGCATAGACCACGACCGATGTGGTGGGTCCACATTTGACGTCGGCTAAATGATGTGACAAGTCACGAACATAACGACCAATGTCGCCTATCCGATGCCACTTGTCTTTGGTTGAAGTCGCTTGCCTAAAGCACACATTGATGTTGTTTGCCATTGGCCAACGCCGATGTTGCCCTGTCGATGTGCACATGCCACTGCTGATGCTTGCAGGCCTTGGCAGATATTGTCTACCGTTGGCCAAGTCCAATGCCGCTCGCGTGAAGTGCACAAGCCTTGGATGATGTTGCTTGATGTTGGACAATGCAAATGTCGCCTAGACTATGCACACACGCCACGACCGATGTGTGCAGGCCTATTCAGATGCTACATTTCATTGGCCAACATTGCTTGTCATATGCGCACATGCCATGTTTGATGTGTGAAGACCTTGGCTGATGCAGCCTACCGTTAGCTCACATTGACTGGCTGATGCATGCAGGTTACGATCGATGTTTCCCAGTCGATACACACACACCATGGCTGATGTGTCAAAGCCTTTGTTGATGTCTACCATTGGTCCATGTCGCCTGGATGATGCATGTAGGTACTTGTCAAAAATCGTCGGTTGGGTTGTTGTGACCAAGAAATGCAACGTTGCTTGCGTGATGCGCACATGCCTTGTTAGATGCGTGAATACTTTGGCTGATACATCCTGCCATTTCCCAAAATCGTCTGGACGATGCATGCAGGTCAAGATCGATGTTGCCCAGTCGATACGCGCAAGCCATGGCTTATGCGTGCAGGCTTTGTCTGATGTTGTCTGTAATTAGTCGATGTCTCCTGGACGATGCGCGCAGGCAACGATCGATGTCGCTGAGTCAATACGCACACACACTGCTGATGCAAGAAGGCCTGGGTTGTTGCTTTCATCCATTGGCAGGTGTCTCTTGGCCGTGCGCTCATACCAAGGCTGAAGTTGCACAACCAATATGCACACAACATGGCTGATGCGTGCAGCCTTGGATGATGTTGTATGTCGTTGGCCAACGTCGCTTGACATATGTGCACATGAAACGTCTATGAATCCAGGCCTTGGCTTATGCCGTATTCTATTGGCCGACGTCACTTGCAAGATACGCACACTCCACGTCTTTGCGTGGATGATTTTGTTGAAGTTGCATGCCATTGGCCGTCGCTTTCTAGATGCGCACATACCACGTCAAATTCATGCAGTCCTTGGGTGATTCTGTATTCCATTGGCCGATATCTGTAGACTGATGTGTGCAGGCTACGGACGATGGTGGCAGGCCACAACCGAAGTTGGAAGACCGATGTGTCCAGGCTATGAATAATGATGGCAGGCCACGTTTGATGTCGATAGACCTGTCCAAGCTATGGATGATGTTGTCAGCATGATAGAAATCGGTACACCGATGTGTGCAAGCTGCGGACAATGCTGGAAGCCCACGTCCGACGTCATTTGACCATTTTGTGAAGGCCAAAGGCAAAAGGGGCAGACCACGTTCGGCTGACCATTGTGTGTAGTACGAAGGTGATGCGGGCAGGCCACACCCGACGTCGTCTAACCATTGTGTGCAGGACAAAAGTGATGCAGGCATGAAATTCCCAACGTCGGTTGACCGTTATGTTCAGGCCAAGGGCAATGTAGGCAATCCACGCTCGAAATGACTAAACGATGTGCAAAATCAACAACCGATACGGACAGTCCACGACCAAAGTCGGCTGAGTGATGTGCACAAGCCACTACCGATAAAGGTTGTCTGTGACCAATGTCGCTTGGAAGATGCCGCTTGTTGTTGGCCGACATCGCTTGCCTGAAGTGAAGAAGCCTTGGCTAATGTTGCATGTTGTTTCCTAACGTCGATATTGCCCTGCCGATGCGGACACGCCATGGATCATGCGTGCAGGCCATGGCTGATGCTTCTTGTCTTTACCCGACATCACTTTAGTGATGTGCACTTGCTGCGGACGATGATTAGCCCACTCGGAGCTCTTAATTTCATGGCGTGGATTTTGACTTTGAAGAGTAGACATCAACTTTTCCAGAGATTCATAATGAACATGTACAACCCAATTATGCACGTTCTAAGGTACAAACACACATTATCTTCCACAATTAACTTTTTTCTATATGTAAAAATAGTTTTCAACAATTAATTTTTTATTTTTAAAGTTAACCGCGAAAATGAGTAATCGATTAATAAAACATAGGAAAAATATGAAAAAATATAAAAATTAACGCCAAAAATTCACAAATAAATATTGTATCCTTAAATTCAGTAATTTCAACAATTCTTTTATTTATATATTTTTCGGTAAATCCTAAAAATGAGTAATTCATGAATAAAAATACGAAAAATATGAATAAAATATAAAATTAACACCAAAAATTCATAAATAAATATAGTAACCTTAAATTCAACAATTTAAAAAAATTCAATTTTTATTTTTGTTTGTTGAATCTCGAAAATGGGTAATATATGAATAAAATACAGGAAAAATATGAAAAAATATAAAATTAATGCCAAAATTCATAATAAATATAGTAAACTTAAATTCATCAATTTAAATAATTTTTGTTATTTTTCTTTTTGTTTGGTATATCTCAAAAATGGGTAATTAATTAATTAAAAATAAAAAACATGAAGTAAAAAATATATTTTTAATGCAAAAAATTCACAAATAAATATGGTAATCTTAAATTAAACAATTTCAATAATTTGTTTTAATTTTTATTTGTGTTCGATAAATTCCGAAAATAAATAATTAGTTAATAAAACAGAAGGAAAATATTGAAAAATAATATTAAATTAACGCCAAAAATTCAGAAGTGTGCAGGCCACAGGCGATGCGTCCTGGCCACGTTAGACCAATGTTTGAAGGCTATAGACGATGCTGGCAGGCAACTCTGATGTAGATAAACCGCTGTGTGAAGGCAACACACGATGCTCGCAGGCCTTGTCCGACGTTGGCTGACGATGTGTGAAGGCCACAACTGATAAGTGAAGCCCACGTTCGGCGTTGGCTGATCATTGTGTGCAAACCTAAGACGATGCGGGTAGGCCACGTCCAAAGTCCGCTGACCATTTTGTGCAGGCCAAAGGTTATGCAGAAGGCCACGTTCGACATCGGTTGTCCACTATGTGCAAGCCAAAGGCGATGCGGGAAAGCCATGCCTCAAGTCGGGTGACCGTTATGCAGGCCAAAGGCGATGGGGGTAGGCAATGCCCGATGTTGCCTGACCATTTTTTGAAGGCCAATGTCGATGCGACAGTCCACGCCTAACTACGACTTAGCGATGTGCATAAGCCATGGCCGATATGGGCAATCAACGGCCTATGTCGGCTGAGCAATGAGCAGGCTACGACCGATGCGGGTAGCCCACATCCAACATTGCCTGGCCGTTATATGCAGGCAAAGGGATATGTGGGAAGGCCAAGCCTGACTGACCGCTGAATGATTTGCAGAGTCCACGGCTGATGTGGCCGGTCCACGCCCGATGTTAGTTGAGCGTTTTGCACCACCAAATGTGTCCTGGTCGATGCCGCTTGCCGATGGCCGATGTCGCTTGCCCGGAGAACATAGGACTTGGGTGATGCTTCCTGTCTTTGGCCGACGTATGCCGCCATACTAATGGCACACGCCACGGCTGATGCGTGCTGGACAAAAGCGATGCAGACTACGTGCGACGTCGGATGAACATTGTGTGAAGTCCAAAGGCGATGCGGGCAGGACATGCCCAACGTCGGCTGACCATTGTGTGCAGGACAAGGGCGATGCAGGGAGGCAACGCCCGACTTCGGTTGACTGTTGTGTTCATGCCAAGGGTGATGGAGGTAGTCTACGCCTGAAAATCACTCATCAATGTGGACAAACCATGAGTGATGCAAGCAGTCCACAGTCAACGCCGACTTAGCGATGTGCACAAGCTACGACCGATACGCTCTGTCCACGACCAATGTCGCCTGGCAAATGCCGCTTGACGTTGGCTCATGTCGCTTGCCTGAAGGACACAAGCCTAGGATAAGGCTGCCCACCATTGCCCGACGCTGATGTCGCCCAGCCGATGCGCATACGCCAAGACTCAGGCGTGTAGGCCTTGGATGATGTTGCATGTCGTTGGTCGAAATCGCTTACCCGATGCACACTAGCTATGAACAATGCTTGGCCAACTTGAAGATCTTGATTTCGTGCGTGGATTCTGACTTAAAGGAGTAGACATTGTTTTTCGAGAGATTCAAAATGAATATATACAACCCAAATATGCATGTTCTAAGGTACAAACACACATTAGCTTCCACAAATAACTTTTTTAAATATAAAAAAAAGTTTTCAACAATTTTTTTATTTATATTTTTTTTTTGTTTAATCCTTAAAATGAGTAATTGATTAATAAAACATAGAAAAATATGAAAAAAATATAAAAATAATGCCAAGAATTCACAAATAAATATAGTAACATTTAATTCAATAATTTCAACTTTTTTTTGTTAGGTAAATCCAGAAAAAGAGTAATTGATGAATAGAAAATAGGAAAAATATGAATAAAATATAAAATTAACGTCAAAAATTCATAAATAAATATAGTAACAATAAATTTAACAATTTCAACAATTTTTCTAAATTTTTATTTTTTCTTGGTTAATCCGACAAATGGGTAATTCATGAGTTAAAATAGGAAAAATATGAAAATTATAAAATTAACGGCCAAAATTTTCAAATAAATATAGTAACCTTAAATTCATCAATTTCAACAATTTTTGTTAATTTTTATTTTTGTTATTAATCTCAAAAAATGGTAATTCATTAATAAAAAAAAGAAAAATATGAAAAAAATTCATATAATTTTAATGACAAAAATTGACAAATAAATATAGTAACCTTAAGTTAAAAAAAATTAATTCATTTTTGTTCGCTAAATCCCGGAAATTGATTATTCATGAACAAAAAATAGGAAAAATATTAACAAAATATAAATTAACGCCGAAAATTCGAAAATATTTATAGTATCTTTAATTCAACTATATTTTAAATTTTTATTTTTGTTCATTAAATCTCAAAAATGGGTAATTGATTAATAAAAATTAGGAAAAATATGAAACAATTATAAAATTTACGCCTAAAATTCACAAATAAATATAGTAACATAAAATTCAACAATCTCAACAACTTTATTTTTTAAAATGTGTTGTAAAAAATAAAAAAACCATAAAAATAAATTTTAAAATAATTAAAAGTTTGAAAATATAAATATGCTTGAAAATACTTCTAAACGTGTGAAACCTAATGATAGAGTACATATGTGTACAAATAAATGATGTTTCAATATCAGACAAACCGTAAACATAATGAAATTAGTACGAGTGAACCACATGAGACGGAAACGTTAATAATAGATGATGGAAAATAGATGAATATTTTGTAATACTTGAAGGGCATTTCATACTCTTTGGATTTTTTATGGCATGGACATCTGCATGTTCTCGACTAGACCTCGATCATTGTCACCACATGTGACATTGCTTGACTAAGAAGTGGAAGCCACGAACGATGCGGGTAGGCACGTCCAACGTCAGCTAACCCGGAGTGTGAAGGCCATAGGTGATGCGTCCAGGCCACGTCTTCCGTCGGCAGACCGATGTGTGCAGGCTATGGATGATGTAGGCAGGCCACGTTTGACGTCAGCATACCAATGTGTGTAGGTTACGAACGACGCTGGAAGGGCACTTCTGATGATGGATGACCGATGTGTGCAGGCCATGGACGATAGGTACAACCCATGTCTGACATCGTAGACTGTTGTGTGCAGGCCAAAGGTGATTCGGGTAGGCCACGTTCGACGTCGGCTGACCATTAAGTGCAGGCCAAGGCCTATGCGGGAAGGCCACGTCCGACATCGGCTGATCGTTATTTGCAGGCCAAGACCAATGTTGCCCAATCGATATGCACACGCCGAAGCTTATGCATGTCAGCATTAGAAGACGATGCCTGCCATTGGTCAATGTCGCCTGGCTGATGCGCAGGCCCCGACCGATGTCGCTGAGTCAATGCACACACGCCAGGACTTATGCTTGTAAGCCTTGGGTGTTGCTGCCTGTCATTCGCCGATGTGCACTGGACACATCCGATGTTGCGTGGCCGATGTACTCAGACCACAACTGAAGTCGTCCAGCCGATGTGCACACAACACGGCTGATATGTACGGGCCTTGGCTGATGCTGCATTCAGCTGGCCGACATCGCATACCAAATGCACATATTCCACATCCGTTCATGCAGGCCTTGGATGATGTCGCATTCCATTGGGCGACGTCACTTTCCATATATGCACATTTCATGTCCGTGCGTGTAGGCCTTTGCTGAAGTTGCATAGCATTGGTTGACGTCGCTTTCCAGATGTGCACATGCCATACCAGATGCGTTCAGTCCTTGGCATATGTTGCATGCCGTTGGCCGACATCTGCAGATCGATGTGCGTAGTCTATAGAAGATGTTGGTAGGCTACATCCGACGTCGGTAGACCGATATGTGAAGAATACAAATGATGCTGACAATCCACGTTTGACATCGCCACACCAATGTGTGCTGGCTAAGAACGATGTTGTCAGGCCACATTCAACGTCGGGAGACTGATGTGTGTAGGCTGCGGACGATGCTGGAAGCATACGTATGACATAAACTGACCTTGTGTGCACGCCAATGGCAATGCGGGCAGACCACGTCTAACGTCGGCTGACCATAGTGTGCAAGCAATGCCCGACGTCGGTTTACCATTGTGTGCAGGCCAAAGGCGATGTTGGAATGTCACGCACGCCTGACGTCGACTGACCGTTGTGTACAGACCAAGGGCGATGCGGGCAGTCCATGCCCGAAAATGATAAGTGATGTGCACAAGCCACGGCTGATGCGGGCAGTCCACGATCAAAATCAACTGAGCGATGTGCACTGGCCAAGACCATGCAGGCGAACCACGAACAATGTCGTTTGGCCGATGCCGCTTGTCGTTAGCCGACGTAGCTTGCCCGAAGCCCACAAGCCTTGGCTTATGCTACCTCCATTTCCAATGCTGATGTCACCTAGTCGATGCGCACATGCCACGCGTCATGCGTGCAGTCCTTGGCTGATGGCCTGTCGTTGGTCGACGTTTCTTGCCCAATGCGCACTGGCTATAGAAGATGCTACTTGTTGTTGGCCGACATTGATGTCGCTTGATAGATGTACATATGCCGCATCTGATGCGTGCAACCGTTGGTTGATGCCGCCTATAATTAGTCAAAGTCACTTGCTAGATACACACATTCCACGTCTGATGCGTTTAGGCCTTGGTTGAAGCCACGGGTAGTTGGCCAACGTCGCTTTCCAGATGCCCACATGCCACGTCCGATGCGTTGCCCACTTGGAGTTCTTGATTCTATGACAAAGATTCTGACTTAAAGGAGTAGACATCATTTTTTCGAGAGATTCATAACGAACATGTACAACCCAAATATGCACGTTTTAAGGTACAAACACACATTAGCTTCTACAAATAACTTTTTTATAGATAAAAAAAAATAGTTTTCAATAATTTTTTTTAATTTTTTTGGGTTAATCCCAACAATGAGTAATTAATAATAAAACATAATTTAAATGTGAAAAAATATAAAATAAATCCAAAAATTCACAAATAAATATAGTTATCTTAAATTCAACACTTACATTATTTTTTAAAATTTTTATTTTTGTTCAGTTATTCTCAAAAATGAGTAATTGATGTATAAAAAATAGGGAAAATATGAAAAAAATTAAAAATAACGTCAAAAATTCACAAATAAATATAGTAATCTTAAATTCAACAATTTTATTATTTTTTTTAATTTTTATTTTTGTTCGGTAAATTCCGAAAGTAGGTAATTCAAGAATAAAAAAATAGGAAAACTATGAAAAAACATCTAATTAACGCCAAAAATTCGCAAATAAACATAGTAACATTAAATTATCAATTTCAACTATTTTTAATTTTTTTTTTTATTCGGCAAATCCAAAAATGGGGAATTCCCTAATTAAAATAGAAAAAATTTAAAAGAAAATGTATAAAATTAATTCCAAAAAGTCACAAATAAATATATTAACCTCAAATTGAACAATTTCAACAATTTTTTAAAAGTTATTATTTTTATTCCGTAAATCCCGAGAATAGGTAACTCATGAATAAATAATAGGAAAAATATTTAAGAAATATAAAATTAATGCCAAAAATTTAAAAATAAATATAGTAACCTTAAATTCAATAATTTTTAAAAAATTTTATTTTTGTTCGCTAGATCCTGAAAATGGGTAATTCATTAATAAAAAAAATAAAAAAATAAAATTTACGCAAAAAATTAACAAATAAATTTGGTAATTTTAAATTCAAAAATCTCGACAATTTTTTTAAAGGTTTTTTTATTCGTTTAATACCGAGAATGGGTAATTAATTAATAAAAAATTTGAAAAAATTATAAATTTACACCAAAAATTCACAATAAATATTGTTACCTTGATATCAATAATTTTATAAATTTTAGTTTTTAAAATGTGACGTAAAAAATAAAAAATGGTAAAGTAATTTTCAAAAATTAATAAAAGTCGGAAAATATGAAAATGCTAGAAAGTACTTCTAAACATTTGAAAATAATCATAAAGTACATATTTGAACAAATAAAATATGTTTCGATATCGTACAAACCGTAAATGTGATGAAATTAGTACAAATGAACTATGTGAAATGGAAACGTTAAGAATAGAGGATGGAAAATAGATAAATATGTTATTATGAAAGAAGGGCATTTCTCACTCTTTGGATTTTGTACTGCATGGACATCCGCATGTTGTCGATTAGACCTCGATCAATGTCGCTGCATGCGACATCGCTAACAAATGCAAGCCACGGACGATACGGGTAGGCACGTCCGATGTCAACTAACCAAAGTGTGCAGGCCACAGGTGGTGCGTCTAGGCCACATCAGGCGTCGGCAGACTGATGTGTGAAGGCTATAGACGATGTTGGCAGGCCATGTCCGACGACAGCAGACCAATTTGTGTAGGATATGGACGATGCTGGTAGGCCACGTCCGACGTTGGCTGGATGATGTGCATGCTACAAAGGATAGGTGCAACCCACATCTGACGTCAGCTGCCCGTTGTGTGCAGGCCAAAGGCGATGCGGGCAGGCCACATTTGACGTTGGCTGGCCATTCTATGTAGGACAAAGGTGAAGCACGAAGGCTACGTCCGACGTCGGTTGATAATTGTGTGCAAGCCAAAGGCAATGCTGGAAGGCCACGCCAATATCGACTGACATTGTGAAGGACAAAGGCGATGGGGGTAGGCAACGCCTGATGTCGCATGACCATTTTTTGTAGGCCAAGGGCAATGCGCGCAGTCCACGCCCGACGACGACTGAGAGATGTGTGCAGGCCTTGGCTTATGCTGCATTTCATTGGCCAACATTGTTTGCCAGATGCGCACATGACATGTTAGATTCGTGAAGACCTTGCGTGATGCAGCCTGCTATTGGCCGACATCACCTAGCCGATGCATACAGGTAATGATCGATGCCGCCCAGTCGATGTATACATGCCACAACTAATGTGTGTAGGCCTTGACAGATGCTGCATGTCGTTGGCCGACGTGGTCTGCCTACCTACGTCAACGTCGGCTGACAATTTTTTGCAGTCCAAAGGCGATGCGGGTATACCACGTCCGACATCGGTTGACCATTGTGTGCAAGCCAAAGGCGATACGGGCAGACCACGTCCGACGTCGGCTAATAATTGTGTGTAATCCAAAGGAGATGCAGGCAAGCCATGCCTGACGTCGAATGACCATATTGTGCTGGCCAATGGTGATGGGGGCAGGCAACGCTCGATGTCGCTTGACCGATATTTCTTGCTAGATGCGCACATGTCACGTCCGTACATCCAAGCCTTGGCTGATGTCACATGCCATTGGCCGACATCACTTGTAAGATATACACATTCCATCTCTGTGCGTTAAGGCCTTGGCTCTAGACGCATGCCACGGGCCGACCTTTGCAGACCGATGTGTCCAGGCTATGGACAATATTCGCAGGCCACATCTAACGTAGATAGATTGATGTGTGCAACCTAAGTATGATGTTGGTAGGCCACATTTGATGTCGGTAAACCGATATGTGTAGGCTACGGATGATGCTGTTAGGCCACGTTCGACGTCAGCTTAGCGATGTTTGCAGGGTGCAGACGATCCTGGCAGCACACGTCTGATGTCAGTTGACCATTGTGTGTAGGACAAAGGCAATGCATGCAAACCATGTACGATGTCGGCTGACTATTGTGTGCAGTCCAAAGGTGATTTGGATAGGCCACGCCATGCCCGACCTCGGCTGACCATTGTGTACAGGCCAAAGGCGATGTGGGAAGACAATGCCCGTCGTTGGCTGACCGTAGTGTGCAGGTGAAAGGTGATGCAGGCAGACCACTTTCGACAATGGCAGAGCAATGTGCACAAGCCACGGCCAATACGGGAAGTCCACGAACGATGTTCGCTGAGTATTGTGCAGGCTACAACCAATGCGGGCACCCTACGCCAAACGTCGGCTGGAAGCGTCGTGCAAGATAAAGGCAATGCCGAAAGGACAAACCATAAGACCGATGAGTGATGTGCGCAGGCCACGACTGATGCGGTGGGTCCACATATGACGTCGGCTAAATGATGTGATCCACGGCCACAACGACCAATGTCGCCGGGCTAAATCATCTTGCCGTTGGCTGAAGTTGCTTGCCTGAAGCACACATTTATGCTTTCTGCCATTGGCCAACGCCGGTGTTGCCCTGTCGTTGTGCATACACCACGGCTGATGCTTGCAGGCCTTGGCTGATGTTGCCTACCGTTGGCCAACGCCGCTCGCATGAAGCGCACAAGCCTTGGCTGATGTTGCTAGTTGTTGGACGATGAAAATGTCGCCCAGCTGATTCACACACGCTACAATCGATGTGTGCAGGCCTCTGTTGATGCTGCATTTCATTGGCCAACGTTGCTTGCCAGATGCGCACATGCCAAGTTTGATGTGAAGACCTTGGCTGATGCATCCAATCGTTGGCTAACATTGTCTGGCCGATGCATGAAGGTTACGACCGATGTTGCCCAGTTGATACGCACACACCATGGCTGATGCGTGCAAGCCTTTGTTGATGTTGTCTACCTTTGGTCGATGTCGCCTGGATGATGCATGCAGGTACTTGTCAAAAATCGCCGGTTGGGTTGGTCTGACCAAGAAAGGCCAACGTTGCTTTCCTGATGCGCACATGCCTTGTTAGATGCGTGAAGACTTTGGCTAATGCATCCTGCTGTTGGCCGAAATCGTCTGGACGATACATGCAGGTGACGATCGATGTCGTCCAGTCTGTGAGCACAAGCCATGGCTTATGCATGCAGTCTTTTCTGATATTGTCTGTCATTAGTCGATGTGTCTTGGACAATGCGCGCAGGCAATGATTGATGTCACCGAGTTGATGCGTACACACCACGGCTGATGCATGCATGCCTTAGTTGTTGCTTTCATCCATTAGAAGGTGTTGCTTGGCCGATGCGCGCGGGCCACAACCGATGTCTCCTAGCAAATGCACTCATACCACGGCTGAAGTTGCACAACTTATGTGCACACGACATGGCTGATGCGTGCAGCCTTGGATGATGTTGCATGTGGTTGGCCAATGTCGCTTGACATATGCGCACATGCCACGTCCGTGAATGCTTGAATTGGCTTATGTATGTATTTTATTGGCCGAGGTCGCTTGCAAGATACGCACATTCTACGTCTGTGCGTGCACGATTTTGTTGAAGTTGCATGCCATTGGCCGACATCGCTTTCTAGATGCGCACATACCACGTCAGATGCATGCAGGCCTTGGGTGATTCTGCATGCCATTGGCCAACATTTGTAGACTATGGTGGCAGGCCACATCCGACGTTGGCAGACCGGTGTGTGCAGGCTACGAAGATGCTGGCAGGCCACGTTGACCTGTCCAGGCTACGGATGATGTTGTCAGGCCATGTTCGATGTCGGCAGACCTATGTGTGCAAGCTTTGGACAATGCTGGCAGCCCACGTCCGACGTCATTTGACCGTTTTATGAAGGCCAAATGCAATGGGGGCAGACCACGTTCGGCTGACCATTGTGTGAAGTACAAAGATGATTTGGAGAGGCCACTCCCAACGTCGCCTGACCATTACGTGCAGGCCAAAATCAATGCAGGCAGGAAATTCCCAACGTCGGTTGACCGTTATGTTCAGGACAAGGGCAATGCAGGCAGTCCACGCTCGAAATGACTAAACGATGTGCAAAAGCCACAACCAATACGGACAGTCCACGACCAACGTCGGCTGAGTGATGTGCACAAGACACGATCGATAAAGGCTTTCCGTGACCAAGGTTGCTTGGCAGATGCCGATTGATGTTGGTCGACATCGCTTGCCTGAAATGCAGAAGCCTTGGTTAATGCTGCATGTTGTTTCCTAACGTCGATATCACCCTGCCGATGCGCACACGCCATGTCTCATGCGTGCAGGCCCTTGCTGATGCTTCCTATCGTTGGCCGATATTGCTTTCGCGATGTGCACTTGCTGTGGACAATGTTTGGCCCACTCGGAGCTCTTAATTTCGTGGCGTGGATTTTGACTTTGAGGAGTAGACATCATTTTTTCTAGATATTGATAATGAACATGTACAACTTAATTAGGCTCGTTCTAAGGTACAAACACATATTATCTTCCACAATTAACTTTTTTATATATATAAAAAAAGTTTTCAACAATTTATTTTTTATTTTTTTGGTTAATCCTAAAAATGAGTAATCGATTAATAAAACATAGGAAAATATGAAAAAAATATAAAATTAACGCCAAAAATTCAAAAATAAATATTGAAACTTAAATTCAATAATTTCAACAGTTTTTAAATTCTTATTTTTGTTTGGTAAATCTCAAAAATGGGTAATATATGAATAAAATATAGGAAACATATGAAAAAAATATAAAATTAATGACAAAATACATAATAAATATAGTAAACTTAAATTCATCAATTTCAATAATTTCTGTTATTTTTCTTTTTGTTTGGTAAATCTCAAAAATGGGTAATTCATTAATTAAAAGGAAAAATATAAAGAAAAATATATATTTTTAACGCCAAAAATTCACAAATAAATATAGTAATCTTAAATTCAACAATTTCAACAATTTGTTTTAATTTGTATTTTTGTTGGGGTAAATCTCGAAAATGAATAATTAATTAATAAAAAGAAGGAAATATGAAAAAAATTATAAAATAAACGGCAAAAATTCAGAGGTGTGCAGGCCAGAGGTGATGCGTCCTGGACACATCACACCAATATTTGAAGGCTACACACGATGCTGGCAGGCAACTTCGACGTCGACGGACCACTGTGTGGAGGCAACAGACGATGCTGGAAGGACATGTTCGACGTTGACTGACCGATGTGTGCAGGACACAAATGATAGGTGCATCCCACGTCTGACGTCGGCTGATGGTTGTATGCAAACCTAAGTCGATACGGGCAGGCCACGTCCGACGTCGGCTGACCAATTTGTGCAGGTCAAAGGCGATGCAGGAAAGCCGCGTTAGACATTGGCTGACCACTATGTGCAAGCCAAAGTCGAAGAGAGAAGGCCATGCTTAACGTCGGATGACCGTTATGCAGGCCAAAGGCGATGGAGGTAGGCAACGTCCGATCTCGCCTGACCATTTTTTGAATGCCAAAGGCGATGCAAGCAGTCCACGCCTGACGACGACTGAGCGATGTACACAAGCCATGGACGATGCAGGCAATCCACGGACGACGTCGGCTGAGCAATGAGCAGGCTACAGGCGATGCGGGCAGCCCACGTCCGATATCTCCTGTCCGTTATGTGTAGGCAAAGGGAGATATGGGAAGGCCAAGCCTGACTAGATGTTGAGTGATTTGCAGAGTCCACGACCGATGAAGCCGGTCCACGCCTTACTTCATCTGAGCGCTATGCACCACCAATGTGGCCTGGTCAATGCTGCTTGTCGTTGGCCGATGTCACTAGCCCGGAGAACATAGGCCTTAGGTGATGATGCCTGTCTTTTGCTGACGTATGTCTCCCTGCTGATGGGCACACGCCACAACTTATGTGTGATGGCCTTCACTGATGATGCATGTCATTGTCTAACGTCGCTTGCCGGAAGTGCACATGCCTTGGCTGATGTTGTATGACATTGGCCAATGCAAATGTCACCCATATAATGAATAGACACCACGACCGATGCGTGCAAGCATTGGCTTCTATTGCATTTCATTGGCCAACGTCACTTGTCAAATGCACACATGCCATGGGAGATGTGACTATGCCTTGGCTGATGCTGCCTATCATTGGCCAACATAGCTTGACCGAAGCACACAAGCCTTGGCTTGTAGTGTCTACTGTTGACAAACGTCGATGTCGCCAAGCTGATGCACACACCATGAGTTATTTGTGCATGCCTTTGATGATGTTGCATGTCGTTGTCAAATGTCACTAGCCAGATACGCCCAAACCACATCAGATGCGAAGACCTTGATTTATGCTGCCTACCGTTTGCTGACATCACCTGGCCGATGCATGTTGTCAACAACCGATGTCGCCCAATCGATGTGCACATGCCACGGCTGATGTGTGCATGCCTTGGATGATGTTCTCTTCCTTTGGTTGATGTCGCCTGGCAGATGAGCGCAAGCCACGACCGTTGACGCCGAGTCGATACTCACACTCCGCGGTTGATGCGTGCAGGACTTGTCTGTTGCTGCCTGCCATTGGCCGATGTTGCCTGGTCGATGCGCGTAGACATCAGCCGATGTCGCCTACACGATACACTCATACCACGGCTGAAGTCGCCCAGCCGATGTGCACAGAACACGACTGATGCGTGCAGGCCTTGGATGATGTTACATGTCGTTGGCCACGTCATTTATCAGATGCGCACATGCCACGTTCGTGCATGCATGCCTTGGCTGATGCCACATTCTGTTAGCCGGCGTCGCTTACCAGATATGCAAATTCCACGTCTGTGCTTGTAGGATTTGGATGAAGACGCATTCCATTGGCCGACGTAGCTTGCAAGATGCGCACATGTCATGTCAAATGCGTGAATGTCTTGTCTAATTCTGCTTGCCGTTGGCCGAAATCTGCAGACCAATGTGTGCAAGCTATGGACGATGTTGGCAGGACACGTTCGACATCGGTACACCTATGTGTCAAGGCTACGAACAATGCTGTCACGGCACGTTCAACGTTGGCAGACCGGTGTGTGTAGGCTCCGGACGATACTGGAAGCCCACATTCGATGTTGGCTGATGGTTTTGTGCAGGACAAAAGTGATGCGACTACGTCCGACGTCGGCAGACCATTGTGTGTAGTCTAAAGGCAATGCGGGCAGGCCATGCCCGACGTCGGTTGACCATTGTGTGCAGGAAAAAGGTGATGCAGGTTGGCAACGCCTGACTTTGGTTGACCGTTGCGTTCATGCCAAGGGTGATGCAGGCACTCTACGCCCGAAAATGACTGAGCGATGTGCACAATCCACGACTGATGCAGGCACTCCACAACCAACGGCGATTGAGCGATGTGAACAAGCCACGACCGATAGGCTCAGTCCACGACCAATGTCGCTTGGAAAATTTCATTTGTCGTTGGCCGACGTCGCTTGCCTGAAGCACACAAGCCTTGGATAATGCTCCCTGCCTTTGCCCGACGCTGATGTCGGCTAGCCTATGCGCACGTGCCAAGATTCATGTGTGTAGGCCTTGGATGCTGCTGCATGTCATTGGCTGACATCGCTTAACCGATGCACACTAGCTACGAACATTGCTTGGCCCTCTTGAAGCTCTTGATTCCGTGCGTGGATTCGAACTTAGAGGAGTAGACATCGATTTTTGAGAGATTCAAAAAGAATATGTAAAACCCAAATATGCACGTTCTAAGGTACAAACACACATAAGCTTCCACAAATAACATTTTTATCTATATAAAAAATAGTTTTCAAAAAAAAAAATTTATATTTTTTTTGTTAATCCTGAAAATGAGTAATTGATTAATAAAACATTGAAAAATATGAAAAAAATATAAAAATAATGCCAAGAATTCACAAATAGATATAGTAACCTTAAATTCAATAATTTCAACATTTTTTTGTTAGGTAAATTCGTAAATGAGTAATTGATGAATAGAAAATACGAAAATATGGATAAAATATAAAATTAACGTCAAAATTTCATAAATAAATATAGTAACAATAAATTCAACAATTTCAATAAATTTTTTAATTTTTATTTTTGTTTGGTTAATCCCATAAATGGGTAATTCATGAGTTAAAATAGGAAAAATATGAAAACTATAAAATTAACGCCCAAAATTAACAAATAAATATAGTAAAATTAAATTCATCAATTTCGTCAATTTTTGTTAATTTTTATTTTTGTTTGGTAAATCTCGAAAAAGGGTAATTCATTAATAAAAATATGAAACTTTTTTTATAATTTTAATGAAAAAAATTACCAAATAAATATAGTAACCTTAAACTAAAAAAACTTTAACAATTATTTTAATTTTCATTTTTGTGCGCTCAAACCAAGAAATTGGTTAATTCATGAATAAAAACTAGGTAAAATATTAACAAAATATAAAATTAATGCAAAAAATTCAAAAATATTTATAGTAATCTTAAATTTAACAATTTCAACAATTTTTTAAATTTGTATTTTGTTCGTTAAATCTCAAAAATGGGTAAATAATTAATAAAAATAGGAAAAATATGAAACAATTATAAAATTTATCCCTAAAATTCACAAATAAATATAGTAACATAAATCTCAACAATTTCAATAACTTTATTTTTTAAAATGTGTTGTAAAAAATAAAAAATCGTAAAAATAAATTTTAAAAAATAATAAAAAGTCTGAAAATATAAAAATGTTTGAAAATACTTCTAAACATGTGAAACCTAATGATAGATTACATATGTGTACAAATAAATGATGTTTCAATATCGTAGGAACCGTAAACATAATGAAATTGGTATGAGTGAACCATGTGAGGCGGAAACGTTAATGATAGATGGAAAATAGATGAATATTTTGAAATACCGGAAGGACATTTCACACTCTTTTGATTTTTTATGGCATGGACATCCGTATGTTGTCGACTAGATCTCGATCAATGTCACTGCACGTGATGTTGCTCGACTAAGAAGTGCAAGCCATGAACGATGCGGGTAGGCACGTTCAACGTCAGCTGAACGAAGTGTGAAGGACATAGGTGTTGCGTCCAAGCTACTTCTTCCATAGCTAGACTGATGTGTGCAGGCTACGGATGATGCTGGCAGGCCACGTTTGACATAAGCAGACCGATGTGTGCATGTTACAAATGACGTTGTAAGGCCACGTCCGATGTTGGATGACTAATGTGTGCAGGACACGGACGATAGGTGCAACCCACGTCTTACATCGGTTGAACGTTGTGTGCAGGCCAAAGGTGATTCGGGTAGGCCACGTTCGACGTCGGCTGACCATTGAGTGTAGGCCAAGGCTGATGCGGGAAGGCCACGTCCGACATCGGCTGACTGTTGTGTGCAGGCCAAGACCAATGTAGCCCAATCGATGCACACACGCCATAGCTGATGCATGCAGGCCTTAGATAATGCCTATCATTGGGCTTGGATGATCGTGCAGGCCACGACCGATGTCTCCGAGTTGATTCACACACGCTGCGACTTATACGTGCTAGCCTTGGTTCTTGCTTCCTGCCGTTCGCCGATGTGCGATGGCCATAGCCGATGTTGCCTGGACGATGTACTCAGACCACGACTGAAGTCGCTCAGCCGATGTGCACACAACACGACTAATGTGTGCTGGCCTTGGCTGAAGCTGAATTCAGTTGGCCGACGTCGCATGCCAGATGCGCAAATTCCATGCCTGTTCATGTCGCATGACATTGGCCGACATCACTTTCCAGATATGCACCTTCCATGTCCATGCGTGCAGGCCTTGGCTGAAGCTGCATGACATTGGTCGACGTCGCTTACCAGATGCGCACATGCCATACCAGATGCGCGCAGGCCTTGGCAGATACTGCATGTCGTTGGACGACATCTGCAGAACGATGTGTGCAGGCTATTGAAGATGTTGGCAGGCCACATTCGACATCGTTAGACTTATATACGAAGGATACAAATGATGTTGGCAATCCACGTTTGACATAGGTAGATCGATGTGTGCAGGCTACGAACGATGTTGTAAGGCCACATTCAACGTCGGCAGACCAATTTGTGTAGGATAAGGTGATGGAAGCCCATGTTTGACGTAATCTGAACTTTGTATGTAGGCCAATGGCAATGCGTGCAGACCACGTCTAACGTCGGCTGACCATATTGTGCAAGCAATGCCCGACGTGGTTTTACCATTGTGTGCATGACAAAGGCGATTTTGGCATGCGACGCCCGACGTTGACTGACTGTTGTGTACATGCCAAGGGCGATACGGGTAGTCCATGATCGACAATACTAAGCAATGTGCACAAGCCATAGATGATGCGGGCAGTCCACGATCAACATCGGCTGAGCGATATGCACTGGTCACAACCGATGCGGGCAGACCACGAACAATGTCGCCTGGCCGATGTCGCTTGCCGTTGGCTGGTGTCGCTTTCTCGAAGCACACAGGCCTTGTCTTATGCTACCTACCATTTTTCAACGATGATGTCGCCCAGTGGATGCGCACACGCCACGCGTTATGTGTGCAATCCTTGGCTGATGCTGTCTGTCGTTGGTCGACGTTGCTTGCCCAATGCGCACTGGCAACACACGATGCTACTTATTGTTGGCCAACATTGATGTCGCTTGATAGATGTACATATGCCATGTCTGATGCGTGTAGCCGTTGTTTGATGTCGCCTACAATTAGTCGAAGTCACTTGCTAGATGCACACATTCCACGTCTGATGTGTTTAGGCCTTGGTTGAAGCCACGTGTAGTTGACCGACGTCGCTTTCCAGATTCCCACATGCCACGTCCTATGTGTGGCCCACTTGGAGTTCTTGATTCTATGACGAAGATTCTGACTTAGAGAAATAGTCATCGTTTTTTCGAGATATTCATAACGAACATGTACAACCCAAATATGCACGTTTTAAGGTACAAACACACATTAGCTTCCACAAATAACTTTTTATATATAAAAAAATAAACAATTTCAACAATTTCTTTAAAATTATTAGTTTTGTTCAGTAAATCTCGAGAATAGGTAATTCATGAATAAATAATAGGAAAAATATTTGAAAAATATAAAATTAATGCCAAAAATATAAAAATAAATATAGTAACCTTAAATTCAATAATTTTTTTAAATTCTTATTTATGGTCGCTAGATCCAGAAAAATGGGTAATTCATTAATAAAAAAAGTGAAAAAATAAAATTAACGCAAAAAATTAACAAATAAATGTAGTAATGTTAAATTCAAAAATCTCAACAAATTTTTTTAATTTTTCATTTGTTTGTTAAATCCCGAAATATGTAATTAATTAATAAAAAAATATGAAAAAATATAAAATTAATGCCAAAAGTTCATAAATAAATATAGTAACCTTGAATTCATTAATTTTATAAATTTTAATTTTTAAAATGTGACGTAAAAAATAAAAAAAATGGTAAAAATAATTTTTAAAAATTAATAAAAGTCAAAAAGTATAAAAATGCTCAAAAGTACTTCTAAACATGTGAAAAAAATCATAGAGTACATATTTGAACAAATAAAATATGTTTCCATATCGTACAAATCGTAAATGTAACGAAAATGGTACAAAGTAATCATGTGAAATTGAAATGTTGAGAATAGAGGATGAAAAATAGATGAATCTATTATTATGCAAGAAGGGTGTTTCTCACTCTTTGGTTTTTTAACGGCATGGATATCCGCATGTTGTCGATTAGACCTCGATCAATGTCGCCGCATGTGAAGTCACTCGTCTAACCAATGCAAGCCACAGACGATGCGGGTAGGCATATCTGATGTCGACTAACCGAAGTGTGCAGGCCACAGGAGATGCATCTAGTCTATGTCAGGCGTCGGCAGATCGATGTGTGAAGGCTATGGACAATGGCAGGCCACGTCCGACGTCAGCACACCAATGTGTGTAAGATACGGACGATGCTGGTAGGCCACATCCGACGTTGGCTAACCAATGTGTGCAGGTACAAAGGATAGGTTCAATCCACATCCGATGTTAGCTGCCCATTGTGTGCAGGACAAAGATGACCCGGGCAGGCCACATTCGATGTCGGATGAACATTCTATGGAGGATAAACATGAAGCAGGAAGGCAACGTCCGATGTTGGTTGACCATTGTGTGCAAGCCAAAGGCGATGCTGGAAGGCCACGCCCGACATCGGTTAACTGTTGTGCAGGCCAAAGGAGATGGGGGCAAGCAACGCCTGATGTTCCATGACCATTTTTCCAGGCCAAGTGCGATGTGCAGAGTCCACGCCCGACGACAACGGAGCGATGTGTGCAGGCCTTGGTTGATACTGCATTTCATTAGCCAACATTGCTTGCCATATGCGTATGTGACATGTTAGATGCGTGAAGACCTTGGCTGATGCAGGCTATTGTTGACCGACATCACCTAGCCGATGCATACAGGTAACGATCGATGTTGCCCAGTCGATGCACACACGCCACAACTAATGCGTATAGGCCTTGAAGGATGTTGCCTGTTGTTGCACGACGTCACTTGCCCGATGCGCACAGGGTAAAGGCAATGCGGGTAGACCACGTTCGACATCGGCTGACCATTGTGTGCAAGCCAAAGGCGATGTGGGTAGACCACACCTGACGTCGGCTGACCATTGTATGTAGGCCAAAGGAGATGCAGGAAGACAACGCCTGATGTAACCTGATCGTTCGGTTCAGGACAAAAGTGACGCAGGCAGTCCACGCCTGACGACAGTTGAGCGATGCTGCATGTCCCCCACATACAATTACCGATAGGGATGACATCGACTGAGTATTATGCAGGCTACGACCAATGCGAGCCCCCCACATACAACGTCGGCTGGACGTTTTTTGGAGGATAAGGGCAATACAGGAAAGCCAAACCCATCGACCGCTGAGTAATATGCAGTCCATGGTCGATGCGGTCTGTCCATACCTGACGTCAGCTAAATGATGTGCACAATCCTAGGTCGTTGCGGCAAACCATGACTAATGTAGCATTGCTGATGCCGCTTGCCGTTGGATGAAGTCGCTTGCTCGAAGAACACTGACCTTGGTTGATGAGGTTTGTCGTTGGTCGACGCTGATATTGCATGTCGATGCGCATGCGCCAAAGCTGATGTGTGTTGGCCTTGGCTGATGTTGCCTGCCATTGGCCAACGTCGCTTGGCTGATGTTGCCTGATGTTGGACGATACAAATATCGTCCAGCCGATGCACACACGCAACGAACGATGTGTGTAGGCCTTAGTTGATGCTGCATTTAATTGGCCAACGTTGCTTTCAAGATGCGGACATGCCATGTTAGATGCGTGATTACCTTGGCTGATGTAGTCTACCAATGGAAAACATTGCCTAGTCGATGCCTGCAGGTCACAATCGATGTTGCCCAGTCAATGCGCACACCCCTTGCTTGATGCGTGTAGGCCTTGGTTGATGTTGTCTACCATTGGTCGATGTCGCCTAGACGATGTATGCATTTACTTTTTGGAAATCGCCAGTTGGGTTGGTCCGACCAAAAAAGTCCCACGTTGCTCGCCTGATGCGCACATGTCATGTTAGATGTGTGAAGACTTTGGCTGATGCATCTTTCCATTTGAAGACATTGCCTGGACGATGCATACAGGTCACGACCGATGCCACCCCAGTTGATGCGAACACGACATGGCTTATGTACGCAAGCCTTGGCTTATGTTGTCTGTCATTGGTCGATGTCGCCTAAACTATGCGCGTAGGCCACGATCGATGTCGCCCAGTCGATGCGCACACACCACAACTAATGCATGTAGGCCTTGGCTGTTGCATCTTTCCATTGGTCGTTGTCGCTTGGTAGATGTGCGTAATCCATAACCGATGCGCTCATACCATGGTTGAAGTCGCACAACCGATGTGCACACGACACGGATGACGCATGCAGGCCTTGGCTGATAATGAATGTCGTTGGCCGATGTTTCTTGACACATGCACACATGCCACGTCTGTGCATGTAGGCCTTGCTGATACCGCACTCCATTGGCGACGTCACTTGCAAGATAAGAACATTCTACGTCCGTGCGTGCAGGATTTGGCTGAAGCCGCATGCCATTGGCCGACATTGCTTTGCAGGTGCGCATATATCTCGTCAGATCCATGCAGACCTAGGGTGATTCTTCTTTCCGTTGGCCAGCATCTGCAGATCGATGTGTGTATCCTAGAGACGATGCTAGCAGGACACATCCGACGTAGGAAGACCGATGTGTACAGGCTACGAACAATGCTGGCAGGCCAC
Source organism: Solanum lycopersicoides (assembly GCA_022817965.1). Taxonomy (NCBI): domain Eukaryota; kingdom Viridiplantae; phylum Streptophyta; class Magnoliopsida; order Solanales; family Solanaceae; genus Solanum; species Solanum lycopersicoides. The sequence goes on from CM040627.1 coordinate 19,383,997, forward strand.
GTTTGATGTCAGCAGAAATATGTGTTCATGCTACGAATAATGCTGTCAGGCAACGTTTGACGTCAGAAGACCTATGTGTGCAAGTTGCGGACGATGCTTGCAGCCCATGTCCGATGTCGACTGACCGTTTTATGCATCCCAAACGCAATGTGGGTAGACCAGGTTCGACGTTGGCTGACCATTGTGTGTAGGACAAAGGCGATGTGGGCAGGCCTTGACTAACGTCGTCTGACCATTGTGTGCAGGAAAAAGGCGATGCAGGCAGGCAACTCCCACGTCAGTTGAATGGTGTATTCAGGCCAAGGGCTATGCGGCTAATCCACGCTAAAAAATTATTGAGCGATGTGCACAAGCCATACCCGATGTCAGCAGTCCACGGCCAACGTCGGCTGAGCGATGTGTACAAGCCATGACCGATACAAGCGGTCCATGACCAATGTCGCCTGGCCGATGCCGCTTGTTGTTGGCCGACGCCGCTTGCCTGAAGCGGAGAAGCCTTGGCTATTGCTGCCTGCCGTTTCCTAACACCGATTTCACCTTGTCGATGCGCACACGCCATGGCTCATACGTACAGGCCTTGGTTGATGCTTCATGTTGTTGGCCGACATCGTTTTCGCGTTGTGTACTTGCTGCGGACGATGCTTGGCCACGCGGAGCACTTGATTTCGTGGCGTGGATTTTGACTTTGAGGAGTGGACATTGTTTTTCCAGAAATTCATAATGAACCTGTACAACCCAATTATGCACGATCTAAGGTACAAACACACATTATCTTCCACAATTAATTTGTTTATATATAAAAGATAGTTTTCAACATTTTTTTTTTTGTTAATCTCGAAAATGAGTAATAGATTAATAAAACATAGGAAAAATATGTAAAAATATATTAAATTAACGCCAAAAATTCACAAATAAATATTGTAACCTTAAATTCTATAATTTCAATTTTATTTATATATTTTTTTGGTAAATCCTGAAAATGAGTAATTGATGAATAAAAATATGAAAATATGAATAAAATAGAAAATTAACACAAAAAATTCATAAATAAATAAAGTAACCTTAAATTCAACAATTTCAACAATTTTATTTTTGTTTGGTAAATCTCAAAAATGGGTAATATATGAATAAAATATAGGAAAAATATGAAAATACATAAAATTAATGCAAAAATTCATAATAAATATAGTAAACTTAAATTCATCAATTTCAATCATTTGTTTTATTTTTATTTTTGTTTGGTAAATCTAAAAAAATGTGTAATTCATTAATAAAAAAGGAAAAATATGAAGAAAAAATATATTTTTAATGCCAAAAATTCATATGGTAATCTTAAATTCAACAATTTCGATGATTTGTTAAATTTTTTTATTTTTTTTGGTAAATCCCGAAAACAAATAAATAATTAATAAAAAAGAAGGAAAATATGAAAAAAATATATTAAATTAACGTCAAAAATTCAGAAGTGTGCAGGCCATAGGCGATGCGTCCTGGCCACGTTAGACCGATGTTTAAAGGCTACAGACGATGCTGGCAGGCAACTCAGACGTCGACCAACCACTGTGTGGAGGAAACAGACGATGCTCGCAGGCGACGTCCGACGTTAGTTCACTGATGTGTGCAGGCCACAACTGATAGGTGCAGCCCACGTCCGATGTCGATTGATCATTGTTTGCAAACCTAAGGGGATGCGGGCAGGCCACGTCCGACGTTGGCTGACCATTGTGTGCAGGCCAAAAGCAATGCAGGAAGACCACGTTCAACATTGGCTGGCCACTATACGCAAGCCAAAGGCGATGCGGGAATGTCATGACTGACGTCGGGTGACCGTTATGCAGGCCAAGGCGATGGGGGTAGGCAAAGCCCGATGTCGCCTGGAAATTTTTTGAAGGCCAAGGTCGTTGCGTGCAGTCCACGCTTGACGATGACGGAGCGATGTGCACAAGCCATGGCCGATGCAGGCAATCCACGACCGACGTCGGCTGAGACATGAGCAGGCTACGAACGATACGGGTAGCCCATGTCCCACATCGCCTGGCTGTTATATGTAGGCAAAGGGATATGTGGGAAGGCCAAGCCGGACTGACCGCTGAGTGATTTCAGAGTCAATAGCCGATGCGGCTGGTCCACACCCGAGTCAACTGGTAGATGTGCACCACCAATGTGGCCTCGTCGATGCCGCTTGCCGTTGGCCGATGTCGCTTTCTCGGAGAACATAGGATTTGGTGATGTTGCCTGTCTTTGGCCGACGTATGTCGCCCTGCTAATGGGCACACACCACGACTGATGCATGTTGTGCTTCACTGATGATGCATATCGTTGTCTAACGTCGCTTGCCCGAAGTACACAAGCCTTGGCTGATTCTGTCTGACATTGGCCATGCAAATGTCGCCCAGACAATGAACACACTTCACGACCGATGCATTCAGGCCTTGGCTTATGCTTCATTTCATTGGACAACGTCGCTTTCCAGATGCGCACATGCCATGCCAGATGTGTGCATGCCTTGGCTGATGCTGCCTATCATTGGCCAACATCGCTTTCCCAAAGCGCACAAGTCTTGGTTGATGGTGCCTGCCATTGGCCGACGTCCATGTCGCCAAGTTGATGCACACACGCCATGAGTTATGTGTGCATGCCTTTGATGACGTCACTAGCCAGATACGCCCAAACCACGTCACATGCGTGAAGACCTTGGTTGATGCTGCCTACCGTTGGCCGACGTCGCCTGGCCGATGCATGCAGTCCACGACTGATGTCTCCCAATTGATGTGCACATGCCACGTCTGATGTATCCATGCCTTGGATGATATTACCTACCTTTAGTTGATGTTGACTGTCAGATGCGCAAACCACGACCGATGTCGCCGAGTCGATGAGCGCACGCCACGGCTGATGCGGGCAAGACTTGTCTGTTGTTGCCTGCCATTGGCCGATGTTGCTTGGCTGAGGCGGGCAGAAATCAGCTGATGTTACCTAGACTATACACTCATACCACGGCTGAAGTCGCCCAGTCGATGTGCACACGACACGACTGATGCATGCAGGCCTTGGCTGATGCTGCATGTCATTGGCCGACGTCGTTTGCCAGATGCGCACATGCCACGTACGTGCATGCATGCCTTGGCTGATGCCGCATTTTGTTAGCCAGCGTCGCTTACCAGATACGCAAATTCCACGTCCGAGCATGTAGGATTTGGCTGAAGCCGCATTCCATTGGCCGACATCGCTTGCAAAATGCGCACATCTCACGTCAAATGCATGCAGGTCTTGGCTAATTCTGCTTTTCGTTGGCCAAAATCTGCAGACCTATGTGTGCAGGGTATGGACGACGCTGGCAGGCCACATTCGACATTGGGAGAGCTATGTGTCATGGTTGCGGACAATGTTGTCACGACACATTCAACGTCGGCATACCAATGTGTACAGGCTGCGGACGATACTGGAAGACCACGTCCGACGTTGGCTGATCGTTTTGTGCAGGCCAAAAGCGATTCGTACTACGTCCGACGTCGGTTGACCATTCTGTGTACTCCAAAGGCAATGCGGGCAGGCCATTCCCTACGTCGGCTGAACATTGTGTGCAGGGCAAGGGCGATGCTGGAAAGCAACGCCTGACTTCAATTGACCATTGTGTTCATGCCAAGGGTGACGCAGGCAGTCTACGAATGAAAATGACTGAGCGATGTCCACAAGCCACGAGTGATGCACGGATTCCACAGCCAACGCCGACATATCGATGTGCACAAGCCACGACCGATACACTCAGTCCACGACCAATGTCGCCTGGAAAATGCCGCTTGCCGTTGGCCGAAGTCGCTTGCCAGAAGGACACAAGTCTTGGATAATGCTTCATGCCAATGCCCGACGCGGATATCGTCCCGTCGATGCGCACATGCCAAGACTCATGTGTGTAGGCCTTGGATGATGTTGCATGTCATTGGTCGACATCGCTTACCCGATACACACTAGCTACGAACACTGTTTGGCCCACTTGAAGCTCTTGATTCAGTGTGTGGATTCTGACTTTAGAGGAGTAGACATTGTTTTTTTAGAGATTCAAAATGAATATGTACAACCCAAATATGCATGTTGTAAGGTACAAACACACATTAGCTTCCACAAATAACTTTTTATATATAAAAAATAGTTTTCACAATTTATTTATATATATTATTTTGGTTAATCCTGAAAATGAGCAATTGATTAATAAAACATAGAAAAATATGAAAAAAATATAAAAATAATGCCAAGAATTCACAAATAAATATAGTAACCTTAAATCAATAATTTCAAAATTTTTTTGTTAGGTAAATTCGGAAAACGAGTAATTGATGAATAGAAAATAGGAAAAATATGAATAAAATACATAATTAACTTCAAGTATTCAAATAAATATAGTAACAATAAATTCAACAATTTTTTAATTTTTATTTTGTTTGGTTAATTCCATAAATGGGTAATTCATGAGTTAAAATAGGAAAAATATGAAAACTATAAAATTAACTCCCAAAATTAACAAATATATATCGTAACCTTAAATTCATCAATTTCAACAATTTTTGTTAAATTTTATATTTGTTTGGTAAATCTCGAGAAAAGGGTAATTCCTTAAAAAAAAAAGAAAGAATATGAAAAAAATATAATTTTAATGGCAAAAATTGACAAATAAATATAGTAACCTTAAATTAAAAATTTTAACAATTTTTTTTAGTTTTCATTTTTGTTCGCTAAATCCTGGAAATCGGTTAATTCATGAAATAGGAAAAACATTAACAAAATATAAAATTAACGCCGAAAATTCGAATATATTCATAGTAATCTTAAATTCAACAATTTCAACAATTTTTTAAATTTGTATTTTTGTTCGCTAAGTCTCAAAAATGGCTAATTAATTAATAAAAATTAGGAAAAATATGAAACAATTATAAATATTACGCCTAAATTCACAAATAAATATAGTAACATTAAATTTAGAAATTTCAACAACTTTATTTTTTAAATGTGTTGTAAAAATAAAAAAAAAACCGTAAAAAATAAATTTTAAAAAATAATTAAAAGTCTGAAAAATATAAAAATGCTTTAAAATACTTCTAATCATGTGAAACCTAATGATAGAGTACATATGTGTACAAATAAATGATGTTTCAATAGCGGACTAGTCATAAACATAATGAAATTGGTGCGAGTGAACCACATGAGTCGGAAACATTAATAATAGATGATGGAAAATATATGTATATTTTGTAATACCATAAGGACATTTCACACTCTTTTGATTTTTTATGTTATGGACATCCGCATTTCTCGACTAGACCACTCTCAATGTCACCGCATGTGACATTGCTCGACTAAGAAGTGCAAGCCACGAACGATGCGGGTAGGCACGTCCAAAGTCAGCTGACCCAAAGTGTGAAGGCGATAGGTGATGTGTCACGTCACTTCTTCCATCGGGAGACCGATGTTTGCAGGCTACGGATGATGTTGGCAAGCCACATTTGATGTCAGCAGACCGATGTGTGCAGGTTACGAACGATGCTGGAAGGCCACGTCCGATGTTGGATGACCGATGTCTGCAGGCCACAGACGATAGGTGCAGCCCACGTCTGACATCGTCTGACCGTTATGTGAGGGCCAAAGGTGATTCAAGTAGGCCACGTTCGACGTTGACTGACCATTGAGAGCAAGCCAATGCCGATGCGGGAAGGCCACGTCCGACATCGGATGACCGTTGTGTGTAGGCCAAGACCAATGTCGCCCACTCGATGCACACACACCATAGCTGATGAATGTAGGCCTTAGAAGATGATGCCTTTCATTGCGCCTGGCTGATGCGTGCAGGCCACGACCGATGTCGCCGATTCGATGCACACATGCCACGACTTATGCATGCAGGCCTTTGTTGTTGCTGCATGTTGTTCACCGATGTGCACTGGCCGCAACCGATGTTGCCTGGATGATGTGCTCAGACCATGACTGAAGTCGCCCAGCCAATGTGCACACAACACTGCTAATGTGTGCGGGCCTTGGCTGATGCTGCATCCAGATGGCCGACGTCGCATGCCAGATGTGCACATTCCACGTCCGTTCATGCAGGTCTTGGTTCATGTCGCATGTCATTGGCTTACGTCACTTTCCAAATATGTAAATTCCGTTTCCATGCGTGCAGGCCTTGGATGAAGCTGCATGCCATTGGCCGACGTCGTTTCCCAGATGCGCACATGCCATACCAGATGTGTGTAGGCCTTGGAAGATGTTGCATGTCGTTGGCCGACATATGCAAACCGATGTGTGTAGGCTACAAAATATGTTGGCAGGCCACATCCAACATCGGCAAACCGATAATTGAAGGATACAAACGATGTTGGCAATCCACGTTTGACGTCGGCAGACCGATGTGTGCAGGCTACAAATGATGTTGACAGGTCACATTCGATGTCGGCAGACCGATATGTGTAGGCTGTGGACGATGTTGGAAGCCCATGTTTGACGTAAACTGATCTTCGTGTGCAGGACAATGGCAATGCGGGTAGACCACGTGTGACGTCGGCTGACCATCGCTCGACGTCGGTTTACCATTGTGTGCAGGACAAAGGCGATGTTGGCATGTGAAACATGCCCGACGTCGACTGACTGTTGTGTACAGGACAAGGACGATGTGGGCAATCCATGCCTGACAATGATTAAGCGATGTGCACAACCCATGGCTGATGCGGGCAGTCCACGATCAACATCGGCTGAGCGATGTGCACTGGCCACGACCGATGCGGGAGGACCACGAACAATGTCGCCTGGCCAATGCCGCTGGCCGTTGGCTGGCGTCGCTTGCCCGAAGAGCACATGCCTTGTCTTATGCTACCTCTCATTTTCCAATGCTGATGTCGCCTTGTGGATATGCACACGCCACGCGTCATGGGTGCAGTCCTTGGCTGATGCTGCATGTCATTGGTCGACGTTTCTTGGCCAATGCGTACTGGCTACAAACGATCCTACTTGTTGTTGGCCGACATTGATGTCGCTTGATAGATGTACATATTCCACGAGATGCGTGTAGACGTTGGTTGATGCCGACTACTATTAGCCGACGACACTTGCTAGATTCACACATTCCACGTCTAATGCGTTTAGGCCTTGGTTGATGCCACGTGTAGTTGGCCGACGTCGCTTTCCAGATGCCCACATGCCACGTCCGATGCGTGGCCCACTTGGAATTCTTGATTCTATGATGCAGATTCTGACTTAGAGGAGTATACATCATTTTTTCGAGAGATTCATAACGAACATGTACAACCCAAATATGCACGTTTTAAGGTACAAACACACATTAGCTTCCACAAATAACTTTTTTATATATAAAAACTTAGTTTTCAACAAAAAAATTCGGTTAATCCCGAAAATGAGTAATTAATTATAAAACATAATTTAAATATGAAAAATATAAAAATAACGCCAAAAGTTCACAAATAAATATAGTTATCTTAAATTCAACAATTTCATTAATTTTATTAATTTTTATATTTGTTCGATAAATCTCAAAATGAGTAAATGATGAATACAAAATAGGGTCTATATGAAAAAATAAAAAAAATAATGCCAAAATTTACAAATAAATATAGTAACCTTAAGTATAAAAATTTCATTATTTTTTTAAATTTTTATTTTTGTTCAGTAAATTCCAAAGTAGGTAATTCAAGAATAAAAAATAGGAAAACTATGAAAAAACATATTATTAATGCCAAAAAATCGCAAATAAACATAGTAACCTTAAATTATCATTCTAATAATTTTTTTAAATTTTATTTTTTTCGGTAAATCCCAAAAATGGGGAATTCCTTAATTAAAAATAGGGAAAGAATAAAAAAAATACAAATTAATGCCAAAAAGTCACAAATAAATATAGTAACCTCAATTTAAATAATTTTTTAAAAATTATTATTTTTGTTCAGTATATCCCGAGAATAGGCAATTCATGAATAAATAACAGGAAAAATATTTAAGAAATATAAAATTAATGTAAAAAAATTAAAAATAAATATAGTAACCTTAAATCAACAATTTTTAAAATTTTTATTTTTGTTCGCTAGATCTAGAAAATGGGTAATTCATTAATAAAAAAATAAAAAAAATAAAATTAACGCCAAAAATTAACAAATACATGTAGTAATGTTAAATTCAAAAATCTCAACAATTTTTTTTAAATTTTTCTTTTGTTCGGTAAATCTCAAAAATGAGTAATTAATTAATAAAAAATATGAAAAAATTATAAATTGATGCCGAAAATTCACAAATAAATATAGTAACGTTGAATTCAATTATTTTACAAATTTTAATTTTTAAAATTTGACATAAGCATTAAAAAAAAGGTAAAAATAATTTTTAAAAATTAATAAAAGTCAAAAAAAGATGAAAATACTCGAAAGTACTTCTAAACATGTGAAAATAATCATAGTGTACATATTTGAACAAATAAAATATGTTTTAATATCGTAAAAATCATAAATGTAATGAAAATGGTACAAATGAACCATGTGAAATGGAAACATTGAAAATAGAGGATGGAAAATAGATGAATTTGTTATCATGCAAGAAGGCCGTTTCTCACTCTTTGGATTTTGTATGGCATGGACATCCGCATGTTGTCGATTAGGCGTCTCAATGTCGCCGCATGTGATGTCACTCGTCTAACAAATGCAAGACACATACGATACTGGTAGGCACGTCCGATGTTGACTAATAGAAGTGTGCAGGCCACAGGAAATGCATCTAGGCCACGTCAAACGTTGACAGATCGATGTGTGAAGGCTATGGACGATGCTGGTAGGCCACGTCCGACGTCAACAGAGCAATGTGTGCAGAATAAGGACGATGCTGGTAGGCCACGTCCAACGTTGGCTGACCGATGTGGGCATGCTAAAAAGGATAGGTGCAGTCCACATCCGATGTTAGCTGCCCATTGTGTGCAGGCCAAAGGCAATGCGGGTAGGCCACATCCGACGTTGGATAGCCATTCTATGCAGGACAAACGTGAAGCAGGAAGGCCAGGTCCGACATCGGTTGACCATTGTGTGCAGCCAAAGGCGATGCTAGAAGGCCACGCTCAACATCGGCTGACTTTTGTGCATGCCAAGGGCGATAGGGGCAAGCAACTCCTTATGTCGCATGACCGGATTTGTTAGGCCAAGTGTGATGCGCAGAGTCTACGCCTGACGACGGCCGAGCGATGTGTGCAGACTTAGGATGATGATGCATTTCATTGGCCAACATTGCTTGCTAGATGCGTATATCACAAGTTAGATGCGTGAAGACCTTGGCTGATGCAGCCTGCTGTTGGCCGACATCACCTAGCCGATGCATGCAGGTAACGATCAATGTCGCCCAGTCGATGCGCACACGGCATGACTAATGTGTGTAGGCCTTTAAGTATGCTGTCTGCCATTGGCCGGTGTCACTTGACCGATGTGCACATGCTAAGGATGATAATGCCTGCCTACGTCCAACATCGGTCGACCATTTTGTGCAGTCCAAAGGCGATGCAGGCAGACCACGCCCGACATCGACTGACCATTTTTTGCAAGCCAAACGCAATGAAGGAAGACAATGCTCGTTTTTGCAGACCGTTGTCTGCAGGCCAAAGGCGATGCAGGCATGCCATTCTCGATGATGGCTGAGTGATGTGCACAAGACACGTCCAATATGGGCAGTCCACGGACGACGTCGACTGAGTATTGTGCAGGCTATAGCCAATGCAGGCACCCCAAGTCCAACGTCGGCTGAGTATTGTGCAGGCTATAGCCAATGCGGGCACCCCACGTCCAAGTCGTCTGGACGTTTTCTGCAGGATAAGGGCGATCCTAGAAGTCCAAACTCGACGACTGCTGAGTTATGTATACAGGCCACGACTGATGCGGTGGCTCCACACATGACATCGGCTAAACGATATGGACAAGCCACAACCGCAACGACCAATGTATCCTGGATGATGCCACTTCCGTTGGATGATGTCGCTTGCCAGAAGCACACATTGATGTTGTCTGCCGTTGGCCAACACTGATGTTGCCCTGTCGATGTGCACATGCCACGACTGATGCTTTCAAGCCTTGGCTGATGTTATCTACTGTCGGCCAACGCCGCTCGCCTGAAGCGCACAAGCGTTGGCTTATGTTGCGTGATGTTGGACGATGCAAATGTTGCCCTGCCAATGCACACACGCCACAACCGATGTGTGCAGGCCTCTGTTGATGCTGCATTTCATGGGCCAACGTTGCTTTCCAGATGCGCACATGCCATGTTTGATGCATGAAGACCTTGGCTGATGCAGCCTACCGTTGGCTGACATTGCCTGGCCGATGCATGTAGGTCAAGACCGATGTTGCCCAGTCGATACGCACAATGGCTTATGCATGCAAGCCTTTGTTGATGTTGTTTGCAATTGGTCGATGTCGCCTGGATGATGCATGTAGGTACTTGTTGGAAATCGCCGTTTGGGTTGGTCTGACCAAGAAAGGCCAACATTGCTTGCCTGATGCGCACCTGCCTTATTAGATGCGTGAAGACCTTGGCTGATGCATCCTGCCCGTAATCGTCTAGACGATGCATTCAGGTCAAGACCGATGTCGCCCAGTCAATGCGCACACACTATGGCTGATGTGTGCAGGCCTTGGCTGATGTTATCTACCATTAGTTGATGTCTCTTGGATGATGTGCGCAGGTAATGATTGATGTTACCGAGTCGATACGCAAACACCACGGTTGATGCATGCATGCCTTGGTTGTTGCTTTCATCCATTAGCCGGTGTCGCTTGGCCGATGTGCGCATGCCACAACCGATGTTGCGTAGATGATGCGCTCATACAGCGGCTGAAGTTGCACAACCGATGTGCACACAACATGGCTGATGCGTGCAACCTTGGATGATGTTGCATGTCGTTGGCCAATGTCACTTGACAGATGCTCACATGCTACGTCCGTGAATACAGGCCTTGGTTTATGCCGCATTCCATTGGCCGACGTCGCTTGCAAGATACATACATTCCACGTATGTGCGTGTACGATTTGGCTTAAGACTCATGCCATTGGCATATGTCTCTTTCTAGATGTGCACATGCCACGTCAGAAGCATGCAGGGCTTGGGTGATTTTGCATGCCATTGGACGACATCTGTAGACTGATGTTTGCAGGCTACGGACAATGGTGACAGGCCACATCCAATGTTAGTAGATGGTGTGTGCAGGCTACGAACGATGCTGGTAGCCCACGTTTGACGTCAGTAGTCCTATCCAGGATTCGAATGATGTTGTCAGGCCATGTTCGACGTCGGCAGACCGATTTGTGCAAGTTGTGTACAATGTTGGCAGCCCACGTCCGACGTCAGCAGACCATTTTGTGCACGTAAAAGGCAATGGGGGCAGACCACGTTCGGCTGACCATTGTGTGTAGTACAAAGGTGATGCAGGCAGGCTACCCCCGACGTCGTCTGACTATTGTGTGCAGGCCTAAAGTTAAGCAGGCATGAAATGCCCGACGTCGGTTGACCGTTATGTTCATGCCAAGGGCAATGCAAGCAGTCCACGCTCGAAATGACAGAATGATGTACACAAGCCACAACCAATACGGACAGTCCACGACCAACGTCCGCTGAATGATATGCACAAGCCACGACCGATAAAGGTTGTCTATGAGCAATGTCTCTTGGCGGATGCCGCTTGCCGTTGGCCGACATCGCATTCTTGAAGCGCAGAACCCTTGGCTAATGTTGCATATCGTTGTGTGACATTGATATCGCCTAGAATATGCGCACACGCCATGGCTCATGCGTGCATACCTTTGCTAATGCTGCCTGTCGTTGGCCAACATCGCTTCCCGATGCGCACTGGCTAAGGGCGATGCTTGGTCTAATTGGAGCTCTTGATTTCTAGGCGCGGATTTTGACTTAGAGGAGTGGACATCGTTTTTCTAGAGATTCATAATGAACATGTACAACCCAATTATGCATGTTCTAAGGTACAAACACACATAAGCTTCCAAAATAACTTTTTTATATATAAAAAAATAGTTTTCAACTATATAATTTTTATTTTTTCGGTTAATTCTATAAATGAGTAATTGATTAATAAAGTATAGGACAAATATGAAAAAAAATTATAAAATTAACGCCAAAAATTCACAAATAAATATATAACATTAAATTCAATAATTTCTATAATTTATTTTATTTTTTATTTTTATTTAGTAAATCTCAAAAATGAGTAATTGATGAATAATAAATATAAAAAAATATGAATAAAATATAAAATTAACACTGAAAATTCATAAATAAATATAATTACCTTAAATTAAAAATTTCAACAACTTTCTTAAATTTTTATTTTTGTTTCGTAAATCTCGAAAATGGGTAATTCATGAGTAAAATATAGCAAAATAAGAAAAAATATAAAATGAATGCCAAAATTCACAAATAAATATGGTAACCTTAAATTCATCAATTTCATCAAGTTTTGTTATTTTTCTTTTTGTTTGGTAAATCTTAAAAATGGGTAATTCATTAATTAAAAGGTAAAAAATATTTAAGAAATACAATTTTAACGCCAAAAATTCAAAATATATATAGTAGCCTTCAATTCAACAATTTCAACAATTTATTGTAATTTTTATTTTGTTCGGTACATCTCAGAAATGAATAATTAATTAATCAAAAAAAGGATAATATGAAAACAAAATAATAGAATATTAACGCCAATAATTAATAAATTAATGTGTTAACCTTAGTTTCAACAATTTCAACACTTTTTTTAATTTTTATTTTTGTTCGGTAAATCCCAAAAATGGATAATAGATTAATAAAAATATGAAAAAATATAAAATTAACGCCAAAAATTCACTAATAAATGTAGTAACCTTATATTCAATAATTTAATAAATTTAAAATTTTAAAATGTGACATAAAAAATAAAAAACTATAAAAAGTAAATGTTAAAGAATTACTATAAGTCAGAAAAATATGAAAATGTTCGAAAGTACTTTTAAATACCTGAAAATAATCGTAGAGTACATATTTGTACAAATAAAATATGTTTTGAAATCGTACAAATCGTAAACGTATTGAAATTGGTACAAATGAGCCATAGATGATAGTGCAGGCTACGTCCGACGTTGGCTGACTGTTGTGTGTAGGCCAAAGGTGATGCGGGCAGGCCACGTCAGACGTTGGCTGACTAAGTGTGCACGCCAAAGGCGACGCATGAAGGCCACAACGGATGTTGGCTGACCACTGTGTGCAAGCCAAAGACGCTGCTGGAAGGCCACACCGATGTCGGGTGACTATTGTGCAGGACAAAAGCGATTGTCCAGGCAACTCTTGATATTGCCTAACCATTTTTTGTAGGCCAAGGACGATGCGGGTAGTCCACGCCCGACGACGACTGATCGATGTGCCCAAGCCACGACCGATACAAGCAATCCACAACCGCCGTGGGCTGATCAATGAGCAGGCTACGGCCAATGCGGGCAGCTCACGTCCGACATCGATGGGCCGTGGTGTGCAGGCAAAGGGCGATGCTGGAAGGACAAGCCTAACAACCTTTAAGTGATGTGAAGAGGCCACGGCCGATGCAGTCGATCCACACTCGATGTTGGCTAAGCGATCTGCACAGGCCATGACCAATGTCGCTTGGCCGATTCTACTTTTCTGTTGTCGATGTAGCTTGTCCGAAGAACACAAGCCTAGGCGAATGCTGCTTGTTGTTGAACGACGTTGATGTCACTTTGTCGATGAGTAGATGCCTCGACTTATACATGTAGGCCTGGCTGATGGTGCATTTCATTGGCTAACGTCGCTCGCCTGAAACACACATACCTTGGCTAATATTTCCTGACGTTGGTCGATGAAAATGTCGCCCAGACGATGCACACTTGCCACGACCGATGTGTGCAGGCCTTGGATGATGCTGCATTCCTTTGGCCAATATCGGTTGCCAAATGCGAACATGCCATGTCAGATGTGTGCAGGCCTTGGCTGATGCAGCCTGTCTTTGGCCAACGTCGCTTGCCTGAAGCGCACAAGCCTTGGCTGATGGTGCCTGTTGTTGTCCAACGTCGATGTCGCCCAACTGATGCACACATGCCACGAGTTATGTGCGCATCGCTTTGATGAAGCTGCATACCTTGGATGATGCAGCATGTCATTTTCCGACCGACTTCACTTGTCATGCACACAAACCACGTCAGATGTTTGAAGACCTTGGTTAATTCTACCAGTCGTTGCCTGCAGGCCATGACCGATGTCGCCAAGTCGATTCACATACGACACAGCTGATGCGTGCATACCTTGGATGATGTTGCATGTCGTTGGACGACATTGCTTGGTAGATGCGCACATGCCACGTCTGTGCATGCAAGCATTGGCTAATGCCGCATGCCATTGGCTGCGTCGCTTTCCAGATATGCACATTCCACGTCTGTGCATGTAGGCCTTGGCTATAGACGCATGTCAATGCAGATGTTGCTTGCCAGATGTGCACATGCCACATAATATGCGTGCATGCCTTGGCTGATGCTGCCTGTTGTTGGCCAACATTTGATACGTGCATTCTATGGACTTTGCTGGCAGGCCCACATCCGACATTGACAGAGATGTGTGCAGCCAATGGATGATGTTGGCAGGCCACATTCGATGTAGGATGATTGATGTGTGTAGGCTACGGATGATGCTATCAGGACATGTTCGATGTCGGCATACCATTGTGTGCAAGCTGCGGCCGATACATGCAACCCATGTCTGACGTCGGTTGATTGTTATGTGCAGCCCAAAGGCAATGCGGGCAAACAATGTGTGATGTCGGCTGACCATGGGTGCAGGACAAAGGTGATGTGCGGAGGGCATGCCCGACGTCAGTAGACCATTGCTTGCAGGCCAGCGGCAATGCAGGCAGGCAACGCCTAATCTTGGTTGACCGTTGTTTGTAGGACAAAGACGATGGTGGTAGCCCACGCACAACAATGACTGAGCGATGAGCATAAGCCACAGCCGATGCGGGCAGTCCACGGCCAATCTCATATGAATGATTTGCACAGGCCACGACAGATGATGGTTGTCCACGACCAATGTCGCATTGCTGATGCTTCTTGTAGTTTGCCCATGACGCTTGACCAAAGCGCACATGCCTTGGCTTATTCAACCTGTCATTGTCGATGTCGATGTCGATGTCGCCAACCGATGCGCACACGCCACAACTCAGGCATGTAGGCCTTGGCATATTCTTCATGTTGTTGTTCGAAGTCCCTTGCCCGATAAGTACCGACTAAGGATTATGCCGCCTTCCTACGTCTGATGTCGGTTGACCATTTTGTGCAGGCTAGAGGCGATATGGGTAGACCATGGCTGACATTGGTTGATCATTGTGTGCAGGCCTAAGGAGATATATGCAGACCACGTTCAACGTCGACTGACCATTGTGTGTAGTTAAAAGGCGATATGGGCAGGCCACGCCCGACGTCGGCTATACATATTATGCTGGACAAAGGTGATGGGGGCAAGAAACACTCAATGTCACTTGACCGACATCACTTCCTATATGTGCACATGCCACATCCCGTGCATGAAGGCTTTGGCTGATACTACATTTCATTGGTCTACGTCGCTTGTTAAATATGCGCATTCCACATCTTTGTTTACAAGCCTTGTGTCTAGCCGCATGCCATTGTCCCACTTTATTTTCCAGATGTTCACATGCCATGTAAGATGCGCGCATGGCTTGGATGATGTTGCCTGCTGTTGGCCAACATTTACAGACCGATGTGTGTAGGCTACGAACAATACTGGTAGGCCACCTCCGACGTCGACATACCAATTTGTGCAGCCTACAAATGATGTTGGCTGTCCACTTTCGATGTCGACAATCTGATGTGTGTAGGCTATAGACGATGCTATCAGGCAACGTTTGACGTCGGCATACCGATGTGTGTAGGATGCAGATGATCCTGCTAGCCTAGATCGGACATCGCTTGGCCGTTGTGTGTAGGCCAAAGGCAATGCAGGCAGACCACGTCCGACGTCGACTCATCATTGTGGGCAGGCCAAATGTGATGTGGGTAGGCCACGCCTGACGTCGGCTGACTATTGTGTGCCGACCAAAGGCAATGCAGGAAGGAAATGTGTGATGTGGATTGACCATTGTGTGCACGCTAAACGCAATGTGTGCAATCCACGCCCGACAATGGCTGAGTGATGTGCACAAGCCACGACCGATATGGGCAATACAGAGATGACATCGGTTGAGTATTGTATAGGCTATGTCCTATGCAGGAACCCCACGTCCAACGTCGACTGGACTTTTGGTGCAAGATAATAGCGATGCAGGTAGGCCAAACCTGACGATCGATGAGTGATGTGCACAGGCCATGGCCAATGTGGCCATTCCACGCCCGACGTCGACTAACCAATGTGCACAATTCGATGCGGCAAACCATGACCAATGTTGCATGGCTGATGGCGCTCGCTATTGGCTGAAGTCGTTTGCCCGAAACACACATGCCTTAGTTATGCTCCCTGCCGTTGGCGGACGCCGATGTTGCCCTGTCGATGCGCATACGCCACGGTTGATACGTGCAGGCCTTGGCTGATGCTTTCTCCTGTTGGATTATGTCTGTTGCATGAAGCGCACAAGCCTTGTCTTATATTGCCTGTTGTTGGACGATGCAAATGTCGCCCAGCCGATGCACACATGCCACGATCGATGTGTGCAAGCCTTGGCTGATGCTGCATTTCATTGGCCAACATTGCTTGCCGAATGCGCACAAGCCATTTTAGATGCGTAAATACCTTGTCTAATGCAGCCTGTTGTTGGCCGAAATCACCTACACGATGCATGCAGGTAACGATCGATGTCGCCCAATCGATGCGCACATGCCACGACTAATGCGTGTAGGCCTTGAAGAATGTTACCTATCATTGGACAATGTCACTTTACCGATGCGCATAGGTTAAGGACGATGCTACCTGCCTACGTCAAACGTCGACTGACCATTTTGTGCAGTCCAAAGGCGATGCAGGCAAACCACGCCCGACGTCAGCTGACCATTGTGTGCAGGCCAAAGGCGATGCAGGAAGACAATGCCCATTGTTGGCTGACCGTTGTGTGTAGCCAAAGGCAATGCAGACATGCCACTCTCGACGACTGTAGAGCGATGTGCACAAGCCACAGCCAATCCGAGCAGTCCACGGATGACGTCGGTTGTGTATTGTGCAGGCTACAGAATGTGGGCACCCCACATCCAAGGTCGGCTAGACGCTTTGTGCAAATTAAGGGCGATCCCGGAAGGCCAAACCCGACGACCGCTGAGTGATGTGCACACGCCACGATCGATGTGGTGGGTCCACACATGACGTCGGCTAAATAATGTGGACAAGCCACGGTCGCAACGACCAATGTCGCCTGACCGATGATGCCGATGCACATACGCCACAAGTTATGCGTGCATGTCTTTGATGAAGCTGCATACCTTGGATGATGCAACATGTCATTGTCCGACTTCATTTGCCATGAACACAAACCAAGTCAGATGTGTGAAGAACTTGGCTAATATTTCCTGTCGTTGGCTGGTGTTGCTTGGAAAAAGTATGCAGGCCATGATCGATGTCGCCAAATCGATACACACACGACACAATTGATTCGTGCAGACCTTGGATGATGTTGCATGTCGTTGGCCGACATTGCTTGGTAGATGCGCACATTCCACATCTGTGCATGCAAGCATTTGCTAAGGCCGCATGCCATTGACCGACGTCCCTTTTGAGATATGCACATTCCACGTCTGTGCGTGTAGTCCTTGGCTATAGCCGCATCCCAATGCAAACATTGCTTGCCAAATGCGCACATGCCTTATAACATGTGTGCATGCCTTGACTGATGCAGCCTGTTGTTGGCCAACATGTGATACGTGCAGGCTATGGACATTGTTGGCAGGCCACATCTGACATTGACAGACCGATGTGTAAAGCCAATGTATGATGTTGGCAGACCACTTTCGTTGTAGGCAGACTGATGTGTGTAGGCTACGGACGATGCTGTCAGGCCACGTTCGACGTCGGCATACCATTGTGTGCATGTTGTGGATGATGCAGGCAACCCATGTCCAACGTCGATTGATCATTGTGTGTAGGCCAAAGGTAATGCGGGCAGACCATGTATGAGGTCGGTTGACCATGGGTGCAGGACAAAGGTGATGCGCATATGGCATGCTCGACGTCAGTTGACCATTGTGTTCAGGCTAGAGGCGATGCAGGAAGGCAACGCCCGATGTTGGTTGCCCGTAGTGTGTAGGCCAAGGGCGATGGTGGCAGCCCACGCCCGACAATGACTGAGCGATGAGCACAAACCACGACCGATGTGGGCATTCCACGGCCAACATCATATGAGCGATTTGCACAGGCCACGACCGATGATGGCGGTCCACGACCAATGTCACATTGATGATGCTTCTTGTCGTTGGCCCATGACGCTTGCCCAAAGCGCACATGCCTTGGTTCATTCAACCTGTTGTTGGCAATGTCGATGTCACCAACCATTGTGCACACGCCAAAACTCATGCATGTATGCCTTGGAAGATTCTTTCCTGTCGTTGTTCGAAGTCCCTTGCCCGATACGTACCGACTAAGGATTATGTTGCCATCCTACGTCTAACGTCAGCTGACCATTTTGTGCAGGCCAGAGGCGATGCGGGCAGACCATGTCTGACGTTGGTTGACCAGTGTGTGCACGCCTAAAGTGATGTAGGCAGACCACGTTCGATGTCTGCTGACCATTGTGTGTAGTTAAAAGGCGATATGGGAAGTCCACGCCCGACGTCGGCTGGCCATATTATGCTAGTCAAAGGTGATGGGGGCAGGAAACACTCGATGTTGCTTGAGCAACATCGATTTCTAGATGTGCACATTCCACTTCCGTGCATGAAGGCTTTGGTTGATACTGCATTTCATTAGCCGACGTTGCTTGTCAAATATGTGCATTCCACGTCTGTGTGTGCAGGCCTTATCTCTAGCCGCATGCCATTGTCCCACGTCGTTTGCCAGTTGTTCACACGCCACATAAGATGCGCAAATGCCTTGGCTGATGCTTTCTGTTGTTGGCCGACATCTACAGACCAATGTGTGAAGGCTACGGACGATGCTGGTAGGCCACATCCGACGTCGACATACCAATTTGTGCAGCCTACGGATGATGTTGGCATTCCACGTTCGATGTCGGCAATCTAATATGTGTAGTCTACGGACGATGCTATCAGGCAACGTTCAACGTATGCATACCGATGTGTGTAGGCTGCGGACGATCCTGGTAGCCCAGATCTGACATCGCTCCAAAGGCAATGCAAGCAGACCACGTCCGACGTCGACTCACCATTGTGTGCAGGCCAAGTGTAATGTGGGTAGGCCACGCCTGATGTCGGCTGACTATTGTGTGACGGCCAAAGGTGATGCACACAGGAAATGATTGATGTCGGTTGACCATTGTGTGCATGTAAAAGGCAATGTGTGCAGTCCACGCCCGACGATGGCTGAGCGATGTGCACAAGTCATGACCGATATGGGCAGTCCAGAGATGACGTCGGTTGAGTATTGTATAGGCTAAGGTCGATGCAGTAACCCCACGTCCAACGTCGGCTGGACTTTTGGTGAAGGACAAGGGCGTTGCGGGAAGGCCAAACCTGGCGATCGATGAGTGATGTGCACAGGCCACGGCCAATGCGGCCAGTCCACGCCCGACGTAGGCTAAGAGATGTGCACAAGCCATGGACGATGCGGCAAACCATGACAAATGTTGCATGGCTGATACCGCTTGTCATTGGTTGAAGTCGCTTGCCCAAAGCAGACATGCCTTAGTTGATGTTGTCTGTCATTGGCCGATGCTGATGTTGCTTTTTCAATGTGCATATGCCACGTTTGATATGTGCAGGCCTTGGCTGATGCTTCGTGCTTTTGGCTAACGTCGGTTGCATGAAGCGCACAAGCCTTGGCTGATGTTGCTTGATGTTGGACGATGCAAATATCGCCCAGTCGATGCACACATGCCACGACCGATGTGTGAAAGCCTTGGATGATGCTGCATTTCATTGGCCAACATTGTTTGCCGAATGTGCACATGCCATGTTAGATGCGTAAATACCTTGGCTAATGCAACCTGTTGTTGGCCGACATCACCTGGCCTATACATACAGGTCACGACCGATCTCACCAGTCGATGCGCACACACCACGGCTCATGAGTGTTGGCCTTGGCATATGTTCCATTTCATTGACCAACGTTGCTTTCCAGAAGCGCACATGCCATATTAGATGCGTGAATACCTTGGCTGATGCAGTCTACCGTTGGTTGACATCGCCTGGCCGATGCATGCAGTCTACGACCAATGTCGTCCAATCGATGTGCACATGCCACGACTGATGTGTGCATGCCTTGGATGATTTTTCTTGCCTTTTGTTGATGTCGCCTGGCAGATGGGCACAAGCCACGACCGCTATCGCCGAGTCGATGCGCACACGCCACGACTAATGCGTGCAGGACTTGTCTGTTGCTTTCTACCATTGGCCGATATTGCTTGGCCAATGCGCGCAAACATCAGCCGATGTCTCCTACACGATACACTTATACCACGGCTGAAGTCGCCTAGCCAATGTGCACACGACACGACTGATGCATGCACTCCTTGGCTGATGCTGTATGTCATTGGCCGACGTCGTTTGCCATATGCGCACATGCCACGTACGTGCATGCATGCCTTGGCTGATGCCGAATTATGTTAGCCAGCGTCTCTTAGAAGATACAAAAATTCCTCGTCCGTGCGTGTAGGATTTGGCTGAAACCGCGCTTGTAACATGCGCATATGTCACGTCAAATGCGTGCATGTCTTGACTAATTCTACTTGTCGTTGGACGAAATCTGCAGACCAATGTGTGCCGGCTATGGACGATGTTGGCAGGCCAGGTTCGAAATTGGTAGACCTATGTGTCAAGGCTACGGACAATGTTGTCACAACACGTTCAATGTCGGCAGACTGGTGTGTGCAGGCTGCGGACGATACTGGAAGCCCACGTCCAACGTTGGTTGATCGTTTTGTGCAGGCCAAAAGTGATGCGGACTACGTCCGACGTCGGCTGACCATTGTGTGCAGTCCAAAGGTGATGTGGGAAGGCCATGCCCGACGTCGGCTAACCATTGTGTGCAAGACAAAGGCGATGCATGAAGGCAACGCTCGTCTTCGGTTGACCGTTGTGTTAATGCGAAGGGTGATGCAGGTAGTCTATGCCCGAAAATGACTGAGCGATGTGCACAAGCCATGACTGGTGCAGGCAGTCCACAACCAACGCCGACTAAGCGATGTGCACAAGCCACGATCGATACGTTAAGTCCACGACCAATGTCGCTTGGCAAATGCCGCTTGCCGTTGCCCGACGTCGCTTTCCTCAAGCACACAAGCCTTGGATAATGGTGTCTGCCATTGCTCGACGTTGATGTCACCCAGTCGATGTGCACACGCCTAGACTCATGCGTGTAGGCCTTTGATGATGTTGTATGTCGTTGACCGACATTGCTTACCCGATGCACACTAGCTACGAACAATGTTTCGCCCACTTGAAGCTCTTGACTCCTGCGTGGATTCTGACTTACAGGAGTAGACATTGTTTTTCGAGATTCAAAATGAATATGTACAACCAAAATATGAACGTTCTAAGGTACAAACACACATTAGCTTCCACAAATAACTTTTTTACATATAAAAAAAATAGTTTTCAACAAATATTTAATTTATATTTTTGTTTGTTAATCCTGAAAATGAGTATTTGATTAATAAAACATAGAAAAATATGGGGAAAAATAGAATATAATGCCATGAATTCACAAATAAATATAGTAACCTTAAATTCAATAATTGCAACATTTTTTTGTTAGGTAAATCCGAAAAATGTGTAATTGATGAATAGAAAATAGGAAAAATATGGATTAAATATAAAATTAACGTCAAAATTCATAAATAAATATAGTAACAATAAAGTCAACAATTTCAACAATTTTTTTAATTTTTATTTTTGTTTGGTTAATCCCATAAATGGGTAATTCATGAGTTCAAATAGGAAAAATATGAAAACTATAAAATTAATTCCCAAAATTAACAAATAAATATAGTAACCTTAATTTCATCAATTTCAACAATTTTTGTTAATTTTTATTTTTATTTGGTAAATCTCGAAAAAGGGTAATTCATTAATAAAAAGAAAAAAAATATGAAAAACAATAATATAATTTTTATGACAAAAATTGACAAATAAATATAGTAACCTTAATTTAAAAAAATTTAACAATTTTTTTATTTATCATTTTTGTGCGCTAAATCCCGTAAATTGGTTAATTCATGAATAAAATATAGGAAAAATATTAACAAAATATAAAATTAACGCCGAAAATTAAAAAATATTTATAGTAATATTAAATTCAACAATTTCAACAATTTTTAAAATTTGTATTTTTGTTCGTTAAATCTCAAAAATGGGTAATTAATTAATAAAAAAATAGGAAAAATATGAAACAATTATAAAATTTATGCCTAAAACTCACAAATAAATATAGTTACATCAACAATTTAAACAACTTTATTTTTTCAAATGTGTTGTAGAAACTAAAAATTCATAAAAATAAATTTTAAAAAATAATTAAAAGTCTGAAAAATATATAAATGCTTGGAAAATACTTCTAAACATTTGAAACCTAATGATAGAGTACATACGTGTACAAATAAATGATGTTTTAATATCGAACAAATCGTAAACATAATGAAATTGGTACGAGTTAACCACATGAGGCGGAAACGTTAATAATAGATGATGGAAAATAGATGAATATTTTGTAATACTGGAAGGACATTTCACACTCTTTTGATTTTTTATGGCATGAACATCCGCATGTTGTCGACTAGACCTCGATGAATGTCACCGCATGTGACGTTGCTCGACTAAAAAGTACAAGCCACAAACGATACGGGTAGGCACGTTCAATGTCAGCTGACCGAAGTGTGAAGGCCATAGGTGATGTTTCAAAGCTACGTCTTCCATCGGCAGAACGATGTGTGCTGGATATGGATGTTGCTGGCAGGCCACGTTTAACATCAGCAAACCGATGTGTGCACATTACGACCGATGGTGAAAGGCCACGTCCGATGTTGGATGACCGATGTGTGCAGGCCACGGATGATTGGTACAACCCACGTCTGACATCGGCTGACCATTGTGTGCAGGCCAAAGGTGATTCGGGTAGGCCACGTTCCACGTCGCCTGACCATTGAGTGCAGGCCAACGCTGATGCGGGAAGGCCACGTCCGACATCTGACCGTTGTGTGCAGGCCAAGACCAATTTCGCCCATTCGATGTGCACACGCCATAACTGATGCATGCAGTCTTTAGAAGATGATGCCTGTCATTGGGTCTGGCTAATGCGCGCAGTCCACAACCGATGTCGCCGAATTGATGCACACACGCCACGACTTACGCGTGTAGGCCTTGGATGTTGCTGCCTGCCGTTCGCCGATGTGCGCTAGCCACAACCGATGTTGCCTGGCCTATGTGCTCAGACCACGACTGAAGTCGTGCAGTTGATGTGCACACAACACGGCTGATGTGTGCAGGCCTTGCCTGATGCTGCATTCAGCTGGCCGACATCGCATGCCAGATATGCACATTCCACGTCCGTTCATGCAGGCCTTGGTTCATGTCGCATGCCATTGGCCTACATCACTTTCCAGATATGCACATTCCATGTCCATGTGTGTAGGCCTTGGCTGAAGTTGCATGCCATTGGCTGACGTCGCTTGCCAGATGTGCATATGCCACACCAGATGCGTGCAAGCCTTGGCACATGTTGCATGCCGTTGGCCGACATATTCAGAACAATGTGTGCAGGCTACAGAAGATATTGGCAGGCCAAATTCGACGTTGGCAGACCGATATATGAAGGATACAAACGATGCTAGCAATCCACGTTTGATGTTGGCAGACCAATGTGTACAGGCTACGAATGATGTTGTCAGGCCACATTTGGTGTCGGCAAACCGATGTGTGTAGGCTGCGGACGATGCTGACAGCCCATATCTGACGTAAACTAAACTTTTTGTGTAGGCCAATGGCAATGCAGGCAGACCACGTCTAAAGCCGGCTGACCATAGTGTGCAAGCAACGCCCGACGTGGTTTACCATTGTGTGCACGCCAAAGGCGATGTTGGCATGCGACGCACGCCTGACGTCGACTGACTGTTGTTTACAGGCCAAGGACGATGCGGGCAGTCCATGCCCGACAATGACTAAGCGATGTGCACAAGTCATGGCTGATGAGGGCAGTCCACGATCAACATAGGCTGAGCGATGTGCACTGGCCACGACCTATGCGGGCGGACCACGAACAATGTCGCCTGGCCGATGTCGCTAGCCCGAAGCCTACAGGTCTTGGCTTATGCTACCTGCCATTTTCCAACACCGATGTCGCCCAGTGGATGCGCACACGCCACGCGTCATGCGTGCAGTCCTTGGCTGATGTTGCCTGTCGTTGGTCGATGTTGCTTGCCCAATGCGCACTGGCTACAGGCGATGCTACTTGTTGTTGGCGGACATTGATGTCGTTTGATAGATGTACATATGCCACGTCTGATGCGTGCAGACGTTGGTTGATGACGCCTACAATTATCCGATGTCACTTGCTAGATGCACACATTCCACGTCTGATGCGTTCAGGCCTTTGGTTGATGCCATGTGTAGTTGGCCGACGTCTCTTGCCAAATGCCCACATGCCACATCTGATGCGTGGCCCACTTGGAGTTCTTGATTCTATGACACAGATTCTAACTTAGAGGAGTAGTTTTTTCGAGAGATCCATAACGAACAAGTACAACCCAAATATGCACGTTTTAAGGTACAAACACACATTAGCTTCTACAAATAACTTTTTTATATATAAAAAAATAGTTTTTAACAATTTATCTATTTTTCTTTTTTGTTGGTTAATCCCGAAAATGAGTAATGAATTAATAAAACATAATTTAAATAGTTATCTTAAATTCAACAATTTCATTAATTTTTTTAATTTTTATTTTTGTTCGATAAATCTCGAAAATGAGTAATTGATGAATAAAAATAGGGATAATATGGAAAAATAAAAAACTAATGCCAAAAATTCACAAATAAATATAGTTATCTTAAATTCAACAATTTCATTAATTTTTTTAAATTTTTATATTTGTTCGATAAATCTAAAAATGAGTAATTGATGAATAAAAATAGGGAAATATGAAAAAATAAAAAAATAACCCCAAAAATTCACAAATAAATATAGTAACCTTAAATTCAGTAATTTCATTATTTTTTCAAATTTTTATTATTGTTCGGTAAATCCCAAAAGTAGGTAATTCAAGAATAAAAAATAGGAAAACTATGAAAAAAACATATAATTAACGCCAAAAATTTGGATATAAACATAGTAACCTTAAATTATCAATTTCAACAATTTTTTTTATTTTTATTTTTGTTCGGTTAATCCCAAAAATGTGGAATTCCTTAATAAAAAAATAGGGAATATATAAAAAAATATAAAATTAATGCCAAAAAGTCACAAATAAATATAGTAATCTTATATTCAAAAATTTCAACAGTTATTTTAAAATTATTATTTTTGTTCAATAAATCCCGAGAATAGGTAATTAATGAATAAATAATAGGAAGAATATTAAAAAATATAAAATTAATGCCAAAAAATTTTAAATAAATATAGTAACCTTAAATTCAACAATTTTTAAAATTTATATTTTTGTTCGCTGGATCCCGAAAATGGGTAATTTATTAATTAAAAAAATGAAAAAATAAAATTAACGCAAAAATTTTAACAAATAAATGTTGTAATGTTAAATTCAAAAATCTCAACAATTTTTTTAATTTTTCTTTTGTTTGGTAAATCCCGAAAATGGGTAATTAATTAATAAAAAATATGAACAAATTATAAAATTAACGCCAAAAAATCAAAAATAAATATAGTAACCTTGAATTCAACTAACCGAAGTGTGCAAGCAACAAACGATGTCGACTAACCGAAGTATGCAACCCACAAGCGATGCGTATAGGCCACATCAGGCGTTAACAGACCAATGTGTGAAGGCTGTGGACGATGCTGGCAGGCCACGTCCGACGTCAGCATACCACTGTGTGCAGGATACAGACGATGATGGTAGGCCACGTCCGACGTTGGCTGACCGATGTGTGCAGGCTACAAAGGATAGGTGCAATCCACATTCGACGTTAGCTGCCTATTGTGTGCAGGCCAAAGGCGATGAGGGCAGGCCACATCTGACGTTGGCTGGCCATTCTATGCAGGACAAAGGTGAAGCAGGAAGGCCACGTCCGACGTTGGTTGACCATTGTGTGCAAGCCAAAGGTGATGCTCGAAAGCCACGCCCGACACCGGCTGACCATTGTGCAGGCCAAAGGCGATGGGGGCAAGCAACGCCTGATGTCGCATGACCATTTTTTGCAGGCCAAGGGAGATGCGCAGAGTCCACGCCCGACGACGGCTGATCGTTCTGTGCAGGCCTTGGCTGATGTTGTATTTCATTGGCCAACATTGCTTGCCAGATGCGCACATGACATTTTAGATGCGTGAAGACCTTGGCTGATGCATCCTGCTGTTGGCCGACGTCACTTATCCGATGCATGCAGGTAACGATCGATGTCGCCCAGTTGATGCACACACGCCACGACTAATGCGTATAGGCTTTGGCAGATGTTGCCTGTCGTTGGTCGATGTCACTTGCCCGATGCGCACAAGTTAAGAACGATGCTGCATTCCCTAGGCATCGCGTGACCATTTTTTGCAGTCCAAAGGCAATTCGGGAAGACCAAGCCCGACGTCGGCTGACCATTGTGTTCAGGCCAAAGGCAATGCGGGAAGATAATGCACGTTGTTCGTTGACTGTTGTGTGTAGGCCAAAGGTGATGCAGACATGCCACTCTCAACGATGGCAGAGCGATATGCACAAGCCACGGCCAATACAGGCAGTCTACGGACGACGTCGACTGAGTATTGTGCAAGCAAGAGCCAATGTTGTCTCCCCACGTCCAATGTCGGTTGGACGCTTTGTGCAGGATAAGGGCGATCTCGGAAGGCCAAACCCAACAACAACTGAGTGATGTGCAAGGCCACGACCGATGCGGCAAGTCCACACATTACGTCGGCTAAAAGATATGGACAAGCCACGGCCAAAACGACCAATGTAGCCTGGATGATGCCACGTTGATGCTGCCTGTTGTTGGCCAACGCTGATGTTGCCATGTCGATGTGAACATGCCACGGCTGATGCTTGCACGCCTTGGCTGATGTTGTTTACCGTTGGCCAATGCCGCTCTCCTGAAGAGCAAAGGCCTTGGTTGATGTTGCCTGATGTTAGACGATGCAAATGTCGCCCAGCCGATGCACACACGCCACTACCAATGTGTGCAACCCTCTGCTGATGCTGCATTTCATTGGCCAACATTGCTTGCCAGTTGCGCACATGCCATGTTTAATGCGTGAAGACCTTGGTTGATGCATCCTAGTGTTGGATGACATTGCCTGGCCGATGCATGCAGGTCACGACCGATGTTGCCCAATCGATACGCACATGCCATGGCTGATGCGTGCAAGCCTTTGTTGATGTTGTCTGCCATAGGTCGATCTCGCCTGGATAATGCATGCAGGTACTTGTCGGAAATCGCCAGTTGGGTTGGTCTGACCAAGAAAGTCCAACGTTGCTTGCCTTATGCACACATGCCTTGTTAGTGTGTGAAGACCTTGGCTGATGCATCCTGCCATTGGCTGAATTCTTCTGTGAGAAATGTCTCTTGGCGGATGCCGCTTGCCGTTGGCCGACATCGCTTGCTTGAAGCGCAGAAGCCTTGGCTAATGTTGTCTGTCGTTGTGTGATGCTGATATCGCCAAGTCTATGCACACACGCCATGGCTCATGCGTGTAGGCCTTGGCTGATGCTGCCTGTCGTTAGCCAACATCGCTTTCCCGATGCGCACTGGCTAAGGACGATGCTTGGCCTACTTGGAGCTCTTGATTTCTAGGCATGAATTTTGACTTAGAGGAGTGGACATCGTTTTTCTAGAGATTCATAATGAACATGTACAACCCAATTATGCATGTTCTAAGGTACAAACACATAAGCTTCCACAAATAACTTTTTATATATATATATATATATAAAAAGTTTTTAACTATAAATTTTTAATTTTTTCGATTAATCCTGAAAATGAGTAATTTATTAATAGAACATATGACCAATATGAAAAAAATATAAAATTAACGCCAAAAATTCACAAATAAATATTATAACCTTAAATTCAATAATTTCAACAATTTATTTTATTTTTTATTTTTCGGTAAATCTCAAAAATGAGTAATTGATGAATAAAAAATATGAATAAAATATAAAATTAATACCGAAAATTCATAAATAAATATAATTACCTTAAATATAAATATTTCAACAATTTTCTTAAATTTTTATTTTTGTTTGATAAATTTCGAAAATGGATAATTCATGAGTAAAACATAGGAAAATAAGAAAAAAAAATTAATGCCAAAATTCACAAATAAATATAGTTACCTTAAATTCATCAATTTCGTCAATTTTTGTTATTTTTCTTTTTGTTTGGTAAATCTTTAAATGGGTAATTCATTAATTAAAAGGGAAAAATATGAAGAGAAAAAATACAATATTAACGCCAAAAATTCAAAAATATATATAGTAGCCTTAAATTCAACAATTTATTTTTATTTTTATTTTTGTTAGGTGCATCTCAAAAATGAATAATTAATTCATAAAAAAAATGAAAATATGAAGAAAAAAATAGAAAATTAAAACCAATAATACATAAATTAATATATTAACCTTAATTTCAACAATTGCAATACTTTTTAAATTTTTTATTTTTGTTCGGTAAATCCAGAAAATGGGTAATTGATCAATAAAAAAAGAAAAAAATTATAAAATTAAATCCAAAATTTTACAAATAAATATAGTAACCTTAAATTCAATAAGTTAATAAATTAAAAAATTTAAAATGTGACGTAAAAAATAAAAAACCACAAAAATAAATTTTAAAAAATTAATACAAGTAAAAAAAATATGAAAATGCTCGAAAGTACTTCTAAATACCTAAAAATAATCGTAGAGTCCATATTTGTACAAGCATTGGCTGATGGTGCCTGTTGTTGGCCAACGTCGATGTCGCCTAGGCGTTGCACACACGCCACGAGTTATGTGTGCATGCCTTTGATGATGTTGCATACCTTGGATGATGCAACATGTCATTGTTGACTTCACTTGCCATGCGCACAAACCACATCAGATGTGTGAAGACTTTGGCTAATACTGATTGTTGTTGGCTGGTGTTGCTTGGACAAAGTATGCAGGCCATGACAGATGTCGCCAAGTCAATACACACACGACACAGTTGATGCGTGCAGACCTTGGATGATATTGCATGTCATTGGCCGACATTGCTTGGTAGATGTGCACATGCCACGTCTGTGCATGCAGGCATTGGCTAATGCCGCATGCCATTGGCTGACGTTGATTTCTAGATATGCACATTCCCCGTCTGTGTGTTTAGGCCTTGGCTATAGCCGCATGCTATTGCAAACGTTGCTTTCCAGATCCGCATATGCCACATAACATGCGTGCATGTCTTTGATGATGTTGTCTATTGTTGGCCGACATATGATGCATGCAGACTATGGACATTGCTGGCAGACCACATCCGACATTGACAGACCGATGTGTGCAGCAAATGGATGATGTTGACAGGCCATGTTTGATGTTGGAAGACTGATGTGTGTAGGCTGCGGAAGATACCGTCAGACCAAGTTCAACGTCGGCCTACCGTTGTGTGCAGGATGCGGACGATGCAGGCAATCCATGTACGACGTCGGTTGATCGTTGTGTGCAGGCCAAAGGAAATGCGGGCAGACCATGTGCGACATTGGCTGACCATGAGTATAGGACAAAGGTGATGCGCACAGGCCACGCCCGACGTCGGTTGACCATAGTGTATAGGCCAAAGGCGATGGTGGTAGCCCACGCCCGAAAATGACTGAACGATGAGTAGAAGACACGGCTGGTGCGGTCAGTCCATGACTAACATCAGATGAGCGATTTGCACAGGCCACGACCGATGATGGCGGTCCACGACCAATGTCACAGTGCTTATGCTTCTTGTTATTGGCCCATGACGCTTGCCCAAAGCGCACAAGCCTTGGTTGATTCTATGTGTCGTTGCCCGATGTTGATGTCGCCAACCGATGCGCACACACCACAACTCATGCATATAGGCCTTGGCAGATTCTTTCTGTCGTTGTTCGAAGTTACTTGCCCGATGCGTACCGACTAAGAATTATGACGCCTTCCTACAAATGACGCCGGCTGACCATTTTGTGCAGGCCAGAGGCGATCCGGGCAGACCATGTCTGGCGTTGGTTGACCATTGTGTGCAGGCCAAAGGTGATGCAGGCAGACCACGTCCGATGTTGGCTGACCATTTTGTGTAGTTAAAAGTAGATACTGGCAGGCAACGCCCGACGTCGGCTGTCCATATTATGATGGTAAAAATTAATGGGGGTAGGAAACACTTGATGTCGCTTGAACGACATCGCTTCCTAGATGTGCACATGCCACATCCATGCATGAAGGCTTTGGCTGATACTGCATTTCATTGGCCGACGTTGCTTGTCAAATATGCGCATTCCATGGTTGTGTGTGCATGCCTTGTCTCTAGCCGCATGCCATTGTCCCACGTCGTTTTCCATACGTTCACATTCTACGTAAGATGCGCACAATCCTTTGCTGACTATGCCTGCTGTTGGCCGACATCTACAGACTGATGTGTGAAGCTATGGACGATGCTGGTAGGTCACATCCGACGTTGACATACCGATTTGTGGAGCCTACAGATGATGTTGGCAGTCCAAGTTCGATGTCGGCGCTCCGATGTGTGTAGGATACAGACGATTCTATCAGGCAACGTTCGACGTCGACATACCGATGTGTGTAGCCTGCGGATGACCCTGGTATCCCAGATATTACATAGCTTGACCGTTGTGTGAAAACCAAAGGCAATGTAGGCAGACCACGTCCGACGTCGACTCACCATTTTGGGTAGGACAAAGGTGATGTGAGTAGGCCACGCTTGACGTCGATGCACTATTGTGTGCCGGCCAAAGGCGATGAAGGCAGGAAACGGCTGATATCGCTTGACCATTGTGTGTACGCCAAAGGCAGTGTGTGCAGTCCACGCCCGGCGATGGCTGAGCGATGTGAACAAGCCACGACCACTATGGGTAGTCCACACACGATGTCGGTTGAGTATTGTATAGGGTAAGGCTGATGCAGGAACCCCACGTCCAATGTTGGCTGGACTTTTGATGCACGATAAGGGCGATGCGGGAAGGCCAAACATGATGATCGATGAGTGATGTGCACAGGCCACGGTCAATGCAGCCAGTCCACGCCTGACGTCGGCTAAGCGATATTCACAACCAATGGCCGATGCGGCAAACCATGACCAATGTTGCATAGTTGATGCCGCTTGCCGTTGGATGAAATCTCTTTTCTGAAGCACACATGCCTTAGTTGATGCTGACTACCATTGGCCAACGCCGATATTGCCCTGTCGATGCGCATACGCCACGGTTGATGTATGCAGGCCTTGGCTGATTCTTCCTGCTGTTGGCTGATGTCAGTTGAATGAAGAACAAAAGCCTTGGATGATTTTGCCTGATGTTGGACGATGCAAATAACACCTAGCCGATGCACACATGTCCCGACTGATGTGTGCAAGCCTTGGCAGATGCTGCATTTCATTGGCCAACATTGCTTGCCGAATACGCACATTCCATGTTAGATGCGTAAAGACCTTGGCCGATGCAGCCTGTCTCCCAGTCGATGCACACACACCACGGCTCATGAGTGTAGGTTGTGGCATATGCTGTATGTCGTTGGGTGATGTCACTTGCCCAATGCGCACCGGCTAAGGGCAATTCTGGCTACCTACGTTCGACGTTGGCTGACCGTTTCTTGCAGTCCAAAGGCGATGCGGGTAGACCCCGTCCGACGTTGGTGACCATTGTGTATAGTCTAAAGGCGTTGCGGACAGGCCATGTCCGATGTTGCCTTACCATATTGTGCTGACCAAAGGTGATGGGTAAGGCAACGCTCGATGTTTCTTGACCGACATCGCTTGATAGATGCGCAAATGCCACGTCCGCGCATGTTGTCCTTGGCTAATGCTGAATACATTTGGCCGACGTTGCTTGTCAGATAGACACATTCCACGTCTGTGTGTACAGGCCTTGGCTCTAGTCGCATGCCATTTTCCGACGTCGCTTACCAGATCCGCACATGCCACGTAAGATGTGTGCATGCCTTGGCTGATGTTGCCTGTTGTTGGCCGACATCTGCAGACCGATCTATCAATGCGATGGACAATGTTGTCAGATCACACCCGACGTCGACAGACCGATGTGTGTAACCTACGAATGATGTTGGTTGGCCACGTTCAATGTCTGCACCCCGATGTGTGTATAATACAGAAGATGTTTTCTGGACATGTTTGACGTTTCCATACCGATGTGTGCAAGCTGTGGAGGATTGTGGCAGCCCACGTTAGACATCGATTGACTGTTGTGTGCAGGTCAAAGGCAATGCACGCAGACCACATCCCACGTCGGCTGACCATTGTGTGCAGGCCAAAGGTGATGTGGGCAGGCCAATCTCGACGTCGACAGATCATTGTGTACATGCTAAAGGCAATGCAGAAAGACAACGTCTAATGTCAGCTGATCGTTGTGTACAGTCCAAAAGCGATGTAGGTACGACTAAGCGATGTGCCTAAGCAACGACCAATAGGGCAGTACACAGATGACATCGATTGAGTATTCTGCAGGCTACGACCAATGCAGGGCCCCCACGTACAACGTCGGCTGGACGTTTTGTGGAGGATAAGGGCGATACAGGAAATCCAAACCCAACGACCGCTAAGTAATGTGCACAGGCCATGGACGATGCGGCCGGTCCATACCTAACGTCAGCTAAATGATGTGCACAAGCCTAGGCCGATGAGGCAAACCACGACCAATGTAGAGTTGTTGATGCCGCTTGCCGTTGGATGAAGTCCCTTGCCCAAAACACACTGGCCTTGGCTGATGCTGTTTGCCGTTGGTTGACGCCGATGTTGCCTGTCGATGCGCACACGCCACGGCTGATGCGTGCTGGCCTTGGCTGATGCTGCCTGTCATTGTCCAACGTCGCTTTCCTAAAGCGCACAAGGATTGGTTGATGCTGCCTAATGTTGGACGATACAAATGTCGCCCAGCCGATGCACACACACAACGACCGATGTGTGCAGGCCTTGGTTGATGTTGCTTTTCATTGACCAACGTTGCTTTCCAGATGCGCACATGCCATGTTATATGCGTGAATACCTTGGCTGATGCAGCCTACCGTTGGCCGACATCGGCTGGCGGATGCCTGCAGGTCACAATCGATTCTGCCAAGTCGATGCGCACACGCCATGGCTGATGCGTGCAGGCCTTGGTTGGTGTTGTCTGCCATTGGTCGATGTCTCCTGGACGATGTATGTAGTTACTTTTCGTAAACCGCCAGTTGGGTTGGTCCGACCAAGAAAGGCCAACGTTGCTTGATTGATGCGCACATTTTGTGTTAGATGAGTGAAAACCTTGGCTGATGCATCTTTCCATTGGAAGACATCACCTGGACGATGCATGCACGTCACAATCGATGTCACCCCAGTCGATGCGCACACGCCATGGCTGATGCGTCCAAGCATTGGCTTATGTCGTCTGCCATTGGTCGATGTCGCCTAAACAATGCGTGCAGCCCACGGTCGATGTCGCTGTGTCAATGCGCACACACCACAACTAATGCATACAGGACTTGGCTGTTGCATCCTGCCATTGGCCGTTGCCACTTGGCGGATACGCGCAATCCACAACCGATGCGCTCTTACCACGACTGAAGTCGCACAACTGATGTGCACACGACACGGATGACGTGTGCAGGCCTTGGCTGATGCTAAATGTCATTGGACGACGTTGCTTGACACATGCACACATGCCATGTCTGTGCATGTAGGCCTTTGCTGATGCCGCATTCCATTGGACGACGTCTCTTGCAAGATAAGAACATTCCACGTCCGTGAGTGCAGGATTTGGCTGAAGTCGCATGCCATTGACCGACATTGCTTTCCAGGTGCGCATATACCACATCAGATGCATGCAAACATAAGGTGATTCTTCTTGCCGTTGGACAACATTTGCAGACCGATGTGTGTAGGCTAGAGACGATGCTGGCAGGCCACATCCGACGTTTGAAGATCGGTGTGTGCAGGCTACAAACAATGTTGGCAGGCTATGTTTGACGTTGGCAGAAATATGTCCAGGTTACGAATGATGCTTTCACGCCACGTTTGACATCAAGAGACCGATGTGTGCAAGCTACGGATGATGTTGGCAGCCCACATCCGACATCGACTGACCATTTTGTGCATGCCAAAGGTGATAAGGGCAGACCACGTTCGACGTCGGTCGACCACTGTGTGTAGCACAAAGGCAATGCGGGAAAGCCTTGCCTGACGTGGTCTGACCATTGTGTGCAGGCAAAAGGCAATGCAGGCAGGCAAAACCCCACATCGGTTGAACGATGTATTCAGGCCAAGGGCGATGCGGGCAATCCATGCTCGAAAATGACTGAGCGATGTGCACAAGCCATACCCGATGCCAGCAATCCACGACCAACATCGCCTGAGCGATGTGCACAAGACACGACCGATACAAGCGGTCCATGACCAATGTCACATGGCCAATGCCGCTTGTTGTTGGCCGACGCCGCTTTCCTGAAACGTACAAGCCTTTACTAATGCGCACACACCATGGCTCATGCGTGCAGGCCTTGACTAATGCGCACACGCCATGGCTCATGCGTGCAGGCCTTGACTGATGCTTCTTGTCGTTGGCCGACATCGCTTTCGCGATGTGCACTTGCTGTGGATGATGCTTGGCCCACTCGGAGCTCTTAATTTCGTGGCGTGGATTTTAACTTTGAGGACTGGACATCGCTTTGTCCAAAGATTCATAATGAACATGTACAACCCAATTATGCACGTTCTAAGGTACAAACACATATTATCTTCCACAATTTACTTTTTTATAAATAAAAAAAAAGTTTTCAACAATTTATTTTTCATTTTTTCAGTTAATCCCGAAAATTAGAAATCGATTAATAAAACATAGGAAAAATATGAAAAAATATAAAATAATGCCAAAAATTCACAAATAAATATTGTAACCTTAAATTCAATAATTTCACCTATTTATTTTTATTTTTTCGGTAAATCCTGAAAATGACTATTGATGAATAAAAATAGGAAAAATATGCATAAAATATAAAACTAACACAAAAAAATCATAAATAAATGTAGTAATCTTAAATTCAACAAATTTAACATTTTTTTAATTTTTATTTTTGTTTGATAAATCTCAAAAATGGGTAATATATGAATAAAATATAGGAAAAATATGAAAAAATTAAAATTAATGCCAAACTTCACAATAAATATAGTAAACTTAAATTCATCAATTTCAATAATTTTTGTTATTTTTCTTTTTGTTCATAATATATCAAAATCGGGTAAGTCATTAATGAAAAAGTAAAAATATGAAGAAAAAAATATTTTTAACGCCAAAAATTCACAAATAAATATGATCATCTTAAATTCAACAATTTCAACAATTTGTTTTAGTTTTTATTTTTGTTTGGGATATCTCGAAAATGAATAATTAATTAATAAAAAGAAGGAAAATATGAAAAAAATATAAAATTAACGCCAAAAATTCAGAAGTGTGCAAGCCACAGGCGATGAGTCCTGGCCATGTCAGACCGATGTTTGAAGGCTACGGACGATGCTGGAAGGCAACTCGGACGTCGACATACCACTGTGTGGAGCAACAGAGGATGCTGGAAGGCCACGTCCGACGTTGGATGACCGATATGTGCAGGCCACAAATGATAGGTGCAGCCCACGTCCGATGTCTAATGATCTTTGTGTGCAAACCTAAGGCAATGCGGGCACACCACTTCTGACATCGATTGACCATTGTGTGCAGGGGAAAGGCGATGCATGAAGTCCACGTTTGACATCGGCTGACCACTATGTGCAAGCCAAAGGCGAGGCGAGAAGGACATGCCTGACGTCGGGTGACCATTGTGCAGGCCAAAGTCGATGGGGGTAGGCAACGCCCGATGTCGCCTGACAATTTTTTTAAGGCCAAGGGTGATGCAGGTAGTCCACACCTGACGACGGCTGAGCGATGTGCACAAGCCATGGCCGATGTGGGCAATCCACGGCCGACGTTAGCTGAGCAATGAGCAGGCTACAACCGATGCGGGCAGCCCACGTTCGACATCGCTTGGCCGTTATGTGCAAGCAAAGGGAGATGTGGGAAGCCAAGCCTGAGTGACCGCTTAACGATTTGCAAAGTCCACGGCCTATGCGGCGGTCCACGCCCGACGTCAGCTTAGTGTTGTGCACCACCAATGTGGCCAGGTCGATGCCGTTTGTCGTTGGACGATGTCATTTGCCCGGAGAATATAGGACTTGGTTGATGTTACCTGTCTTTGGCCGACGTATGTTGCCCTGCTGATGGGCACACGCCATGGGTGATGTGTGCTGGCCTTCACTGATGATGCATGTTGTTGGCTAACATCGCTTGCCCGAAGTGCACAGGCCTTGGTTGATGATGGCCAATGTCGCCCAACCAACGAACACACACCACGACCGATGCGTGCATGCCTTGGCTTTTGCTCTATTTCATTGGACAACGTCGCTTCCAGATGCGCACATGCCATGCCATATGTTTGCATGCCTTGGCTGATGCTGCCTATCATTGGCCAACGTCTCTAGCATGAAGCGCACAAGCCTTGACTGATGGTGCCTACCGTTGTCAAGGCTAAGGAAAATGTTGTCACGGCATATTCAACGTCGACATACCGATGTGTGTAGGCTGCGGACGATACTAGAAGTCGACGTCCGACGTTGGTTGATCATTTGGTTCAGGCCAAAAGCGATGCGGACTACGTCCGACGTCAGCTGACCATTGTGTGAAGTCCAAAGGCGATGCGGGCAGGCCATGCACGACGTCGGCTGACCACTGTTTGCAAGACAATAGCGATGCAGGAAGGCAACGCCTGTCTTTGGTTGACCGTTGTGTTCATGCCAAGGGTGATGTAGGCAGTCTACGCCCAAA
The DNA here is from genome assembly GCA_022817965.1 of Solanum lycopersicoides. NCBI lineage: Eukaryota > Viridiplantae > Streptophyta > Magnoliopsida > Solanales > Solanaceae > Solanum > Solanum lycopersicoides. The sequence goes on from CM040627.1 coordinate 19,421,378, forward strand.
AATGACCGAGCAATGTGCACAAGCCACGAATGATGCAGGCAGTCTACAACCAATGCCGACTAAGCGATGTGCACAAGCCACGACCGATACGCTCAGTCCACAACCAATGTCGTCTGGCAAATGCCGCTTGCCGTTGGCCGACGTCGCTTGCCTGAAGCACACAAGTCTTGGATAATGGTGCCTGCCATTTCCCGACGTTGATGTCTCCCAACCGATGGGCACACGCCAAGACTCATGCGTGTAGGCCTTGGATGCTGCTGCATGTCGTTGGCCGACATCGCTTACCGGATGCACACTAGCTACGAACAATGCTTGGCCCACTTGAAGCTCTTGATTCCCTGCGTGGATTTTAACTTAGACGAGTAGACATCATTTTTTCAGAGATTCAAAATGAATATGTACAACCCAAATATGCACGTTCTAAGGTACAAGCACACATTAGCTTCCACAAATAACTTTTTTACATATAAAAAAAAATTCAACTATTTTTTTATTTATATATTTTTTGGTTATTCTTGAAAATGAGTAATTGATTAATAAAACATAGAAAAATATGAAAAATATAAATATTATCCCAAGAATTCACAAAAAAATATAGTAACCTTAAATTCAATAATTTCACCATTTTTTTTAGGTAAATCCGGAAAATGAGTAATTAATGAATATAAAATAGGAAAATTATGGATAAAACATAAAATTAACGTCAAAAATTCATAAATAAATATAGTAACAATAAATTCAACAATTTTAACAATTTTTTTTAATTTTTATTTTTGTTTGGTTAATCCCAAAAATGGGTAATTCGTGAGTTAAAATAGGAAAAATGTGAAAACTACAAAATTAACAAATAAATATAGTAACCTTAATTTCATCAATTTCAACAATTTTTGTTAATTTTCATTTTGGTTTGGTAAATCTCAAAAAAGGCTAATTAATTAATAAAAAAAGGAAAAATATGAAAATAAAATATAATTTTGATTAAAAAAATTGACAAATAATATAGTAACCTTAAATTAAAATATTTTAACAATTTTTTATTTTTTATTTTTGTGCGTTAAATCCCGGAAATTGGTTAATTCATGAGTAAAAAATAGGAAAAATATTAACAAAATATAAATTAACGCCGAAAATTAAAAAATATATATAGTAATATTACATTTAACAATTTCAACAACTTTTTAATTTGTATTTTTGTTCATTAAATCTAAAAAATTGGTAATTAATTAATAAAATATAGGAAAAATATGAAATAATTATAAAATTTAAGCCTAAAATTCACAAATAAATATAGTAACATAAAATTCAATAATTTCAACAACTTTATTTTTTAAAATGTGTTGTAAAAAGTAATAAACCGTAAAAATAAATTTTAAAAAAATAACTAGAAGTCTGAAAAATATAAAAATGCTTGCAAAATACTTCTAAACTGAAAACTAATGATAGAGTACATATGTGTACAAATAAATGATGTTTCAATATCGGACGAACCGTAAACATAATAAAATTGGTATGAGTGAACCACGTGAGGCGGAAACGTTAATAATAGATGATGGAAAATATATGAATATTTTGTAATACCGGAAGGACATTTCACACTCTTTTGATTTTTAATGGCATGAACATCCGCACGTTGTCGACTAGACCTCGATCAATGTCACCGCATGTGACGTTGCTCGACTAAGAAGTGCAAGCCACGAACGATGCGGGTAGGCACGTTGAACGTCAGCTGACCAAAGTGTGAATGCCATAGGTGATGCGTCCAAGCCACGTCTTCCATCGGGAGACCGATGTGTGCGGACTACGGATGTTGCTGGCAGGCCACGTTTGACATTAGCATATCAATGTGTGCAGGTTACGAATGACGTTGGAAGGCCATGTTTGATGTTGGATGACTGATGTGTGCAGGCCAAAAACGATACGTGCAGCCCACGTCTCACATCAGTTAACCGTTATGTGCAGGCCAAAGGTGATTCTGGTAGGCCACGTTCCACGTCGGCATACCACTGAGGGCAGGCCAACGTCGATGTGGGAAGGCCACGTCCGACATCGGCTGACCGTTGTGTGCAGGCCAAGACCAATGTCGCCCAGTCGATGCACACGCGCCATTCCTGATGTATGCAGGTCTTAGAAGATGATGCCTGTCATTGGGCCTGGCTGATGCGCACAGTCCACGACCGATGTTGCCGAATTGAAGCACACACGCCACGACATACTCTTGCAGGCCTTGGTTGTTGCTGCCTGTCGTTTGCCGATGTGCGCTGGCCACAACCGATGTTGCATGGACTATGTGCTCATACCACGACTGAAGTCGCCAAGTCGATGTGCACATAACACGACTAATGTGTGCGGGCCTTTATTGATGCTACATTTAGCTGGCCGACGTCGCATGCCAGATGTGCACATTCAACGTCCGTTCATGCAGGCCTTGGTTGATGTCGCATGACATTGACCGACGTCACTTTCATGATATGCACATTACCTGTCCATGTGTGCAGGCCTTGGCTGAAGATGTATGCCATTGGCCGACGTCGCTTGACAGATGTGCACATGCCACACCAGATGTGTGCAGGCCTTGGCAGATGCTGCATGTCGTTGGCCGACATCTGCAGAACAATGTGTGCAGGCTACAGAAGATGTTGGCAGGCCACATCTGACGTCAGCAGACCGATATGTGAAGGATACAAATGATGCTGGCAATCCACGTTTGACGTCGCCATACCAATGTGTGCAGGCTACGAACGATGTTGGCAGGACACATTCGACGTCGACAGACCGATGTGTATAGGCTGCGGACGATGCTGGCAACCCATGTCTAACGTAAACTGATTTTTTTGTATAATCCAATGGCAACGTGGGCAGACCAGGTCAACGTCGGCTGACCATAATGTGCAAGCAACGCTGGACGTGGGTATACCATTGTGTGAAGGCCAAACGCAACGTTGACATGCGACGCACGCCCGACGTTAACTGACTGTTGTGTACAGGCCAAGGGCGATGCAGGCAGTCCATGCCGACAATGACTAAGCGATGGGCACAAGCCATGGTTGATGCGGGCAGTCCACGATCAACATTGCCTGAGCGATGTGCACTACCCACGACCGATGTGGGCGGACCACGAACAATGTCACCTGGTCGATGCCGCTTGTCGTTGGCTGGCATTGCTTACCCGAAGGGCATAGGCCTTGGCTTATGCTACCTTCCATTTTCCAACGCGGATGTCCCCCCAGTGGATGCGCACACACCACGCGTCATGCATGCAGTCCTTGGCCGATGCTGCGTGTCGTTGGTCGACGTTGCTTGCCCAATGTGCACTGGCTACAGACGATACTATTTGTTGTTGGCCGACATTGATTTCCCTTGATAGATGTACATATGCCCAGTCTGATGCATGCAGACGTTGGTTGATGCCGCCTACAATTAGCCGACGTCACTTATGCGTTCAGGCCTTGGTTGATGCCACGTGTAGTTGGCCGACGTCTCTTTCCAGATGCCCACATGCCACGTCCGATGCGAGGCCCACTTGGAGTTCTTGAATCTATGACACAGATTCTGACATAAATGAGTAGACATCGTTTTTTCGAGAGATTCACAACGAACAAGTACAACCCAAATATGCACGTTTTAAGGTACAAGCATACATTAGCTTCCACAAATAACTGTTTTATGTGTAAAAAATTAGTTTTCAATAATTTATTTATTTATCTCTTTTTTCGGTTAATCTAGAAAAAGAGTAATAAATTAATTAAACATAATTTAAATAGTTATCTTAAATTCAACAATTTCATTATTTTTTTTAATTTTTTATATTTGTTCGATAAATCTCGAAAATGAGTAATTGATGAATAAAAATAGGGAAAATATGAAAAAATAAAAAATAAAGCCAAAAATTCACACATAAATATAGTTATCTTAAATTCAACAATTTTTTATTTTTTATTTTTTATATTTGTTTGATAAATCTCGAAAATGAGTAATTGATTAATTAAAATGGAAAATATGATAAAATAAAAAAATAACGCGAAAAATTCACAAATAAATATACTAATCTTAAATTCAATAATTTCATTATTTTTAAAAATTTTATTATTGTTCGATAAATCCCAAAAGAAGGTAATTCAAGAATAAAAAATAGGAAAACTTTGAAAAAAACATATAATTAAGGCCAAAAATTCACAAATAAACATAGTAACCTTAAATTATCAATTTCAACAAATATTTTTAATTTTTATTTTTGTTCAGTAAATCCCAAAAATGGGGAATTCCTTAATAAAAAATTGGAAAAATATAAAAAAATATAAAATTAATGCCAAAAAGTCACAAATAAATACAGTAACCTTAAATTGAACAATTTCAACAATTTCTTTAAAATTATTTTTTTTCCAGTAAATTCCGTGAATAGGTAATTCAAGAAGAAAAAATAGGAAAACTATTTATGAAATTTAAAATTAATGCCAAAAATTTTAAAATAAATAAAGTAACCTTAAATTCAATAATTTTTTAAAATTTTTATTTTCATTCGCTGGATCCCGAAAATGGGTAATTCATTAATTGAAAAAATAAAAAAAATAAAATTAACGCAAAAAATTAACAAATAAATGTAGTAATGTTAAATTCAAAAATCTTAACAATTTTTTTTTTATTTTTCTTTTGTTCGATAAATCCTGAAAATGGGTAATTAATTAACAAAAAATATGAAAAAATTATAAAATTAATGCAAAAAATCCACAAATAACTATAGTAACCTTGAATTCAATAATTTTATAAATTTTAATTTTTAAAATGTGACGTAAAAAATAAAAAATGGTAAAAATAATTTTAAAAATTACTAAAAGTCGGAAAAATATGAAAATGCTCGAAAATGCTTCTAAACATGTGAAAATTATCATAGTGTACATATTTAAACAAATAAAATATGTTTCAATATCGTACAAATCGTAAATGTAAAGAAATTGGTACAAATGAACCATGTGAAATGAAAACGTTGAGAATAGAGGATGGAAAATAAATGAATCTGTTATCATGCAAGAAGGGCGTTTCTCACTCTTTGGATTTTGTTCGGCATGGACATCTGCATGTTATCGATTAAACCTCGATCTATGTCGCCGCATGCGACATCGATCGTCACAAATGCAAGCAACAGATGATGCGGGTAGGCACGTACGATGTTGACTAACCAAAGTGTGCAGGCCACAGGCGATGCGCCTAGGCCACACTAGGAATCAACAGACCGATGTGTGAAGGCTATGAACGATGCTGGTAGGCCACGTCCGATGTCAGCAGACCAATGTGTGCAGGATACGCACGATGCTGGTAGGCCACATCCGACGTCAGTTGACCGATGTGTGCAGGCTACAAAGAATAGGTGAAATCCACATCCAACGTTAGCTGCCCGTTGTGTGCAGGCAAAAGGCAATGCAGGCAGCCACATCCTACATCGGCTGCCCATTCTATGCAATACAAAACTGAAGCAGGAAGGCCACGTCTGACGTCGGTTGACCATTGTGTTCAAGTCAAAGGCGATGCTCGAAGGCCACGCCCGACATCAACAAAACATTATGCAGGCTAAAGGCGATGGGGGCAAGCAACGCCTTATGTCGCATGACCTTTTTTGCAGGCCAAGGGTGATGCACAGAGTCCAAGCCCGACAACGACTAAGCAATGTGTGTAGGCCTGGGCTGATGCTGCATTTCATTGGACAACATTGCTTGCCAGATGCGCACATGACATATTATATGCGTGAAGACCTTGGCTGATGCAGCCTGCTGTTGGCCGACATCACCTAGCTTATGCATGCAGGTAACGATCGATTTCGCCAAGTCGATGCGCACACGCCACGACTAATGCGCATAGGCCTTGGCAGATGTTGCCTGTCATTTGCCGACGTCACTTGCTCGATGCGCATAGGCTTACAAGGAGTCTGCCTTCCTACGTCCAACGTCGGCTGACCATTTTGTGCAGTCCAAAGGCGATTCGGGTAGACCACGCCCGATGTTGGCTGACCATTGTGTGCAGGACAAACGCGATGCGGGAAGACAATGCCCGTTGTTGGATGATTGTTGTGTGTAGGCCAAAGGCGATGCAGGCCAAACGATGTCGCCTAGTCGATGAGCTCATATGACGGCTGAAGTTGCACAACCGATATGCATACGAGTTGGCTGATGCGTGCAGCCTTGGATGATGTTGCATGTAGTTGGCCAGCGTCGCCTGACACATGCGCACATGCCACGTCCGTGAATGCTGGCCTTGGCTTATGCCGCATTTCATTGTACGACGTCACTTGCAAGATACACACATTCCACGTATGTGCGTGCACGATTTGGCTGAAGCTGAATGCCATTGGCCGACGTCGCTTTCTAGATGCGCAGATGCCGCGTAAGATACATGCAGGCCTTAGGTGATTCTGCATGCCATTGGCCGACATCTGTAGACTGATATGTGTAGACTACGAACGATGGTCTCACGCCACATCCGACATAGGCGGACCAGTGTGTGCAAGCTACGAACGATGCTGACAGGCCACATTTGACGTCAGATGACCTGTCCAGGCTACGGATGATGTTTTCATGCCATGTTCGACGTCTGCAGACCGATGTATGCAAGCTGCAGACAATGCTGGCAGCCCATGTCCAACGTCAGCTGACTGTTTTGTGAAGGCCAAAGGCAATGGGGGCAGACCACGTAGTGTGTAGCACAAACGTGATGCGGGCAGGCCACGCCCGATATCGTTTGACCATTGTGTGCAGGCCAAAATTGAAGCAGGCAGGCAAAGCCCGACGTCGATTGACCGTTATGTTCATGCCAAGGGCAATGCAGGGAGTCCTCGCTCGAAATAATTGAATAATATGCACAAGCCACAACCGAAACGGATAGTCCACGACCAATGTCGGCAGAGTGATGTGCACAAGCCACGACCGATAAAGGTCGTCTCTGAGCAATGTATCTTGGCGGATGCCGCTTACCGTTGGCCGATATCACTTGCTTGAAAAGCAGAAGCCTTGGATAATGTTGCGTGTCATTGCGTGACACTGATATCGCCTAGCCTATGTGCACACTCCATGGCTCATCTGTGCAGGCCTTGGATGATGATGCCTGTCGTTGGCCAACATCGCTTTCCCGATGCGCACCGGCTAAGGACGATGCTTGGCCTACTTAGAGATCTTGATTTCTAGGCGCAATTTTGAGTTAGAGGAGTGGACATCGTTTTTCTAAAGATTCATAATGAACATGTACAACCCAATTATGCATGTTCTAAGGTACAAACACACATTAGCTTCCACAAATAACTTTTTTATATATATATAAAAAATAGTTTTCAATTGTATATTTTTTTTTATTTGTTTGGTTAATCCCGAAAATGAGTAATTGATTAATAAAACATAGGACAAATATGAAAAAATATAAAATTAACGACAAAAATTCACAAATAAATATTATAACCTTAAATTTAATAATTTCAACAATTTATTATATTTTTTATATTTATTCGGTAAATCTGAAAAATGAGTAATTGATGAATAAAAAATATGAATAAATTATAAAATAAACACCGAAAATTCAAAAATAAATATAATTACCTTAAATTCAAAAATTTCAACATTTTTCTTAAATTTTTATTTTTGTTTGTAAATTTCAAAAATGGGTAATTCATGAGTAAAATATAGAAAAATAAGAAAAAATATAAAATTAATGCCAAAATTCACAAATAAATATAGTAACCTTAAATTCATCAATTTCATCAATTTTTTTTTTCTTTTTGTTTGGTAAATCTTGAAAATGGGTAATTCATTGATTAAAGGGAAAATGAAGAAACAAAATACAATTTTAACGCCAAAACTTCAAAAATAAATATAGTAGCCTTAAATTCAACAATATATTTTAATTTTAATTTTTGTTCGGTATATCTCAAAAATGAATAATTAATTAATCAAAAAAATGAAAATATAAAAAAAATTAATAGAAAATTAACTCCAATAATTCATAAATTAATATATTAACGTTAATTTCAACAATTTCGACACTTTTTTTAATTTTTATTTTTATTCGGTAAATCCCAAAATTGGACAAGATTAATAAAAAATAAGAAATAATTTATACAATTAACACCAAAATTTCACAAATAAATATAGTAACCTTAATTTTAATAATTTAATAAATTTAAAATTTTAAAATGTGAAGTAAAAATAAAAACCGCAAAAATAAATTTTAAAAAATTAATACAAGTCAGAAAAATATGAAAATAATCGTAGAGTACATATTTGTACAAATAAAATATGTTTCGATATCGTCTAAATCGTAAACATAATGAAATTGGTACAAATGAGCCACAAATGATAGTTGCATGATACGTCCGACATCGGCTGACCGTTGTGTGCAGGCCAAAGGCGATATGGGCAGACCACGTTAGAGGTCGACTGACCATGTGTGCACGCCAAAGGCGACGGATGAAGGCCACAACCGATGTTGGCTGACCACTGTGTGCAAGACAAAGGCGATGCTGGAAGGCCACGCCGACGTCAGGTGATTAATGTGTTGGCCAATGGCGATGGGCCAGGCAACGCCCGATGTTGCTTGACCATTTTTTGCAGGCCAAGGGCAATGCAGGCAGTCCGCGCCTGACGATGACTGATCGATGTGCTCAAGCCACGGCCGATGCAGGCAGTCCACAGCCAATGTCGGCTGAGCAAACGACCAATGCGGGCATCCCACGTCCGATATCGATGGGCCGTGGTGTGCATACAAAGGGAGATGCTGGAAGGCCAAGACAAACAACATCTGAGTAATGTGAAGAGGCCATGGCGATGCAGTTGATCCACGCTCAATGCCAGCTGCGCGATGTGCACAGGCCACGACCAATGTCACCTGGCCAATTCCGCTTTCCGGTTATCGATGTAGCTTTTCTGGAGAACACAAGCGTAGGCGGATACTGCCTATTGTTAAACGACGTCGATGTCACTTTATCGATGAGTAGATGCCTAGACTTATGTGTGTAGGCCTTGGCTTATGGTGCATGTCGTTGGCTAACGTCACTCGCCCAAAATGCACATACCTTGGCTAATATTGCCTAACGTTAGCCGATGCAAATGTCGCCCAGCCGATGCACAGTCGCCACGACCGATGCGTGTAGACCTTGGATGATGTTGCATTTCTTTGGTCAATATCGGTTTCCAGAGTGCAAGCCTTGGATGATCCTGCCTGTCTTTGGTCGACGTCGTTTGCCTGAAGTGCACAAGCCTTGGCTGATGGGTCCTGTTGTTGGCCAACGTTGATGTCGCCCAGGCAATGCACACACGCCACGAGTTATGTGTGCATGCCTTTGATGATGTTGTATACCTTGGATGATGCAACATGTCATTGTTCGACTTCATTTGCCATGCGCACAAACCACGTCAGATGTGTGAGGACTTTGGATAATGCTTCCTGTCGTTGGCTGGTGTTTCTTGGACAAAGTATGCTGACCATGACAGATATCACCAAGTCGATACACACACGACACAACTTATGCGTGCAGACCTTGGATGATGTTGCATGTCGTTGTCCAACATTGCTTTGTAGATGCGCACATGCCACGTCTATGCATGCAGGCATTGGATAATGTCGCATTCCATTGTCTAACATTACTTTCCAGATATGCACACTCCATGTTTGTGCATGTAGGTCCTGGGTATAGCCGCATGCCAATGTAAACATTGTCTGCCACATGCGCACATGCCACTTAACATGCGTGCTTGCATTGGCTGATGCTGCCTATTGTTGGACGACATATGATGCGTGCAGGCTATGGAATTTAATGATAGGACACATCCGACATTGACAGACCGATGTGTGCAGCCAATGGATGATGTTGGCAGGCCACGTTCGATGTAGAAAAACTGATGTGTGTAGGCTACGGACAATGCTGCCAGGCCACGTTTGACGTCGACATACCATTGTGTGCAGGCTTCGGACGATGTAGGCAACCCATGTCCGACGTCGGTTGATCATTGTGTGTAGGCCAAAGGCAATGCGGGCAGACCATCTCCAACGTCGGCTGACCATGCGTGCATTACAAAGGTGATGGTCACAGACCACGCCCGACGTCGATTTACCATTGTGTACAGGCTAGAGGTGATGCAGGATGGCAACGCCCGATGTTGTTTGACCGTTGTGTGCAGGCCAAGGGAGATGGTGGAAGCCCACTCTCGAAATAACTGAGCGATGAGCACAAGCCACGGCCGATGCGGGAAGTCCATGGACAACATCAGATGAGCGATTTGCACAGGCCACGACCGATGATGGCGGTTCACGACTAATGTCGCATTGCTGATGCTTCTTGTTATTGGCCGATGATGCTTTCCCAAAGCACATACGCCTTGTATGATTCTACCTGTCATTGACCAATGTCGATGTCGCCAACCTATGCGCACATGCCACAGTTCATGCATGTAGGCCTTGGCAAATTCTTCATGTCGTTGTTCGAAGTCCCTTGCCCGATGCGTACCGACTATGGATTATGCCGCCTTTCTACGTATGACATCGGCTGACCATTTTGTGCAGGCCAGGGGCGATGCAGGTAGACCATGTGTGACGTTGGCTGACCATTGTGTGCAGGCCAAAGGCGATGCAGGCAGACCACGTCCGACATCGGTCGACCATTGTGTGTAGTTAAAAGGTGATATGGGCAGGCCACGCCTGACGTCGGATGGCCATATTATGATGGTCAAAGGTGATGGCGGCAGTCAACACTTGATGTAGCTTCCTAGATGTGCACATGCCACATCTGTGCATGAAGGCTTTGCATAATACTGCATTTCATTGGCCGACGTGGCTTGGCAAATATGCACATTCTACGTCTGTGTGTGCAGGCCTTATATCTAGCCGCATGCCATTGTCCCACATCATTTTCCAGATGTTCACATGCCACGTAAGATGCGTACATGCCTTGGTTGATGCTACCTGTTGGTGGCCGACATATATAGACTGATGTGTGCAGGCTACGGATGATGCTAGTAGGTCACATCCGACGTCGACATACCAATTTATGCAGCCTACGGATGATGTTGGCAGTCCAAGTTCAATGTCGGCACTCCGATGTGTGTAGGCTACAGATGATACTATCAGGCAACGTTCGACATCGACATACCGATGTGTGTAGGTTGCGGACGATCCTGGCAGCCTAGATCTGACATCGCTTGACCGTTGTGTGAATACCAAAGGCAATGCAGGCATACCACGTTCGACGTCAACTCACCGTTGTGGGAAGGCCAAAGGCGATGTGGGTAGGCCACGCCTGACGTCGACGAACTATTGTATGCTAGCCAATGGCGATGCAGGCAAGATATGCCTGATGTCGTTTGACCATTGTGTACACGCCAAAGGCAATGTGTGCAGTCTACACCTGATGATGGCTGAGCAATGTGCACAAGCCACGACCAATATGGGTAGTCCACAGACGACGTCGGTTGAGTGTTGTGTAGGCTAAGGCCGATGCAGGAACCCCAACTTCTAGTGCAGGATAAGGGTGATGCAGGAAGGAAAAACATGACGATTGATGAGTGATGTGCATAGGCCACGATTAATGCAGCCATTCCACGCCCGACGTTGGCTAATCCCATGTTCACAAGCAATGGCCGATGCGGAAAACCATGACCAATGTTGCACGGTTGATGTCCCTTGCCTTTGGGTGAAGTCGCTTGCCCGAAGCACACATGCATTAGTTTACTCTACCTGTTATTGGCCGACGCCGATGTTGCCTTGTCGTTGCGCATACACCACGGTTGATGCATGCAGTCCTTGGCTGATGATTTCTGTTGTTGGCTAACGTCGGTTGCTTGAAGCACATAAGTCTTGGTTGATGTTTCCTGATGATGGACGATGCAAATGTCATCCAGCCAATGCACACATGCCATGACTGATGTGTGCAAGCCTTGGCTGATGCTGCATTTCATTGGCCAACATTGCTTGCTGAATGCGCACATGCCATGTTAGATGCGTAAATACCTTGGCTGATGCAGCCTGTTGTTGATTGACATCGCATGGCCAATATATGCAAGTCACGACCGATGTCTTCCAGTCGATGCACACACACCACGGCTCATAAGTGTAGGCTTTGGTATATGTTGTCTTTTGTTGGCCGACGTCATTTGCCCGATACGCATAGGCTAAGGGCAATTCTTCCTGCTTACATCCGACGTTGGCTAACCGTTTTGTGCAGGCCAAAGGCGATGCGGGTAAACCACTTCCGACGTCTGTGACCATTGTGTGTAGTCTAAAGACATTGCGGATAGGCCATGCCCGACGTTGGATTACCATATTGTTCTGGCCAAAGGTGATGGGGGAAGGCAACGCTCGATGTTTCTTGCCACGTCCGCGTATGCAGTCCTTGGTTGATGCCGCATACATTTGGCCAACGTTGCTTGTAAGATAGACACATTCCACGTCTGTGCATGCATGCCTTGGTTCTAAACGCATGTCATTGGCCGACGTCGCTTACCAGATGCGCACATGCCACGTAAGATGCGTGCATGCCTCAATTGATGCTGCCTGTTATTGGCCGACATCTACAGACCGATGTGTCAACGCTACGGACAGTGTTGTCAGACCACATCTGACGTCGACAGACCGATGTGTGTATCCTACGAATGATTTTGGAAGGCAACGTTCGATGTCGGCAACCCGATGTGTGTAGAATACAGACAATGCTGTCAGGCCACGTTCGACGTTGGCATACCGATGTGTTCAATTTGCGGAGGATCGTGGCAGCCCACGTCCGACGTTGATTAAATGTTCTGTGCAGCCCAAAGGCAATGCAGGCAAACCACGTCCCACGTCGGCTGACCATTATGTGTAGGCCAAAGGTGATGTGGGAAGGCCACGCTCGACATTGGCAGACCATTGTATGAAGACAAAGGCGATGCGGAAAGACAACGTCTGATGTCAGCTGAGCGTTGTGTGCAGGCCAAAAGCGATGCGGGCATTCCACGCCCGACGACGGCTGAGCGATGTGCACAAGCAATGATCGATAGGGCAGTCCACAAATGACATCGACTGAGTATTCTACAGGCTACGACCAATGCGGGCCCTCCACGTACAACGTCGGCTAGACATTTTGTGGAGGATAAGGGTGATACATGAAAGCCAAACCCAAAGACCGTTGAGTAATGTGCACAGGCCATGGACGATGCGGTCGGTCCGTACCTGATGTCGGCTAAATGATGTGCACAAGCCTAGGCCAATGTGGCAAACCACAACCAATGTAGCATTGCTGATATCGCTTGCCGTTGGATAAAGTCATTTGACAGAAGAACACTGGCCTTGACTGATGCTGTTTGGTGTTGGTCGACGCCGACGTTGCTTGTCGATGCGCATACGTCATGGCTGATGCATGCTGGACTTGGCTGATGCTGCCTGTCATTGGCCAATGTCGCTTGCCTGAAGCGTATAAGGATTGGCTGATGCTTCCTGATGTTGGACGATACAAATGTCATCCAGCCGATACACACACGCAACGACCGATGTGTGAAGGCGTTTGTTGATGTTGAATTTCATTGACCAACGTTGCTTTCCAGATGCGCACATGCCATGTTAGATACGTGAATACCTTGGCTGATGCAACCTATTGTTGGCCGACATCCCCTGGCTAATGCCTGCAGGTAACAATCGATGTTGCCCAATCGATGCGCACACGCCATGGCTGATGCATGCAGGCCTTGGTTGCTGTTGTCTACCATTGGTCGATATCTCCTGGACTATGTATGCAGTAAATTTTCGGAAACCACCAGTTGGGTTGGTCTGACCAAGAAAGGACAACGTTGCTTGCCTGATGCTCACATGTCATGTTAGATGCGTGAAGACCTTGGCTGATACATCTTTCCATTGGAAGACATCGCCTGGACGATGCATGCAGGTCACGACCGATGTCACCCCAGTCGATGCGCACACGCCATGGTTGATGCGTGCAAGCCTTGGCTTATGTTGTTTACCATTGGTCCATATCGCCTAAACGATGCACGCAGGACACGATCGATGTTGCTAAGTCAATGCCCACACACCACGAATAATGCATGCAGGCCTTGGTTGTTGCATCCTGCCATTGGCCATTGTCGATTAGCAGATGGGTGCAAGCCACAGCCGATGCTCTCATACCACGGCTGAAATCGCACAACCGATGTGCACACGACACATATGATGCGTCCAGGCCTTGGCTAATGCTCAATGTCGTTAGCCGACGTTGCTTAACACATGCACACATGCCATGTCCGTGCATGTAGGCCTTGGCTGATGCCGCATTCTATTGGCTGACGTCTCTTGCAAGATAAGAACATTCCACGTCCGTGAGTGCAGGATTTGGCTGAAGTCGCAGGCCATTGTCCGACATTGCTTTCCAAGTGCGCATATACCACATTAGATGCATGCAAACATAGGGTGATTCTTCTTGCCGTTGGCCAACATCTGCAGACCGATGTGTGTAGCCTAGAGACGATGCTGGCAGGCCACATCCGACGTTGGAAGATCGGTGTGTCCAGGCTACAAACAATGCTGGCAGGCCATGTTTGACTTCGGCAGAAATATGTGTCCAGGCTACGGATGATGCTGTCAGGCCATGTTTGACGTCAGGAGATCGATGTGTGCAAGCTGCAAACGATGCTGGCAGACCACGTTCGACGTCGGCTGGCCATTGTGTGTAGCACATAGGCGATGCAGGCAGGCCTTGCCCGACGTCGTCTGACCATTGTGTGCAGTCAAACGTCAATGCAGGCAGGCAACGCCCCACATCGGTTGAACAATGTATTCAAGCCAAGGGCGATGCGGGCAGTCCATTCTCGAAAATGACTGAGTAATGTGCACAAGACATACCAGATGCCAACAATCCACAGCCAACATCAGCTGAGTGATGTGCAAAAGGCACGATCGATACAAGCGTTCCATGACCAATGTCGGCTGGCCAATGCCGCTTGTTGTTGGCCGACGCCGCTTTCTTGAAGCGCAAAAGCCTCGGCTATTGTTTTCTTCCATTTTCTAACGTCGATATAGTCCTTCTGATGCGCACACGCCAAGGCTCATGCGTGCAAGCCTTGACTGATGCTTCCTGTCGTTGGCCGACATCGCTTTCGCGATGTGCACTTGCTGCAAACGATGCTTGGCCCACTCAGAGTTTTTAATTTCGTGGCGTGGATTTTAACTTTGAGGAGTGGACATAACTTTTTCTAGAGATTCATAATGAACATGTACAACTCAATTATGCACGTTCTAAGGTACAAACACACTTTATCTTCCACAATTAACTTTTTTATATATAAAAAAACAGTTTGCAACAATTTATTTTTATTTTTTTAGTTAATCCCGAAAATGAGTAGTCTATTAATAAAACATAGGAAAAATATGATAAATTATAAAATTAACGCCAAAAATTTACAAATAAATATTGTAACCTCAAATTCAATAATTTCAATAATTTTTTTTATTTTTCGGTAAATCCTGAAAATGAGTAATTGATGAATAAAAATACGAAAAATATGAATAAAATATAAAACTAACACCAAAAATTCATAAATAAATATAGTAATCTTAAATACAACAAATTCAACAATTTTTTAATTTTTCTTTTTTGTTTGGTAAATCTAAAAAATGGGTAATATATGAATAAAATATAAGAAAAATATGAAAAAATATAAAATTAATGCCAAATTTCACAATAAATATAGTAAACTTAAATTCATCCATTTCAATAATTTTTTTTGTTTTTCTTTTTGTTTGGTAAATCACAAAAATTGATAATTCATTAATTAAAAAGTAAAATTATGAATAAAAAATATTTTTAACGCCAAAAATATACAAATAAATATGGTTATCTTAAATTTCAAAAATTTGTTTTAATTTTTATTTTTGTTCGAGATATCTCGAAAATGTATAATTAATTAATAAAAACGAAGGAAAATATGATTTTTTTTTATAAAATTAATGCCAAAACTGCAAAAGTGTGCAGGCCACAGGCGATGCGTCCTGGCCACATCAAACCGATGTTTGAAGGCTACAGATGATGCTGGTAGGCAACTCCGACGTCGACATACCACTATGAGGAGGCAACAGACGATGCTGGCAAGCCACGTCCGACGTTGGCTGACCGATGTGTGCAGGCCACAAATGATAGGTGCAGCCCACGTCCGACGTCGATTGATCTTTGTGTGCAAACCTAAGGCAATGCGGGCTCGCTACTTCCGACGTCGGCTGACCATTGTGTGCAGGGCAAAGGCGATGCAGGAAGGTGATGTTTGACATGTGCTGACTACTATGTGCAAGCCAAAGGTGATGCCAGAAAGCCATGCCTGACATCAGGTGACCGTTGTGCAGGCCAAAGGCGATGGGGGTAGGCAACGCTCGATCTCACCTGACCATTTTTTAAAGGCCAAGAGCGATGCGGGAAGTCCACGCCTGACGACGGCTGAGCGATGTGCACAAGCCATGGCCAATGCGGGCAATCCACGGCTGACGTCGGTTCATTAATGAGCAGGCTACGGCCAATGCGGGCAGCCCACGTTCGACATCGCCTTGCCGTTATGTACAGGCAAAGGGGATGTGGGAAGTCAATCCTGAGTGACCGTTGAATGATTTGCAGAGTCCACGACCGATGCAGACGGTCCACGCTTGACGTCAGCTGAGTGTTGTGCACCACCAATGTAGCCTGGTCGATGCCGCTTGTCGTTGGATGATGTCGCTTGCCCGGAGGACATAGGCCTAGGGTCATGCTGCCTGTCTTTGGCAGACGTATGTCGCCCTGCTGATGGGCACACGCCACGACTGATGTGTACTGGCCTTCACTGATGATGCATGTCGTTGGCTAATGCCTCTTGCCCGAAGTGCACAAGCTTGGTTGATGATGTCTCACATTGGCCAATGCAAATGTCGCCCAACCAATGAACACACACCATGGCCGATGCGTGCAAGCATTCGTTTCTGATGCATTTCATTGGACAACGTCGCTTTCCAGATGCGCACATACCGTGCAAGATGTGTGCATGCCTTGGCTGATGCTGCCTATCGGTGGACAACGTCGCTTGCTCGAAGCGCACAAGCCTTGGCTGATGGTGCCTGCCGTTGACAGACATCGATGTTGCCAAGCTAATGCACACACGCCATGAGTTATGTGCATGCCTTGGATGATGTTGCATGCCGTTGTCCGATGTCACTAGCCAGATACACCCAGACCACGTCTGATGCGTGAAGACCATGGTTTATGCTTTCTACCATTGGCCGACTTCGCCTAGCTGAGGCATGTAGTCCACGACCAATGTCGCCCAATCAATGTGCACATGCCACGGTTGATGTGTGCATGCCTTGGATGATGTTGAGTGCCTTTGGTTGATCACGTCGGAGAGATGCGCGGAAGTCACGACTGTTGTCGCCGAGTCGATGCGCACACGCCACGGCTGATTCTTGCAGGACTTGTCTGTTGCTGCCTGCCATTGGCCGATGTTGCTTGGCCGATGCTCGCAGACATTAGCCGATGTCGCCTACACAATACACTCATACCACGACTGAAGCCACCTAGACGATTTGCACACATCACGACTGATGCGTGCAGGCCTTGTCTGATGCTGCATGTCATTGGCCGACGTCGTTTGCCAGATGCGTACATGCCACGTCCGTGCATGCATGCCTTGGATGATGCCGAATTATGTTAGCCAGCGACGCTTACCAGATACGAAAATTCCATGCCCGTGCGTGTAGGATTTGGGTGAAGCCGCATTCCATTGTACGACGTCACTTGCAAGATGCGCGCATGTCACGTCAAATATGTGCATGTCTTGACTAATTTTCCTTGTCGTTGGCCGAAATCTGCAGACCAATGTGTGCAGGCTATGGATGATGTTGGCAGGACACGTTCGACATTGGTAGACCTATGTGTCAAGGCTACACACAATATTGTCACGGCACCTTTAACGTCGGGAAATCGGTATGTGCAGGTTTCGGACGATACTGGATGCCCACGCCCGACATTGGGTGATCGTTTTGTGCAGGCCAAAAGCGATGCGGACTACGTCCGACGTCGGCTGACCATTGTGTGCAGTCCAAAGGCGATGCGGGCAGGCCATGCCCGACGTCGGCTAACCATTGTGTGCAGGACAAAGGCGATGCAGGAAGGAAATGCCCGTCTTTGGTTGACCGTTGTGTACATGCCAAGGGTGATGTAGACAGTCTACGCCCGAAAATGCTTGAGCGATGTGCACAAGCCACGACTTATGCAGCCATTCCATAGCCAACGCTGATTGAGTAATGTGCACAAGCCACGACCGATACGCTTAGTCCTAGACCAATGTCGCTTGACAAATGTCGCTTGCCGTTGGCCGACGTCGCTTGCGTGAAGCACACAAGCCTTGGATAATGGTGCCTGCCATTGCCCGACGTTGATGTCGCCCAGCGATGGGCACACGCCAAGACTCATGCTCTTAGGCCTTGGATGATGTTGCATGTCGTTGGCCGGCATCGCTTACCTGATGCGCACTAGCTACGAACAATTCTTTGCCTACTTGAAGCTCTTGATTCTGTGTGTGGATTCTGACTTAGAGGAGTAAACATCGTTTTTTGAGAGATTCAAAATGAATATGTACAACCCCAATATGCACATTCTAAGGTACAAACACATATTAGATTCTACAAATAAATTTTTTACAAATAAAAAAAATAGTTTTCAACAATTATTTTATTTATATTTTTTTTGGTTAATCTTGAAAATGAGTAATTGATGAATAAAACATAGAAAAATATGAGAAAAATATAAATATAATGCAAGAATTCACAAATAAATATAGTAACCTTAGATTCAATAATTTCAACATTTTTTTGTTAGGTAAATCTGGAAAATGAGTAATTGATGAATAGAAAATAGGAAAAATATAGATAAAATATAAAATTAAAGTTAAAAATACATAAATAAATATAGTAACAATAAATTCAATTTTTTTAATTTTTGTTTTTGTTTGGTTAATCCCACATATGGGTAATTCATGAATTAAAATAGAAAAAATGTGAAAACTATAAAATTAACGCCCAAAATTAACAAATAAATATAGTAACCTTAATTTCATCAATTTCAACAATTTTTGATAATTTTTCTTTTGGTTTGGTAAATCTCGAAAAACGATAATTCATTAAATAAAAAAAGGAAAAATATGAAAATAAAATATAATTTTGATTAAAAAAAATTACAAATAATATAGTAACCTTAAATTAAAAAATTTTAACAATTTTTTTATTTTTCATTTTTGTGCGCTAAATCCCGAAAATTGGTTAATTCATGAGTAAAAAATAGGAAAAATATTAACAAAATATAAATTTAATGCTGAAAATTCAAAAATATTTATAGTAATATTAATTTTAACAATTTCAAAAACTTTTTGAATTTGTATTTTTGTTCGTTAAATCTCATAAATGGGTAATTAATTAATAAAAAATAGGAAAAATATGAAACAATTAAAAAATGTATGCCTAAAATTCACAAATAAATATAGTAACATAAAATTCAACAATTTCAACAACTTTACTTTTTAAAATGTGTTGTAAAAAATAAAAAACCGTAAAAATAAATTTTAAAAAATAATTAAAAGTCTGGAAAATATAAAAATGCTTGCAAAATACTTCTAAACATGTGAAACCTAATGATAGAGTACATATGTGAACAAATAAATGATGTTTCAATATCAGACGAACCGTAAACATAATGAAATTGGTACGACTGAACCATGTGAGGAAGAAAAATAGATGATGGAAAATAAATGAATATTTTGTAATACCGAAAGGACATTTCACACTCTATTGATTTTTCATGGCATGGACATCCGCATGTTGTCGACTAGACCTCGATCAATGTCACCGCATGTGACGTTGCTCGACTAAGGAGTGCAAGCCACAAACGATGCGGGTAGGCACGTTCAACGTCAGCTGACCGAAGTGTGAAGGCCATAGGTGATGCGTCCAAGCCACGTCTTCCATCGGCATACCAATGTGTGCCGGCTACGGATGTAGCTGACAGGCCACGTTTGACATCAGCAGACCGATGTGTGAAGGTTACGAACGACACTGGAAGGCCACGTCCGATGTTGGATGACCGATGTGTGAAGGCCACGGACGATACGTGCAGGCCACGTCTGACGTCGGTTGACCGTTGTATGCAGGCCAAAGGTGATTCGGGTAGGCCACGTTCCACGTCGGCTGACCATTGAGTGCAGGCTAACGCTGATGTGGAAAGGCCACGTCCCATATCGACAGACCATTATGTGCAGGCCAAGACCAATGTCGCCCAGTCGATTTGCACATGCCACAACTGATGCATGCATGCCTTAGATAATGATGCCTGTCATTGGGCCTGCTGATGCGCGCAGTCCACGACCGATGTTGCCGAATCGATGCACACACGCTACGACTTATGCGTTCGGGCCTTGGTTGTTGCTGCCTGTCGTTCGCCGATGTGCGCTGGCCACAACCGATGTTTCCTGGCCTATGTGCTCAGACCACGATTGAAGTCGCCCAGTCGATGTGCACACGACACCGCTGATGTGTGTGGGCCTTGGCTGATGTTGCATTCAGTTGGCTGACGTCGCATGCCAGATGTGCTCATTCCACGTCTGTTCATGCAGGCCTTGGTTCATGTCGCATGCCATTGGCCGACGTCACTTTCCAGATATGCACATTCCATGTCCATGTGTGCAGGCCTATGCTGAAGCTACATGCCATTGGCCGATGTAGCTTGCCAGAAGCTCACATGCCACACCAGATGCGTGCAGGCTACAGAAGATGTTGGCAGGCCACATCCGACGTCGGCAGACTGATATATTAAGGATACAAACGATGCTGGCAATCCACGTTTAACGTCGACAGAATGATGTGTGCAGGCTACGAATGATGTCGTCATGACACATTCGACGTCAGCAAACCTATTTGTGTAGGCTGCGAACGATATTGGCAGCCCATGTCTTACTTAAACTGACCATTTTGTGCAGGCCAATGGCAATGCGGGCAGACCACGTCTAGCGTCGGCTGACCATAGTGTGCAAGCAACGCCCGACGTGGGCTTAACATTGTGTGAAGACCAAAGGCGATGTTGGCATGTGACGCACGCCTGACTTCGACTGACTGTTGTGTAAAGGACAAGGGAGATGCGGGCAGTCCTTGCCCGACAATGACTAAGCGATGTGCAGAAAACATGGCTGATGTGGGCAATCCTCGATCAACATCGGCTGAGCGATGTGCACTGGCCACGACCGATGCGGCCGAACGACAAACAATGTTGCCTTGCCGATGCCGCTTTCCGTTGGCTGGCGTTGCTTGCCCGAAGTGCACAGGACTTGGCTTATGCTACATTCCATTTTCCAACGCGGATGTCGCCCGGTGGATGCGCACACGCCACGCGTCATACATTCAGTCCTTGGCCGATGCTGCATGTCGTTGGTCGATGTTGCTTGCCCAATGCGCACTGGCTACAGACGATGCTATTTGTTGTTGGGCGGCATTGATGTCCCTTGATAGATGTACATATGCCACCTATGATGCGTGCAGACGTTGGTTGATGCCACCTACAATTAGCCGACGTCACTTATGCGTTCAGGCCTTGGTTGATGCCACGTGTAGTTGGCCGACGTCTTTTTCCAGATGCCCACATGCCACGTCTGATGCGTGGCCCACTTGGAGTTCTTGATTCTATGACACAGATTCTGACATAAATGAGTAGACATCATTTTTTCGAGAGATTCACAACGAACAAGTACAACCCAAATATGCACGCTTTAAGGTACAAACATACATTAGCTTCCACAAATAATTTTTATATATAAAAAAATAGTTTTCAACAATTTATTTATTTTTCTCTTTTTTCGATTAATCCAGAAAATGAGTAATAAATTAATAAAACATAATTTAAATAGTTATCTTAAATTCAACAATTTCATTAATTTTTAAATTTTTTATATTTGTTCGATAAATCTCGAAAATGAGTAATTGATGAATAAAAATAGGGAAAATATGAAGAAAAAAAAAAGCCAAAAATTCGCACATAAATATAGTTATCTTAAATTCAACAATTTTTAATTTTTTTAATTTTTATATTTGTTCGATAAATCTCAAAAATGAGTAATTGATGAATTAAAATAGGGAAAATATGATAAAATAAAAAAATAACGCCAAAAATTCACAAATAAAATAGTAAACTTAAATTCAACAATTTCATTATTTTATAAAAAATTTATTATTGTTCGGTAAATCCCAAAAGAAGGTAATTCAAGAATAAAAAATAGGAAAACTATGAAAAAACACATATAATTAGTGCCAAAAATTCACAAATAAACATAGTAACCTTAAATTATCAATTTTAACAAATATTTTTAATTTTTATTTTTGTTCAGTAAATCCCAAAAATGGGGAATTCCTTAATAAAGAATTGGAAAAATATAAAAAAAATATAAAATTAATGCCAAAAAGTCACAAATAAATATAGTAACCTTAAATTCAACAATTTTAATAATTTCTTTAAAATTATTTTTTTCAGTAAATCCCGAGAATAGGTAATTCATGAATAAATAATAGGAAAAATATTTAAGAAATTTAAAATTAATGCCAAAAATTTTAAAATAAATATAGTAACCTTAAATTCAACATTTTTTTAAAATTTAAATTTTTGTTCGCTGGATCCCGAAAATGGTAATTAATTAATTGAAAAGATTAAAAAAAAATATAACGCAAAAAATTAACAAATAAATGTAGTAATGTAAATTCAAAAATCTTAACATTTTTTTTCTTTTGTTCGATAAATCTTGAAAATGGGTAATTAATTAATAAAAAATATGAAAAAATTATAAATTAATGCGAAAAATTCACAGATAAATATAGTAACCTTGAATTCAATAATTTTATAAATTTTAATTTTTAAAATGTGACATAAAAAATAAAAATGGTAAAAATAATTTTAAAAATTAATAAAAGTCAAAAAATATGAAAATGCTCGAAAGTACTTCTAAACATGTGAAAATTATCATAGAGTACATATTTAAACAAATGAAATATGTTTCAATATTGTACAAATCGTAAATGTAAAGAAATTGGTACAAATGAACCATGTGAAATGAACACATTGAGAATAGAGGATGGAAAATAAATGAATCTGTTATCATGCAAGAAGGGCGTTTCTCACTCTTTGGATTTTGTTCGGCATGGACATATGCATGTTGTCTATTAAACCTCGATCTATGTCGTCGCATGCGATGTCGCTCGTCACAAATGCAAGCAACAGACGATGCGGGTAGGCACGTCCGATGTCGACTAACCGAAGTGTGCAGGCCACATGTGATGCGTCTAGGCCACACCAGGCATCAACATACCGATGTGTGAAGGCTATGAACGATGCTGGTAGGCCACGTCCGACGTCAGCAGACCAATGTGTGGAGGATACGGACGATGCTGGTAGGCCACGTCGGACGTCAGCTGACCGATGTGTGCAGGCTACAAAGGATAGGTGAAATCCACATCCGATGTTAGCTGCCCGTTGTGTGTAGGGCAAAGGAGATGCAGGCAGGCCACATTCAACATCGGCTGCCCATTCTATGCAGGACAAAACTTAAGCAGAAAGGCAACGTCTGACGTCGGTTGACCATTGTGTGCATGTCAAGGGCGATGCTCAAAGGCCACGCCCAACATCGGCAGAACATTGTGCAGGATTAAGGCGATGGGGGCAAGCAATGCCTTATGTCTCATGACCTTTTTTGCAGGCCAAGGGTGATGCGCAGAGTCCACGCCCGACGACGACTGAGCAATGTGTGTAGGCCTGGGCTGATGCTGCATTTCATTGGCCAACATTGCTTGCCAGATGCGCACATGACATATTAGATGCATGAAGACCTTGGCTGATGCATCCTGTTGTTGGCCGACATCACCTAGCTTATGCATGCAGGTAACGATCGATGTCGCCAAGTCGATGCGCACACGCTACGACTAATACGCATAGGCCTTGGCAGATGCTGCCTATCGTTTGCCGAAGTCACTTGCCCAATGCTCATAGGCTTACAACGATGCTGACTGCCTACGTCCAACGTAGGCTTACCATTTTGTGCAGTCTAAAGGCGATTCGGGTAGACCACGCCTGACGTTGGCTGACCATTGTGTTCAGGATAAACGCGATGCGGGAAGACAATGCCCGTTGTTGGATGATTGTTGTGTGTAGGCCAAAGGCCTGCAGGCAGGACACTCTCGACGATGGCTGAGCGATGTGCACAAGCCACGGCTAATACAGGCAGTCCACAGACAACGTCGACCGAGTATTGTAATGGCTAGAGCCAATACTGGCACCCCATGTCCAATGTTGGTTGGACACTTTGTGCAGGATAAGGGCAATCCTGGAAGGCCAAATCGACGACTGCTCAATGATATGCAAGGACACAACCGATGATGCGAGTCCACACATAACGTCGGCTAAACGATGTGGACAAGCCGCACCGCAATGACCAATGTTGCCTGGACGATGCCACTTGCCGTTGGCTGATGTCGCTTGCCTAAAGCAAACATTGATGCTGCCTGCCATTGGCCAATGCCGATGTTTACCTGTCAATGTGCATACGCCCTGGCTGATGCTTGTAGGCCTTGGTTAATGTTGTCTACCGTTGGCCAATGTCGCTCGCCTGAAGCGCACAAGCCTTGGATGATGTTGCCTGATGTTGGACGATGCAAATGTCGCCCAACCGATGCACGCACGCCACGACCGATGTGTGCAGGCCTCTGTTGATGCTGCATTTCATTGTCCAGCGTTGCTTGCTAGATGCGTACATGTTATGCTTGATGCGTGAAGACCTTGGTTGATGTAGCCTACTGTTGGCTGATATTGCCTGGCCGATGTATGCATGTCCTGACCGATGTTGCCCAGTCGATATGCACGTGCCATGGCTGATGTGTGCAAGCCTTTGTTGATGTTGTCTGCCATTTATGCATGCAGGTATTTGACGGATATCGCCAGTTGGGTTGGTCTGACCAAGAAAGGCCAACGTTGCTTGCCTGATTCACACATGCCTTGTCAGATGTGTGAAGACCTTGGCTGATGCATCTTATCATTGACCGAAATAATCTGGACGATGCATGCAGGTCAAGACCGATGTCGCCCAATCGATATGGACACGCCATGGCTGATGCGTGCAGGCCTTGGCTGATGTTGTTTGCCATTAGTCGATGTCTCCTGGATGTGCGTGCAGGCAATGAGCGATGTCACCGAGTTGATACCCACACACCACGACTAAGACATGAAGGCCTTGGTTGTTTCTTGAATCCATTGGCCGGTGTCGCTTGGACGATGTGCGCATTCCACAACCGATGCCACCTAGCCGACGAGCTCATACGACGGCTGAAGTTGCACAATGGATGTGCACACGACCTGGCTGATGCGTGCAACCTTGGATGATGTTGCATGTCGTTGGCCAGCGTCGCCTGACAGATACGCACATGCCACGTCCGTGAATGCAGGCCTTGTCTTATGCCGCATTTCATTGTACGGCGTCGCTTGCAAGATACGCACATTCCACGTATGTGCGTGCACGATTTGGCTGAAGCCGAATGCCATTGGCCGACGTCGCTTTCTAGATGCGCACATGCCGCGTAAGATGCATACAGGCCTTAGGTGATAATGCATGCCATTGGCCGACATCTGTAGACTGGTGTGTGTAGACTACGGACGATGGTCGCATGCCACATCCGACGTTGGCAGACCAGTGTGTGCAGGCTAAGGACAATGCTGACAGGCCACGTTTGACGTAAGTAGACCTGTACATGCTACGGATGATGTTGTCATGCCATGTTCGACGTCTGCAGACCGATGTGTGCAAGCTGCAGACAATGCTGGCAGCCCATGTCCGACGTCAGCTGACTGTTTTGTGAACGCCAAAGGCAATGGGGGCAGACTACGTAGTGTGTAGCACAAAGGTGATGCGGGCAGGCCATGACCGACGTCGTTTGACCATTGTGTGCAGGCCAAAATCGATGTAGGCAAGCAAAGCCCAACGTCGGTTGACCGTTATGTTCATGCCAAGGGCAATGCAGGCAGTCCTCGCTCGAAATAACTGAATAATGTGCACAAACCACAACCAATACGGATAGCCCACGACTAACGTCGGCTGAGTGATGTGCACAATCCATGACCGATAAAGGCCATCTGTGAGCAATGTCTCTTGGCGGATGCCGCTTGCCGTTGGCTGACATCACATGCTTGAAGCGTAGACGCCTTGTCTAATGTTGCATGTCGTTGTGTGACACTGATATCGCCTAGCCTATGTGCACACTCCATGGCTCATCTGTGCAGGCCTTGGATGATGTTGCTTGTCGTTGGCCAACATCGCTTTCCCCATGCGCACCAGCTAAGGACGATGCTTGGCCTACTTGGAGATCTTGATTTCTAGGCGCGAATTTTGAGTTAGAGGAGTGGACATCGTTTTTCTAGAGATTCATAATAAACATGTACAACCTAATTATGCATGTTTCAAGGTACAAACACACATTAGCTTCCACAAATAACTTTTTTATATATATAAAAAATAGTTTTCGATTGTATTTTTTTTATTTTTTTGGTTAATCCCGACAATGAGTAATTGATTAATAAAACATAGGAGAAATATGAAAAAATATAAAATTAACGACTAAAATTCACAAATAAATATTATAATCTTAAATTTAATTATTTCAACAATTTATTTTATTTTTTATTTTTATTCGGTAAATCTCAAAAATGAGCAATTGACGAATAAAAAATATGAATAAATTTTAAAATAAACACCGAAAATTCATAAATAAATATAATTACCTTAAATTCAAAAATTTCAAACATTTTCTTAAATTTTTATTTTTGTTTGGTAAATTTCAAAAATGGATAATTCATGAGTAAAATATAGGAAAATAAGAAAAAAATATAAAATTAATGCCAAAATTCAAAAATAAATATAGTAACCTTAAATTCATCAATTTCATCAAATTTTGTTATTTTTCTTTTTGTTTGGTAAATCTTGAAAATGGGTAATTCATTGATTAAAAGGGAAAAATATAAAGAAACAAAGTACAATTTTAACGCCAAAACTTCAAAAATAAATAATAGCCTTAAATTCAACAATTTATTTTAATTTTAATTTTTGTTCGGTACATCTCAAAAATGAATAATTAATTAATCAAAAATGAAAATAAAAAAAAATTAATAGAAAATTAACTCCAATAATTCATAAATTAATATATTAACCTTAATTTCAACAATTTCAACACTTTTTTTAATTTTTATTTTTGTCCAGTAAATCCCGAAAATGGTAATTGATTAATAAAAATAAGAAAAAATTTATAAAATTTACACCAAAATTTCACAAATAAATATAGTAACCTTAATTTTAATAATTTAATAAATTTAATATTTTAAAATGTGACGTAAAAAAAAAACGCAAAAATAAATTTTAAAAAATTAATACAAGTCAGAAAAATATGAAAATGCTCGAAAGTACTTCTAAATACCTGAAAATAATCGTAGAGTACATATTTGTACAAATAAAATATGTCGATATCGTACAAAATGTAAACATAATGAAATTAATACAAATGAGCCACAAATAATAGTTGCATGATACGTCCAACGTCGGCTGACCGTTGTGTGCAGGCCAAAGGCGATACGGGCAGACCACGTTAGACGTCGACTGACCATGTGTGCACGCCATAGGCAACGGATGAAGGCCACAACCGATGTTGGCTGACCACTGTGTGCAAGACAAAGGCGATTCTGGAAGGCCACGCCGACGTCTGGTGATTAATGTGTAGGCCAATGGCGATGGGCCAGGCAACGCCCGATGTTGCTTGACCATTTTTTGCAAGCCAAGGGCAATGCGGGCAGTCCACGCCCGATGACGACTGATCGATGTGCTCAAGCCACGGCCGATGCAGGCAGTCCATATCCAATGTCGGCTGAGCAAATGACCAATGCAGGTAGCCCACGTCCGATATCGACGGACCGTGGTGTGGAGACAAAGGGAGATGCTGGAAGGCCAAGAATGACAAACTCTGAGTAATATGAAGAGGCCATGGCCGATGCAGTCAATCCACGCTCGATGCCGGCTGAGCGATGTGCACAAGCCACGACCAATGTCGCCTGGCCAATTCCGCTTTCCGGTTGTTGATGTAGCTTGTCCGGAGAACACAAGCGTATGCGGATACTGCCTATTGTTAAACGACATCGATGTCACTTTATCGATGAGTAGATGCCTAGACTTATGCGTGTAGGCCTTGGCTTATGGTGCATCTCGTTGGCTAACGTCGCTCGCCCAAAATGCACATACCTTGGCTAATATTGCCTAACGTTGGCCGATGCAAATGTCGCACAGCCGATGCACACTTGCCACGACCGATGTGTGCAAGCCTTGGCTGATGCTGCATTCCTTTGGGCAATATCGGTTGCCAGATGCGACCATGCCATGTCAGATGCGTGCAAGCCTTGGCTGATGATGCCTGTTTTTGGCTGACATCGCTTGCCTGAAGCGCACAAGCCTTGGCTGATGGTGCTTGTTGTTGGCCAACGTCGATGTCGCCCCGGCAATGCACACACACCGCGAGTTATGTGTGCATGCCTTTGAAGATGATGGAACCTTGGATGATGCAACATGTCATTGTTCGACTTCACTTGCCATGCTCTCAAACCACGTCAGATGTGTGAAGACTTTGGCTAATGCTTCTTGTCGTTGGCTGGTGTTTCTTGGACAAAGTATTCTGACCATGACCGATATCACCAAGTCGATACACACACGACAAGCTTATGCGTGCATACCTTGGATGATGTTACATGTCGTTGTCCGACATTGCTTGGTAGATACGCACATGCCACGTCTATGCATGCAGGCATTGGCTAATGTCGCATGCCATTGGCTGACATTGCTTTCCAGATATGTACATTCCATGTCTATGCATGTAGGTCTTGGCTATAGCCACATGCCAATGCAAACGTTGCCTGCCACATGCGCACATGCCACTTAACATGCGTGCATGCATTTGCTGATGCTGCCTATTGTTGGACGACATATGATACGTGCAGGCTATGGACATTTAATGGCAGGCCACATCCGACATTGACAGACCGATGTGTGCAGCCAATGGATGATGTTGCCAGGCCACGTTCGATGTAGAAAGACTGATGTGTGTAGGCTACGGACAATGCTGTCAGGCCATTTTTGACGTCGGCATACCGTTGTGTGCAGGCTGTGGATGATGTAGGCAACCCATGTCCGATGTCGGTTGATCATTGTGTTCAGGCCAAAGGCAATGCGGGCAGACCATGTACGACGTCGGCTGACCATGCGTGCAGTACAAAGGTGATGGGCACAGGCCACGCCCGACATCGATTGACCATTGTGTACAGACCAGAGGTGATGCAGGCTGGCAACGCCCGATGTTGGTTGACCGTTGTGTGCAGGCCAAGGGCAATGGTGGCAGCCCACGCCCGACAATAAATGAGCGATGAGCACAAGCCACGGCCGATTCGGGAAGTCCATGGACAACATCAGATGAGCGATTTGCACAGGACACGATCGATGATGGCGGTTCACGACTAATGTCGCATTGCTGATGCTTCTTGTCGTTGGCCGATAACGCTTGCCCAAAGCGCACACGCCTTGTATGATTCTACCTGTCATTGACCAATGTCGATGTCGCCAACCGATGCGCACAGGCCACAGTTCATGCATGTAGGCCTTGGCAAATTCTTCATGTCATTGTTCAAAGTCCCTTGCCCGATGCGTACCGACTAAGGATTATGCCTCCTTCCTACGTATGACGGGGGTGAACATTTTGTGCAGGCCAGGGGCGATGCAGGTAGATCATGTGTGACGTTGGCTGACCATTGTGTGCAGGCCAAAGGCGATGCAGGCAGACCACGTCCGACATCGACCGACCATTGTGTGTAGTTAAAAGGCGATATGGGCAGGCCACACCTGACGTCGGCTGGCCATATTATGATGGTCAAAGGTTGATGGGGGCAGGTAACACTTGATGTCGCTTCCTAGATGTGCACATGCCACATCTGTGCATGAAGGCTTTGCTTGATACTGCATTTCATTGGCCGACGTCGCTTGTCAAATATGCACATTCCACGTCTGTGTGTGCAGGCCTTGTATCTAGCCGCATGCCATTGTCCCACATCGTTTTCCAGATGTTCACATGCCGCGTAATATGTGCACATGCCTTGGCTGATGCTACCTGCTGGTGGTCGACATCTACAGATCGATGTGTGCAGGCCACGGATGACGCTAGTAGGTCACATCCGATGTCGACATACCGATTTGTACAGCCTACAGATGATGTTGGCAGTCCAAGTTCGATGTCGGCACTCCGATGTGTGTAGGCTAAAAATGATGCTATCAGTCAATGTTCGACGTCGACATACCGATGTGTGTATGTTGCGGATGATCCTGGCAGCCTAGATCTGACATCGCTTGACCGTTGTGTGAATACAAAGGCAATGCAGGCAGACCACGTCCGACGTCAACTCACCATTGTGGGAAGGCCAAAGGCGATGTGGGTAGGCCAGGCCTGACGTTGACAAACTATTGTGTGCTAGCCAAAGGCGATGCAGGCAGGATACGCCTGATGTCGTTTGACCATTGTGTGCACGACAAAGTTAATGTGTGCAGTCTACGCCCGACGATGGCTGAGCGATGTGCACAAGCCACGACCAATATAGGTAGTCCACAGACGACGTCGGTTGAGTATTGTATAGGCTAAGGCCGATGTAGGAACCTCAGCTTCTGGTGCAGGATAAGGGCGATGCAAAAAGGCAAAACATGACGATTGATGAGTAATGTGCACAGGCCACGATTAATGCAGCCAGTCCATGCCGACGTCGGCTAATCCCATGTTCACAAGCAATGGCCGATGCGGCAAACCATGACCAATGTTTCACAGTTGATGTCCCTTGCCTTTGGGTGAAGTCGCTTGCCCGAAGCACACATGCCTTAGTTGACTCGACCTGCCATTGGCCGACGCCGATGTTGCCCTGTCGTTGCGCATACACCACGATTGATGCGTGCAGGCCTTGGCTGATGCTTCCTGTTGTTGGCTAACAACGGTTTCATGAAGCACACAAGTCTTGGATGATGTTGCCTGATGTTGGACGATGCAAATGTCACCCAGCCAATGCACACATGCCACGACCGATGTGTGCAAGCCTTGGCTGATGCTGCATTTCATTGGCCAACATTGCTTGCCGAATGCGCACATGCCATGTTAGATGCGTAAATACCTTGGCTAATGCAGCCTGTTGTTGACTGACATCACATGGACAATATATGCAAGTCACGACCGATGTCTTCCAGTCGATGCACACACACCACGGCTCATGAGTGTAGGCCTTGGTATATGCTGTCTATCGTTGGCTGACGTCGTTTGCCCGATGCGCATCGGCTAAGGGCAATTTTGCCTGCTTACGTTCGACGTCGGCTGAACGTTTTGTGTAGGCCAAAGGCAATGCGGGTAAACTACTTCCGACGTCCGTGACCATTGTGTGTAGTCTAAAGACATTGCGGATACGCCATGCCCGACGTTGGATTTCCATATTGTTCTGGCCAAAGGTGATGGGGGCAGGCAACGCTCGATGTTTCTTGCCACGTCCGCGCATGTAGTCCTTGGTTGATGCCGCATACATTTGGCCGACGTTGCTTGTAAGATAGACAGATTCCACGTCTGTGCATGCATGCGTTAGTTCTAAACGCATGCCATTGGCCGACGTCGCTTACTAGATGCGCACATGCCACGTAAGATGCGTGCATGCCTCGGTTGATGCTGCCTGTTGTTGGCCGACATCTGCAGACCGATGTGTCAACACTACGGAAAATGTGTCAGACCACATATGACATCGACAGACCGATGTGTGTAGCCTACAAATGATTTTGGCAGGCCACGTTCGATGTCGACAACCCAATGTGTGTAGGATACAGACAATGCTGTCAGGCCACGTTCGACGTCGATTAAATGTTCTGTGCATCCCAAAGGCAATGCAGGCAGACCACGTCCCACGTTGGCTGACCATTGTGTGCAGGCCAAAGGTGATGTGGGAAGGCCACGCTCGACGTTGGCAGAACATTGTTTGAAGACAAAGGCGATGCGAAAAGACAACGTCTGATGTCAGTTGATCGTTGTGTGTAGGCCAAAAGCGATGCGGGCAGTCCACGCCCGACGACGACTGAGCGATGTGCACAAGCAATGACCGATAGGGCAGTCCACAAATGACATCGACTGAGTATTCTACAGGCTACGACCAATGCGGGCCCTCCACGTACAACGTCGGCTAGACATTTTGTGGAGGATAAGGGTGATACATGAAAGCCAAACCCAAAGACCGTTGAGTAATGTGCACAGGCCATGGACGATGCGGTCGGTCCGTACCTGATGTCGGCTAAATGATGTGCACAAGCCTAGGCCAATGTGGCAAACCACAACCAATGTAGCGTTGCTGATATCGCTTGCCGTTGGATGAAGTCATTTGACAGAAGAACACTGGCCTTGACTGATGCTGTTTGGTGTTGGTCGACGCCGACGTTGCTTGTCGATGCGCATACGTCATGGCTGATGCATGCTGGACTTGGCTGATGCTACCTGTCATTGGCCAACGTCGCTTGCCTGAAGCGTATAAGGATTGGCTGATGCTTCCTGATGTTGGACGATACAAATGTCGTCCAGCCGATACACACACGCAACGACCGATGTGTGAAGGCGTTTGTTGATGTTGAATTTCATTGACCAACGTTGCTTTCCAGATGCGCACATGCCATGTTAGATACGTGAATACCTTGGCTGATGCAACCTATTGTTGGCCGACATCCCCTGGCTAATGCCTGCAGGTAACAATCGATGTTGCCCAATCGATGCGCACACGCCATGGCTGATGCATGCAGGCCTTGGTTGCTGTTGTCTACCATTGGTCGATATCTCCTGGACTATGTATGCAGTAAATTTTCGGAAACCACCAGTTGGGTTAGTCTGACCAAGAAAGGACAACGTTGCTTGCCTGATGCTCACATGTCATGTTAGATGCGTGAAGACCTTGGCTGATACATCTTTCCATTGGAAGACATCGCCTGGACGATGCATGCAGGTCACGACCGATGTCACCCCAGTCGATGCGCACACGCCATGGTTGATGCGTGCAAGCCTTGGCTTATGTTGTTTACCATTGGTCGATATCGCCTAAACGATGCACGCAGGACACGATCGATGTTGCTAAGTCGATGCCCACACACCACGAATAATGCATGCAGGCCTTGGTTGTTGCATCCTTCCATTGGCCATTGTCGATTAGCAGATGGGTGCAAGCCACAGCCGATGCTCTCATACCACGGCTGAAATCGCACAACCGATGTGCACACGACACATATGATGCGTCCAGGCCTTGGCTAATGCTCAATGTCGTTAGCCGACGTTGCTTAACACATGCACACATGCCATGTCCGTGCATGTAGGCCTTGGCTGATGCCGCATTCTATTGGCTGACGTCTCTTGCAAGATAAGAACATTCCACGTCCGTGAGTGCAGGATTTGGCTGAAGTCGCAGGCCATTGTCCGACATTGCTTTCCAAGTGCGCATATACCACATTAGATGCATGCAAACATAGGGTGATTCTTCTTGCCGTTGGCCAACATCTGCAGACCGATGTGTGTAGCCTAGAGACGATGCTGGCAGGCCACATCCGACGTTGGAAGATCGGTGTGTCCAGGCTACAAACAATGCTGGCAGGCCATGTTTGACTTCGGCAGAAATATGTGTCCAGGCTACGGATGATGCTGTCAGGCCATGTTTGACGTCAGGAGATCGATGTGTGCAAGCTGCAAACGATGCTGGCAGACCACGTTCGACGTCGGCTGGCCATTGTGTGTAGCACATAGGCGATGCAGGCAGGCCTTGCCCGACGTCGTCTGACCATTGTGTGCAGTCAAACGTCAATGCAGGCAGGCAACGCCCCACATCGGTTGAACAATGTATTCAAGCCAAGGGCGATGCGGGCAGTCCATTCTCGAAAATGACTGAGTGATGTGCACAAGACATACCAGATGCCAACAATCCACAGCCAACATCAGCTGAGTGATGTGCAAAAGGCACGATCGATACAAGCGTTCCATGACCAATGTCGGCTGGCCAATGCCGCTTGTTGTTGGCCGACGCCGCTTTCTTGAAGCGCAAAAGCCTCGGCTATTGTTTTCTTCCATTTTCTAACGTCGATATAGTCCTTCTGATGCGCACACGCCAAGGCTCATGCGTGCAAGCCTTGACTGATGCTTCCTGTCGTTGGCCGACATCGCTTTCGCGATGTGCACTTGCTGCAAACGATGCTTGGCCCACTCAGAGTTTTTAATTTCGTGGCGTGGATTTTAACTTTGAGGAGTGGACATAACTTTTTCTAGAGATTCATAATGAACATGTACAACTCAATTATGCACGTTCTAAGGTACAAACACACTTTATCTTCCACAATTAACTTTTTTATATATAAAAAAACAGTTTGCAACAATTTATTTTTATTTTTTTAGTTAATCCCGAAAATGAGTAATCTATTAATAAAACATAGGAAAAATATGATAAATTATAAAATTAACGCCAAAAATTTACAAATAAATATTGTAACCTCAAATTCAATAATTTCAATAATTTTTTTTATTTTTCAGTAAATCCTGAAAATGAGTAATTGATGAATAAAAATACGAAAAATATGAATAAAATATAAAACTAACACCAAAAATTCATAAATAAATATAGTAATCTTAAATTCAACAAATTCAACAATTTTTTAATTTTTCTTTTTTGTTTGGTAAATCTAAAAAATGGGTAATATATGAATAAAATATAAGAAAAATATGAAAAAATATAAAATTAATGCCAAATTTCACAATAAATATAGTAAACTTAAATTCATCCATTTCAATAATTTTTTTTGTTTTTCTTTTTGTTTGGTAAATCACAAAAATTGATAATTCATTAATTAAAAAGTAAAATTATGAATAAAAAATATTTTTAACGCCAAAAATTTACAAATAAATATGGTTATCTTAAATTTCAAAAATTTGTTTTAATTTTTATTTTTGTTCGAGATATCTCGAAAATGTATAATTAATTAATAAAAACGAAGGAAAATATGATTTTTTTTATAAAATTAACGCCAAAAATGCAAAAGTGTGCAGGCCACAGGCGATGCGTCCTGGCCACATCAAACCGATGTTTGAAGGCTACAGATGATGCTGGTAGGCAACTCCGACGTCGACATACCACTATGAGGAGGCAACAGACGATGCTGGCAAGCCACGTCCGACGTTGGCTGACCGATGTGTGCAGGCCACAAATGATAGGTGCAGCCCACGTCCGACGTCGATTGATCTTTGTGTGCAAACTTAAGGCAATACGGGCTCGCTACTTCCGACGTCGGCTGACCATTGTGTGCAGGGCAAAGGCCATGTAGGAAGGTGATGTTTGACATGTGCTGACTACTATGTGCAAGCCAAAGGTGATGCCAGAAAGCCATGCCTGACATCAGGTGACCGTTGTGCAGGCCAAAGGCGATGGGGGTAGGCAACGCTCGATCTCACCTGACCATTTTTTAAAGGCCAAGAGCGATGCGGGAAGTCCACGCCTGACGACGGCTGAGCGATGTGCACAAGCCATGGCCAATGCGGGCAATCCACGGCTGACGTCGGTTCATTAATGAGCAGGCTACGGCCAATGCGGGCAGCCCACGTTCGACATCGCCTTGCCGTTATGTACAGGCAAAGGGAGATGTGGGAAGTCAATCCTGAGTGACCGTTGAATGATTTGCAGAGTCCACGACCGATGCAGCCGGTCCACGCTTGACGTCAGCTGAGTGTTGTGCACCACCAATGTAGCCTGGTCGATGCCGCTTGTCGTTGGATGATGTCGCTTGCCCGGAGGACATAGGCCTTGGGTCATGCTGCCTGTCTTTGGCAGACGTATGTCGCCCTGCTGATGGGCACACGCCACGACTGATGTGTACTGCCCTTCACTGATGATGCATGTCGTTGGCTAATGCCTCTTGCCCGAAGTGCACAAGCTTGGTTGATGATGTCTCACATTGGCCAATGCAAATGTCGCCCAACCAATGAACACACACCATGACCGATGCGTGCAAGCATTCGTTTCTGATGCATTTCATTGGACAACGTCGCTTTCCAGATGCGCACATACCGTGCAAGATGTGTGCATGCCTTGGCTGATGCTGCCTATCGTTGGACAACGTCGCTTGCTCGAAGCGCACAAGCCTTGGCTGATGGTGCCTGCCGTTGACAGACATCGATGTTGCCAAGCTAATGCACACACGCCATGAGTTATGTGCATGCCTTGGATGATGTTGCATGCCGTTGTCCGATGTCACTAGCCAGATACACCCAGACCACGTCTGATGCGTGAAGACCATGGTTTATACTTTCTACCATTGGCCGACTTCGCCTAGCTGAGGCATGTAGTCCACGACCAATGTCGCCCAATCAATGTGCACATGCCACGGTTGATGTGTGCATGCCTTGGATGATGTTGAGTGCCTTTGGTTGATCACGTCGGAGAGATGCGCGCAAGTCACGACTGTTGTCGCCGAGTCGATGCGCACACGCCACGGCTGATGCTTGCAGGACTTGTCTGTTGCTGCCTGCCATTGGCCGATGTTGCTTGGCCGATGCTCGCAGACATTAGCCGATGTCGCCTACACAATACACTCATACCACGACTGAAGCCACCTAGACGATTTGCACACATCACGACTGATGCGTGCAGGCCTTGTCTGATGCTGCATGTCATTGGCCGACGTCGTTTGCCAGATGCGCACATGCCACGTCCGTGCATGCATGCCTTGGATGATGCCGAATTATGTTAGCCAGCGACGCTTACCAGATACGAAAATTCCACGCCCGTGCGTGTAGGATTTGGGTGAAGCCGCATTCCATTGTACGACGTCACTTGCAAGATGCGCGCATGTCACGTCAAATATGTGCATGTCTTGACTAATTTTCCTTGTCGT
This sequence comes from Solanum lycopersicoides, assembly GCA_022817965.1. Classification (NCBI taxonomy): domain Eukaryota; kingdom Viridiplantae; phylum Streptophyta; class Magnoliopsida; order Solanales; family Solanaceae; genus Solanum; species Solanum lycopersicoides. The sequence continues at coordinate 19,458,400 of CM040627.1, forward strand.
TGGCCGAAATCTGCAGACCAATGTGTGCAGGCTATGGATGATGTTGGCAGGACACGTTCGACATTGGTAGACCTATGTGTCAAGGCTACACACAATATTGTCACGGCACCTTTAACGTCGGGAAATCGGTATGTGCAGGTTTCGGACGATACTGGATGCCCACGCCCGACATTGGGTGATCGTTTTGTGCAGGCCAAAAGCGATGCGGACTACGTCCGACGTCGGCTGACCATTGTGTGCAGTCCAAAGGCGATGCGGGCAGGCCATGCCCGACGTCGGCTAACCATTGTGTGCAGGACAAAGGCGATGCAGGAAGGAAATGCCCGTCTTTGGTTGACCGTTGTGTACATGCCAAGGGTGATGTAGACAGTCTACGCCCGAAAATGCTTGAGCGATGTGCACAAGCCACGACTTATGCAGCCATTCCATAGCCAACGCTGATTGAGTAATGTGCACAAGCCACGACCGATACGCTTAGTCCTAGACCAATGTCGCTTGACAAATGTCGCTTGCCGTTGGCCGACGTCGCTTGCGTGAAGCACACAAGCCTTGGATAATGGTGCCTGCCATTGCCCGACGTTGATGTCGCCCAGCCGATGGGCACACGCCAAGACTCATGCTCTTAGGCCTTGGATGATGTTGCATGTCGTTGGCCGGCATCGCTTACCTGATGCGCACTAGCTACGAACAATTCTTTGCCTACTTGAAGCTCTTGATTCTGTGCGTGGATTCTGACTTAGAGGAGTAAACATCGTTTTTTGAGAGATTCAAAATGAATATGTACAACCCAAATATGCACATTCTAAGGTACAAACACATATTAGCTTCTACAAATAAATTTTTTACAAATAAAAAAAATAGTTTTCAACAATTATTTTATTTATATTTTTTTTGGTTAATCTTGAAAATGAGTAATTGATGAATAAAACATAGAAAAATATGAGAAAAATATAAATATAATGCAAAGAATTCACAAATAAATATAGTAACCTTAGATTCAATAATTTCAACATTTTTTTGTTAGGTAAATCTGGAAAATGAGTAATTGATGAATAGAAAATAGGAAAAATATAGATAAAATATAAAATTAAAGTTAAAAATACATAAATAAATATAGTAACAATAAATTCAACAATTTTTTTAATTTTTGTTTTTGTTTGGTTAATCCCACATATGGGTAATTCATGAATTAAAATAGAAAAAATGTGAAAACTATAAAATTAACGCCCAAAATTAACAAATAAATATAGTAACCTTAATTTCATCAATTTCAACAATTTTTGATAATTTTTCTTTTGGTTTGGTAAATCTCGAAAAACGATAATTCATTAAATAAAAAAAGGAAAAATATGAAAATAAAATATAATTTTGATTAAAAAAAATTACAAATAATATAGTAACCTTAAATTAAAAAATTTTAACAATTTTTTTATTTTTCATTTTTGTGCGCTAAATCCCGAAAATTGGTTAATTCATGAGTAAAAAATAGGAAAAATATTAACAAAATATAAATTTAATGCTGAAAATTCAAAAATATTTATAGTAATATTAATTTTAACAATTTCAAAAACTTTTTGAATTTGTATTTTTGTTCGTTAAATCTCATAAATGGGTAATTAATTAATAAAAAATAGGAAAAATATGAAACAATTAAAAAATGTATGCCTAAAATTCACAAATAAATATAGTAACATAAAATTCAACAATTTCAACAACTTTACTTTTTAAAATGTGTTGTAAAAAATTAAAAACCGTAAAAATAAATTTTAAAAAATAATTAAAAGTCTGGAAAATATAAAAATGCTTGCAAAATACTTCTAAACATGTGAAACCTAATGATAGAGTACATATGTGAACAAATAAATGATGTTTCAATATCAGACGAACCGTAAACATAATGAAATTGGTACGACTGAACCATGTGAGGAAAAAATAGATGATGGAAAATAAATGAATATTTTGTAATACCGAAAGGACATTTCACACTCTATTGATTTTTCATGGCATGGACATCCGCATGTTGTCGACTAGACCTCGATCAATGTCACCGCATGTGACGTTGCTCGACTAAGGAGTGCAAGCCACAAACGATGTGGGTAGGCACGTTCAACGTCAGCTGACCGAAGTGTGAAGGCCATAGGTGATGCGTCCAAGCCACGTCTTCCATCGGCATACCAATGTGTGCCGGCTACGGATGTAGCTGACAGGCCACGTTTGACATCAGCAGACCGATGTGTGAAGGTTACGAACGACACTGGAAGGCCACGTCCGATGTTGGATGACCGATGTGTGAAGGCCACGGACGATACGTGCAGGCCACGTCTGACGTCGGTTGACCGTTGTATGCAGGCCAAAGGTGATTCGGGTAGGCCACGTTCCACGTCGGCTGACCATTGAGTGCAGGCTAACGCTGACGTGGAAACGCCACGTCCCATATCGACAGACCATTATGTGCAGGCCAAGACCAATGTCGCCCAGTCGATTTGCACATGCCACAACTGATGCATGCATGCCTTAGATAATGATGCCTGTCATTGGGCCTGCTGATGCGCGCAGTCCACGACCGATGTTGCCGAATCGATGCACACACGCTACGACTTATGCGTCGGGCCTTGGTTGTTGCTGCCTGTCGTTCGCCGATGTGCGCTGGCCACAACCGATGTTTCCTGGCCTATGTGCTCAGACCACGATTGAAGTCGCCCAGTCGATGTGCACACGACACCGCTGATGTGTGTGGGCCTTGGCTGATGTTGCATTCAGTTGGCTGACGTCGCATGCCAGATGTGCTCATTCCACGTCTGTTCATGCAGGCCTTGGTTCATGTCGCATGCCATTGGCCGACGTCACTTTCCAGATATGCACATTCCATGTCCATGTGTGCAGGCCTATGCTGAAGCTACATGCCATTGGCCGATGTAGCTTGCCAGAAGCTCACATGCCACACCAGATGCGGCAGGCTACAGAAGATGTTGGCAGGCCACATCCGACGTCGGCAGACTGATA
>CM040627.1:19462635-19554272 GCA_022817965.1 Solanum lycopersicoides
TAATTAATTAATAAAAAATATGAAAAAATTATAAATTAATGCGAAAAATTCACAGATAAATATAGTAACCTTGAATTCAATAATTTTATAAATTTTAATTTTTAAAATGTGACATAAAAAATAAAAATGGTAAAAATAATTTTAAAAATTAATAAAAGTCAAAAAATATGAAAATGCTCGAAAGTACTTCTAAACATGTGAAAATTATCATAGAGTACATATTTAAACAAATGAAATATGTTTCAATATTGTACAAATCGTAAATGTAAAGAAATTGGTACAAATGAACCATGTGAAATGAACACATTGAGAATAGAGGATGGAAAATAAATGAATCTGTTATCATGCAAGAAGGGCGTTTCTCACTCTTTGGATTTTGTTCGGCATGGACATATGCATGTTGTCTATTAAACCTCGATCTATGTCGTCGCATGCGATGTCGCTCGTCACAAATGCAAGCAACAGACGATGCGGGTAGGCACGTCCGATGTCGACTAACCGAAGTGTGCAGGCCACATGTGATGCGTCTAGGCCACACCAGGCATCAACATACCGATGTTTGAAGGCTATGAACGATGCTGGTAGGCCACGTCCGACGTCAGCAGACCAATGTGTGGAGGATACGGACGATGCTGGTAGGCCACGTCGGACGTCAGCTGACCGATGTGTGCAGGCTACAAAGGATAGGTGAAATCCACATCCGATGTTAGCTGCCCGTTGTGTGTAGGGCAAAGGAGATGCAGGCAGGCCACATTCAACATCGGCTGCCCATTCTATGCAGGACAAAACTTAAGCAGAAAGGCAACGTCTGACGTCGGTTGACCATTGTGTGCATGTCAAGGGCGATGCTCAAAGGCCACGCCCAACATCGGCAGAACATTGTGCAGGATTAAGGCGATGGGGGCAAGCAATGCCTTATGTCTCATGACCTTTTTTGCAGGCCAAGGGTGATGCGCAGAGTCCACGCCCGACGACGACTGAGCAATGTGTGTAGGCCTGGGCTGATGCTGCATTTCATTGGCCAACATTGCTTGCCAGATGCGCACATGACATATTAGATGCATGAAGACCTTGGCTGATGCATCCTGTTGTTGGCCGACATCACCTAGCTTATGCATGCAGGTAACGATCGATGTCGCCAAGTCGATGCGCACACGCTACGACTAATACGCATAGGCCTTGGCAGATGCTGCCTATCGTTTGCCGAAGTCACTTGCCCAATGCTCATAGGCTTACAACGATGCTGACTGCCTACGTACAACGTAGGCTTACCATTTTGTGCAGTCTAAAGGCGATTCGGGTAGACCACGCCTGACGTTGGCTGACCATTGTGTTCAGGATAAACGCGATGCGGGAAGACAATGCCCGTTGTTGGATGATTGTTGTGTGTAGGCCAAAGGCCTGCAGGCAGGACACTCTTGACGATGGCTGAGCGATGTGCACAAGCCACGGCTAATACAGGCAGTCCACAGACAACGTCGACCGAGTATTGTAATGGCTAGAGCCAATACTGGCACCCCATGTCCAATGTTGGTTGGACACTTTGTGCAGGATAAGGGCGATCCTGGAAGGCCAAATCGACGACTGCTCAATGATATGCAAGGACACAACCGATGCGGCGAGTCCACACATAACGTCGGCTAAACGATGTGGACAAGCCGCACCGCAATGACCAATGTTGCCTGGACGATGCCACTTGCCGTTGGCTGATGTCGCTTGCCTAAAGCAAACATTGATGCTGCCTGCCATTGGCCAATGCCGATGTTTACCTGTCAATGTGCATACGCCCTGGCTGATGCTTGTAGGCCTTGGTTAATGTTGTCTACCGTTGGCCAATGTCGCTCGCCTGAAGCGCACAAGCCTTGGATGATGTTGCCTGATGTTGGACGATGCAAATGTCGCCCAGCCGATGCACGCACGCCACGACCGATGTGTGCAGGCCTCTGTTGATGCTGCATTTCATTGTCCAGCGTTGCTTGCTAGATGCGTACATGTCATGCTTGATGCGTGAAGACCTTGGTTGATGTAGCCTACTGTTGGCTGATATTGCCTGGCCGATGTATGCATGTCCTGACCGATGTTGCCCAGTCGATATGCACGTGCCATGGCTGATGTGTGCAAGCCTTTGTTGATGTTGTCTGATTGTCATGCCTTATGCATGCAGGTATTTGACGGATATCGCCAGTTGGGTTGGTCTGACCAAGAAAGGCCAACGTTGCTTGCCTGATTCACACATGCCTTGTCAGATGTGTGAAGACCTTGGCTGATGCATCTTATCATTGACCGAAATAATCTGGACGATGCATGCAGGTCAAGATCGATGTCGCCCAATCGATGTGGACACGCCATGGCTGATGCGTGCAGGCCTTGGCTGATGTTGTTTGCCATTAGTCGATGTCTCCTGGATGTGCGTGCAGGCAATGAGCGATGTCACCGAGTTGATACCCACACACCACGACTAAGACATGAAGGCCTTGGTTGTTTCTTGAATCCATTGGCCGGTGTCGCTTGGACGATGTGCGCATTCCACAACCGATGCCACCTAGCCGACGAGCTCATACGACAGCTGAAGTTGCACACTGGATGTGCACACGACCTGGCTGATGCGTGCAACCTTGGATGATGTTGCATGTCGTTGGCCAGCGTCGCCTGACAGATACGCACATGCCACGTCCGTGAATGCAGGCCTTGTCTTATGCCGCATTTCATTGTACGGCGTCGCTTGCAAGATACGCACATTCCACGTATGTGCGTGCACGATTTGGCTGAAGCCGAATGCCATTGGCCGACGTCGCTTTCTAGATGCGCACATGCCGCGTAAGATGCATACAGGCCTTAGGTGATAATGCATGCCATTGGCCGACATCTGTAGACTGGTGTGTGTAGACTACGGACGATGGTCGCATGCCACATCCGACGTTGGCAGACCAGTGTGTGCAGGCTAAGGACAATGCTGACAGGCCACGTTTGACGTAAGTAGACCTGTACATGCTACGGATGATGTTGTCATGCCATGTTCGACGTCTGCAGACCGATGTGTGCAAGCTGCAGACAATGCTGGCAGCCCATGTCCGACGTCAGCTGACTGTTTTGTGAACGCCAAAGGCAATGGGGGCAGACTACGTAGTGTGTAGCACAAAGGTGATGCGGGCAGGCCATGCCCGACGTCGTTTGACCATTGTGTGCAGGCCAAAATCGATGTAGGCAAGCAAAGCCCAACGTCGGTTGACCGTTATGTTCATGCCAAGGGCAATGCAGGCAGTCCTCGCTCGAAATAACTGAATAATGTGCACAAACCACAACCAATACGGATAGCCCACGACTAACGTCGGCTGAGTGATGTGCACAATCCATGACCGATAAAGGCCATCTGTGAGCAATGTCTCTTGGCGGATGCCGCTTGCCGTTGGCTGACATCACATGCTTGAAGCGTAGACGCCTTGTCTAATGTTGCATGTCGTTGTGTGACACTGATATCGCCTAGCCTATGTGCACACTCCATGGCTCATCTGTGCAGGCCTTGGATGATGTTGCTTGTCGTTGGCCAACATCGCTTTCCCCATGCGCACCAGCTAAGGACGATGCTTGGCCTACTTGGAGATCTTGATTTCTAGGCGCGAATTTTGAGTTAGAGGAGTGGACATCGTTTTTCTAGAGATTCATAATAAACATGTACAACCTAATTATGCATGTTTCAAGGTACAAACACACATTAGCTTCCACAAATAACTTTTTTATATATATAAAAAATAGTTTTCGATTGTATTTTTTTTATTTTTTTGGTTAATCCCGACAATGAGTAATTGATTAATAAAACATAGGAGAAATATGAAAAAATATAAAATTAACGACTAAAATTCACAAATAAATATTATAATCTTAAATTTAATTATTTCAACAATTTATTTTATTTTTTATTTTTATTCGGTAAATCTCAAAAATGAGCAATTGACGAATAAAAAATATGAATAAATTTTAAAATAAACACCGAAAATTCATAAATAAATATAATTACCTTAAATTCAAAAATTTCAAACATTTTCTTAAATTTTTATTTTTGTTTGGTAAATTTCAAAAATGGATAATTCATGAGTAAAATATAGGAAAATAAGAAAAAAATATAAAATTAATGCCAAAATTCAAAAATAAATATAGTAACCTTAAATTCATCAATTTCATCAAATTTTGTTATTTTTCTTTTTGTTTGGTAAATCTTGAAAATGGATAATTCATTGATTAAAAGGGAAAAATATAAAGAAACAAAATACAATTTTAACGCCAAAACTTCAAAAATAAATAATAGCCTTAAATTCAACAATTTATTTTAATTTTAATTTTTGTTCGGTACATCTCAAAAATGAATAATTAATTAATCAAAAATGAAAATAAAAAAAAATTAATAGAAAATTAACTCCAATAATTCATAAATTAATATATTAACCTTAATTTCAACAATTTCAACACTTTTTTTAATTTTTATTTTTGTCCAGTAAATCCCGAAAATGGTAATTGATTAATAAAAATAAGAAAAAATTTATAAAATTTACACCAAAATTTCACAAATAAATATAGTAACCTTAATTTTAATAATTTAATAAATTTAAAATTTTAAAATGTGACGTAAAAATAAAAAACGCAAAAATAAATTTTAAAAAATTAATACAAGTCAGAAAAATATGAAAATGCTCGAAAGTACTTCTAAATACCTGAAAATAATCGTAGAGTACATATTTGTACAAATAAAATATGTCGATATCGTACAAACTGTAAACATAATGAAATTAATACAAATGAGCCACAAATAATAGTTGCATGATACGTCCAACGTCGGCTGACCGTTGTGTGCAGGCCAAAGGCGATACGGGCAGACCACGTTAGACGTCGACTGACCATGTGTGCACGCCATAGGCAACGGATGAAGGCCACAACCGATGTTGGCTGACCACTGTGTGCAAGACAAAGGCGATTCTGGAAGGCCACGCCGACGTCTGGTGATTAATGTGTAGGCCAATGGCGATGGGCCAGGCAACGCCCGATGTTGCTTGACCATTTTTTGCAAGCCAAGGGCAATGCGGGCAGTCCACGCCCGATGACGACTGATCGATGTGCTCAAGCCACGGCCGATGCAGGCAGTCCATATCCAATGTCGGCTGAGCAAATGACCAATGCAGGTAGCCCACGTCCGATATCGACGGACCGTGGTGTGGAGACAAAGGGAGATGCTGGAAGGCCAAGAATGACAAACTCTGAGTAATATGAAGAGGCCATGGCCGATGCAGTCAATCCACGCTCGATGCCGGCTGAGCGATGTGCACAAGCCACGACCAATGTCGCCTGGCCAATTCCGCTTTCCGGTTGTTGATGTAGCTTGTTCGGAGAACACAAGCGTATGCGGATACTGCCTATTGTTAAACGACATCGATGTCACTTTATCGATGAGTAGATGCCTAGACTTATGCGTGTAGGCCTTGGCTTATGGTGCATGTCGTTGGCTAACGTCGCTCGCCCAAAATGCACATACCTTGGCTAATATTGCCTAACGTTGGCCGATGCAAATGTCGCACAGCCGATGCACACTTGCCACGACCGATGTGTGCAAGCCTTGGCTGATGCTGCATTCCTTTGGGCAATATCGGTTGCCAGATGCGACCATGCCATGTCAGATGCGTGCAAGCCTTGGCTGATGATGCCTGTTTTTGGCTGACATCGCTTGCCTGAAGCGCACAAGCCTTGGCTGATGGTGCTTGTTGTTGGCCAACGTCGATGTCGCCCCGGCAATGCACACACACCGCGAGTTATGTGTGCATGCCTTTGAAGATGATGCAACCTTGGATGATGCAACATGTCATTGTTCGACTTCACTTGCCATGCTCTCAAACCACGTCAGATGTGTGAAGACTTTGGCTAATGCTTCTTGTCGTTGGCTGGTGTTTCTTGGACAAAGTATTCTGACCATGACCGATATCACCAAGTCGATACACACACGACAAGCTTATGCGTGCATACCTTGGATGATGTTACATGTCGTTGTCCGACATTGCTTGGTAGATACGCACATGCCACGTCTATGCATGCAGGCATTGGCTAATGTCGCATGCCATTGGCTGACATTGCTTTCCAGATATGTACATTCCATGTCTATGCATGTAGGTCTTGGCTATAGCCACATGCCAATGCAAACGTTGCCTGCCACATGCGCACATGCCACTTAACATGCGTGCATGCATTTGCTGATGCTGCCTATTGTTGGACGACATATGATACGTGCAGGCTATGGACATTTAATGGCAGGCCACATCCGACATTGACAGACCGATGTGTGCAGCCAATGGATGATGTTGGCAGGCCACGTTCGATGTAGAAAGACTGATGTGTGTAGGCTACGGACAATGCTGTCAGGCCACTTTTGACGTCGGCATACCGTTGTGTGCAGGCTGTGGATGATGTAGGCAACCCATGTCCGATGTCGGTTGATCGTTGTGTTCAGGCCAAAGGCAATACGGGCATACCATGTACGATGTCGGCTGACCATGCGTGCAGTACAAAGGTGATGGGCACAGGCCACGCCCGACATCGATTGACCATTGTGTACAGACCAGAGGTGATGCAGGCTGGCAACGCCCGATGTTGGTTGACCGTTGTGTGCAGGCCAAGGGCAATGGTGGCAGCCCACGCCCGACAATAAATGAGCGATGAGCACAAGCCACGGCCGATTCGGGAAGTCCATGGACAACATCAGATGAGCGATTTGCACAGGACACGATCGATGATGGCGGTTCACGACTAATGTCGCATTGCTGATGCTTCTTGTCGTTGGCCGATAACGCTTGCCCAAAGCGCACACGCCTTGTATGATTCTACCTGTCATTGACCAATGTCGATGTCGCCAACCGATGCGCACAGGCCACAGTTCATGCATGTAGGCCTTGGCAAATTCTTCATGTCATTGTTCAAAGTCCCTTGCCCGATGCGTACCGACTAAGGATTATGCCTCCTTCCTACGTATGACGGGGGTGAACATTTTGTGCAGGCCAGGGGCGATGCAGGTAGATCATGTGTGACGTTGGCTGACCATTGTGTGCAGGCCAAAGGCGATGCAGGCAGACCACGTCCGACATCGGCCGACCATTGTGTGTAGTTAAAAGGCGATATGGGCAGGCCACACCTGACGTCGGCTGGCCATATTATGATGGTCAAAGGTGATGGGGGCGGGTAACACTTGATGTCGCTTCCTAGATGTGCACATGCCACATCTGTGCATGAAGGCTTTGCTTGATACTGCATTTCATTGGCCGACGTCGCTTGTCAAATATGCACATTCCACGTCTGTGTGTGCAGGCCTTGTATCTAGCCGCATGCCATTGTCCCACATCGTTTTCCAGATGTTCACATTCCGCGTAATATGTGCACATGCCTTGGCTGATGCTACCTGCTGGTGGTCGACATCTACAGATCGATGTGTGCAGGCCACGGATGACGCTAGTAGGTCACATCCGACGTCGACATACCGATTTGTACAGCCTACAGATGATGTTGGCAGTCCAAGTTCGATGTCGGCACTCCGATGTGTGTAGGCTAAAAATGATGCTATCAGTCAATGTTCGACGTCGACATACCGATGTGTGTATGTTGCGGATGATCCTGGCAGCCTAGATCTGACATCGCTTGACCGTTGTGTGAATACAAAGGCAATGCAGGCAGACCACGTCCGACGTCAACTCACCATTGTGGGAAGGCCAAAGGCGATGTGGGTAGGCCAGGCCTGACGTTGACAAACTATTGTGTGCTAGCCAAAGGTGATGCAGGCAGGATACTGCCTGTCATTGGCCAACGTCGCTTGCCTAAAGCGCACAAGGATTGGCTGATGCTTCCTAATGTTGGACGATACAAATGTCGTCCAGCCGATACACACACGCAACGACCGATGTGTGAAGGCGTTGGTTGATGTTGAATTTCATTGACCAACGTTGCTTTCCAGATGCGCACATGCCAAGATACGTGAATACCTTGGCTGATGCAACCTACTGTTTGCCGACATCGCCTGGCTAATGCCTGCAGGTAACAATCGATGTTGCCCAATCGATGCGCACACGCCATGGCTGATGCATCCAGGCCTTGGTTGGTGTTGTCTACCATTGGTCGATGTCGCCTGGACTATGTATGCAGTAAATTTTCGGAAACCACCAGTTGGGTTAGTCTAACCAAGAAAGGCCAACGTTTCTTGCCTGATGCGCACATGTCATGTTAGATGCGTGAAGACCTTGGCTAATGCATCTTTCCATTGGAAAATATCGCCTGGACGATACATGCAGGACACGAACGATGTCACCCCAGTCGATGCGCACACACCATGGTTGATGCATGCAAGCCTTGGCTTATGTTGTTTACCATTGGTCGATGTTGCCTAAACGATGCACGCAGGCCACGATCGATGTCGCTGAGTCGATGCGCACAGACCACGACTAATGCATGCAGTCCTTGGCTGTTGCATCCTGCCATTGGCCATTGTCGATTAGCAGATGCGTGCAAGCCACAGCCGATGCGCTCATACCACGGCTGAAGTCGCACAACCAATGTGCACACGGCACATATGATGCGTCCAGGCCTTGGCTAATGCTCAATCGTTAGATGACGTTGCTTAACACATGCACACATGCCATGTGCGTTCATGTAGGCCTTGGCTGATGTCGCATTCCATTGGCTGACGTCTTTTGCAAGATAAGAACATTCCACGTCCGTGAGTGCAGGATTTGGCTGAAGTCGCATGCCATTGGCCGACATTGCTTTCCAAGTGCGCATATACCATATTAGATGCATGCAAACATAGGGTGATTCTTCTTGCTGTTGGCCAACATCTGCAGACCGATGTGTGTAGCCTAGAGAAGATGCTGCAGGCCACATTCGACGTTAGAAAATCGTTATGTGCAGGCTACAAACAATGTTGGCAGGCCATGTTTGACGTCGGCAGAAATATGTGTCCAGGCTACGGATGATGCTGTCAGGCCACGTTTGACGTCAGAAGACCGATGTGTGCAAGCTGCAAACGATGCTGGCAGACCACGTTCGACGTCGGCTGACCATTGTGTGTAGCACATAGGCGATGCAGGCAGGCCTTGCCCGACGTCGTCTGACCATTGTGTGCATCAAAAGTCAACGAAGGCAGGCAATGCCCCACGTCGGTTGAACAATGTATTCAAGCCAAGGGCGATGCGGGCAGTCCATTCTCGAAAATGACTGAGCGATGTGCACAACACATACCCGATGCCAGCAATCCACAGCCAACATCAGCTGAGCGATGTGCACAAGCCACGACCGATACAAGGCCAATGCTGCTTGCTGTTGGCCGACGCCGCTTTCCTGAAGCACAAAAGCCTCGGCTATTGTTGTCTTCCGTTTTCTAACGTCGATATAGCCCTTCTGATGCGCACACGCCATATCTCATGCGTGCAAGCCTTGACTGATGCTTCCTGTCGTTGGCAGACATCGCTTTCGCGATGTGCACTTGCTGCGGACGATGCTTGGCCCACTCATAGTTCTTAATTTCGTGGCGTGGATTTTAACTTTGAGGAGTGGACATAGCTTTTTCCAGAGATTCATAATGAACATGTACAATCCAATTATGCACGTTCTAAGGTACAAACACATTATCTTCCACAATTAACTTTTTTATATATAAAAAAATAGTTTTCAACAATTTATTTTTTATTTTTTCAGTTAATCCCAAAAATGAGTATTCCATTAATAAAACATAGGAAAAATATGAAAAAATATAAAATTAACGTCAAAAATTTAGAAATAAATATTGTAACCTTAAATTCAATAATTTCAATAATTTTTTTATTTTTTGGTAAATCCTGAAAATGAGTAATTGATGAATAAAAATACGAAAAATATGAATAAAATATAAAACTAACATAAAAAATTCATAAATAAATATAGTAATCTTAAATTCAACAAATTCAATAATTTTTTAATTTTTCTTTTTTGTTTGGTAAATCTCAAAAATGGGTAATATATGAATAAAATATAAGAAAAATATGAAAAAATATAAAATTAATGCCAAAATTCACAATAAATATAGTAAACTTAAATTCATCCACTCAATAATTTTTGTTATTTTTCTTTTTGTTTGGTAAATCACAAAAAGGGATAATTTATTAAATAAAAAGTAAAAATATGAAGAAAAAATATTTTTAACGCCAAAAATTCACAAATAAATATGGTTATCTTAAATTCAACAATTTCAACAATTTGTTTTAATTTTTATTTTTGTTAGAGATATCTCGAAAATGTATAATTAATTAATAAAAAATAAGGAAAATGTGATGTTTTTTTATAAAATTAACGCCAAAAATGCAGAAGTGTGCAGGTCACAGGCGATGTGTCTTGGCCACGTCAAACCGATGTTTGAAGGCTACAAACGATGCTGGCAGGCAACTCCGACGTCGACATACCACTGTGAGGAGGCAACAAACGATGCTGGCAAGCCACGTCCGACGTTGGCTGACCGATGTGTGCAGGCCACAAATGATAGGGCAGTCCACGTCCGACGTCGACTGATCTTTGTGTGCAAACCTAAGGCAATGCGGGCATGCTACTTCCGACGTCGGCTAACCATTGTGTGCAGGGCAAAGGCGATGCAGGAAGGTGATGTTTGACATCTGCTGACCACTATGTGCAAGCCAAAGGTGATGCCAGAAAGCCATGCCTGACATCGGGTGACCGTTGTGCAGGCCAAAGGCGATGGGGGTAGGCAACGCCTGATCTCGCCTGACCATTTTTTGAAGGCCAAGAACGATGCGGGCAGTCCACGCCTGACGACGGCTGAGCGATGTGCACAAGCCATGTCCAATGTGGGCAATCCACGGCTGACGTCGGTTCAGCAATGAAACGGCTACGGCCGATGCGGGCAGCCCACGTTCGACATCGCCTTGCCGTTATGTACAGGCAACGGGAGATGTGGGAAGTCAATCCTGAGTGACCGCTGAATGATTTGCAGAGTCCACGGCCGATGCGTCCGGTCCACGCTCGACGTCAGCTGAGTGTTGTGCACCACCAATGTAGCCTGGTCGATGTCGCTTGTCGTTGGCTGATATCGCTTGCCCGGAGAACATAGGCCTTGGGTGATGCTGCCTGTCTTTGACCGACGTATGTCGCCCTGCTGATGGGAACACACCATGACTGATGTGTACTGGCCTTCACTGATGATGCATGTCGTTGGCTAATGCCTCTTGCCCGAAGTTCACAAGCTTGGTTGATGATATCTGACATTGGCCAATGCAAATGTCGCCCAACCAATGAACACACACCACGACTGATGCGTGCAAGCATTCGTTTCTGCTGCGTTTCATTGGACAACGTCACTTTCCAGATGCGCACATACCGTGCAAGATGTGTGCATGCCTTGGCTGATGCTGCCGATCGTTGGCCAACGTCGCTTGCCCGAAGCACACAAGCCTTGGTTGATGGTGCCTGCCGTTGACAGACATCGATGTTGCAAAGCTATTGGACACACGCCATGAGTTATGTGCATGCCTTGGATGATGTTATATGCCGTTGTCCGATGTGACTAGCCAGATACGCCCAGACCACGTCTGATGCGTGAAGACCTTTATTTATGCTTCCTACCATTGGCCGACATCGCCTAGCTGATGCGCATAGTCCACGAACAATGTTGCCAATCGATGTGCACATGCCACAGTTGATGTGTGCATGACTTGGATGATGTTGAGTGCCTTTGGTTGATCACGCCGGACAGATGCGCGCAAGTCAATACTGTTGTCGCCGAGTCGATGCGCACACGCCACGGCTGATGCTTGCATGACTTGTCTGTTGCTGCCTGCCATTGGCCGATGTTGCTTGGCCGATGCTCGCAGACATTAGCCGATGTCGCCTACACAATACACTCATACCACGACTGAAGTCGCCTAGCCGATGTGCACACGACACGACTGATGCGTGCAGGCCTTGTCTAATGCTGCATGTCATTGGCCAACGTCGTTTGCCAGATGCGCACATGCCACGTCCATGCATGTATGCCTTGTATGATGCCGAATTATGTTAGCCAGCGACGCTTACCAGATACGAAAATTCCACGCCCATGCGTGTAGGATTTGGCTGAAGTCGCGTTCTATTGTATGATGTCACTTGCAAGATGCGCGCATGTCACGTCAAATATGTGCATGTCTTGACTAATTTTCCTTGCCGTTGGCCGAAATATGCAGACCAATGTGTGCAGGCTATGGATGATGTTGGCAGGACACGTTCGACATTGGTAGACCTATGTGTCAAGGCTACAAATAATGTTGTCACGGCACGTTCAACATCGGGAAATTGGTATGTCCAGGTTTCGGACGATACTGTATGCCCACGCCCGACGTTGGGTGATTTTTTGTGCAGGCCAAAAGCGATGCGGACTACGTCCGACGTCGGCTGACCATTATGTGCAGTCCAAAGGTGATGCGGGCAGGCCATGCCCGACGTCGGCTAACCATTGTGTGCAGGACAAAGGCGATGCAGGAAGGAAATGCCCGTCTTCGGTTGACCGTTGTGTGCATGCAAAGGGTGATGCAGGCAGTCTACGCTCGAAAATTATTGAGCGATGTGCACAAGCAACGAATTATGCAGGCAGTCCATAGCCAACGCTGATTGAGCGATGTGCACAAGCCACGGCCGATACGATTAGTCCAGGACCAATGTCGCTTGCCGTTGGCCGACGTCGCTTGCGTGAAGCACACAAGCCTTAGATTATGGTGCCTGCCATTGCCCGACGTTGATGTCGCCCAACCGATGGGCACACGCCAAGACTCATGCTTGTAGGCCTTGGATGTTTTTGCATGTCGTTGGCCGGCATCGCTAACCTGATGCGCACTAGCCACGAACAATTCTTGGCGTACTTGAAGCTCTTGATTCAGTGCGTGGATTCTGACTTAAAGGAGTAAACATAGTTTTTTGAGAGATTCAAAATGAATATGTACAACCCAAATATGCACATTCTAAGGTACAAACACACATTAGCTTCTACAAATAACTTTTTTACAAATAAAAAAAATAGTTTTCAACAATTATTTTATTTATATTTTTTTTGGTTAATCTTGAAAATGAGTAATTGATGAATAAAACATAGAAAAATATGAGAAAAATATAAATATAATGCCAAGAATTCACAAATAAATATAGTAACCTTAAATTCAATAATTTCAACATTTTTTTGTTAGGTAAATCCAGAAAATGAGTAATTAGTGAATAAAATAGGAAAAATATGGATAAAATATAAAATTAACGTTAAAAATTCATAAATAAATATAGTAACAATAAATTCAATAATTTTTTTAATTTTAATTTTTGTTTGGTTAATCCCACAAATGTGTAATTCTTGAATTAAAATAGAAAAAATGTGAAAACTATAAAATTAACGCCCAAAATTAACAAATAAATATAGTAACCTTAATTTCATCAATTTCAATAATTTTTGTTAATTTTTCTTTTGATTTGGTAAATCTCAAAAAACGATAACTCATTAATAAAAAAGGAAAGAGTATGAAAATAAAATATAATTTTGATTAAAAAAATGAGAAATAATATAGTAACCTTAAATTAAAAAATTATAACAATTTTTTTTATTTTTCATTTTTGTGCGCTAAATCCCAGAAATTGGTTAATTCATGAGTTAAAAATAGGAAAAATATTAACAAATATAAATTTAATGCTGAAAATTCAAAAATATTTACAGTAATATTAAAGTTAAAAATTTCAAAAACTTTTTGAATTTATATTTTTGTTCGTTAAATCTCATAAATGGGTAATTAATTAATAAAACATAGGAAAAATATAAAACAATTATAAAATTTATGCCTAAAATTCACAAATAAATATAGTAACATAAAATTCAACAATTTCAACAACTTTACATTTTAAAATGTGTTGTAAAAAATAAAAAAACCATAAAAATAAATTTTAAAAAATAATTAAAAGTCTGGAAAATATAAAAATGCTTGCAAAATACTTCTAAACATGTGAAACCTAATGATAGAGTACATATGTGAACAAATAAATGATGTTTCAATATCGGACGAACCATAAACATAGTAAAATTGGTACGAGTGAACCACGTGAGGCAGAATAATAGATGACGGAAAATAAATCAATATTTTTTAATACCGGAAAGACATTTCACACTCTTTTGATTTTTCATGGCATGTACATCCGCATGTTGTCGACTAGACTTCGATCAATGTCACCGCATGTGACGTTGCTCGACTAAGGAGTGCAAGCCACAAACGATGCGGGTAGGCACGTTCAACGTCAGCTGACTGAAGTGTGAAGGCCATAAGTGATGCGTCCAAGCCACGTCTTCCATCGGCAGACCGATGTGTGCCGGCTACGGATGTAGCTGACAGGCCACGTTTGACATCAGCAGACCGATGTGTGAAGGTTACGAACGACACTGGAAGGCTACTTCCGATGTTGGATGACCGATGTGTGCAGGCCACGGATGATACGTGCAGCCCACGTCTTATGTCGGTTGACCGTTGTGTGCAGGCCAAAGGTTATTCGGGTAGGCCACGTTCCACGTCGGCTGTCCATTGAGTGCAGGCCAACGCCGATGCAGAAAATCCACGTCCCATATCGGCTGACCATTATGTGCAGGCCAAGACCAATGTCGCCCAGTCGATTCGCTCATGCCACAACTGATGCATGCATGCCTTAGAAGATGATGCCTGTCATTGGGCCTGGCTGATGCGCGCAGTCCACGATTGATGTCGCCGAATCGATGCACACACGCTACGACTTACACGTGCAGGCCTTGGTTGTTGCTGCCTATGATTCGCCGATGTGCACTGGCCACAGTCGATGTTTCCTGGCCTATGTGCTCAGACCACAATTGAAGTCGCCCAGTCGATGTGCAGACAACACCGCTGATGTGTGTGGGCCTTGGCTGATGCTGCATTCAGTTGGCTGACGTCGCATGCCAGATGTGCTCATTCCACGTCTGTTCATGCAGGCCTCGGTTCATGTCGCATGCCATTGGCCGACGTAACTTTCCAGATATGCACATTCCATGTCCATGTGTGCAGGCCTATGCTGAAGCTGCATGCCATTGGCCGATGTAGCTTGCCAGAAGCGCACATGCCACACCAGATGCGTGCAGGCTACAGAAGATGTTGGCAGGACACATCCGACGTCGGCAGACCTATATATTAAGGGTACAAACGATGGTGGCAATCCACGTTTGACGTCGGCAGAACGATGTGTGCAGGCTACGAATGATGCCGTCATGACACATTCGACGTCGGCAAACCGATTTGTGTAGGCTGCGAACGATATTGGCAGCCCATGTCTGACTTAAACTGACCTTTTTGTGCAGTCAATGGCAATGCGGGTAGACCACGTCTAACGTCGGCTGACCATAGTGTGCAAGCAACGCCCGACGTGGGCTTAACATTGTGTGCAACCCAAACGCGATGTTGGCATGTGACGCACGCCTGACTTCGACTGACTGTTGTGTACAGGACAAGGGAGATCCGAGCAGTCCATGCCCGACAATGACTAAGCGATGTGCACAAAACATGGCTGATGTGGGCAATCCTCGATCAACATCGGTTGAGCGATGTGCACTGGCCATGACCGATGCGGGCGGACCACAAACAATGTTGCCTTGCCGATGTCGCTTTCCGTTGGCTGGCGTTGCTTGCCCGAAGCGCACAGGCCTTGGCTTATGCTACCATCCATTTTCCAACGCAGATGTCGCCCAGTGGATGCGCACACGCCACGCATCATGCATGCATTCCTTGGTCGACGTTGCTTGCCCAATGCGCAGTGGCTACAGACGATGCTATTTTTTGTTGGCCGACATTGATGTCCCTTGATAGATGTACATATGCCATGTGTGATGCGTGTAGACGTTGTTTGATGCCACCTACAATTAGCCGACGTCACTTGCTAGATGCACACATTCCACGTCTGATGCGTTCAGGCCTTGGTTGATGCCACGTGTAGTTGGCCGACGTCTCTTGCCTGATGCCCACATGCCACATCCGATGCGTGGCCCACTTGGAGTTCTTGATTCTATGACACAACTTCTGACTTAGAGGAGTAGACATCATTTTTTGAGAGATTCATAACGAACAAGTACAATCCAAATATGCACGTTTTAAGGTACAAACATACATTAACTTCTACAAATAACTTTTTATATATAAAAAAATAGTTTGCAACAATTTATTTATTTTTTATCTTTTTTCGGTTAATTCCGAAAATGAGTAATGAATTAATTTAACATAATTTAAATAGTTATCTTAAATTTAACAATTTCATTAATTTTTTAAATTTTTATAATTGTTCGATATATCTCAAAAATGAGTAATTGATGAATAAAAATAGGGAAAATATATAACGTCAAAAATTCACAAATAAATATAGTTATCTTAAATTAAACAATTTTATTAACTTTTTAAATTTTTACATTTGTTCGATAAATCTCAAAAATGAGTAATTGATGAATAAAAATAGGAAAAATATGAAGAAAAAAATAACGCTAAAAATTCACAAATAAATATAGTAACCTTAAATTCAAAAATTTTATTATTTTTTTTAAATTTTTATTATTGTTCGGTAAATCCCAAAAGTAGGTAATTCAAGAATAAAAATAGGAAAACTATGAAAAAAAACATAATTAACTCCAAAAATTCGCAAATAAACATGGTAACCTTAAATTATTAATTTCAACAAATTTTTTTTATTTTTATTTTTGTTCAGTATATCCCAAAAATGGGGATTTTCTTAGTAAAAAATAGGAAATATATAAAAAAAACATAAAATTAATGCCAAAAAGTCACAAATAAAAATCGTAACCTTAAATTCAACAATTTCAACAACTTTTGTAAAATTATTTTTTTACTAAATTCCGAGAATAGGTAATTCATGAATAAATAAAAAGAAAAATATTTAAGAATTATAAAATTAATGCGAAAAATTTTAAAATGAATATAGTAATCTTAAATTCAATAATTTTTTAAAATTTTTATTTTTGTTCTTTGGATCCCGAAAATGGGTAATTCATTAATTAAATAAAGAAAAAAAATAAAATTAACAAATAAACGTAGTAATGTTAAATTCAAAAATCTCAACACTTTTTTTTAATTTTTCTTTTGTTCGGTAAATCCCGAAAATGTGTAATTAATTAATAGAAAATATGAAAAAAATTATGAAATTAACGCCAAAAATTCACAAATAAATATAGTAATCTTGAATTCAATAATTTTATAAATTTTAATTTTAAAAATGTGACGTAAAAAATAAAAATTTATAAAAATAATTTGTAAAAATTAATAAAAGTCAGAAAAATATGAAAATGCTCGAATGTACTTCTAAAATGTGAAAAAAAATCATAAAGTACATATTTGAACATATAAAATATGTTTCGATATCGTACAAATCGTAAATGTAAAGAAATTGGTACAAATGAACCATGTGAAATGGAAACATTGAGAACAGAGGATGGAAAATAAATGAATATCTTATCATGCAAGAAGGGTGTTTCTCACTCTTTGGATTTTGTTCGACATGGACATCTGCATGTTGTCGATTAGACCTGGATCAATGTCGTTGCATGCGACGTCACTCTTATAACAAATGCAAGCCACAGACGATGCGGGTAGGCACGTCCGATGTCGACTAACCGAAGTGTGCAGGCCACAGACGATGCATCTAGGCCACGTCAGACGTCAATAGACCGATGTGTGAAGGCTATGGACGATGCTGGCAGGCCACGTCCGACGTCAGCAGACCAATATGTGCAGGATACAAATGATGCTGGTAGGCCACGTCCAACGTTGGCTGACCTATGTGTGCAGGCTACAAAGGATAGGGGCAATCCACGTCCGACGTTAGCTACCTTTTGTGTTCAGGCCAAAGGCGATGCGGGCAGGCCACATCCGACGTTAGCTGGCCATTCTATGCATGACAAAGGTGAAGTAGGAAGGCCACGTCCAACGTCGGTTGACCATTGTGTGCAAGCCAAAGGCAATTCTCGAAGGCCACGCCTGACATCGGCTTACTGTTGTGCAGGCCAAAGGCTATGGGGGCAAGCAACACCTGATGTCACATGACCGTCTTTTGCAGGCCTTGGCTGATGCTGCATTTCATTGGTCAACATTGCTTGCCAGATGCGCACATGACATGTTAGATGCGTGAAAACCTTGGCTGATTCAGTCTGCTGTTGGCCGATATTACCTAGCCGATGCATGCATGTAAAGATCGATGACGCCAAGTCGATGCGCACACGCCACAACTAATGCGCATAGGCCTTGGCAGATGCTGCCTATCGTTGGCCGACGTCACTTGCCCGATGCGCACAAGCTAAGGACGATGCTGCTTGCCTACGTCCAACGTCGGCTAACCATTTTGTGCAGTCCAAAGGCGATTTAGGCTGACCACGCCCGACGTCGGCTGACAATTGTGCACATGCCAAAGGCGATGCGGGAAGACAATGCTCATTGTTGGCTGACTGTTGTGTGTAGGCCAAAGGCGATGTAGGCAGGCCACTCATAATGATTGCAGAGCGATGTGCACAAGCCACGACCAATACGGGCAGTCCACAAATGACGTTGACTCAGTATTGTGCAGGATAGAGACAACACTGGCACCCCACGTCTAATGTCGGCTGGACGCTTTATCAAGATAAGGGCGATCCCGGAAGGCCAACCCCGACGACAATTGAGTGATGTGCAAGGCCACGACCTATGCGGCGAGTCCACACATGACATCGGCTAAACGATGTGGACAAGCCACGACCTCAACAACCAATGTCGCCTGGCCGATGTCACTTGCCGTTGGCTGAATTCTCTTGCCTAAACCACACATTGATGCTGCCTGCCGTTGGCCAACGCCGATGTTGCCCTGTCGATGTGCACAGGCCACAACTGATGCTTGCAGGCCTTGGCTGATGTTGTCTACCGTTGGCCAATGCCGCTCGCATGAAGCGCACAAGCCTTGACTGATATTGCATGATGTTGGACGATGCAAATGTCACCTAGACGATGCACATACTTCACGACTGATGTGTGCAGGCCTCTGCTGATGCTGCATTTCATTGGCCAACGTTTCTTTCCATATACGCACATGCCATGATTGATGCGCGATTACCTTGGTTGATGCAGCCTATTGTTGGCTGACATTGCTTGGCCGATGCATGCAGGTCACGACCGATGTTGCTTAGTCCATACGCACATGCCATGACTTATGCATGCAAGCCTTTGTTGATGTTGTCTCCTATTGGTCGATGTCGCCTTGATGATGCATGCAGGTACTTGTAGGAAATCGCCAGTTGGGTTGGTCTGATCAAGAAAGGCCAACATTGTTTGCCTGATGCACACATGCCTTGTTAGATGTGTAAAAACCTTGGCTAATGCATCCTGCCGTTGGCCGAAATCGTCTGGACGATACATGCAGGTCACGACCAATGTTGCACAGTCGATGCGCACATGCCATGACTAATGCGTGCAGGCATTGGCTGATGTTGTCTGCCATTACTCGATGTCTCCTGGATGATGCGTGCAGGCAATGATCGATGTCGCCGAGTCGATACGCACTCACCATGGTTGATGCATGAAGGCCTTGGTTGTTGCTTTCATCCATTGTCCGGTGTTGCTTGGCCGATGTGCGCAGGCCACAACCGACGTCCCCTAGCCGATATGCTCATACCACGATTGAAGTTGCATAACCGATGTGCACACGACATGGCGGATACGTGCAGCCTTGGATGATGTTGCATGTCATTGGCCAAGGTCGCTTGACATATGCGCACATGCCACGTCCGTGAATGCAGTCCTTGGCTTATGCCGCATTTCATTTTCCGGAGTCACTTGCAAGATATGCACATTCCACGTATGTGCGTGCACGATTTGGCTTAATACACATGCCATTTTCCGACGTCGCTTTCAGATGCGTACATGCCACGTCAGATGCATGCATGCCTTGGCTGATTCTGCATGCCATTGGCCGACATCTGTAGACTAATGTGTGTAGGCTACGGACGATGGTGGCAAGCCACATTAGATATTGGAAGACATGTGTGTGCAGGCTACTAATGATGCTGGCAGGCCACATTTGACGTCAGTAGACCTGTCCAGGCTACGGATGATGTTGTCAGGCCATGTTGGACGTCGACAGACCGATGTGTGCACGATGCGGACAATGCTCGCAACCCACGTCCGACGTCAGCTGACCGTTTTGTGAAGGCCAAAGGCAATGGCGGCAGACCACGTAGTGTGTAGCACAAAGGTGATGCGGGCAGGCCACGCCCAACGTCGTTTGACCATTGTGTGCAGGCCAAAAACGATGCAGCCATGCAATGCCCGACGTCGGTTGACCATTATGTTCAGGCCAAGGGCAATGCAGGCAGTCCTCGCTCGAAATGACCGAATGATGTGCACAAGCCACTACCGATACGGATAGTCCACGACCAACGTCGGCTGAGTTATATGCATAAGCCAGGACCGATAAAGGCCGTCCGTGAGTAATGTCTCTTAGCGGATGCTGCTTGCCGTTGGCTGACATCACTTGCTTGAAGCGCAGAAGTCTTGGCTAATATTGTTGGTCGTTGCGTGACACTAATATCGCCTAGCCTATGCGCACATGCCATGGCTCATGCGTGCAGGCCTTGGATGATGCTGCCTGTCGTTGGCCAACATCGCTTTCCCGATGCGCACTAGCTAAGGACGATGCTTGGCCTACTTGGAGCTCTTGATTTCTAGGCGCGAATTTGACTTAGAGGAGTGAACATCGTTTTTCTAGAGATTCATAATGAACATGTACAACCAAATTATGCATGTTCTAAGGTACAAACACACATTAGATTACACAAATACTTTTTTATATATAAAAAATATAGTTGTCAACTATATATTTTTCACAAATAAATATTATAACCTTAAATTCAATAATTTCAACAATTTATTTTATTTTTTATTTTTATTCCGTAAATCTCAAAAATGAGTAATTGATGAATAAAAATGTGAACAAAATATAAAATAAACACCGAAAATTCATAAATAAATATAATTACCTTAAATTCAAAAATTTAAAAAATTTTCTAAATTTTTTATTTTTGTTTGGTAAATTTCAAAAATAGGTAATACATGAGTAAAATATAGGAAAATAAGAAAAAATAAATGCCAAAATTCACAAATAAATGTAGTAACCTTAAATTCATCAATTTCATAAATTTTTGTTATTTTTCTTTTTATTTGGTAAATCTTGAAAATGGGTAATTCATTAATTAAAAGGGAAAAATATGAAGAAAAAAATATAATTTTAACGCCAAAAATTCAAAAATTAATAAAGTAGCCTTAAATTCAACAATTTATTTTAATTTTTATTTTTGTTCGGTACATCTCAAAAATGCATAATTAATTAATCAAAAAAAGCAAAATATTAATAAAAAAATAGAAAATTAACGCCAATAATTCATTTATTAATATATTAACCTTAATTTAAACAATTTCAACACTTTTTTTTTCCGGTAAATCCCGAAAATGGCTAATTTATTAATAAAAAATAAGAAAAAAATTATAAAATTAATGCTAAATTTTCACAAATAAATATAGTAACATTAAATTCAATAATTTAATAAATTTAAAATTCTAAAATATGACGTAAAAAATAAAAAGCAGCAAAAATAAATTTTAAAAAATTAATACAAGTCAGAAAAATATGAAAATGCTCGAAAGTACTTCTATATACCTGAAAATAATCGTAGAGTACATATTTGTAGAAATAAAATAGGTTTTGACCATTCTGTGTAGGCCAAAGGCTATACAGGCAGGCCACGTCGGACGTCGGTTGACCATGTGTACACTCCAAAGGCGACGCATGAATTGACACAACCGATGTTGGCTGACCACTGTGTGCAAGCCAAAGGCGATGCTGGAAGGCCACGCCGATGTCAGGTGACTATTGTGCAGGCCAATGGCAATGGGCCAGGCAACGATCGATGTTGCCTGACCTTTTTTTGCAGGCTAAGGGCGATGCGGGCAGTCCACGCCCGACGACAACTGATCGATGTGCTCAAGCCATGGCCGATGCTGGCAGTTCATAGCTAACGTCGGCTGAGCAATGAGCAGGTTACGACCTATGCGGGCAGCCCACGTCCGATATCGACGGGCCGTGGTGTGAAGGCAAAGGCGATGCTGGAAGGCCAAGCCTGACAACTCTGAGTGATATGAAGAGGCCACATCCGATGCAGTCGATCCACGCTCGATGTCGGCTGAGCAATGTGCACAGGCCACGGCCAATGTTGCCTGGCCAATTTCGCTTTCTAGTTGTCGATGTATCTTGTTCGTAGAACATAAGCCTAGGCGGATGCTGCTTGTTGTTGAACGATGTCGATGTCACTTTGCCGATGACTAGATGCCTCGACTTATGCAATTAGTCTTTGGCTGATGGTGCATGTTGTTAGATAACGTCACTCACCTGAAATGCACATACCTTAGCTAATATTGTCTGACGTTGGCCGATGCAAATGTCACCCAGTCGTTGCAGACTCGCCACGACCGATATGTGTAGGCCTTGGCTAATGCAGCATTCTTTTGGTCAATATCGGTTGCCAGATGCGAACATGCTATGTCAGATGCGTGCAAGCATTAGTTGATGTTGGCTGTCTTTGGCCGACGTCGCTTGCCTAAAGCGCACAAGCCTTGGATAACGGTGCCTGTTGTTGGTCAACGCCGATGACTCCCAGGCGATGCACACACACC
Source organism: Solanum lycopersicoides (assembly GCA_022817965.1). NCBI lineage: Eukaryota > Viridiplantae > Streptophyta > Magnoliopsida > Solanales > Solanaceae > Solanum > Solanum lycopersicoides. The sequence goes on from CM040627.1 coordinate 19,485,393, forward strand.
ACGAGTTTTGTGTGCATGTCTTTGATGATGATGCACACCTTAGATGATGCAACATGTCATTGTTCGACTTCACTTTCCATGCGGACAAACCACGTCAGGTGTGTGAAGACTTCGGCTAATTTTGCCTGTCGTTGGTGTTGTTGCTTGGACAAAGTATGCAGGCCATGACCGATGTCGCCAAGTTGATACACACACGACACAGTTGATGCGTGCAAACCTTGGATGATGCTGCATTTCGTTGTCCGACATTTCTTGGTAGATGCGCACATGTCACCTCTGTGCATGCAGGCATTGGCTAATGCCGCATGCCATTAGCTAAAACGTTCCACGTCTGTGCGTGTAGGACTTAGCTATAGCCTCATGCCAATGCAAACGTTGCTTCCCAGATGCGTACATGCCACGAAACATGCATGCATGCCATGGCTGATGCTGTCTATTATTGGCCAACATATGATGCGTGCAGGATATGGACATTGCTGGCACGCCACATCCGACATTGACAGATCGATGTGTGCAACCAATGGATAATATTGGAAGGCCATGTTCCATGTAGGAAGACTGATGTGTAGCTATGGACGATGCTGTCAGGCCACGTTTAACGTCGACATACTGTTGTATGCAGGCTACGGATGATGAAGGCAACCCATGTATGACGTCGCTTGATCATTGTGTGCAGGCCAACGGCAATGCGGGTAGACCTTGTCCGACGTCGACTGACCATGCGTGCAGGACAAAGGTGATGCGCATAGGCCACACCCGATGTCGGTTGACCATTGTGTATAGGCCAGAGGCGATGCGGGCTGGCAACGCCCGATGTTGGTTGACCGTTGTTTGCAGGCCAAGGGCGATGGTGGAAGCCCACACACGACAATGACTGAGCGATGAGAACAAGCCACGGCCAATGCGTGCAGTCCACGACCAACATCAGATGAGTGATTTGCACAGGCCACGACCGATGATGGTTGTCCACGACCAATGTCACATTGCTGATGCTTCTTGTCGTTGTCCCATGACGCTTGCCCAAGAGCACAATCCTTAGCTAAATCTACCTGTCGTTGCCCGATGTCGATGTCGCCAACCGATGCGCACACGCCACAGCTTATGCATGTATGCATTACAGATTCTTTTTTCATTGTTCGAAGTCCCTTGATCGATGAGTACCAACTAAGGATTATGCCGCCTTCCTACTTATCACGTCGATTGACCATTTTGTGCAGGACAGAGGTGATGTGGGGAGACCATGGCTGACATTGGCTAACCATTGTGTGCAGGACAAAGGCGATGCAGGCAGACCACGTCCAACGTCGGTTGACCATTGTGTGTAGTTAAAAGGCGATATGGGAAGGCCACGCCCGACGTCGGCTGGCCATATTATGATGGTCAAAGGTGATGGGGACAGGCAACACTTGATGTCTCTTAACCGACATCGCTTCCTAGATGTGCACATGCCACATCCGTGCATAAAGGCTTTGGCTGATACTACATTTCATTGGCCGGCGTCGCTTGTCAAATATGTGCATTCCACGTCTGTGTGTGCAGGCCTTGTCTCTAGCCATATTCCATTGTACCACGTCATTTACTAGATGTTTACTTGCCACGTAAGATGCACACATGCCTTGGCTGATGCTGCGTGCTTTGGCCGACATCGACGAATAGATGTGTGCAGGATACGGACGATGCTGGTAGGTCACATCTGAGTCAACATACCGATTTGTGAAGCCTACAGATGATGTTGGAAGTCCAAGTTCGATGTCGTCACTTTGATGTGTGTAGTCTACAGACGATGCTATCATGCAATATTCAATGTCGGCATACCGATGTGTGTAGGCTGCGGACGATCCTGGTAGCCCAGATCTGACATCGCTTGACCATTGTGTGAAGACCAAAGGCAATACAGGCAGACCACACCTGACTTCCACTCACCATTGTGGGCAGGCCAAAGAAGAAGTGGGTAGGCCACCCCTAACGTCGATGGACTATTGTGTGCCGGCCAAAAGCGATGCAGGCAGGAAATGCCTGATGTCAGTTAACCGTTACGTGCACGCCAAAGGCAATGTGTGCAGTCCATACCCGACGATGGATGACCGATATGCACAAGCCACGACCGATATGGGTAGTCCACATACGATGTCGGTTGAGTATTGTATAGTCTAAGGCCGATGCAGGAACCCCACGTCCAACGTCGACTCGACTTTTGGTGAAGGATAAGGGCGATGCGGGAAGTCCAAACATGACGATTGATGAGTGATGTGCACAGGCCACAGCCAATTCAACCTGTTCACGCACGACATCGGCTAAGCCATGTTCACAAGCAATGGTCGATTCGGCAAACCATGACCAATGTTGCATGGTTGATGATGCTTGTCGTTGGCTGAAGTCGCTTGCCCGAAGCACACATGCCTTAGTTGATGCTTCTGCCATTGGCCAACGCCGATGTTGCCCTTTCGATGCGCATACGCCATGGTTGATGCATGCATGACTTGGAGATGATGCTTCCTGTTGTTGGCTAACGTCGGTTGCATGAAGCACACAAGCCTTGGCTGATGTTGCCTGATGTTGGACGACGCAAATGTCACTCAGCCGATGCACACATGACACGATCGATGTGTGCAAGCCTTGGATGGTGATGCATTTCATTGGCCAACATTGCTTGCCGAATGCGCACATGCCATGTTAGATGCGTAAAGACCTTGGCTGATGCAGCCTGTTGTTGGCCGACATCGCTTGGCTAATATATGCAAGTCACGACCAATGTCTCCCAATCGATGCGCACACACCACGGCTCATGAGTGTAGGACTTGGCATATGCTTCCAGTCGTTGGCCGACGTCGCTTGCTCGATGCGCACCGACTAAGTGCAATTCTGCCTGCCTACGTCCGATGTCGACTAACCGTTTTGTGCAGGCCAAAGAAAATACGGGTAGACCACGTCCGACGTCTGTGACCAATGTGTGTAGTCTAAAGGCGTTGCGGACAGGCCATGCCCGACTTTTGCTTACCATATTGTGCTGGCCAAAGGTGATAGCGGCAGGCAACGCTCGATGTTTCTTTACCGACATTGCTTGTTAGATGCGCACATGCCATGTCCGCGAATGCAGTCTTTGGCTGATGTCGCATACATTTGGCCGACGTTGCTTGTCAGGTAGACACATTCCACGTCTGTGCGTGCAGTCCTTGGCTATAGTCGCATGCCATTGGCCGACGTCGCTTACTAGATGCGCACATGCCACGTAAGATGCGTGCATGCCTTGGCTAATGCTGCCTGTTGTTGGTCGACATCTTCAGACCGATGTGTCAATGCTACGGACAATGTTGTCAGACCACATCCGACATCGACAGACCGATATGTGTAGCCTACAAAAGATGTGGGCAAGCCACGTTCGATGTCGGCACCCCGATGTTTAGTAGAATACAGACAATGCTATCAGGCCACGTTCGACGTTAGCATATGATGTGTGCAAGCTGCGAAAGATCATGGAAGCCCACGTCCGACGTTGATTAACCGTTGAGTGCAGGCCAAAGGCAATGCAGGCAGACCACGTCCCACGTCGGCTGACCATTGTGTGCACACCAAAGGTGATGTGGGCAGGCCACGCTCAGCGTTGGCAGACTATTGTGTGAAGGCCAAAGGCGATTCGGAAAGACAATGTTTGATGTTAGATGATCGTTGTGTGTAGGACAAAAGAGATGCAGGCAGTCCACGCTCGATGACGGCTGAGCAATGTGCACAAGCAACTACCGATAGGGCAGTCCACAGATGACATAGACTGAGTATTCTGCAGGCTATGACCAATGCGGGCCTCGCACTTACAATGTCGGCTGGACGTTTTGTGGGGGATAAGGGCGATACAGGAAAGTCAAACCCAATGACCGCTGAGTAATGTTCATAGGCCATGGACAATGCGGTCGGTCCATACCTGACGTCGGCTAAATGATGTGCAAAAGCCTAGGCCGATGCGGCAAACTATGACCAATGTAGCATTGCTGATGCCGCTTTACATTGGATGTAGTCGCTTGCCCAAAGCACACTGGCCTTCGCTGATGTTGTTTCCCGTTGGTCGACGTCTATGTTGCCCGTCCATGCGCACACGCCACGGCTGATGCATGCTGGCCTTGGCTGATGCTTCCTGTCGTTGTCCAATGTCGCTTGCCTGAAGCGCAAAAGGATTGGCTGATGCTGCCTGATGTTGGACGATACAAATCTTGCCCAGCCGATGCACACACGCGACGACTGATGTGTGCAGGCCATGGTTGATGCTGCATTTGATTGACCAACGTTGATTTCCAGATGCGCACATGCCATGTTAGATGCGTGAATACCTTGGCTAATGCAGCGTACCGTTGGCCGATCCCTGCAGGTCACAATCGATGTTAGATGCGTGAAGACCTTGGCTGATGCATCTTGCCATTGGAAGACATCGCCTGGATGATGCATGTAGGTCATGACCGATGTCACCCCAGTCGATGCGCACACGCCATGGCTGATGCATGCAAGCATTGGCTTATGTTGTCTGCCATTGGTCGATGTCGCCTAAATGATACGCGCAGGCCACGATCGGTGCCGCTGAGTCGATGCGCACACACCACGGCTAATGCATCCTGCCATTGGCCATTGTCCCTTGGCAGATGCGCGCAAGCCACAACCGATGCACTCATACCACTACTGAAGTCGCACAACCGATGTGCACACGACACGGATGACGCATGCAGGCCTTGGCTGATGCTTAATGTCGTTGACCGACGTTGCTTGACACATGAACACATGCCATATTCGTTCATGTAGGCCTTGGATTATGCCTAATTCCATTGGCTGACGTCTATTGCAAGATAAGAACATTCCACGTCCGTGAGTGCAGGATTTGGCTGAAGTCGCATGTCATTGGCCGGCATTGCTTTCCAGGTGCACATATACCACATCACATGCATGCAAACATAGGGTGATTCATCTTGTCGTTGGCCAACATCTGCAGATCTATATGTGTATCCTAGAGACGATGTTGGCAGGCCACATCCGACATTGGAAGACCGGTGTGTGCAGGCTACAAACAACGCTGGCAGGACTTGTTTGACATCGGCAGAAATATGTGTCCAGGCTACACATGATGCTGTCAGCCCACGTTTGAGGTCAGGATATCGAGGTGTGCAAGCGCGGACGATGCTGGTAGACCACTTCCGACATCGACTGACCGTTTTGTGCATGCCAAAGGCGATGCGCGCAGACCACATTTGACGTCGGTTGACCATTGTTTGTAGCACAAAGGTGATCGGGCAGGCCTTGCCCGACATCGTCTTACCATATTGTTCAGGCAAAAGGAAATGCAGGCAGGCAACTCGCCACGTCGGTTGAACGGTGTATTCAGGATAAAGGCAATGCGGCCAGTCCATGCTCGAAAATGACTGAGCGATGTGCACAAGCCATACCCGATGCCAGCAATCCACGTCCAACGTCAGCTGAGAGATGTGCACAAGCCACAATTGATACAAGCGGTCCATGACCAATGTCACCTGGCCAATGCCACTTGTTGTTGGCCGACGCCGCTTTCCTGAAGCGTAGAAGCCTTGGCTAATGCTGTTTGGCATTTCCTAATGCCGATATCGCCCTGCCAATGCGCACACGCCATGGCTCATTCGTGCAGGCCTTGACTGATGCTTCCTATTGTTGGCCGACATCACTTTCGCGATGTGCACTTGCTGCGGATGATGCTTGGCCCACTCGGTGCTCTTAATTTTGTGGCGTGGATTTTAACTTTGAGGAATGGACATCGCTTTTTCGAGAGATTCATCATGAACATGTACAACACAATTATGCACTTTCTAAGATACAAACACACATTATCTTCCACAATTAACTTTTTTATATATAAAAAATAGTTTTCAACAATTTATTTTTTATTTTTTCAGTTAATCCCAAAAATGAGTAATCGATTAATAAAACATATAAAAATATGAAAAAAATATAAAATTAACAACAAAAATTCACAAATAAATATTGTAACCTTAAATGCAATGATTTTAATATTTTTTTTATTTTTCGGTAAATCCTAAAAAAAGAGTAATTGATGAATAAAAATAGGAAACATATGAATAAAATATAAAACTAACACCAAAAATTCATCAATAAATATAGTAATCTTAAATTTAACAAATTCAACAATCTTTAAGTTTTAGTTTTGTTTGGTAAATCTCGAAAATGGGTAATATATGAATAAAATATAGGAAAAATATGAAAAAATATAAAATTAATGCCAAAATTCACAATAAATATAGTAAACTTAAATTCATCAATTTCAATATTTTTTTTTTTTTTTATATCTCTAAAATGGGTAATTCATTAATTAAAAAGTAAAAATATGAAAGAAAAAAAAATTAACGCAAAAAATTTACAAATAAATATGGTAATCTTAAATTCAATAATTTCAACAATTTGTTTTAATTTTTATTTTTATTCGGGATATCCTGAAAATGAATAATTAATTAATAAAAAAGAAGGAAAATATAAAAAATAATAAAATTAATGCCAAAAATTCAGAAGTGTGCAGGCCACAGGCGATGCATCCTGGCCACGTCAAACCGATGTTTGAAGGCTAAAGACGATGCTGGTAGGAATCTCCGACGTCGACAGACCATTGTGTGGAGGCAACAGACGATGCTGGCAGGCATTGTCCGACGTTGGCTGACTGATGTGTGCAAGCCACAAATGATAGGTGCAACCCACGTTCGACATCAACTGATCTTTGTGTGCAAACCTAAGGCAATGCGGGCACGCCACTTCTGACGTCGTGTGACCATTGTGTGCAGGCCAAAGGTGATGCAGGAAGGCCACATTTGACATCGGCTGACCACTATGTGCAAGCCAAAGGCGATGCGAGAAGGCCATGTCTGACGTCGGGTAACCGTTGTGCAGGCCAAAGGCGACAGGGGTAGGTAACGCCCGATGTCGCCTGACAATTTTTTGAAAGCCAAGGGCGATGCGTGCAATCAACACCTAACAACAACCGAGCGATGTGTACAGGCCATGGCCGATTCGGGCAATCCACGACCGACGTCGACTGAGAAATGAGCAAGCTACGGCCTATGCGGGCGTTAGCTGATGCTGCATTAAGCTGGCCGACGTCGCATGCCAGATGTGCACATTCCACGTCCGTTCATGCAGGCCTTGGTTCATTTCGCATGCCATTCGCCGATATCACTTTCAATATATGCACATTCCATGTCCATGTGTGCAGGCATTGGCTGAAGTTGCATGCCATTGCACGACGTCGCTTGCCAGATGCGCACATGCCACACCAGATGCGTGCAGGCCTTGACAGATGTTGCATGTCTTTGGCCGACATCTGCAAAACAATGTGTGCAAGCTACAGAAGATGTTGGCAGGCCACATCCGACGTCGGCCGACCGATATGTGAAGGATAAAAATGATGCTGGAAATCCATGTTTGATGTCGGCAGACCGATGTGTTCAGGGTATGAACAATGTTGTCAATCCACATTCGACGTCGGCACATCGATGTGTGTAGGCTGCGGACGATGTTGGCAGCCCATTTCTGACGTAAATTGACCTTTTTGTGCAGGCCAATGGCAATGCAGGCACACCACATCTAACGTCGTCTGACCATAGTGTGCAAGCAACGCCCGACGTGGGTTTACATTGTGTGCAGGCCAAAGGCGATGTTGGCATGCGACACACGTCCGACGTCAAATACATGTTGTGTACAGGCCAAGGGCGATGCGGGCAGTCCATGCCCGACAATACTAAGCGATGTGCACAAGCCATGGCTGATGCGGGCAGTCCACGATCAACATCGGCTGAGCGATGTGCACTGGCCACGATCGATGCGGGCGGACCACGAACAATGTCGCATGGCCGATGCCGCTTGTCGTTGGCTGGCGTTTCTTGCTCGAAGCGCACATGACTTTGCCTATGCTACCTGCCATTTTCCAACGCTGATGTCTCCAAGTGGATGTGAACACGCGTCATGCGTGCAGTCCTTGGCTAATGTTGCATGTCGTTGGTCGACGTTGCTTGCCCAATTCACACTGACTATAGACGATGCTATTTGTTGTTTGCCGACATTGATATCCCTTGATAGATGTACATATGCCACGTCTGATGCGTGCAGACGTTGGTTGATGCTGCCTACAATTAGCCGACGTCACTTTTTAGATGCACACGTTCCACGTCTGATGCGTTTAGGCCTTGGTTGATGCCACGTGTTGTTGGCCGACGTCTCTTGCTAGATGGCCACATGCCACGTCCGATGCATGACCCACTTGGAGTTCTTCATTCTATGACACAGATTCTGACTCAAAGGAGTAGACATCGATTTTTCGAGATATTCATAACGAACAAGTACAACCCAAATATGCACGTTTTATATTAGCTTCCACAAATAACTTTTATACATATAAAAGAAATAGTTTTCAACAATTTATTTATTTTCTCTTTTTTCGGTTAATCCCGAAAATGAGTAATGAATTAATAAAACATAATTTAAATAGTTATCTTAAATTCAACAATTTCATAATTTTTTTTAATTTTTATATTTGTTCGATAAATGTCGAAAATGAGTAATTGATAAATAAAAATAGGGAAAATATGAAGAAAACAAAATGCCAAAAATTCACAAATAAATATTGTTATCTTAAATTCAACAATTTTATTAATTTTTTAATTTTTATATTTGTTCGATAAATCTCAAAAATAAATAATTAATGAATATAGAGAAAATATGAACAAATAAAAAAAATAATGTCAAAAATTCACAATAGTAACCTTAAATTCAACAATTTCATTATTTTTTTGAAATTTTATTATTGTTCGAAAAATCCAAAAAGTAGGTAATTCAAGAATAAAAAATAGGAAAACTATGAAAAAACATATAATTAACTCCAAAATTCACAAATAAACATAGTAACCTTAAATTATCAATTTCAACAATTTTTTTAATTTTTATTTTTGTTTAGAAAATCCAGAAAATGGGGATTTTCTTAATAAAAAATAGGAAAAAAAATAATAAAATAAATGCCAAAAAGTCAGAAATAAATATAATAACCTTAAATTCAAAAATTTCAACAATTTTAAAATTATTAATTTTGTTCAGTGAATCCTGAGAATAGGTAGTTCATGAATAAATAATAGGAAAAATATTTAAGAAATATAAAATTAATGCCAAAAAGTTTAAAATAAATATAGTAACCTTAAATTCAATAATTTTTAAATTTTTTATTTTTGTTCGCTGGATCCTGTAAATGGATAATTCACTAATTAAAAAATGAAAAAAAATAAAATTAATGCCAAAAATTAACAAATAAATGTATTAACGTTAAATTCAAAAATCTCAACAATTTTTTAAAATTTTTCTTTTTTCCGGTAAATCCCGAAAATGGGTAATTAATTAATAAAAATATGAAAAAATTATAAATTAACGCCAAAATTAACAAATAAATATAGTAACCTTCAATTCAATAATTTTATAAATTTTAATTTTTAAAATGTGACATAAAAAATAAAAATTGGTTAAAATATTTTTAAAAAATAATAAAATTCAGAAAATATGAAAATGCTCGAAAGTACATGTGAAAATAATCATAGAGTACGTATTTGAACAAATAAAATATATTTCGATATCGTACAAATCGTAAATGTAAAGAAATTGGTACAAATGAACCATGTGAAATGGAAACGTTGAGAATAGAGGATGGAAAATAGATGAATCTGTTATCATGCAAGAAGGGCGTTTTTTACTCTTTGGATTTTGTTCTGCATGGACATCTGCATGTTGTCAATTAGACCTCGATCAATGTCGCCGCATGCGACGTCATTCGTCTAACAAATGCAAGCCACAAATGATGCGGGTAGGCATGCCCAACGTCGACTAACCGAAGTGTGCAGGCACATGCAATGGGTCTAGGCCACGTCAGGCGTCAACAGACCGATGTGTGAAGGCTATGGACGATGCTGGCATGCCACGTCTAACGTCAGCAGACAATTGTGTGCAAGATACGAACGATGTTGGTAGGCCACGTCCGACGTTCGCTGAACGATGTGTGCAGGCTACAAAGGATAGGTGCAATCCACATCCGACGTTAGCTGCCCATTGTGTGCAGGCCAAAGGCGATGCGGGTAGGCCTCATCCGACGTTGGCTGGCCATTCTATGGAGGACAAAGGTGAAGCAGGAAGGACACACCCGGCGTCGGTTGACCATTGTGTGCAAGCCAAAGGCGATGCTCGAAGGCCACGCCCAACATCTGTTGACCGTTAGGCAGGGCAAATGCGATGGGGTCAAGCAACGCCTGATGTCACATAAATAGTTTTTTGCAGCCCAAGGGCGATGCACAAAGTCCACACCCGACGACGACTGAGCGATGTGTGCATGCCTTTGCTGATGCTGCATTTCATTGGCCAAGTCAATGTGCACACGCCACGACTAATGCATATAGGCCTTGGCAGATGCTACCTGTCGTTGGCCGACGTCACTTGCCTGATGCACACAGGCTAAGGACGGTGCTTCCAGCCTACGTCCAACGTCGGCTGACCATTTTGTGCAGTCCAAAGGCGATTCGAGCAGACCACGCCCAACGTCGGCTGACTATTGTGTGTAGGCCAAAGGCGATGCGGGAAGACAATGCCCGTTGTTGGCTGACTATTTTGTGTAGGCTAAAGGTGATGCAGGCAGACCACTCTCAACAATGACAGAGCGATGTGCACAAGCCACGACCAATAGGGCAGTCCATAGACGACATCGACTGAGTATTATGAAGGATAGAGTCAATGCTGGCACCCCATGTCCAATGTCGGCTGGACGCTTTGTGCAGGATAAGGGAGATCCTTGAAGGCCAAACCCGACGACATATGGAAACGGCCAGGTAGCATAATCCAGGCAGTGTGTGCTTCGTGCAAAGCGACACCGGCAAGGCAAGCCAGCATCGGCCAGGGAGACATTGTTCGTTGGTCCCAGCATTGGCTCGTGGCCAGTGACATCGCTCAGCACGATTGTTGATCGTGGACTACCCGCATCAACCATAGGTTGTGTAACATCGCCTTATGTGAACACCTCGAAAATGACTTAGGTGAAGCTAGAGGCGAACATATTTTTCATTGAATGGTCTAAGTCCAAAATGCGTCTATAAATGTGGGTTTTAGAGGTAGTGTGTCAAGTTTCATTAAGTTGGAGGTCCAAACGTCCCAGAACGTCCGCATTTGACATTCGAAAGGTTTTGCCTGGAAACGACTTGTGCTGTCTTGGCATGTATTGTCGAGTCTTATGATGTTCTTTGAATCTAAATGAATATAGGAGGTCCTAACTCGTATACGAATATATTCGGGTTGAAAGCAATATCCCCAATGGACCAACCAAGGCGTCCTTGAGAAGACCCTTCCTTAAAGCAAAGGTTGGTCAAGACCACTCCAATCGATGCCCGTCGATGAAGTCGTTGTCAAGACTTTGCCTAGGGGCATCAAGCTCCAATGGCCATCCTTTGACAAAGGACGGCCAACAGACCGGTCCATTTGTGGAAAAATGAATCCGTCGATTGGCCAGTCGTTGGTGAGGGTCTGCAACTGCGCAACTTCACTGTAAGTTTGCAAGGGTGAACTGGTAAATTCCCCAACGTCCAAATACAGAGTTTGGGCGGTTCTCTTTAGGCGGTATTTTAGGTATTGTTAAAACTGGGTTTAATATTCTTAAATACCTAAATGAAGTTCATCTTCCAAAATCAAATCCCCAAATCTCTAGAATACTCTAGAACATCCATTAAAGGCAAAACTCAAGAAGAGATTGGAATTGGAGATTGAGTGGTGCTTCTTCATAAACTGGTGGAATTAACATCATTGGTGGTATGGTTGTTTTTCATCCTGAAACTCTATATCAGAAAGCCCAAAATTCAAAGAGATTTCTTAAAGTTTCCAAGATGAAGTTGTCAATTTCATGATCTATCCTGTAGTTCTTGCATTAAAGGTTTGAATCATTTATATTGATTATATTGATGTAATTAGATTGTGATTGTTTCACTCAATTGACCTATGACCCTGTAGTGTGAACCCTAGATTTTGACTACTTTATGGTGGACGCTGAATATTGACTTAATGGCTATGAATTCTAGTGTAGTTTTCTATGGGCTATATGATATGATGTACTAATTTCTTCACTGATTATAGGCTGTCTTATTATTAGTAATTTATATTGAATTGACTAGAGTTCAAAATTGGAGTATTATAGTTTTGTATTGAATGATGTTCATGACCATGGTAAGGGCTTATGGTATTGAATTTGAATGATTTATCTATGGATTGAAGTGGTGAGAATGGATTGGTGGTACGTTGCCTATTTCTCTTTATTCCTAAGTAATGCTAGCTTTGAATTACTTTGTGAATTGGTATGTCACTTATGTGGCGATGCTATGTGAATTATGTGCGCTTATCGGCGTTATTTATATATATTGATGATCATGGACTTGTCGGCAATTATTGATATGCTGATGATTCTTTGTGTAGTATTAATGTGGGGTAGATTCATATCTATAACTACTGTGAGCTAAGTGAAAGTGTGTGATTCTTCTATTATATTAGGTTGACTATGTTTAGACGCTGACTATGTCTTTGTGTGTGTAGTCTTAGAGTGATGCATGATTATTCCTACTTGACGTATATGAGTCTATGATGGTTATATGATGATGTTATAGTAGTGTATAGGATTACTTTAAATGATATAATTGTTATTCCTAATGTCTTCTAGAATTGATATGCAATATGTTGCCTAAAGTGAAGTATTGGTGTCGTTGTGTTTGTTGACTGTGTCCCTTACGTTTGATACATGTATGATGTGAATACGAGATGACTTGACTTAGGATGCGTAAAGCCTCTTACGTATTGTAATGTATGATGTCATGGAATCTTTGAATGATTCTAAGAAGGTCATTTATTGAAACTTGAAACCTAGTGGTAAGGTTATGACCTTGAAGTCGAAAGTCGTAATCGTGTATCCTTCTTGTATGAATGAGGACTATAGCGTTGTGCTTCTGTAACGGGCATATATCATGCCTTAGGAAAGTCATTAAGCTATCTTTCGTTGCCATTGTAAGGCAGACCTTAGGGGACCTGTTTGTAGGGTGAATGTTTATTGGGTTAGTGACTAGATATGGAACCCTTCATTGTGATCCTTAATGTATTACTTCTATGAGAAAAAGGTAAGTCACGAGTAAGTATGGTTTGAAGTAGCATTAGTGAATGAATGAGACTACAGTACAAGAAACCCTTATATTCCTATAACCATGTTCCTACCATAGATATGTCAAAATTTCTACCATTGGCAAGTAGAACAACCTCCACCGGAGGTAGGTTACAACTCGGATTGCCATGATTTCTACCATGGTCATGTCCTTTTATTGACTATTCTCATAATATGGATACCTATAGTATTGGAAAAGTTCTATGAAGTTGTGGTGGTATGGAATGTATCTCAGATATGCACAATAGGCTTTGAAGATGTTAGTCGAGAGCCAGGTCTTCTCCAAGACATTACTTGAATGTTCCTTATGTGATGAATGTCTCTTAAATGAAATAATGATGTAATGATTAAGTTAATAAGTATGTTAAATGATAAGTCACTTAATCAGAGTAGTTTAAGGGTTGTCTAGTTAAGGTGTGAAGGGGCATAAGAATGTCACTTCGTATCTTACCTAGATAAGTCTTAGAAATGAATCATAGTTAGGGAAAGTTGGTTGATTATTCTAGACATGATCAAACTTATGGTAGTCTTAACGTATTACTTAGTAATCTTGAAGAGGTTTAAGTATGGACAATTCTCTTCTTGATTTACTGAGTAGGTGTGTTTTGTAACTTTGATAGGAGAATGTCATATGTTTCTGAATGATATTGTTTTAAGTGAGAATGATCTTATCCTTAAGGTAATCTAAAGGATCTCTTAGTGTTTGTGAAGGATGCTATGGGCAGTTCGCTTCAGCAATCACTCAGTGAAACCTTAGAATCACTTGGTAAGAGGATCTCAGTGTCACATTGTGTTTGGTGTTTCCATTATAGGTAGTCCTTAAGGATCTTTAGTGTGCCTAGAGAGGGGCATGGCGCTGTCTCTCTGTTGTCTTACTTAGTGAGTCTTAGGATAGCTTTAGTGAGAGGATTGCATGCTTAGAGAGGTCCAATGGAAGTGGAGAACTTTCACTGTAACAGTGAAGGACTCACTGTAACAGTAGACTTAGTTACTTGTAAAGTTTCCTTAAAAATGTGATAAATTGTATTAATTGTTATCTTATTTGTGTTCTAAGGTGTTAAATGTTGTTCTTATGCTTATATTAGATATTTAAAATCAAAAGAGCTTATTCCATTAAATGTCCATTTTCATAATGTATGCATTATGCCGTACTTAGTACATGTGTTGTACTATTGCATCTTTTATCTATCTGCGAAAGTGATTCTAGGTGAAGGGCTTTTGGGGATAAGCTTGGATTATAGGATCGTCCAAGCAAAGTTGAAGTATGTCCTCATTTGACTCGAGGCATAGATGTCATATTCTTTATTGAAGATTGTAATAGGAACTTATGTATACTATATTTTCTATTGCTATGGCGTGTCCCCAAGTACCTCTGTCTCTAAGATTGATTAAATGAGACTTATATTTTCCTAGAAGTTTTATATGAAAGGATTTTTAAAGACTATCGAATGTTTGCGTAAAAGTTTTTAATTCCGCCTACTTTTCATATGTATGATTGCAACGGAACGATACGAAGGGTATTGTACAGACCTCCGGTGGTCCTAAAGCCGGGTCATTAGATCGAATTGGCCTAGCTTTTAGGGTGTGGTCTCGGGGTCGTGACATCTTAGTCATTGTCGGGATAGGACTGCCGAATCGCCTTGGCCTGTACACAACATGTATCGACGTCGGCGTGTGTCGCATGCCAACAGCCCTTTGGCTTGCACACAATGGTAAACCCACGTCGGGCTTGCTTGCACACTATGGTAGAGCGTGTGAGTGGTCTGCCGCATTCCATTGGCCTGCAACAAAAGGTCATTTACGTCAGACGGGCTGCCAATCGTCCGCAGCCTACACACATCGATGTCCGAGCCGTCGAATGATGACAACATCGTTCTACCTGACACAAATGGTCTGCCGACTCAAACTGGATTCCACATCTTTTATCCTTCACATATCGGTCGCGACGTCGGATGTGGCCTCCAACATCTTCTGTAGCTGCACATATGTTGCAGATGTCGCCAAAACATGCAACATGTGCCAAGGCTTGACGCATCTGGTGTGATGTGTGCATCTGGCAAGCGACGTCGTGCAATGGCATGCAACTTCAGCAAGCTGCACACATGGACATGGAATGTGCATATTGAAGTGATCGGCAATGGCATGCGAAATACAAGGCCTGCATGAACAAACGGAAATGTGCCATCTGATTGCGACGTCGCCAGCTGAATGCAGCATCACCCAAGGCTTGCCACATGCAGCCGTCGTCGCTGTCGTGCAATTGTGGCTAGGCGACTTTCAGTCGTGGTCTGAGCACATCCAGTCAGGCAACATCGATTGTGGCTAGCGCACTCTTTAGCGAACGACAGCAGGCAACACAACGTCTGCACGCATAAGTCATGACGGTGTTTTCAGTCGACTCGGCGACATCGGTTGGGGCCTGCGCTGCTCAGTTAGGTAAATCGGCAATGAGCATACTCTTGTTTAAGCTAGCATGCATCATTTTCTATGGGCGTGTGTCATGCACTGGGTGACATTGTCTTTGTCTCTGGCACACAACTGTCACGATGTCGACGTGCCTTTCCCGCATCGGCCTTGCCCTGCACTCAAGGTCAGCCAATCAATCGAACGTGGCCTCACCCGAATACATTGGTCTGCAACACAACGGTCACGCCGATGGTCAGACGCGGCTGCACCTATCGTCCGTGGCCTGCACAATCGCGTCATTGCCACATCGGATGTTGGCCTCAGCTCCGATGTCGTAAGCCTGCACACATCGGTCTGTCTGTCGTCAAACGTGGCCTGCCAACATCATCCGTAGCCTTGCACACATCGCTTTTTCCAATGGAAGACGTGGATGGAGCATCACCTATGGCCTACACACTTCGTAACTGACAGTTGGATGTTCTACCCGCATCGTTCGTGGCTCAGCACATTTAGTCAAACAATGTCACATGGGTGACATTGATCAAGGTCTAGTTCAACAACATGTGATGTCCATGCCATAAAAAAATCAAAAGAGTGTAAATGCCCTTTGGTATTACAAAATTTCATCTATTTTCCATCATCTATTATTATAACGTTTCCACCGTGGGTTCACTTGTACCAATTTCATTATATTAGGTTCCTGTGATATTGAAACATCATTTATTTGTACACATATGTACTCTAACATTAGGTTTCACATGTTTAGAATATTTTCAACATTTTTAATCATTTTTCAGACTTTTAATTATTTTTTAAAATATTTTTACTTTTTTATTTTTTTCACATTTTAAAAAATAAAATTTATGAAATTTTGAATTGAAGGTTACTATATTTATTTGTTAATTTTGGCGTAATTTATAATTTTTTCATATTTTTCTATTTATTATTAATTAATTACCATTTTTCGAATAGAAAAAAATAAAATTTAAAAAAAATTGTTGAAATTTTTGAATTTAAGATTAATAATATTTAAATTTTGGCGTTAATTTTTTTATTTTTTAATTTTTCCTATTTTTATGAATTAATCCATTTACGATTAGCGAACAAAAATAAAATTAAAAATTGTTAAATTTTTTGTTTTAAGGTTACATATTTATTTGTAATTTTTTCATTAATTTTTTTTTCTTCATATTTTTTCTTTTTTTATTAATGAATTACCCATTTTTCAGAGATTCAACAAAAAAAAAATAAAAAAATTGTTGAAATTGATGAATTTAAGTTACTATATTTATTTGAATTTTGGCTTAATTTTATATTTCATATTTTTCCTATTTTATCATGATTATACCATTTTGAGGATTTACCAAACAAAAATAAAAATTTAAAATTGTTGAATTGTTAATTTAGTTACTATATTTATTTGAATTATTTTTGGTTATTTTATATTTTATATCAATTTTTCCTATTTTATTCATCAATTACTCTATTTTAGGATTTCCGAAAATAAAAAAATATTAAATCTTATTGCATTTAAGGTTACAATATTTATTTGTGAATTTTGTGTAATTTTATATTTTTTTCATATTTTTATATGTTTTATTAATCGATTACTCATTTTGGGATTAACGAAAAAAAATAAATAAAAATTGTTTGAAAACTTTTTTTATATATAAAAAAGTTATTGTGGAAGATAATGTGTGTTTGTATCTTAAAAGGCAATTTGGGTTGTACATATTCATTTTGAATCTCTCAAAAAACGTGTCATCTCTAGTTTAAGTCAGAATCACGGAATAAGAGTTCAAAGGGTGGGCCAGCATTGCAGCATAGTGTCATCGCGTAAGCGATGTCGGCCACGACAATGGACAGCATCATCAAGCCTACACGCAATGAGTCATGGCGTGTGCGCATCGGCTGGGTGACAATCAGTCGCGTCAGGCAAAAGGCAGGCAACATTATCCAAAGGCTTGTGTGCTTCACACAAGGCGAAGTTTGGCCAACGGCAAGTGGCATTTGCCAGGCGACATTGGTGTGGGACTGAGTGTATCAGTCGTGGCTTGGTGCACATCGCCAGGTCGGCTGGGATGTGGACTTGCTTACATGTCGTGGCTTGTGCACATATGCAGTTCATTTTCTGCTTAGAACTACCCTGGCATCACCTTGGCATGAACAAACGGTCAAACCAAAGTTGGGTGTTGCTTCTTTGCATCTGCCTTTGTCCTACACACAGTTGGTCAGTCGACGTCGTGCACGGCTGCCCACATCGCTTAGGATGCAACAATGTCAGTCCACGTCGGACGTAGTCTGCGATCGGCTTGTTGTCCTGCACAAAATGATCACCAAACGTCGGGCGTGGGCTCAGTATAGTCGCAGCTATGTACATTGTCTACCAAGTGGATTGTGCCGTCGACAGCCATTGTCCATAGCCTCACACATAGGTCTGCAATGCCGAATCTGTGGCTTTTCCCAGCATCATATATTAGCCTGCACACCAGTGTGGTCTGCAAACTTTGGCCAACATAAAGCAGAATTAGCCAAGACCTGCACGCAGTTGACGTGAATGTGTGGCATTTCCAGGAGACGTCGGCCAATGGAATGCGGCTATCATCCAAATCCTACCGCACGGACGTGGAATTTTGTATCTAGTAAGCGACAACCGGCAAAAAGATGCGTGCAAATAGCCAAGGCTGGAATGCACGGACGTGGCAATGAAGAGCTAGGTGATGTCTGCCAACAGCAAGCTACGTCAGCCAAGGTCTTCACGCATCTAACATGGCATGTGCGCATCTGAAAAGCAATTTTGGCCAATGAAATGCAGCATCAGCCAAGTCCTGCACACATCGCTCAGCCGTCGTCGGGCATGGACTGCGCGCATAGACCTTGGGCTGTAAAAAATGGTCATGCGACATTAGGCGTTGCCTTCCCCCATTGCCTTTTGCGTGAACAAAAGTCATCCGATGTCGTGCGTGGCCTTCCAGCATCGCCTTTGGCTTGCACACAATGGTAAACCGACGTCGCACGTGGCGTTCCTGCTTCACCTTTGTTCCTTCATAGAATGTCCAGCCGACGTCGGATGTGGCCTGCCCACATCGCATTTGGCCTGCACACAACAGGCAGGTGACATCCGATGTGGTTTGCACCTATCATTTGTAGCCTGCACGTATCGGTCAGCCAACGTCGGATGTGGCCTACCAGCATCGTCCGTATCCTGCACAAATTGGTCTGCTGACGTCAGACGTGGCCTGCCAGCATCGTCCATAGCCTTCACACATCGGTCTGTCGACGCCTGATGTGGCCTAGACGCGTCGCCTGTGGCCTGCACAATTCGGTTACTCGACATCGGACGTGACTACCCGCATCGTTGGTGTCTTGCATTTGTTAGACGAGCGACGTCACATGTGGC
The DNA here is from genome assembly GCA_022817965.1 of Solanum lycopersicoides. NCBI lineage: Eukaryota > Viridiplantae > Streptophyta > Magnoliopsida > Solanales > Solanaceae > Solanum > Solanum lycopersicoides. Next base: position 19,504,424 of record CM040627.1, read on the forward strand.
AACATTGATCGAGGTCTAATCGACAACATGCGAATGTCCATACCGTACAAAATCCAAAGAGTGAAAACACCCTTCTTGCATAATAACACATTCATCTATTTTCCATCCTCTATTCTCAACGTTTCCATTTCACATGGTTCATTTGTACCAATTTCATTACATTTACGGGTTGTACGTTATCCAAAACATATTTTATTTGTTCAAATATGTACTCTATGATTATTTTCACATGTTTAGAAGTACTTTCGAGAATTTTCATATTTTCCCAACATTATTAATTTTTAAAAATTATTTTTACCGTCTTTTTTTTTTTACGTCACATTTTAAAAATTAAAATTTATAAATTTATAGAATTCAAGGTTACTATATTAATTTGTGAATTTTTGGCGTTAATTTTATAATTTTTTTCATATTTTTAATTAATTAATTACCCAATTTGGGGATTTGCCGAACAAAAAAATTTAAAAAAAATTGTTGACATTTTTGAATTTCACATTACTACATTTATTTATTAATTTTTGGCGTTAATTTTATTTTTTAATTTTTTATTAATGAATTACCCATTTTCAGAATTTAGCGAACAAAAATAAAAATTTTAAAAATAATTGTTGAATTTTAGGTTACTATATTTATTGTTAAATTTTTTGCATTAATTTTATATTTCTTAAATATTTTTCCTATTATTTTTTATCAATTACCTATTCTCGGGATTTATTGAACAAGAATAATATTTTTTAAAAAATTGTTGAAATTGTTGAATTTGAGGTTACTATGTTTATTTGTCTCTTTTTGGCATTAATTTTATATTTTTGTTATATATTTTTCGTATTTTTTATCAAGTAATTCCCCATTTTCGGGATTTACCGAACAAAAATAAAAATTTAAAAAGTTTTTGCAATTGATAATATAAAGTTACTATGTTTATTTGCGAATTATTTTCGTTAATGATATGTTTTTTTCCATAGTTTTCCTATTTTTTATTCTTCAATTACCTACTTTCGGGATTTACGGAACAAAAATAAAAATTTAAAAAAATAATGAAATTGTTGAATTTAAGGTTATTTATTTGTGAATTATTGGAGTTATTTTTATAGTTTTTCATATTTTCCCTATTTTTTATTCATCAATTACTTATTTTCGAGATTTACCAAATAAAAATAAAAATTAAAAAATTATTTAAATTGTTCAATTAAAGATAACTATATTTATTTGTGAATTTTTGGCGTTATTTTTATATTTTTTAATATTTAAATTATGTTTTATTAATTAATTACTCATTTTCGGGAGTAACCGAAAAAATAAAAATAAAAAAATTGTTCAAAACTATTTTTTATATATAAAAATGTTATTTGTGGAAGTTAATGTGTTTGTACCTTAAAACGTGCATATTTGGGTTGTACATGTTCGTTATGAATCTCTCAAAAAAATGATGTCTACTCCTCTAAGTCAGAATTCGCGTCATAGAATCAAGAACTCCAAGTGAGCCACCCATTAGACGTGGCATGTGGGAATTTGGCTAGCGGCGTCGGCCAACTACTCGTGGCATCAAGCAAGGCCTGAACTCATCAGACGTGGAATGTGTTCATCTAGCAAGTGACGTCGACTAATTGTAGGCGGCATCAACCAACGTCTTCATGCATCAGACATGGCATATGAACATCTATCAAGCGACATCAATGTCGGCCAACAACAAGTAGCATCGTCTTTAGCCAGTGCAAATTGGGCAAGTAACGTCGACCAACGACAGGAAGCATTGGCCAAGGACTGCACGCATGACGCGTGGCGTGTGTGCATCGACTGGGCTACCTCAGCATTGGAAACGGCAGGTAGCATAATCCAAGGCATGTGTGCTTCGTGCAAGCGACACCGGCCAACGGCAAGCAGCATCGGCCAGGAGACATTGTTCGTGGTCCACCAGCATTGGTCGTGGCCAGTGCACATCGCTCAGCCGATGTTGATCGTGGACTACCCGCATCAACCATGGCTTGTGTACATCGCTTATGTGACACCTCGAAAATGACTTAGGTGAAGCTAGAGCCTAACATGTTTTTCATGATGGTCTAAGGTCCGAAAATGGTCTATAATGTGGTTTAGAGGTAGTGTGTCAAGTTTCATTAAGTTTGGAGGTCAAACGTCCAAGAACGTCCATGACATTCGAAAGGTTTGCCTTGAAACGACCTTGTGTGTCTTGTCATGTTTTGTCGAGTTTTATGTGTTCGTTTTGGATGAAATTGATATACGAGGTCCTAAACTCGTATACGAATATATTCGGGTTGGAAAGCAAATATCCCCAAGGACCAACCAAGGGTCCTTGAGGAAGGACCCTTCCTAAAGCCAAAGGTTGTCAAGACCAGCCCCAATCGATTCCCCGTCGATGGAGGTCGTTGTCAAGACTTAGCCTAGGGAGCTCAAGCTCCCAATGTCCAGCCTTTGAACCAAACGACGGCCAAACAGGACGGTCCATTTGTGGAAAAATGATCCGTCGATGGCCAGTCGTTGGTGAGGTCTGCAACTGCGCAACTTCACTGTAAGTTGCAAGGGTGAACTGGTAAATTCACCCAACGTCCAAATAAGTGTTTGGGCGGTTTCTTAGGGGTATTTTAGGTATTTTAACTGGGTTTATAATTCTTAAATACCTAAATGAGTTCATTCTTCAAAATCAAAATCCCAAAATCTCTAAGAAATACTCTAGAACTCCATTAACGCCAAAACTCAAAGAAGAGATTGGATTGGGGATTTGAGTGGTGCTTCTTCATAAAATTGGTGGATTAACATCATTGTGGTATGGTTTTTAATCCTTGAAACTCTATTCATCAAGGAGCCCAAAATTCAAAGAGATTTCTAAAGTTTTCATAGATGAAGTTGTCCAATTTCATGATCTATCCATGAGTTGTTGCATTAAAGGTTTTGAATCATTATATATTGATTATATTGATGTTAATTAGATGATTTTTCACTCAATTGACCTATGAACCCATGTAATTGATGAACCCTATTTTGACTACTTTATGGTGGACTTGATATTGACTTAATGCTTATGAATTCTAGTGTAGTTTTCTATGGGCTATTGAATGATGTAATAATTGTATTCAATTGATGTATAGGCTGTATTATATTGATAAATCTACATTGAATTGACCTAGATTCATTGAGTATTATAGTTTTTGTATTGAATTGATGTTCATGACCATGGGTAAGGGCTTTATGGTATTGAATTGGATGATTTATCTATGGATTGAAGTGGTGAGAATGGATTGGTGGTACGTTGCCCTATTTCTCTTTATTCTAAGTAATGTAGCTCTTGAATTATGTTGTGATTGGTATGGTCCACTTATGGTGGCGATGCTATGTGAATGATGTGGCCTTATCGGCGTTACTTTATATATTATGATGATCATGACCTTGTCGGCAATTACTTGATATGCTATGATGCTTTGTATAGTTATTTATGTGAGGTATGATCATATCTATATACATGTGAGTAATGTGAAAGTGTGTGTTCTTCTATTGATATTAGGTGATCATGTTAGACTATGACTATGTCTTTGTGTGTGTAGTCTTAGAGTTGATGCATGATTATTCCTACTTGACTATATGAGTATATGATGGTTATATTGATGATGTTATAGTAGTGTATAGGATTACTTAAATGATGATAATTATTATTCCTATGTGCTTCTAGAATGATATGCAATATGTGCTAAAGTGAAGTATTGGTGTCTTGTGTTGTTGACTTGTGTCCCTTACTTGATACATATATGAATGTGAATACGAGATGACTTGACTTAGGATGCTAAAGCCTCTTAGTATTGTATGTATGAATGTCATGAGATCTTGAATGATTCTAAGAAAGTCATTTATGTGAAACCTTGAACCTAGTGGTAAGGTTATGAACCTTGAAGTCGAAAGTCGTAATGGTATCCTTCTTGTATGAATGATGGACTTAAGGTTGGTTGGCTGTAACGGCATCATATCATCCTTAGGAAAGTCATTAAGCTATCTTCGTTGCCATTGTAAGGCAGACCTAGGGGACCTGTTTGGTAGGGTGAATGTTATTGGGTTATGAACTAGATATGGAACCTCTTCATGTGATCCTTAATGTAAATTACTCTATGAGAAAAAAGGCTAGCACCGAGTAAGTATGGTTTGGAAGTAGCTCTAGTGAAGAATGAGACTAGAGTACAAAGAAACCCTTCATATTCCTTAACCATGTTCCTACATAGGATATGTCAAATTTCTACCATTGGCAAGTAGAACAACCTCCACCGGAGTAGGTTACAACTCCGGATTCCATGATTTGATACCATGGTCTATGTCCTTTATTGACTATTCTCATAATATGGGATACCTACTAGTATTGGAAAAGTTCTATGAAGTTTAGGTGGTGGTATGGAACGCTATCTAGACATTGCACAATAGGCTTTGAAGATGTTAGTGAGAGTACCTAGGTCTTCTCCAAGACCATTACTTGAATTTCCTTCTGTGATGAATGTCTCTTAAATGAAATAATGAATGTAATGACTTAAGTTAATAAGTATGTTAAATGAATAAGTACTTATCTAGAGTAGTTAAGGGTTGTCTAGTTAAGGTGTGAAGGGGGCATAAGAATGGTCACTTCGTATCTTACCTAGATAAGTCTTAAGAATGAATCTAGTTAGGAAAGTTGGTTGATTATCTAGACATGATCCAAACTTAGGTAGTCTTAAGTATTACTTAGGTAATCTTGAAGAGGTTAAGTATGGACATTCTCTTCTTGATTTACTTGAGTAGGTGTTTTGATAACCTTTGATAGGAGAATGTCATATTTTCTGAATGATATTGTTTTAAGTGAGAATGATCTTATCCTAGGTAATCTAAAGGATCTCTTAAGTGTGTGTGAAGGGATTGTATGGGCAGTTACTTCACAACTCACTCAAGTGAACCGTAGAATCCCGTTTGGTAAGAGGATCTCATGTCCATGTGTTTGGTGTATTCTCATTATAGGTGGTCTTAAGGATCATTTAGGTGTGCCTAGAGAGAGTGCATGGGCGGTCTCTCTTTGTCATACTTAGTGAGTCTTAGGATAGCTTTTAGTGAGAGGATTGCATGCTAGAAAGTGTCCAATGTGAAGTTGAGGAACTTCACTGTAACAGTGAAGGAGTTCACTGTAACAGTGAACTTAGTTACTGTAAAGTGTTCCTTAAAAATGTGATAAATTGATTAAGTGTTATCTTATGTGTTTCTAAGGTGTTAAATGTTGTTCTTATGCTTATATTATGATATTTAAATCAAAAGATGCTTATTCCATTAAATGTCCATTTTCATAATTATGCATTATGCCGTACTTAGTACATGTGTTTGTACTAATTGCATGCTTTTATCTATCTCGAAAGTGATTCATAGGTGAAGGTGCTTTTGGGAGATAAGCTTGGATTATAGGATCGTCCAAGCAAGTTGAAGTATGTCCTCATTTGACTCGAGGGCATAGATGTCTATATTTCTTTTATTGAAGTATTGTAATAGACTTAGTAGTACTATATTTCTATTGTATGGGCCGTGTCCCAAGTACTCTTGTCTCTAAGATTTGATTAAATGAGACTTAGTATTTCCTATGAGTTTTATATGAAAGAGATTTTAAAGACTATTCGAATGTTTGCGAAAAGTTTTAATTCCGCACTACTTTTCATATGTATATATGCGACGAACGATACGAAAGGGATTGTACAAGACCTCCGGTGGTCAAGTACGCCGGGTCATGATCCGAGATTGGCCCTAGCTTTTAGGGTGTGGTCTCGGGTCGTGACATCTTAGTCATTGTCGGGCATGGACTGCCCGAATCGCCCTTGGCCTGTACACAATGGTCAATCGACGTCGGGCGTGTGTTGCATGCCAACAGCCCCTTTGGCTTGCACACAATGGTCAAGAAACGTCGGGCATTGCTTTCACACTATGGTCAGCCGATGTTCGACGTGGTCTGCCCGCATTTCCATTGGAATGCACACAAAGGTCAGTTTACGTCAGACGTGGGATGCCAACATCGTCCGCAGCCTACACACATCTGTCTACAGACGTCGAATGCAGCCTGACAACATCGTTCGTAGCCTGCACACATTGGTCTGCCGACGTCAAACGTGGATTGCCAACATCGTTTGTATCCTTCACATATCGGTCTGTCGACGTCGGATGTGGCCTTCCAACATCTTCCGTAGCCTGCACATATCAGTCTGCAGATGTCAGCCAACATCATGCAACATGTGCCAAGGCTTGCACGCATCTGGTGTAGAATGTGTGAGTCTGGCAAGCGACGTCGGCCAATGACATGCAACTTCAGCCAAGGCATGCACACATGGACATGGAATGTGCATATCTCGGAAGTGACGTCGGCTAATGGCATGCGAAATCAACTAAGGCCTGCATGAACAAACATGAAATGTGCGCATCTGATATGCGACGTCAGCCAGCTGAATGCAGCATCACCCAAGGCTTGCACACATCAGCCGTGCTGTGTGCACATTGGCTAGGCGACTTTAGTCGTGGTCTGAGCACATCAGTCAGGCAACATCGATTGTGGCTAGCGCACTTTAGCGAACGACAGGCAGCAACAGCCAACGTCTGCACGCATAAGTCATGACGTGTTTTCATCAACTCGGCGACATCGGTTGGGGCCTGCGCGCATCAGTTAGGTAACATCGACCAATGGCAGGCATCATCTTTTAAGCCTACATGCATCATCTATGGCGTGTGTGCATCGACTGGGTGACATTGGTCTTGTCCTGCACACAACTGTCAGCCGATGTCGGACGTGGCCTTCCCGCATCGGCCTTGGCCTGCACTCAATGGTCAGCCAACATCGAACGTGGCCTACCCGAATCACATTGGCTTGCACACAACGGTCAGCCGATGTCAGACGCGGGCTGCACCTATCGTCCGTGGCCTGCACACATCGGTCATCCAACATCGGATGTGGCCTTCCAGCGTCGTTCGTAACCTGCACACATCGGTCTGCTGTCGTCAAACGTGGCCTGCCAACATCATCCGTAGCCTGCACACATCGCTTTTCCAATGGAAGACGTGGATTGGAGGCATCACCTATGGCCTACACACTTCGGTAAACTGACATTGGATGTGTCTACCCGCATCGTTCGTGGCTCGCACATATTAGTCAAACAATGTCACATGTGGTGACATTGATCAAGGTCTAGTCAACAACATGTGGATGTCCATGCCATAAAAAATCAAAAGAGTGTGAAATGCCCTTTTGGTATTACAAAATATTCATCTATTTTCCATCATCTATTATTAACGTTTCCACCGTGGTTCACTGGTACCAATTTCATTATATTTACGGTTCCTGTGATATTGAAACATCATTTATTTGTACACATATGTACTCTATCATTAGGTTTCACATGTTTAGAAATATTTTCAAGCATTTTAATATTTTTCAGACTTTTAATTATTTTTTAAAATTTATTTTTACGGTTTTTATTTTTTACAACACATTTTAAAAAATAAAGTTGTTGAAATTTCTGAATATTATGTTACTATATTTATTTGTGAATTTTAGGCGTAAATTTTTATAATTGTTTCATATTTTTCCTATTTTATTATTAATTAATTACCCATTTTTTAGACTGAAAGAACAAAAATACAAATTTAAAAAATTGTTGAAATTGTTGAATTTAAGATTATTATAAATAATTTCAAATTTTCGGCGTTAATTTTTTTATTTTGTTAATATTTTTCCTATTTTTTCATGAATTAACCAATTTCCGGGATTTAGCGAACAAAAATGAAAATTCAAAAAATTGTTAAAATTTTTTTGTTTAAGGTTACAATATTTATTTGTCAATTTTTTTCATTAAATGATATTTGTTTTCTTCATATTTTTTCTTTTTTTATTAATGAATTACCCTCTTTCAAGATTTCCCAAACAAAAATAAAAATTAACAAAAATTGTTGAAATTGATGAATTTAAGGTTACTATATTTATTTGTTAATTTTGGGCGTTAATTTTATAGCTTTCATATTTTTCCTATTTTAACTCATGAATTACCAATTTGTGGGATTTACCAAACAAAAATAAAAATTTTAAAAATTGTTGAAATTGTTGAATTTATTGTTACTATATTTATTTATTAATTTTTGAAGTTAATTTTATATTTTATACAATATTTTCCTATTTTCAATTCATCAATTACTCATTTTCCGGATTTTACATAACAAAAAAAATGTTGGAATTATTGAATTTAAGGTTACAATATTTATTTGTGAATTCTTGGCATTATTTTTATATCGTTTTTATATTTTTCTATGTTTTATTAATCAATTACTCATTTTCGGGATTAACCAAAAAAAAATATAAATAAAAAACTTGTTGAAAACTTTTTCTTATTTCTATAAAAAATTATTTGTGGAAGCTAATGTGTGTTTGTACCTTAGAACGTGCACATTTGGGTTGTACATATTCATTTTGAATCTCTCAAAAAACGATCTCTACTCCTCTAAGTCAGAATCCACGCACGGAATCAAGAGCTTCAAGTGGGCCAAGCATTGTTCGTAGCTAGTGTGCATCGCCGTAAGCGATGTCGGCCAACGACATGCAGCATCATCCAAGGCCTACACGCATGAGTCTTGGCGTGTGCGCATCGGCTGGGTGACATCAGCGTCAGGCAAAGGCAGGCAACATTATCCAAGGCTTGTGTGCTTCACACAAGCGAAGTTGGCCAACGGCAAGTGGCATTTGCCAGGCGACATTGGTCGTGGACTGAGTGTATCAGTCGTGGCTTGTGCACATCGCTCAGTCGGCATTGGATGTGGACTGCTTACATCAGTCGTGGCTTGTGCACATCACTCAGTCATTTTCATGCTTAGAATACCTGCATCACCCTTGGCATGAACACAACGGTCAACCAAAGTTGGGTGTTGCCTTCTTTCATTGCCTTTGTCCTACACACAGTGGTCAGTCGACGTCGTGCACGGCCTGCCCACATCGCCTTAGGACTGCACACAATGATCAGCCAACGTCGGACGTAGTCTGCATCGCTTTTGTCCTGCACAAAATAATCAACCAACGTCGGGCGTGGGCTTCCAGTATAGTCCGCAGCCTATGTACATTGGTCTACCAACGTTGGATGTGCCGTGACAGCATTGTCCATAGCCTTCACACATAGGTCTGCCAATGCCGAATGTGGCTTTCCAGCATCATATATATCCTGCACACATTGGTCTGCAAATTTTGGCCAACATCAAGCAGAATTAGCCAAGACCTGCACGCATTTGACGTGAAATGTGTGCATCTTCCAAGAGACGTCGGCCAATGGAATGCGGCTTCATCCAAATCCTACACGCACGGACGTGGAATTCTTGTATCTAGTAAGCGACACCGGCAAAAAGAATGCGGCAAAAGCCAAGGCCTGAATGCACGGACGTGGCATGAAGACTATGGACGATGCTGGCATGCCACGTCTAACGTCAACAGACAATTGTGTGCATGATACGAACGATGTTGGTAGGCCACGTCCGACGTTCGCTGAACGATGTGTGCAGGCTACAAAGGATAGGTGCAATCCACATCCGACGTTAGCTTCCCATTGTGTGCAGGCCAAAGGCGATGCGGGTAGGCCTCATCCGACGTTGGCAGGCCATTCTATGCAGGACAAAGGTGAAGCAGGAAGGACACACCCGGCGTCGGTTGACCATTGTGTGCAAGCCAAAGGCGATGCTCGAAGGCCACGCCCAACATCTGTTGACCGTTAGGCAGGGCAAATGCGATGGGGTCAAGCAACGCCTGATGTCGCATAAATAGTTTTTTGCAGCACAAGGGCGATGCGCAGAGTCCACACCCGACGACGACTGAGCGATGTGTGCATGCCTTTGCTGATGCTGCATTTCATTGGCCAAGTCGATGTGCACACGCCACGACTAATGCATATAGGCCTTGGCAGATGCTACCTGTCGTTGGCCGACGTCACTTGCCTGATGCGCACAGGCTAAGGACGGTGCTTCCAGCCTACGTCCAACGTCGGCTGACCATTTTGTGCAGTCCAAAGTCGATTCGAGCAGACCACGCCCAACGTCGGCTGACTATTGTGTGTAGGCCAAAGGCGATGCGGGAAGACAATGCCCGTTGTTGGCTGACTATTTTGTGTAGGCTAAAGGTGATGCAGGCAGACCACTCTCAACAATGACAGAGCGATGTGAACAAGCCACGACCAATAGGGGCAGTCCATAGACGACATCGACTGAGTATTGTGAAGGATAGAGTCAATGCTGGCACCCCTGTCCAATGTCGGCTGGACGCTTTGTGCAGGATAAGGGAGATCCTTGAAGGCCAAACCCGACGACAACTGAGTGATGTGCAAGGCCACAACCGATGCGGTGAGTCCACACATGACATCGGCTAAACGATGTGTACAAGCCACGGCTGCAACGAACAATGTCACCTGGTCTATGCCACTTTCCGTTGGCTGAAGTCGCTTGCTTGAAGCACATATTGATGCTGCTTGCCGTTGGCGAATGCCGATGTTGCCATGTTGATGAGCACACACCACGACTGATGCTTGCAGGCCTTGGCTGATGTTGTCTACCATTGGCCAATGCCTCTCGCCTGAAGCGCACAAGCCTTGGCTGCTTTTGCCTGATGTTGGACGATGCAAATGTCGCCAAGCCAATGCACACACGCCACGACCGATGTGTGCAGGCCTCTGCTGATGCTGCATTTCATTGGCCAACGTTGCTTGCCAGATGTGCACATGACATTTTTGATGCGGGAAGACCTCTCTTGATGCATCATATTGTTGGCTGACATAACCTGGCCGATGCATGCAGGTCAGGACCGATGTTGCCCAGTCGATACGCACATGCCATGGATGATGCGTGCAAGCCTTTTTTGATGTTGTCCGCCATTGGTCGATGTCGCTTGGATGATGCATGCAGTTACTTGTCGGAAATCGCCAGTTGGGTTGGTCTGACCAAGAAAGGCCAATGTTGTTTGCCTGATGCACACATGCCTTGTTAGATGTGTGAAGACCTTTGCTGATGCATCCTGCCGTTGGCCGAAATCGTCTGCACGATGCATGCAGGTCACGACCGATGTCACCCAGTCATTGCGCACACTCCATGGCTGATGCGTGCAGGCCTTGGCTGATGCTGTCTGCCATTAGTCGATGTCTCCGAGTCGATACGTACACACCACGGCTGATGCATGAAGGCCTTGGTTGTTGCTTTCATCCATTGGCTGGTGTCTCTTGGCCGATATGCGTAGGCCACAACCGATGTCGCCTAGCGATGCACTCATACGACGACTAAAGTTGCACAAATGATGTGCATAATACATGGATGATTCATTCAGCTTTGGATGATGTTGCATGTCGTTGTCCGACGTCGCTTTCTAGATGCGCACATGCCACGTCAGATGCATGCAGGCCTTGGGTGAATATTTATTCCATTGGCGACATCTGTAGACTGACTTGTGTAGGTTATGGACGATGGTGGCAGGCCACATCCGACTTTGGCAAAATGGTGTGTACAGGCTACGAACGATGCTGGCAGGCCACGTTTGACGTCAGTAGACCTGTCCAAGATAAGGATGATGTTGTCAGGCCATATTCGACGTCAACAGACCGATGTGTGAAAGCTTCGTACAATGCTGGCAGCCCACGTCCGACGTCAGCTCACCGTTTAGTGAAGGCCAAAGGCAATGGGGGCAGACCCCGTAGTGTGTAGCACAAAGGTGATGCGGGAAGGCCACGCCCGATGTCGTTTGACCATTGTGTGCAGGCCAAAAGCGATGCAGGTAGGAAATGCCTCACGTCGGTTGACCGTTATATTTAGGCCAAGGGCAATACAAGGAGTCCTCGCACGAAATGACTGAATGATGTGCACAAGCCATAACCGATATAGATAGTCCACGACCAACGTCGGCTGAGTGATGTGCACAATCCATGACCGATAAAGGCCGTCTGTGAGCAATGTCTCTTGGCGGATGCCGCTTGCCGTTGGCTGACATCACATGCTTGAAGCGTAGATGCCTTGTCTAATGTTGCCTGTCGTTGTGTGACACTGATATCGCCTAGACTATGTGCACACGCCATGGCTCATGCGTGCAGGACTTGGATGATGATGCTTGGGTTGGCCAACATTGCTTTCGCGATGCGCACTGGCTAAGGACGATGCTTGGCCTACTTGGAGCTCTTGATTTCTAGGTGCGAATTTTGACTTAGAGGAGTGGACATCGTTTTTCTAGAGATTCATAATGAACATGTACAACCAAATTATGCATGTTCTAAGGTATAAACACACATTAGCTTCCACAAATACCTTTTTCTTATATAAAAAAAAATAGTTTTCAACGATATATTTTTTTACTTTTCGGTTAATCACGAAAATGAGTAATTGATTAATAAAACATAGGACAAATATGAAAAAATATAAAATTAAAGCCAAAAATTCACAAATAAATATTATAACCTTAAATTCAATAATTTCAACAATTTATTTTATTTTTAATTTTATGCCGTAAATCTCAAAAATGAGTAATTGATGAATAAAAAATATGAATAAAATATAAAATAAACACCGAAAATTCATAAATAAATATAATTACCTTAAATTCAAAAATTTCAACAATTTTCTTAAATTTTTATGTTTGTTTGGTAAATTTCGAAAATGAGTAATTCATGAGTAAAATATAGGAAAATAAGAAAAAATATAAATTAATGCCAAAATTCACTAATAAATATAGTAACCTTAAGTTCATCAATTTCATCAATTTTTGTTATTTTTATTTTTGTTTGGTAAATCTTGAAAATGGGTAATTCATTAGTTAAAAGGGAAAAATATGAGGAAAAAAATACAATTTTAACGTCAAAAATTAAAAAATAAATATAGTAGCCTTAAATTCAACAATTTATTTTAATTTTTATTTTTGTTTGGTACATCTCAAAAATGAATAATGAATTAATCAAAAAAAGGAAAATATGAAAAAAATATTAGAAAAATAACGCCAATAATTCATAAATTAATATATTAACCTTAATTTCAACAATTTCAACACTTTTTTACTTTTTATTTTTGTTCGCTAAATCCCAAAAATGCCGACTGAGCAATTGCACAAGCCACGATCAATGTCACCTGGCTGATTCCGCTTGCCGGTTGTCGATGTAGCTTGTCCAGAGAACACAAGCCTAGGCGGATGCTGCCTGTTGTTGAACGACGTCGATGTCACTTTGCCGATGAGTAGATGCCTCGACTTATGTGTGTAGGCCTTGGCTGATGGTGCAACTCATTGGATAAGTCGCTCGCTCGAAATGAACATACCTTGGCTAATATTACCTGACGTTGGCCGATGCAAATGTCTCCCAGCCGATCTACACTCACCACGAACGATGCGTGCATGCCTTGGCTGATGGTGCATTCCTTTGGTCAATATTGGTTGCCAGATGCGAACATGCCATGTCAGATGCGTGTAAGCCTTGGCTGATGCTGCCTGTCTTTGGACGACGTCGCTTGCCTGAAGTGCACAAGCCTTGGCTGATGGTGCCTATTGTTAGCCAACGTTGATGTTGCCCAGGCGATGCACACACGCCACGAGTTATGTGTGCATGCCTTTGATGATGTTGCATACCTTGGATGATGCAACATGTCATTGTTCGACTTCACTTGCCATGCGCACAAACCACGTTAGATGTGTGAAAACTTTGGCTAATGTTGCGTGTCGTTTGCTGGTGTTGCTTGGACAAAGTATGCAGGCCATGACCGATGTAGCCAAGTCGATACACACACGACACAACTGATGCGTGCAGACCTTGGATGATGTTGCATGTCGTTGGCCAACATTGCTTGGTAGATGCGCACATGCCACGTCTGTGCATGCAGGCATTGGCTAATGCCGCATGCCATTGGCTGACATTGCTTTCCAGATTTGCACATTCCACGTCTGTGTGTGTAGTCCTTGGCTCTAGCCGCATGACAATGCAAACGTTGCTTCACAGATGTGCACATGCCACGTATCATGCGTTTATGCCTTGGCTGATGCTGCCTATTGTTAGCCGACATATGATGCGTGCAGGCTATGGACATTGCTGGCAGGACATATCCGACATTGACAGACCAATTTGTGCAGCCAATGGATGATGTTGGCAGGCCACGTTCGATGTAGGAATACTGAGGTGTGTAAGATACGGACGATGCTATCAGGCCAAGTTCGACGTCGGCATACCGTTGTGTGCAGGGTGCGGACAATGCAAGCAACCCATGTCCGACGTAGGTTGATCGTTGTATGCAGGCCAATGGCAATGCGGGCAGACCATGTCCGATGTCGGATGACCATGCGTGTAGGACAAAGGTGATGCGCACAGGCCACGCCCGACATTGGTTGACCATTGTGTGCAGGCCAGAGGCGATGCGGGATGGCAACACACAATGTTGGTTGGCCGTTGTGTGCATGCCAAGGGCGATGTGGACAGCCCACGCCCGAGAATATATGATCGATGAGCACAAGCCACGGCCGATGCGGTCAGTCCACGGCCAACATCAGATGAGTGATTTGCACAGGCCACGGCCAATAATGGCGGTCCACAACCAATGTCGCATTGCTGATGCTTCTTGCCATTGGCCCATAACGCTTGCCCAAAGCGCACATGTCTTGGCTGATTCTACCTGTCGTTGCCCGATGTCGATGTCGCCAACCAATGCGCACACGCCACAACTAATGCGTGTAGACCTTGAATGTTTCTTCCTGTCTTTGTTTGAAGTCCCTTGACCGATGCATAAAGAATGAGGATTATGCCGCCTTCCTACGTATGTGTAACACCCTAAAACGAACTAAGGTGAACTAGAGATTTGTGATTGTTTCTTGAGATAATTTTGTAATAAAATGAGTTATATTAGTGTCCTTAGGCTGTGTGTAAAGTTTGGTTAAGTTTGGAGGTCAAACGTCCAAGAACGTCCATGACGTTCGGAAGGTGTGCCTTAGAAAGTGTTCATGTGTATTGATGTGTTTGAGTGAGTTTTACGTGTTCGTTTTAATCGAAATTGGTGTGGGATGTTCCTAAGACCTAGAAGATTATGTGTAGGGGTTTAAAGTCTGGGTACGACCCCACCTAATACCCATGAGGGGTCCTAGAAAAGGACCCAAGAC
Source organism: Solanum lycopersicoides (assembly GCA_022817965.1). Classification (NCBI taxonomy): domain Eukaryota; kingdom Viridiplantae; phylum Streptophyta; class Magnoliopsida; order Solanales; family Solanaceae; genus Solanum; species Solanum lycopersicoides. Next base: position 19,519,545 of record CM040627.1, read on the forward strand.
TTGGCAACCAAGCTGCTAAAAGCTGGGCAATCGACGCCCACAGTCCACTGGCCGTAGACTCAACGATGCCCCGTCGTCTAGGGGAATAGGTTGGGACTTAGTCCTGTATTCCAAACCTCCATGTTTCAGCTGCAGACCCAAACGACGCCCATGCAGCATGGGCGGTCGTTCAGTTGACGCCTCGTTGCTTGGGTCTGTCGATGGGTCCTACCAAAACCTGCAGCGTTTTCACTGTGAGGGCTTGGGGTGTTTTGTAAATTCACCCCAAGTATTTTATAACCATAGGACCATATTTTTAGTGTTTTTAAGGTATATTAAATTAGTTTTAAGTCCTAGACCAAGATAAGACCCCTCACTTCAATTTTCAAAGTCTCTCTCTAAAGACAAACTCTCTAAAGGTCACCATTGGATCTAAGACTCAAGGAGAACTAGGAGGGCTGGTTTGGACGTTTTTATTCATCAAAATTAGTGGGTTTTCTTGGACTTGAGGTATGGTATCAATCCTTGAACCCTCTTTCATTCAAGGAGTCATTTCTAAAAGATTTCAAAAAGGGTTTTCAAACTCTACTTTCTTCTATCTTTGATTCTAAGCATGATCTTCATGTAAAAGTATTTTAATGATTCAAATGTGTTTCTCCTAGTATTAATTGATGATTTTAATATCAAAACCATAATGAACTCATGTTTATGCATATTTCCAACTTTTAGTTTAAGAAATGGGTTAAATGGACATGTTAGTGTAGGGTATGAACTTTGGTTTTCTTATGTAGTTATTATGATTTAGGTAATGACCTAAGGGCCTTATTATGGTGAAATATTGAGGAATTGGTTATAGGTGGTGATGGATTGGTTAAATGGTGAGTTGCTTATATTATATATTTGTTATTATGAATTTTTCTTGAGTGGTATGGTCCACCTTCTTGGTGGCAGTGTTTACTTGATGTCTTTTGATATATTTGGTATTTATTGTAAATGTGGCTTTGAAGTCCTAATGTGTGAAATCAAGTGATAATGAAGTTGGTTCTTGTTGATGTGTATTATGAAACTTGAATTGAATGTCTTGCTTAGATTATGCCTAAAAAGAGTAAGTGTATATGTTGAGCATGCTAGTGTGTAAAAAATGATGAATGAAGGTGTAAGAATGTCTAGAATTCAATGTTATGAAAGAAATGATTTATGTGAAAGGTGTGCTCACATGTTCACACACTTTGAGTGAATGAATGAATGAAGTTAAAGAATGTGAATAAAAAGGAGAGTGTTGGGGTAAGCACTCATTGTGAGTTGAGATGAAGTGTTTATTAGCATCCTCACTACCTCCCAAGAGGTTTCTAATGTAGGTAGGAGGTTGAATACCCATTGTGAGTTGAGATGGTGTGTTTAAATGTTATCCTTGACCTTTAGTAATAACTGTGTAAGACTCCGTGGGGGAGTTATTCTTAGCACCGAGAGGATTTGAAGAAGGAGTGGGTGCACATTGTGAGTAGAGATGTTTTACCCAATATACCCCTATAGATGAGTACTCCTTGATAGTAGAGAGTGAGTCACTTAGTAGCAATCTCCTTATCCCTTAACTATGCGCCAGAATAGGTGTAGCTATTGGAAAAGCCATGTAAAATCTAAGAAAAAGACCCCATTCTAGGCAAGTGGGGAACCCTCATCCGATAAGGGTAGTATCGGGATTCAATGTTTAGCTCTCATGGTCTATGTCGGTTAAATCTATTCCCCCACAAAAGAAAGAATGAACTAAGTCTCCTAAAAGAACGTACTACTTAGGGTAGGTGGTGGTACGAGACGCTATCTATCCATTGCAATAGGTAGAACTTCCGAAAGGGGAGTCTTGGTGTGTTTTATAAGAAATGTATGAACTAAGTCTCCTAAAAGAACGTACTACTTAGGGTAGGTGGTGGTATGTGACAATATCTATCCATTGCACTAAGTAGACCTTCTGAAAGGGGAGTCTTGGTGTGTTCTATCGTGTGTTGTAAATGAAGTTAGATAACTTAAGGTCTAATGTTAAGGAAGTATGTAAAAACTAAGTTCTATGTGAAGAAGTTAGAAGTGACTAATGTAGGGTGCTTAATCAAAGGGAATCCTCCAGGAGCACTAAGTGGGAGTAGTAGTATGGGATGCTACTCTCACATTGCACTTAGTGTAACTTATAGGTCCTATTGGAGAAGGGTACTTACATGAAATCCTTCTTATATGAATGTGTTTAAAATGTCTACTCAAGAGTGTGGATTTGATTCCCGGACTAGGTAAGCCTATGGTTGGTAGTCTTAAGGATCTCTTTGGTGTCTTGACGGGTGTGTATGGACGTTCGCTTCTTGTCTTAGATTAGGGAGTCTTAGGATAACTTGGTTAGGGAAACCTCACGGGAATTAAGTTCACATTGCTTGGATTGTATTTTCACTGTAACATGTCATTGTGTTCACTGTAAGGTTCTTTAAGTTACTGTAAAGTGTGATTTGTTTCTAAAATTTTGAGAGTCCTACTTTATGTGTTAAATGATGATTCTTATAGTATTTCAACTCTTAAAGCATGAAGGTTTAATCAATTCGGCATGAAAGCTTATTTTACTAAAATGTCTTTTTTTGCATGTTTTTACATATGCCATACTTAATACATTGTCTTGTACTAACTCCATACTTTTTTATACTTAATAAGTATAGGTTGGAGGCGTCTGAAGACTAGAAGACAAAGCTTGGAAATCTATCCTTTCAAGATTAAGTATGTCCTCTTATATTCGAGGACATAGTTCTATTTATTAGCTTTTATTCTAAAGACTTATTATGTTCTTTTCATTTAATATAAAGGGCCGTGTCCCTAAGATATTCATATATTGTCTTAAGTTGGCTTGTGTAGACGAGATCAAATCCTTAGCTTTTATGAGAGATGTTCTATTTATCAATTTATTCATGAAAAGTTTTAATTCCGCACTACTTTTCATGTCTTATGTAATGAGTGATAGCTAAGGCTAGTACAAGACCTCCGAAAGGTCAAGTACGCAATTTTTCTTACCCATGGGTTCTCCCTAAATCCTAGGGGGTACTTTTAGGTCGTTACAAACTTGGTATCAGAGCATAAGTTATGGGAAATATTTTAGGATCTAAAAGTCTCACAAGACACATCTAGTAGAGTCTTGGTCATTGGTGTGAGTCGCGACACATCCATGGACAAGAGGCTATAAGATGATAGAAGTTTCACTTTCTTCATTATTCTAATGTCGTGCCTTAGAGTTGAGTTCTATAAGATATCTCTCTCAACCTTTTCTCTTTGTGTTTATAGGACATGAATACAAGGATATAAACCGCTAGAAGGGAGGAGGGAGGTGTAGCTAATGAGAGGATCCCTCCCCGTGTTGACCAAGTTCCTATTGTTGGCCTAGAAGGAGAGAATGAGGAGTTTCCCCTTCAAAAACCTCAAGTTTCTCCGAAACCTCAAGAGCCTCAAGTGACCCAAGTGCCTCCTATGCCTAAAGCTCCTTTTGTTGAAGGAGATATGACTAATGCGGAGTTGAGGGCTGCCCTAATGAATTTGACCCAACTCATGATGGCTCAAGCTCAAGTCGTCACTAATAATTTGGTTGCCCAAGGTAACCAAGGAGATAGGCCTCAACCAAATTAAGTACTCCCGCCTCTAGAATTCGGGATTTCATGAGGATCAACCCCCATACTTTCTATGGCACTAAGGTGGATGAACATCCACAAAGCTTCATAGATGAGATTTTCAAAGTGGTAGATGCTACGGGTGTGACCCCTCGGGAGAGAGCGGAGCTAGCCGCTTACCAACTCAAGGATGTGGCTCAAGTGTGGTTTGAGAAATGAAGGGATGAGAGACCTTTAAGGGATGGTCCGGTAGATTGGGAAGTGTTCAAAGATGCTTTTCTAGATAGGTTCTTTCCTTTAGAGTGGAGGGAGAAGAAGATGGTTGACTTCATGAATCTTCGTCAAGGGTGAATGAGTGTGCAAGAGTACTCCCTAAAAATCACCCAACTCTCCAAGTATGCCCCGACCATGGTAGCCAACCCTAGAGCTAGGATGAACAAATTTGTGATGGGAGTGTCTAGCTTGGTGGAAAAGGAGTGCCGTATGGCAATGCTTCTTAATGATATGGATATCTCTAGACTCATGGTGTATGTACAAAAAATTGAGGAGTCCAAAACTAGGGAGATAAGGCAAGAGGGTAAGAGGCCTAGGTCGGATGATGCTAGTCACCAAAACCCTAGGAGTAGGTTCTATCACCAAGAGTCTTCTATGGGGAACAAGGATAGAGTTTCCAACCAAAATTCCCAAAGTGGTGGCCATACTTTTGAGAGACCTAAGTGTACTACTTGTGGGAAGCAACACTTGGATAAGTGCCTTGCCGGAACGGATGTTTGCTTTGCATGTAGTAGTAAGACTCACAAGATGAGGTACTGCCCCAACATCAATAAAAAGGGGAAAGGGTTCAATCAAGCTCCCCTAGATCCTAATTCTCAAAAGAAGAACCCTCCCTATGGGATGGGGTCTAGGAAGGAGAACTAATTCGGAGTTGATAGTCCCGGTAAGTCTTAACTCTTTAGGATTTTGTTTTTATGGTATGATATGAGTTTATATGGTTCTACATTTCATATGATCATTCCTCCTTGATGAATTTCTCAAACAAAGAAGTTTTGAAATTTTAGCATGTTTCCTGTGTTACAGTGATGTTCACTGTAAGATTTGAGACTTTTGAATAAAATTTCCTTGTCTTTAATTGAAGTTTCAATGTGTGTAAAAGTGAATTATATGAGCATTTTTAATGTTGGATAATGTAGTTCCTCCATAAAAGAAGGATAAGGGTGAGTTTTGAAATTGTGAAGTTTATGCAAAAGTTGCTTATGTTGCAAGTGTGTGAAAGTGTGAATTTGTGCTCCTTGTTAGTTGGTGTTTTCATTATGAATGTTTGATAATGATTTTGATGTTTTATGTTTTGCTAATTTAATCCTTGATGTTCTTAAAGTTTTAGTGTCATTCGAGGACGAATGTTATTCCAAGTGGGGGACAATGTAACACCCTAAAACGAACTAAGGTGAACTAGAGCTTCGTGATTGTTTCTTGATCTAATTTTGTAATGCAATGAGTTATATTAGTGTCCTTAGACAGTGTGTGAAGATTGGATAAGTTTGGAGGTCAAACGTCCAAGAACATCCATGACGTTCGGAAGGTGTGCCTTAGCAACTGTTCACGTGTTTTGATGTGTTTAAGTGAGTTTTACGTGTTTGTTTTAAAAACAATTGGTGTGGGATGTTCCTAAGACCTATAAGATTATGTTTAGGGGTTTAACGTCCAGGTACAAACCCATCTAGGACCAACGAGGGGTCCTAGAAGAGGACCCAAGACTTGGCAACTAAGCTACCAAAAGTTGGGCAATCGACGCCCACAGTCCACTGGACGTAGACTCAATGATGCCCCGTTGTCTTAGGGAGTAGGTTGGGACTTATTCCTGGATTAAAACCCTCCATGTTCCATCTGAATACCCAAACGACACCCATGCAGCACGGGCCGTCGTCCAGTCGACGCCCCGTTGCTTGGGTCTGTCGATGGGTCCTGCCAAAAGCTGCAACATTTTAACTGTCAGGGCTTGGGGTGTTTTATAAATTCAAACCAAGTATTTTATAACCCTATGACCATATTTCTAGTGTTTTTAAGGTATATTAAATTAGTTTTAAGTCCTAACCTAGACAAGACCCCCCACTTCAATTTTCAAACTCTCTTTCTAAAGACAAACTCTCTCAAGGTCACCATTGGAGCTAAGACTCAAGGAGAACTAGGAGGGCTGGTTTGGACGTGTTTCTTCATCAAAATTAGTGAGTTTTCTTGGAGTTGAGGTATGATATCAATCCTTGAACCCTCTTCCATTCAAGGAGTCATTTCTAAAAGATTTCAAAAAGGGTTCTCAAACTCTACTTTCTTCTATCTTTGATTCTAAGCATGGGTCTTCTTAAAAAAGTGTTTTAATGATTCAAATGCGTTTCTCCTAGTATTAATTGATGATTTTAATGTCAAAACCCTATAGAACTCATATTTATGCATATTTCCAACTTTTAGTTTAAGAAATGGGTTAAATGGACATGTTTGTGTAGGGTATGAACTTTGGTTTTCTTATGTAGTTATTATGATTTAGCTACTTCCCTAAGGGACTTATTATGATGAAATATTGAGGAATTGGTTATAGGTGGTGATGGCTTGGTTAAATGGTGATTTGCTTATATTGTATATTTCTTATTATGAATTGCTCTTGAGTGGTATGGTCCACCTTCTTGGTAGCGGTGTATATTTGATGTCTTTGGATATATTTGGTATGCATTGTAAATGTGGATTTGAAGGCCTAATGTGTGAAATGAAGTGACAATGAAGTTGGTTCTTATGTAGTTAAAAGGCGATATGGGCAGGCCACGCCCAACGTCGGCTGGCAATAGCATAATGGTCAAATGCGATGGGGGAAGGCAACCGTTGATGTCGCTTGACCAACATCGCTTCCTAGATGTGCACATGCCACATCTGTGTATGAAGGCTTTCGTTGATACTGCACTTCATTGGCCGACGTCGCTTGTCAAATATGTGCATTCCACGTCTGTGTGTGCAGGCCTTGTCTCTAGCTGCATGACATTGTCCCACATCATTTTCCAGATGTTCACATGCACGTAAGATGTGAACATGCCTTGGATGATGTTGCCTATTGTTGGCCGACATCTATAGACCGGTGTGTGCAGGCTACGGACGATGCTGGTAGGTAACATCAACATTGACATACCAATTTGTGCAGCCTACGGATGATGTAGGTAGTCCAAGTTTGATGTCGGCACTCCGCTGTGTGTAGGCTACAGACGATGCTATGAGGCAACGTTCGACGTCCGCATACAGATATGTGTAGGTTGCATACACTCCTGGTATCCCAGATATGACATTTCTTGACGTCCGACGTCGACTCACCATTGTGGGCAGGCCAAAGGCAATGTGGGTAGGCCACGCCTGACGTCGACGGACTATTTTGTGCCTGCTAAAGGCGATGCAGGCAGGAAATGCCTAATGTTGGTTGACCGTTGTGTGCACACCAAATACAATGTGTGCAGTCCATGCCCGACGATGGATGAGCGATGTGCAGAAGCCACGACCGATATGGGTAGTCTACAGACGACGTCAGTTGAGTATTGTATAGGCTAAGGCCGATGCAGGAAACCCAAGTCCAACGTCGAATGGACTTCTGGTGTAGTATAAGGGCGATGCGAGAAGGCCAAACATGACGATCGATTGTTGAGACCCAATTTTGACCCTCCCCGATAGAAGTTAATTAACGAGCTTCTTAATTCTAAATGACTCGAAATAATTAGATTCTATCAAAAATTTGAAAATAGTTTTCAAATTATTTTTATTTGATCTTAGCGCCTTTCTCATAATATATATGGTTTACACAATTATGTATATAATTAGTGTATGTTATTATTATTCGAAAATCATCTCGAGAAATATTTTTAATATTTTCTTAGCTATTTTAGCTATATGATAGTTTTCGCTTTAAATTAATTATTTCATAACCAAATTAAATATTTTATTTTTGTTAGCCTTAAGAATCTTGTTAATTAATTATACTAATTTGTCTTAGTTAAAATTTTAGTCGAGTTCCCAATTAAGCTCAGTTTGGCTTAAACTAGTGACTCATTTTAAAGACCAACTTCTTGAGCCTCTTCCAATTTTTGACCCAGCAGCCCATTTCCAATAACCCAATCGGCCATCAGCAACACCATTTCCCAGGCCCAATTTAACTCAATCCTCATCCAAATGACCCAACCTTTTATATATATATATATATATCAGCCCATCGCCCAATTTATTGCTTCACCAGCCCACCAGGTAATTCAGTCATCCCAAAAGTGACCCGACCTAATCTAAAACCATGTTCACAAAAAGAAATCAGCTCTCTCCAACATTTAGCTTCAGACGCTAATGACAACAATTTGGAAAGATTCCAACATAGCCCCACACACTCTTCTTCTTCCCCTCAACGTGTAACAACAACACAACAACCCTTCCCCAATTTTCCCTTCTTCCTCATTGACGTGTACCAAGTACGTGAGATGTGAAGGCGGGCGCAATGGAAGGGCAATGAGAACAGTACGCTGTGTCTCTGTTGCTTTTCTTCCTCGTAGTACTGACCTAGCAATACGTTTCTAGTAGCTCCAAGCACGAGATTCTGTCCTTTTGGCTCGAGATTGAGCCACGTCGAGCCTAAAAAACGAAGGATCGATCTGGGACGTCTCTCCCCTTTCGTTTCTCAGAATAAGTTTGAAAGTTCAGAAAGGATGTTGGTCCATTTTTGGGGGGGAGATCTCAAAGTTTCAAATTTCAAATGGGTCTCCTCTGATTCGGATTTCATTCCTTTCCCTCCCAAATTTCGTAACCCTAATCCTCATCCTATATATATTCTTGTTTGTTCACTGTGAGGGGGCGGCTTTGGGGGATTGAAAATTTTCAGAGATAAAATATTGAGATGATTTTTCCCTTTTAAGAAAATATCGATAGTTACAGATAACTAAAAAAAAGTGAAGAAAAGAGGGGAGGAATTAATAGAGATTTTTTTTCCGTTGGAGTTAGAAAATTCTTGTTTGGGAGATTTTCTTTGAAGAAAGTTACTGAGAACTAAGAGACTGAGGATCAACTGGATTACGAAGAGCGAAATATACAAAAAGGGCTGAGGATCTTGTTCCTTTCTTAACTTTCGGTGTTGTTTGCTTTGGTTCATTCATTCAACCCTTTCGAAACGTGTTTCCGGTGGTTTTAAAGTTACCGCTCCCTGCTCGTCGCTCGTCCTGTTCACCGCCCCTCAAGAGGTAAATAGCCTTGCCTTCATTACTTTGTGGGCTGATTTTTCTTTCCTCTTTTACTCTGATGATTGATTAAACCATGGAATATTTGTAATTCGGTTATGATTTTACGCGAGTGATCTCGAACTTAAACTTCCTTTTAATCGTAGTCTTTCAAAAACAAGAAAAGATGAGGTAATATAATTTTTGTGTTGATGTCCCAAGAATGAACTTATCGACTATTTAATGTGTTTCCTTTTGATTATGAGTTTCTCGGGTTGAATTTGCTCATTTCAAATGTGGCTTACTTGTTTGACAGTCGTCTCGATGCCTCACTTTTAATTTTTTTTTGAAGTTGTAAGCATGCCTTTATCATGTGTTAGAAGTGTTAAAACGCTTAGGCTACTGTACATGTGGTTCTTTTGCGAGCATAGTCGGTCGTTATAGTTTTTTTTATTTACTTAAGTGTGTTCATGGATCTATGTGTGTTCACGCTTCCGTCCGTCACTGGATATTCTCTGTCTCATAATTGTAGTTGAGGATATATTTGTTTATGTTATTTTCTGAAGCATGAGTCGATTTTGTTTGTGTTGTTATTAAAATGGCTACCTAAGTAAGTTCATCCTCCATTTCCTCTCTTGCTGAAGTTGTGAATATTTGGAAATCCTTTGCTTACTCATGCCAGTAAATTCCAATACTACTGCATTAGCATTGCTTGCATGATTTGCGCAGGGTCGAGGTCCTTAGCTTTACTTTAGCGTCGCAGTCCATTCCCCTATTTCCCTAAGTATGTCAAGTTAAAATATGCATTTTCCTCTATTATCTGGAGTTTATTGTTGGTTTGGCACACTTTCTTCTGATGAGAGATCACAAGTTTCTTTTCAAATGTTCTTATCGAATTTTCATTGGGTGTACTGATTTAGCCAAGGCCATGAGGTGAACTCTCCTTATATTAAGTCATTTGAAGTATCATTTCATTGTTTTAAAATAGGTGTGAAGTTTGTTGATTTTTTATTCATCATTCTCATTTGTTTTCTATTCTCTCTAGCTTAATGTGGATAGCGCATTAAAATTTTTGTTGTGTTTGATTAGAACTTTTTTTGTGACTAAGTTAATACGTCGTTCATGTAATGCTGGAGTTTGGGGTAATCTGATATATTAAAAGGGTTCTGTAAGGCCAATTTTCGATTTATTTTTACCTTAAATGATTTCATCATCTCTTCTCTCTTGTATTTGCTTAACGCTGAGCGACTAGCCATTGTGATATGCTTGTCATTTGTCCTATTTAGTCTTCTGTATGTGTTCATACCCTCATATCGTATCAATAGAAGTATCGAATTAGTTTTCGGGATAAGATTCGTGTTTGGTTTAATTTATTTTTCAGCTTTGGGTTAATCATCTAGATAGAGTTTGGTCCGCTTTGTTATGTCAACATTATGTCATCTCGTATGAATCTCCGTGTTTTGTGTCAAAGTGTTAATTCAAAATATTGAAAATGTATCTATCCAAGTCTTTCCTACTTTGCTCAAAATTTTAGTTAGTGTTATTTGTCTCGTTGAAATATGTCGTTAGTTTTTCCCTCATACCGTAAGTTTATTTTTTATATTTTTTTTAACTTAATCTAAGTAGTGCATTGTTCCTCTCACTGTTGGTTCCTGGGAAGTATATTAATTATTTTTCTTTGACATTTTGCCTCCCCATTAATGTCCCTTACTCCGCATAAATATATATATATTTGTATGGCAAGTCTTTATTATTTTTCTTCTTTATTTTATTGTTTAAATGATATTTTATTTATTCACCCCTTTTCCTTCACATTTCATTCTGTTCCTTAAGGAAAGTTTATTCTAATTCGATAATTTGTTTGTCTTTTCATGGGAAATATGTTCGGGTGTTATGGACCTCACCCTCACATTTTCTTTTGGGCCATGGAGGCCCATTTCCTTTCTTTCTTTGAGTCATTCCGCTAAAAATCTATGTACAGATCTCAAGCTGAAATAAAGAGACGTATAGGCCAAGAAACTGAAGATTTTGGGCCATAAAGACTAAATTTATTTTTCTGAAACTATGTATTTTGTATTGTTGGGCTCACCCCCTTGTAATTTGTGTTTATCATCATTATATTAGTTCTTAGGACAGGAAAAAATGGGCCTAAGGACCAAAGGAAAGGACAATTATTTTCATGACTAGTTTAGGACAGGTGGAAACGGGCCTAAGGCCCAGAAGCAAGAATGAGTCCAAATACCGGTCCAGGCAGACAAAAACCGGGTTTGGACCCAACTCTCTCTCTCTCTCTCCCTCTCTCTTATTTATCATTTGTTATTTGTTATCAATTGTCATTATATTAGGGTTAAAAGAATCCAAATCCCCGCAAAATATCACTTTAGTTTTAACGACTTAATCAACTCAAATAAATAACTTAAAATAAACCTTACAAAACTCGAATTCATTTAGATGTTAAAATTAGTATTTCACCTTCCAAACGACTGTAAATAATTTTATTATCTCAAACTTTATGATAGAAACTTTAGCCAAATAAGTTAGTTACCGGAAACCGTATTAACGGATATGTTAGGTGCCTTAAACACCTTCCTAAAATATAAAATAATATCCCCAAACCCCCTTAAAGTTTTCAAATCTATTTTTCTGTTTATGTCATTTGAAAACTAAGTTTTCTTGATTTTTCTCAAAAAAATTACGTGGCGACTCGAAAAAAGTCAAAAACATATAAAAATATTATTTTTCCAAAAAAAATATAAAACAGAAATGACAACTCTGCTGGGGAATTAGAGGATTCTAACCTTAAAGTAACATTGTTTGGTTATGTGAAAATTAATTGTTTAGTTGTTTTAATTATGACACTTTAAATTATTGCATTCCATGGCATAACATCTTCCGTCAAACGACGATTATTTTTCATTTACCACTTAAAGGATGATTATGCGGGCTCGCAATCGTTCGTTAACCAAATCCTTTCTCGCGGCACCCTGACGAATGTAGTTGGCTACTTGATAGTCAATGTCGTTAACTGTCCCAGCCTAAGTAGTCGGCTTGGGTCATCCTTTCCACTTCAAATAAAACCCACTCATAGTCAAACTATGATAGAGCGAGACCAAATCCCGAAAGTAGCGCATTGGCCTAAGATGACCCACACCCAAGGAGTGTTAGGCCTATTAAAAAGACAGTCCTGAGACCAAAGAGCCTACGACGCGATAGGCGATCATAATTATGTGTTATTAAAAGAATGTTTGTGTATTTGATGGATTGTTGTATCTTGGGGTGTGGCAAGTGACTAGCTGTATATTTTTCTTGATGTCAAGTTAATTTCTCAGTTTCAAGATGGTCACCGAGACACCAGATATTCTTTGTGTGTTGTGGAACAATCTCAAAGACTGTCAAAAGAGAGAAATCTCAATTCACTTGGGCAACCTACCTTCGATAATGGATTTCAATGTTTGACCCACGTTTATCGAGCTAATTACTCGGTTTTGGGATGATAAAAGGATGGTTTTCTGATTTGGAGACGTCGAAATAACACCAACAATAGAGGAGATAAAGGATTGTTTGGACTCCATCGGAACATGTGGCAAGAGGAAAAAATATCCAGATCAGCACATCCTGCTACCGGATAGGCCGACTAGTGCCAAACTGAAAGACATGTTACTGTTAGTGAACGCGTACTGATTGGATGCTCAAAATATACCATTAATGAGATTTTTTGAAAGGTGGGGCACAACAACTGTTTCAGATTATTTCCGAACGAGTTTCATAATCATAGTACTTGGAGACAGACGCAGACTATCGCGTTCTCCGCGTGCCTTTTAGGAACGATGTTGTTCCCTAGAGATGAAGGAAAAGAGATCTATACCCGGGTTATGATGGTAGTAGACGCCATCCTCAAAGGGATTGGTAAAGGGGAAGAAGCAAAGAAACACTACAGTTTGGCTCCGATTATTTTGGCTGATATCTATCGAGCTCTATGTTTTTGTAAGAAGGGATTCAAATTTTCAAAGGGTGCAACATCCTGCTTCAGTGGTGGATGAATGAAAATCTGTGTAAAAGGACGACGCTAAACAACAAGAGTTATCCAAACCGAGACAGACGAGTCCCCTTGACAATTACGAGTTTTATTTAAGCATCAGCAGATTCCCGATCCACACCACAAGGGATGCATGGGCAAAAGTATTCTATGACCTAAGGGAAGAAGACATACAGTGGATGTTGCAGAACTTTGTGTCAGAGAAGATAGCATCTCGGGGGGCCAAACGTCCTTTTCTGTTCCTTCCCGGCTTCAGAGGAGTGCGACCCAACAACCCAACTAGGGTGATGCGGCAATTCGGTAGGAGGCAGACCACACCTGTCCAAGGGGATACTAGCTCCTTCGTTCTTGATTACAACGGGTGTATTATAATATTTTTTGCCAAAACCATCCTTCAGGAATGGGCTGGGCGGGTCAACCTCAAAGAAAGTATTGATGATAATAGATACGAAGCAGGATACGTCGATGAGTACAAAACATGGTTGCGGGATGATTTGCATGGTGTAGTGAACCCGACACCACGCGTGGGTCGAGAAATCAAAGACGTCCAAATGAGGCTCCAGATCCCACATATCATTTTCAGCAGGAATGGGACGAAAGGGAACATGAATCAAGAGTACCAATCCATAGAATTTAAAAGCCAAAGGGCCTTAGCTGTGATGTTACAAGAGTTAACCGATGCGAGGGCCTATTTGATGCGTCTAGATACAACCCTGAATGAGAAGATCAACACTCTTCGGGCCATGCCGCCGTCTTCCAAAGCTGTGTTTGCTGAGCCGTATGTGGTAACAAGCAAGTACATCATCTGCGAAGAGGTATAAAAAGCAAGAGGAGGAGCAGGACCATCATCTTTGTAATTCCCCTATGTGGGATTGTTTTCTATTTGTATTTGCAGTGTATTCCCCTTCACGAAAATGAACCCCCATTTTGATTAAAACTCTATAATAAACTCTATAATTATTTGTGAAAGATCATTTTTTGGGGGGGGTGGGTGGGGGTGGTGCAACAATCTCTTTACCGTTGGCACAAAAGGGCCACATGCATGACTAGGACGCGTAAACCCACTCTCTATCAGAAATTTCCAAAAAAATATACAAGTCAATATTACAAAGTCCGACCAAATTTTTCCGAGTCTCGAGTTTCCCAAACAAAAGCAAAATACTATCACCAAATTCTAAAACAACTACTATACCATCTCAGGAAAGTAGAAATTGCAGTTATGTACAAAGGAAAGAGTATCCGGACTGAACCAAATGAAGAAGAGATGACCGACATGCAAAATCAACGCGGAAAGCGCTTTTATGACTTAATGTTTCCTCCTGAGAGCCCCAAGAAGGAAAGCATCGAAGAAACTTATGAGGAAGCGCTTTCCCGCAAACCCTCTCTCGAAGGACGTCTGGCAAAAGGGGACAAGAAAATAACTCTCGAAACATATCCACTAGAGTACAGAACAGGGAGGGAAGTCATCTCATGTGCCTTCATTTTCGAGCATTATTGGTCTAGGCGTATGTTGAGGCCTGTTGAGAGAGCATCTTCCCAAGTGGGATCAGGGGACCTCCACAAGACTTGTGAGTGTCATCCCAACCAGAAGGGCCATACGATATAGGAGTGCATAGAGTTCAAGAATGCAGCCCGCCGTTTGCTCGATATGGACAGTACTCCAAAAAGTTGGGGTGACGGCGTCATCATTGCGTGTGATGAACCACGGCTCGACATACCAGTCACTGAGAGGACTATATTCTATCGTTTCTCATTCACACCTTTCAAGAAAACGATGCTGGAAATCTATTGGGAATTGGTTCAAAATGGAGTCTTCACCCATTTCTACAAAGGCATGGACATGCCATATTCCCTTTGGTACGAAGTTCAGAAGCGTTGCCCTATCACAATACTGAAGACCATAGCATCGAAAAATGCCTAGCATTCCGCCACGACGTGGAATATCTCATCAACATAGGAAAGATTCAAGTCAAGTCTGCTCCTCGTGGCTGATGCTACAACAAGAAGAAGAACGACTGGGATGGGTCACCTTTATATTTTACAGCTTTCTTGTTTATCTTCCATTTCCTTGTAATCGTCAAAAATGAATGAATGAAAAAGTATTTCTTCTATACTCGAACTACGTTGAGCCTGAATTCTCTTTGTGAGATACGTAGGCAGCCTTCCAAGGCCCGGCCCCTATCTTTAAAAAAATTTATTCTCCCCCCCTTCATGCTACAAAGAAATGTAAAGACCAGATCAACGGACGTCAAAGAACAGCTACAAGAAGACCTTAGCTCAACGTGATTTAGAATTTTTGGGATGATGTCGAACTACAAAGCAAGCAAACTCCTGCTTGTTAAAAAATCTGTTTCTGTCCATACTCGTGGGTTAAAGATATCCTCAAAAAAACCAACTTGTGTGTTTATCTACTCTCTCTGTGATATTATGCATTTTGTATTCTGAACTAAAACTGACAAATTTGCCTTAGAGTTGTTTTCCTCCGCAGGTACTTTGAAACTGGTCTGTGTCGATTAAGCTGGCAGATCATCCCTACTTCACCAGATCCAAAGGGCCTGCAGATTCCTTCCCCAGACAAGGTTCAAACAGAGGAAAAGCAAGAATGGGCAATACTAATGATGGCAACGACCTTACTGACATTGCGGTGGCTCAACCGGTCGCGGCTGAGAAAATGAACTTCTTATACAGTTGATGCACCAAATGGCAGAAATGAGGGTGGAGATGCAGAGGATGTAAGACTTGCCTCCATCGGGTTTTGCTTCAAGGTCTCAGATATACTTTCCCTCCTCAAATGTGGAGCCTGCTCAGAACGTTCCACCTGTTCAGAATCCCTCCATTAAAGACCGACTGCTCAAAAACCCCAATACGCTTTGGCTTCTTACCAAACACCTCCTTCTCAAAATAATTATTCTCAAATACCACATCCTCCCCAAAATACCCATCATCAAACCGCTCCACCTCCACAAAACCTAAGCCAAATTCCAAACCAAAATACATTCAATCCCCAAACATCCCACCACCACTTAAACCAAAACACCAATACTCAAACCTATCCGCAAAACTACCAAACTACCCAGAATGCCCAAAGTCCTTCCATGGATCCACCCTTACCTAAAAGAACAACTTTCATGATTCCCGTCCCAACTGAGCACGATGAGCATGGTTCTGATCTGGACCATTACGAGGAATAGGAAAGAGAATGGAGGGCAAAGGAACAGGAAAAGATGGATATAAAGAAAGAAATCAGGAAAGCAATAAAGGAGTTCCAATACATCCCCGACGTCGTTGATATTAACTATGAGCATTTGTGCATTCATACGAATCTGGACCTCCCAGAAGGGTTCAAGATTCCAAAATTTGATACTTTTGGAGAAGTAGGGAATCCTATGGCCTATCTCAAAGCCAATTACGACCAGCTTGTCGGAGTTGGTAGAGATAAAGCGTTGCTGATGCAGATTTTTAGACGAAGTCTATGCGGAGAGGATCTAGAATTGCTCACTTCCCATGAGACAAGGAAATGGCCCAGTTGGAATGCCCTGGGCAAGGATTTTATCGATCGATTTGCTTATAACGTGGAAAATGTTCCCGATCGCTACTCCCTGGAAAAGATGAAGCAAAAGTCCACTGAAAGCTACAGAGAGTTTGCATACAGGTGGAGAAAAGAAGAAGCTAGAGTAAGGACTCCTTTGTCCGAGAAAGATATAGTTGAAGTATTTGTACGGGTGCAAGAGCCTGAATACTATTATAGAATCATGTTGCTTGTTAGAGCAAAATTTGCTGAAATAGTCAAGATTGGTGAGACTATCGAAGATGGTTTAAAAACAGGAAAGATAGCACGTGTAGCTGCGTCGCCCGGATCATCGGGTTTGTTGAAGAAGAAAAGAGAAGATGTTTCTGTTGTCTCTAACGAGGGGAGAAAGACCCCCAGAAGATCATCATCCTACCAAGGTCGTCCTCGACCTTCCCAGAATTCTTACAAGGCTTGCTACGTGCAAGCTAGTTATCCAAATACTCCTCCCGTCTACCAAAATGCTACCTCCATATACTAAAATTTCCCCCCTCCAAATTACCAAAATCCATCTCCCGTTTACCAAAACTCTCCTCGACTTTACCAAATCCCATCCCCCATTTACCAAAATATTGCTCCTAACTGTGCCAATGTGCAGTCAAGCTATAGATCACCCCCTCCAGTGTATCAAGTCCAAGCTCCACTCCACCAAAATGCCCCTCCGAATTACCAAGCTCCATTGACAAATCATCAAACAAATCCTTATCAAAGAAACCAAACTCGCCGTCCAAATACTCAAAATTATCAACAGATGCCTCCTTCCCAACAAGGCAGTTATGATCTACCTCGACCCAGATTCGAAAAGAAGTCCCCCAGAAACTTTACCGCGCTCACTGAAAGTCGAACAAAGTTGTACGAGCGATTGGATATGGCTGGACACATTCACCCAGTGGGGCCCAAGCCGGTGGATACTAGTTCCAAATTCTACAAACCTGATCAAAGGTGTGCGTATCACTCCAAAAGCGTTGGACATGATAGTGAGGATTGTATCAACCTCAAACACAAGATTCAAGATCTAATCGACCAAGAAATGGTTTCTCTTCAAACAGTCGCGCCCAATGTCAACACCAATCCTTTGCCGAATCGTGGAGGCGTCAATATGATAGAGATGGATGATGACTGGTTCGTGACTAAGGTGATAAATCCGATTGTCCATGATGAGTTACAAAGGGTTGTGGCCTCGCTGAGCATTAAAGAGAAAAAGGACTTTGTGATCCTGACACCCGCAAAGGTTGTTGCCTTGGTGCCATTAGAAACTCCTGCTAGGCCAAAGTTTGTGATTGAAACCACTGCCGCTCAGGATATGACCTGATCTGGGAGGTGTTATACTCTCGAAGAGTTGTTTTTTGAAGGACAGAGGAAGAATCAAGGGAAAAGGTCGATAAGTAAGGGCAAAGCTGTTTTGGAGAAAAATGCAACCCAAAGATTATTCAATTGTGAAGCATTTGGAAAAAACTCCACCCCAAATTTCTGTGTGGGCCCTGCTGATGAGCTCCCAATTGCATAGATAGGCCTTGATGAAGGCTCTTGATGATACGTATGTGCCCATTGGCACAAGCAGTGATAATGTGTCATCTATGATCAACCAACTTATACGAGGGCATCCGATTAGCTTCTGCCATGATGAGTTGCCTTTTGAAGGGAAGTCACACAACAAGGTGTTGCATATCACCGTCATATGCCATGAGAAGGTCATAAATCGCATCTTGGTGGATGATGGATCAGGTCTGAATATTTGCCCGTTGTCGACTCTGAGGCAGTTAAGGTTTGATTTGGAGAAGTTGGAACAAAACCAAGTCAATGTAAGAGCCTTCGACGGGGTTCAGAGAGACACGTTGAGAGCAGTGAACTTTGTCATCCAGATAGGTCCGGCGGAGTTCATTGCACAGTTTCAGGTCCTGGACACAGACACCAGCTATAACCTTCTTCTGGGAAGGCCTTTCATCCATATGGCTGGAGGTGTGCCTTCTACTCTTTACTAGATGATGAAGCTCATCTGGAAGGACCAAAAACTGGTTATTCACGGCGAAGGGATTCACTCTGGCAGGAAGATGCCAATTATTGATGAAGTATCTTGAGGTACGGACTTCTACACGGTTGAGCTGGTAAATGCCACCGGTGAGGACTTGACCCCACAACCTCCCATGCCTGTTTTGTAAAAAATGATCTCCACTGTGATGTTGCAAAATGGATTCGAGTTAGGGTTCGGATTAGGAAGGAATTCCCAAAGGAATTATTGAGCCTATTCAAGTTCCCCGCAAAGAAGCGAGATATGGTTTGGGGTACATACCCACAGATGATGAGATGAAGATGAGGAAGAACAGTTATCAAGCATTGGCTAAGCCGATCCCTCATCTGTATCAATCATTTCCAGTCCGCGAGTGTGCCAAGCATGACGACCTTGGAGAAGGAATCTGTGGCCTTTTTGAAGAGATCGATGCGATCATTGAGGACGAGGTCGAGCTGACAGAAATCCGTGATGCTGAGTCTGGGAAGATGCTGCAGAATTGTACCTCCATGCTGATTCTGATTCCCCGATCTCCTTGGTAGAAGGGCACCATTTATGTATATTTAAATCGGTGGTGGTCCGGAAGAGGCTCGAGACCCACCTTCTTGCTTTTTCTTTAATTGTTTGATTTTTTTAAATTCCCCCGTGATGTTTAAAAAAGAGGCAACACGGCATTTTTGCATGGCCAAAGTTTGCACTATTTTCCAATTTGAATTGAAAGTCTCCATCGAAAAAACTTGCTTAATTATTTATTTGCTATTAATTTCCCTAACTTTGTTTGTTTGTGATTTTAGTAATTTTAATATAAATCCTACCAATGTCATGTCATGTTACGAGCTGAACGAACAAAATGAGACAAGTGATGACGAGGGTGAAGGGTATGAAGAGGAAAGTGAGGTACCGGAATATGTTGCCGAACAATTTCAACAGTTTGCAAATTAGCATAAGCCAAATTTGGAAGAAACTGAAACTGTGAATCTGGGAGACCAAGAATGTCTCAAAGAGGTCAAAATCAGCATCCACTTGAATGAAACTCAAAGAAAGGATCTGGTTCATTTGCTTACTGAATACATTGACGTATTTGTCTGGGAAGTTAGCGACATGCTAGGGTTGAGTACCAACGTTGTGTCTCACAAGTTGCCGATTAATCCAGGGTTCAGTCCAGTGAAACAAAAGGCTTGGAAGTTCAAGCCTGAGTTGAGTTTGAAGATTAAAGAAGAGATCACCAAACAGATTGGGTCTCAACTAGTGTAAGTGACGCAATACCCGAGTTGGTTGTTCAATACCCGACTAGTGGAAGTGACGCAATACACGACTTGGTTCGTCAATGTTATTCCGATCGTAAAAAAAGATGGGAAAATCAGAATTTGTGTCGATTACAGGGATCTCAATAAATCTAGCCCGAAGGATATTTTTCCATTGCCAAACATTCACATTCTGATAGATAGCTGTTCTAAACATGAGATGTAGTCATTTGCAGATTGTTACGCAGGTTATCATTAGATCCTGATGGACGAGGAAGATGTAGAAAAGATAGCTTTTATTACCCCTTGGGGTGTATACCATTACAAGGTGATGCCGTTTGGTCTCAAAAATGCTGGCGCTACTTATATGAGGGCTATAACGACCATATTTCATGACATGATTCATAAGGAGATCGAGGTCTATGTGTATGACATCATAATCAAGTCCCGCGAGAGTTCGGACCACTAGACGCATTTAAAGAAGTTTTTTCAACTGTCTGCGTCGTTACAACTTGAAGTTAAATCCCGCCAAATATGCTTTTGGGGTGCCAGCCGGCAAGTTGTTGGGATTTATTGTCATCAGAAGAGATATTGAGCTCGACCCTTCCAAGATTAAGGCGATTCAAGAATTACCTCCTCCGAAAACTAAGAAGGAGGTGATGAGTTTCTTAGGAAGGTTAAACTACATCAGTCGATTCATAACTCAATCAACTGTGGTGTGTGAGCCTATCTTTAAGATGTTGAAGAAAGACGCTTTGACAAAGTGGACTAAGAGTGTCAGACTGCTTTTGATGCTATCAAAAACTATTTGTCCAATCCACCGGTGTTGGTTACTCCGCGAGAAGGGAGTCCTTTGTTGCTGAGGATCATTTAGGTGTGCTTAAAGAGGGTGTCTAGGGGGTTTCTCATTATCTTACTTAAGTGAGTCTCAGGATTGCTTTTAGTGAGAGGGTTGCATGCTAATTGGGTTCGCTGTGAAACTTGAGTTAATTCACTGTAACTTAACTTAGTTCACTGTAATATTAATTGATATTTTATAAAACGCTTATGTGATGTTTTATGTGTTTCTAAGGTGTTAAATGTTGTTCTTATGCTTATACTATGATGTTATAATCAAAAAGAGCATATTTCCATTAATGGTCTGTTATCATGATTTTTATGCATTAAGTCATACTAAGTACATGTGTTTGTACTAATTCCATAATTCTATCTATCCCTAAAGTTATTCATAGGTGAAGGTGCTTTTGGTAGCGTATCTTGGATTATAGGATCTTTCAAGCAAGGTTGAAGTTTGTCCTCATTTGACTCGAGGGCATCACTATCTTTAGAGTTCTTTTGTTAAAGCATTCTAATAGACTCAATAGTACTATATTTCGATTGTATGGGCCGTGTCCGAAATATATTTCGAGTATAAGGTTTGATTACATGAGACTTAGTATTTCCTTTTGTTTATATGAAAGATATTTTGAAAGACTATTCTAATGTTGTGAAAAGTTTTAATTCCGCACTACTTTTCATATATGTATATGCGATGAATGATGAAAAAAGGCTTTTACAAGACCTCCAAGAGGTCAAGTACGCCATGCCATGACCTAAGAACTCCCTAACTTCTAGGTTAAAGGTGTGGGTCATGACAAACATGGTATTAGAGCATAGGTTATGAAAGTGGTCTTAGGAATCAGAAAGTCTCATCAAGTCACGTCTAGTAGAGTCCCGTTCATCGGTGTGAGTCTCGACACACCTATGGGCGAGAGTCTATAGGACAATAGAGTTTCCCTTCTTTCTCTACTCTTGTGTCGTACTCTAGAGTAAAATGTTATGAGTGTTCTTTTCTTATGGCTTTCCTTGTGTTATAGGAGATGAATACGAGGAGGACACAGGCTAGGAGAGTAGAGGACAATGATGTTAATGAGGAGATTCCTCCTCAAGTTGATAAAGTTCTTCAAGGTGCTAGGAATGCTCAAGTCCCTATTGTTGAAGGAGGTAATGATGTTCTGGTGGTTCCCCCGGAAATGACTAATGGGGAGATTAGAGAGGCGTTACTTACTTTAGCCCGAGCCTTGACTACCCATGTGAATAGGGGTATTGATCCTAGAGTGAATGTTTTAGAGAGCACTATGACATCTAGGTTGAGAGATTTTGTGAGGATGAATCCTCCTATCTTTCTTGTATCTAAGGTTGGAGAAGATACCCAAGAGATCCTAGATTGTGTTTATAAGGTGTTGAGTGCCATGGGGGTGACTTCTAGGGAAAAAGCGGAGTTAGATTCACACCATTTGAGGGAGGTTTCTCATGTGTGGTAAACTCAATGGAAAGATAATAGGCCGGTTGAGTCGGGTCCTATAGAATGGGATAAGTTTAAAGAGGATTTCTTAGAAAAGTACTTTCCCTGTGAGAGGAGGGAGGTGAAGGTTGAGGAATTTATTAATCTCAAGCAAGACAATATAAGTGTTGAGGAGTACTATTTGAATTTCACTATGTTGTCTAGGTATGCCTCATCCTTTTTGTCTAACCCTAGGGATGAGATGAGTAGGTTTGTGACCGGGGTCGCCGACCTAGTGAAAGAAAAATATCGTACGACCATTCTCCATGATGATATGACTTTATCTAGACTCATGGTGTATGATCAATCCATTGAGGAGTCTAAACTTGGTAGGATTGCTAAAACTTGAAGAGGGGTGGATATAGTGAGCAAAATCAACGTAGGTTTAAACAGAGAGCTCCAAGTCAAGATGAACCTAGTGCTCCTAAGGTCAAACATGAGAAGGGTAGTGGTTCTCAAGGTAGTAAGCCTACTTGTGTGACATATGGGAAGAGACACAATGGGCAATTTCTATTGGGTACCAGGAATTGTTTTGGATGTTGTAAGGATGGACATAAGGTGACGTATTGTCCTACTATTGCTTCTAGAGGAAATGAAGGTAAGCAAGTTCCTCCAACTGTTCTGGGTGGTGATGCTCCAAAAAAGAATTGCTTCTATGCACTCCATATTAGGGGATCAAAGACGTATGAGGATGATGATGATGGTAAGTCCTAGTATTTATCTCATTAGTGTTATGATTTCCTTCTAAGTGGGGTATTATGACTAGTAGAGGAGCTAGATGATCATAGTAGCATGTTGCATGTTGCATTGTGTTTTGGAGTCTTGTTTGAATTGAATTTCATTGATTCCTTGCATTGTGCATTTAGTGAAGTTATGATTATATTATAAAATGTGTTAATATGGTTTTATCTTTAACATTAGAATGTTTCCATCATCAATTGCCTAAATGTTGCATTTTTGAAATTTTGAACCATGTTCACTATAACATCTAGCAGCTTACTGTAACATTTTTGGAAAATTGACTAAATTGTTCTGTGGTTGAAAATTGTTGTAAGGTGTATATAATTTATGTATATGAACATTATAATGAATGTAAAAGGAGTCATTCTATTTGAAATGGAGAATGTGACTCTTATGGCATGATGAGTTGTAGAATTGCTTCTAGCTTCTTGTTGTATTGTGAGTCTCTTGATTATGTGAAATTGATGTTTCTCCTAGATTTTACAGTGTATAATGTGTTATGTGGTATATTTTATAGTTGTTAGTTGAATCTCTACTCTTGGAAGAGTTCGGAGAGTGGCAAGTGTCATTCGAGGACGAATGTTATCCAAGTGGGGTAGAATGTGACTCCTCTAAAACAACTTAGGTGAAACTAGAGCCTAATATGTTTTTCATGAGGTTCTAAGGTCCTAATTTTTTTTATAATGTGGTAATGAGACAGTGCCTAAAGATATAGGTTAATCAGAAGTCAAACGTCAAGGGAGGACCAAAACTTTCGACGAATAGTCTCCTATGTTCCTCATGTGTTTTTATGTACTTATGTCGGTGTCTCATGAGCTTATGAGGTCATTATATGAGTAAAAATAGTGTTTATAAGAAGTGTGTCAAGTTTCATGAAGTTTGGTGGTCAAACGTCTAAGAACGCCCATGAAGTTCGAAAGGTTTGCCTTGAATCGACCTTGTGTTTCTTCGCATGTTTCGTCAAGTTTTATGTGTTCATTTTGGATGAAATTGATAGGAGAGGTCCTAAAATCTTATAATATCATATTTGAGTTGGAAACTTCTGGGAAAATATCCCCAACGACAAACTAAGGATCCTTGAAGAAGGACCTATCATTGAGACAAAGGCTGTCTAGACAAGCCCAAACGACGGAGGCAATCGACGGCCGGTAGGATTGTCAATGCCCCATCGATGGAGGGATTGGGTCAAGACATAGCCTAGTGAGCTTAATATACAAAACTCCAGCATCTGATCCGAACGAAGGCCAGCCAGGATGGCCCGTAGTTGGACCAACGCCCCGTCGATGGGCAGTCGTAGGTGAGGTCTGCAACTGCGCAGCTTATTGTTAAATGCAAGGGTGAATTGGTAAATTCACCCCACATTAAAAATATTGTTTGGGAGGTTACTTAAGGGTGTTATAGGTATTTTAAGTGGGTTTATAAGTCCTAAACACCTAGATGAATTCATTATTCCAAATCAAAAACCAAAATCTCTAAGAAATTCTCTAGATATCCATTGGAGCTAAACTCAAGGAAGAGTTTGGATTAGAGTTTGGATGGTGATTCCTCATCAATTTTTGTGGTTTAGCTTCATTTAGGTATGTTTTATTCATCCTTGAAACTCTTTTCATCAAGGATCCAAACTTCAAAGTGATTTCTAAATTCTTCTAAAGTTGAACTTGTCCAATTTTGTGATCTAGCCATGGGTTATTGCACAAAACATTTTGAATCATTGAATATTGATTGAAATGATGTTAGATAGATGATTTTAACCTAAAACATTCATGAACACATGCAAAAGATAAACTCTTCAAACTAGCTATATTATGGGTGTTATGATCATGTCTCAATGCTTATGAATTCTAGTGTATATTTCTTTGGGCTATTGAAGGATGTAAGAAATTATATTGGATTGATGTATTGTCTGTTTTAGATTGATGAATTTTTATTGAATTGATGTAGATTAATTGAGTATTATGATTTTGTATTCAATTGATGATCATGACCATGGGTAAGGGCCTTTTGGTATTGTATTGGATGATTTAGCTATGGATTGAAGTGATGAGAATGGAATGGTGGTATGTTGCCCTAATTTTCTTTATTTTATGTAATGTAGGTCTTGAATTATGTTGTTATTTGTATGGTCCACTTATGGTGGCGGTGTTATGTGTTATAATTGTGAATTATGTGGCCTCGTCGGCGCTAATTCATGTATTATGATTATCATGGCCTCGTCGGCCATATTTATGTACTATGATGATCATGGACTTTTCGTCAATACTTGATATATTATGAGGGATTGTGTAGTTGATTCATATGAAGCATGATCATATCTATGTACTTGTGATTAAGGTCATAGTATGTGTTCTTCTATTGATGTTGCTAGGTGATTATGTTAGACTATGACTATGTTCTTGTGTGTGTAGTCTTAGAGTTGATGCATTATTCGTCCTACTTGGTTATATGGGTCTTATGATGGTTATATTGATGGTTATATAGTAGTATATAGGATTACCTATAGTTGACTTTGTTGTGCCTATGTGTTTCTTAAGTGATATGCTATATATGATAAAGTGAAGTATTGGTGTGCCTTATTTTGGTAGACTTGTTTCCCTTACATGATACATGTACATTGTTAATATGAGATTCTTGACTTAGGATGCTAAATCCTCTTAGTATTGGATGTATGAATGACATATGGCCTTGAACATAGTGAGAATATAAAATTATGCGGAGCCCTCAACCTAGTTGAGAGGTTATGATATCTTTGAAGTCGAAAGCTGTAACGGTATCCTTCTTGTGTGAATGGTGAACTTAAGGTTAGTTGGATGGAATGGCATGAAATCATCCTTAGGAAAATCATTAAGCTATCCTCTTAACCATCGTAAGGGAACCCTAGGTGACTTCTTTTATAAGGTGTAATGTGATTGGGTTGTGAACTAGATATGTAACCTTCATGTACTCCTTTATGTGAAATACTCTATGAGAACAAAGTCTAGAACCGACTGAGTATGGTTTGGGAAGTTTATCTATATAAGATGACATTAGAGAACAAAGAAATCCTTCATATTCCTTTAACCATGTGCCTACATATGATGTGTCAAAGTTTTACCATTGACAAGTAGAACACCCTTCATCGGAGTAGGTTACAACTCTGGATTCCATTCTTAGCTACCATGATCTATGTCGGTTATTGCCTATTCTCATTATATGGGATTCCTACTAGTGTTTGAGAAGTTCTATGATGTTTTGGTGGTGGTATGGGACGCTACCTAGATATTACACAATTGGGATTTGAACTTGTTAGTGAGTGAGTCCCTAGGTCTTCTCCAAGACCATTAATTGAATATCCTTATGTGATGAATGTCTCTTAAATGAACTAATGAAGTAATGACTTAAGTTAGAAAGCATGTAAATGAATAAGTACCTAATCTAGATTGACTTTAAGGATTGCCTAGTTAAAGTGTGAATAGGGCATAAAGGATGGTCTCTTCATGTCTTACCTACGGAAATCTTAAGAATGACTCTAGATAGGAAAGTGGGTTGATAAATTAGACAATATCTAAACTTAGTAAGTCTTAAGGATTATTTAGGTAATCTTTAAGAGGGTGTATGAGCGTTCTCTTCTTGAATTACTTAGTATGTCTTTTGATAGCCTTGGTGAGGAGAATGTCATATTATGTATGTTATGTGTTTTGGTGTATTGTAAGTGTATTGAACTCATTATAGGTAGTCTGAAGGATCATTTGGTCTCTCTTTCTATTACTTAAGTGAGTCTTAGGATAACTTTTAGTAAGAGGGTTGCATGCTAATTGGGTTCACTGTGAAACTTGAGTTAATTCACTGTAACTTGACTTAGTTCACTGTATTATTAGTTGATATTTGATAAAAATGCTTATGTGATGCTTTATGTGTTTCTAAGGTGTCAAATGTTGTTCTTATGCTTATACTATGATGTTTTAATAAATAAGAGCATATTTCCATTAAATATCCGTTATCATGATTTTTATGCATTAAGTCATACTTATTACATGTGTTTGTACTAATTTCATATTTCTATCTATCTCTAAAGTGATATATAGGTGAAGGTGCTTTTGGGAGTGAAGCTTGGATTACATGATCTTTCAAGCAAGGTTGAAGTATGTCCTCCTTTGACTCGAGGACAACACTATCTTTAGAGTTCTTTCGTTAAAGCTTTGTAATAGACTCAATATTACTATATTTCGATTGTATGGGCCGTGTCCCAAGTACATTTGGCGTCTAAGGTTTGATAACATGACACTTCGTATTACCTTTGGTTTATATGAAAGATATTTTGAAAGAGTATTTGATTGTTGTGAAAAGTTTTAATTCCGCACTACTTTTCATATATGTATATGCGATGAATGATGCATAAGGGCTTGTAAAAGACCTTCGAGAGGTCAGGTACGCCGTGCCACGACCTAAGAATGCCCTAACTTCTAGGGTATAGGTTAGGGTCGTGACAACTTCACGATAAAGACTTATACATTCACTATGAAGAATTTTAAAATTTGACTTAATTGCACTTTCACGATTTGTAGCTTCATTGTGTGGAGAAATGATGTGTATGAGCATGTTTAATGTTGGAAAAGGTAGTTCCTGTATAAATAAATAGATGAGGGTGTATTTTGAATTGTGGAATTTGTTCCTAAAGTTGCTTCTGTTGCTAGCAAATGCTTATCAATGTGTAGTTGTGTTCCTGTAACGACCCGAGAGTACCCCCTAGAAGTTAGGGTATCCTCGAATCAAAACACGGCGCACTCTACAAGCTCTTTCGTACCATTCATTGCATACATTTATGAAAATTAGTGCGAAATGAAAACTTTTCATACGAAATAATAATACTTCCAAATATCTCTTTTGTAGAAAAATATAATGAAAGGCTAAGTCTCAAAGTCACAATCTTAGACATAAGAAAATATTGGGACACGGCCCATACTTCAACATATAGAATAATAGCTATGTCTATTAGAATACTTTCATTAATGAAATGTAAACATAAAGATGTTCTCGAATCTAGTGAGGACATACCAACTCTTTACTTGAATGAACAATAATCCAAGCTTCAACTTCGACACTCCTCTCAAACGTCACCTACACCTTTCACTACACCATTTTAGGTCTACGGCAACACTAAATCTGGACAACGCTTATAAAGTGTTGCCTAAAATACTTTTGGGAACGATTTTAAAGTGTAGCCAAAGAATTTGACTTTTAGCTACACTAATATTAGCAACACTTCTAAAGTGTACTATTTAATGGTATCACCTACACTTTATAAGTGTTTTTATAGTTGGCAACAACTATTTACATAAATGGCCACACTTTTAAAGTGTGTTATTTTTATAATTGTTAATACAACACATTAAAAATGCGGCCTTAGTGTTTTCCCCAAAATTTATATTCCCTCCAACATTTTAACATTAAAATTTGATCTCCCTCCCATTTTTATTTGGCCAAAAAATAAAACATTAAAGAAATATTAAAAAGAACAAAACATTAAAAAAATAAAAAAGGCAACATTCCTAAAACTTCAGCTGAAGCTTTCACTTTCAGCTGAAGAACACGTTTTCCTCTAGAACTGAAGAACCCATTTGCAAGAACTGAAGAAGAGGATCGAAGAACGGAAGAAATCAATTTTCGTCACATTTCTGTCAAACTTCAGCTGAAGAACACCATTTTCAGCTGAAGAATCGAAGAGCAGTGCGATTTCTCTGAAGGCGAACTGAAGAAGACAATTTTCCTCTCAGAGCTTCGTTGTTCAAGATTGGAGAGCAGAAGTAGATGATTTTCTTCAAAGATGCTTGGGTAAACTGTTGTTCCATCAGATTTCCTTTTGAAAATTAAAAGAAAATGCTTCACAAATCAACTTGCCTCATGTCTTGAAGCTTTAGGGTTGTTGGAATAGAGTTTATCAGGTAAGAGATTTTATCTTCAAAAGTCTAAATTATAGCTCTTAGATTTTGATATTCTTGTGTGTCAGTCAAAAATTAATGTTAGGGTTTTTATGACTTGTGTTGTTGATACGAATTTTGTTGATTTGGGGAGTTTAGTTTGTAGTTGTATTACGTATAAATGGGCAGATTATCTTTGACAGACTAATTTTTTCTCTTGAATGTTGAATGTAGAAGCTGAAGCTAAGTCAAAAGTATCTGAAGAACTAAGTTGTAGCTAAGTCGTCTTTCTTTGAAGAACTGAAGTGTTGAAGCTGGCGATACCTATGATATTTTGTCCCTAATATAGATTTCGTCAAGTGTAAGTAGCTACTCTACATGAATTTCAAAAGGTTTTAATGTCACTGTTATTTTAGTCTTTTTTAGTCTTCCTGAGTTCATGGTTGTGCTTGTCTTAAGCTTGGTTTGTTCCTTTGTTAACCACATTGATTTTGTCTTGTAGCTATTTGCTGGTAAATTTTTTCTTTTTCCGACTACATGTCTTGAAGTGTCTAGAACATTTTGTTGTTTGTCTAGTGCATTTTTCAAGTATAGATCAGAAAAGTTAGTTCAATATTGCTTAGTTGTTTTAGGATCACCTCGTAGTATGAATTTGTTAAACTTGCTTTGTAGTTTGAGTTGCACTATATAGAAAACAAATCATATGCCTTAGAGATAGGATATATGATATATTTTTCAAGTCTAGAAGGGGTGGAGAGGGAGCAGTAACTTGTGAGAGTCTTTTCTGCTAACTGTTACTAGCAATAACAGAATAGAAGTAGAAGATTTTCTTTTGAAGTATGGACAACCTGTTGAGTTTTGGATATTGTTGAAAGTGAGGCTTGCTTCATCTAAGTTTTAGAAGAATTAGGAGAAGTCAGTGCAAACAAAATGGAGAGGAAGTTTTGTATGATGCTAAAGTCTATCCTATTTGATTAGTTAGATGCAGCAGATGAGAAAATAGCTTGTAACTTTTCAATTTCATTACATGTCAAGTTCTTCCATATAGAATAGAAGTAAATAGAACTGTAAAGACAGTCTATGGTCAAGTTTTTTTCATCACTGACTTATGTTTCTCCTTCCTAGCGACTTCAATGGTTCTGTCATGCTCCACAAAGTGGGCTTTATTTTGAGCTTCAGGGGGAAAAGACCTATGGTGGTATCCACCAACACTTTTTCTCTGTGACTTCAGATGATTAGATGCTTTGCCTTTTAGTCTATGTCAAACTGTGGATATTCCAGTTAGTAGTGAACACGAATAAGCCTACTTAAGAGCTTAAAATACATTTATTCTCTTGTTATTTTTGAAGAATAAACATGTTGTAATTTGTACGCTTCCAAGTTTGAAACTTTTGACCATATCTGTAAGACTAGAGTCTATTCATCTTCGTGATGAAACTAAATAAAAAAAGTAGTTTTACCATTTAAGAATCAACATCAGGAAACAATGTTGTTCTCTTCTTTACATTCCTAATCATAGAGAACCTCCTCACTTTTTAACTATGTTTATCGGACTCTCCAAATATGTTGTCACACCCATGCATATTCCGAAAAGTGAACTAAAAATCGGAGTCTCCAAATTTGAGTTTCACTAGCTAAGTCTACTTTGTCCGAAAAAGTGAACTAATAATCATATTTTAAGAAAATGCATATTCTGCTATCTCCTGTTGTTCTGTTCCTCTTTAATATGAATTTGTCATACATACATAAATCTTACACTTCTGCTCCTTCGCATGTTTTAACTCTTCCAGCCAAGGACATATTTAAAAATGAGAAATTTGGGGTTGTTCTTTACACTTCTACTCCTCATGATTTTCTTGTTGAATAGTGAATTCAAAAGCTCTAATTAGATGATTCATGCTATGTTACTTACCTAGTACTTATTGGATATCTGTTTTATGGTTTGAAGGTTGATCCACGCTAATCTTACTTGCGACTTGTACCACTTCCATGAATAAGATAAATTGATTGAAAAAAACATAGTGAAAGATGACTTGACAAGTGTAGCATGTGCTAATGAGATAATCATCTCATTTTGGTATATTGAGGTCAGTTTATTCTCCATGTCTTTTTATGTAAACATGAATATATAACTTCTTGAATGTGTTTAATTTAGAGGACACATAGTAAAGATAAGGTATTAAAACTAGCATCTCTCACTTTTAGGACATGAAGTAACTCACCAAGTATTTAAAAGAATATTGAATTAAAATAAGTGATAAATACAACATTTAATATTCTCCATTTCCT
Source organism: Solanum lycopersicoides (assembly GCA_022817965.1). Lineage (NCBI taxonomy): Eukaryota > Viridiplantae > Streptophyta > Magnoliopsida > Solanales > Solanaceae > Solanum > Solanum lycopersicoides. The sequence continues at coordinate 19,550,472 of CM040627.1, forward strand.
TTATCAAATTATGTGAAAGTTTCTGCTCTGTCACGATATATATTGGATATGATATCCATTTCCTTTATACAGTCAATGGCATAGTGATAAATTTTCTGTAGAAATTGCGACGAAGACTAGGATAGTAATTGCAGTTAGCAAGATACATATATTGGGATCATTTTTGAACATTAAGATTGCTAGAGATTCACTTTGTAGTCTCATTATGGGGTCTTCCGCTGGTAAGGTTTATTACAAGGTCAGAGTTGTTACTGCCGAGTCGAGATGCTTTGATTTTTCTTCTTTTATTTATAGGATGTTTAAGTATCAAAGTTTGATTTTGTTTGAAATTATTGGATCTTGAGATTTTGACCAAGTTCTGTCTTTTTCAAAAGATGAATACTTTAAGTATGGAGTGATTATATGTGTACTAGGCGATGACCATATAATTATGGTTTCTATTGGTGTCATGGTTATATCTAACTGACTATCTTATATATGCTTATGTTATATGATTATTTGTACTTCTTATGTGGTTTGTTAGAATATAATATAATTATTTCAATAAGATTAGTTAGGTTGCCAGTGCACATTGTGGTTTGATGACTTGATTTTACTTTTCATAACAGACTTAAACTTTTTGATTGCTTAACTGCTCATCTCAGAGCATATTAGAATAGTTTGAGACCATTTTGTTGGTGTCTATAATTTTCAGAATTATTGTGTGGATTGTTCTGGTCTGTGTTTCTTCCCCACTGTACATGCTAGATATGTTCATAAGAGTCTGTGTGATATGCTCATAAGATAACACATCTGCATAGACATATTTTTTGTGAAGTAAGAAGGATGTCATTAACAAAGCATCAAGCAGATGCATAGATTACAAAAGAATGATTTTTCTGTGTCAAGTAAACAGTTAACAACAGTGATGATAAATTCTAGGTAAGAATCGACACTAAGTACAGGAGAGAGATTAACCCAACCAAAAAGAGTAATCAAACATCCTACTTTCATGGTAATCCAAACAAACTTTTCTGTGTCAAGCAAGAGTATTTTAGAAGGGCCAACTACAGAGAGCATCGACCCAGGCCAATGGTGTGCACATAGCCAGGCTGAAGTTGGTTTGGAATGCTGCAATCGGTCGTGGACTCATTACAAATCACTTAGCGGTCAGGTCAGGCTCTGGCCTCCACATCTCCCTTTACTGCACATAACGGCAAATGTCGACGTGGCTGCCCGCATCGGCCGTGAACCTTCTCCTTGTCAGACGACGTTGTCGTGATTTCGCCTGCTTCGCCAGGCGTGTTCATCATTACCGCTCGTAGGCGTGACTGCCCCGATCGTCTTAGGCTTGAAAACATGGTCAAGCTACATCGGCATTGCTACCGCCCATCGCCTTTTGCCTGCATAACCGGCACGCGACTGGCCAGGCTTCCGCAGTCGCCTTTGGCTGCAACATAGTGGTCAGTCGCGATATTAACGTTGCCTCCCGTGCATCTCCGTTGGTGTGTCGACACAATGGTACGCCAACGTCGATGCTCGCGCCAGCACGCCATAGGTTGGCATACAACGCTCTAAGCCTACATCGGTACGCGGGCTGCGCCTAGTCATTTGTGGCCTACACACATGGTCATGCCGAAGTGTCGCTCGTGGCCTTCCAGCAGTCTGTGCGCCCCACACACGGTCTTCTCGACGGTCGGAGTTTGCTGCAAGCATCGTTCTATACGTTCGAAAATCGGTTTGAACATGGGCAGGACCGCATCACCTGTGGCGTACATACGTCCTGAATTTTTGGCGTTATTTTTTTCCAAGTTTCTCTTTTTTTATTATTAATGTGTTCATTGTTCAGGCTACCGAACCAAATATAAAAAATTAAAACAAATGTGTTGAAAGGTTGAATTTAAGATTACTATATTGGTATTTAGTATTTTGGCGTACAATATTTTTTCTTCATATTTCAATATTAATAATTGAATTACCGCAGTTTGAGAATTACGAAACAAAAATAAAAATAAACAAAATTCGCGAATTGTAAATTAAGTTTAGCTATATATTGTGGAATTTTGGCATTAATTTTATTTGTTCATATTTTCCTATATTATTCTGAATACCCCATTTTCGAGATTACCAAACAAAAATAAAAATTAAAAAAATGTTCAAATTGTGAATTAAGGGTTACCATATGTATTTAGATTTTTGGTTAACTTTTATATTTTTTATCATATTGTTTCCTATTTTTTCATCAAATTACTCATTTCCCAAAGATACCGAAAAATTTTTGAAATTTATTGAATTGTAGTACAATATTTTTTTCGAATTTGGCTAATTTTAATATTTTTCATATTTCGTATGTTTATTAATCCATTCCATTTTTGAAATTAACCGAAAAATAAAAAATAAATGTGAAAAATATATTTTTTATATATAAAAAGTTAAATGTAGAAGGATAATGGTGTTTTATACATAGAGGTGCATAATTGGATTGTACATGATCATTTTGAATCTCGTAGAAAACGATGTCGACTCCTCAAAGTCAAAATCCACACCGACGAAATTAAGAGCTCCGAGTGGCCAATGGTGCGCACAATCAGGACATCGCGAAACCGATGTGGCTAAACATGAAGCATCAGTCAAGGCTCTACAGCTTGATCCATGGCGAGGGCCAACGTGGGCGTAGTAAACGGCAAGCAACATTAGCCAAGGCTTCGCGCTTAGGCAAGCGCGCCAGCCAACAACAAGGGACATCGGCAAGGCAATCATTGGTCATTACCTCTGTATGTGTGGCATGTGCAATCGCTCAGCCGACGTTGTCTGGGACTGCTGCATCGGTATGGCTTGTGCACATCGCTCAATCATTTTCGAGCATGGACTCCCGCATCATTGGCCTGAATACAACATTCAAAGCCGACGTGGGGCGTCGCCTTCGCATCAGCCTTTGCCTGCACACAAGGTAGAGACATCGGGCAAGGCCTGCTCGTACGCGTTTGTGCAATACGACAATGGTCAGGCGACGTCTCGAACGTGGAGCTCCCACACGCCTTTGGAGATGCACAAAAAGGTGTCTAGTCGTCAGACGTTGGCTCCAGTGGCATCCGCGATTGCACACATACGGTCTGCTGACATCAAACGTGGATGACACCATCATCCATGCCTGAACACATATTTTGTCGACGTCAAACATGGCCTGCCAGATGTTCGTAGCCTGCACAGACCGTTCTTCCAACGTCGGATGTGGCCTGCCTGCATCGTCTCTAGGTAACACATCGGTCTGTAGATGTTGGTCAACAGCAAGAAAATCACCCTAGTATGCTAACATCTGACGTGGTATATCGCACCTGCAAAAAAATGTCGCCAATGGCATGCAACCTTGCCAATCCTGCACGCACGGCGTGGAATGCTCTTATCTGCAAGCGACGTCGGCCAAAGAACGGCATCACCAAGTCACATGCAAGCCATGGCATGGTGCATGTGTAAAAGAAACGTAGGGAAAAGAGATTCAACATCATCCAAGCCCTGCAACGTGTCATCTGCTCGTCGTTGCACATAGGTCTCGCGACTTCGCCGTGGGATGAACGCATCGGCTGGGCCAAGGCGCTTGCATATTCCAAGCGATCAACGGCCCCTTGAAGATGCATCATCCAAGCTTGCATAATTATCTGTGGTGGGGGGGCCCCCGCCTTATCCGAACCTTCTCGTGATTATTGATGTGGCCAACGTTGCATCATTAAAAGGCAACATCACCAATTGACAGAGCACATAAGCCAAAGGGCTTGCCACGCATCAGCCATGGCGTGTGCGCATGACTGGGGTGACATCGGGTCG
>CM040627.1:19554297-19588577 GCA_022817965.1 Solanum lycopersicoides
TAATACAACTGAAATAAATAAATTTACGTGGCAACTTAGTTCTCCAGATTAATTTCCATGGACATTGATCAGTTAAGGTCTTCTTAGAGCTTTGTTGAAGTAGCATGCTTTAACTTAGTAGGATTCGTCCCTGCTATGTCTCCAGATAAGTTTGACCCCTGCATCGACTGTTGATTGCACTAGTCTGAATGGTAGCCATAAGGCTAAAAACCTCTTCCAACTGCCAGTCATTAATATTTCTCCTTAGGATCAGTTTCCACATATTTTCTTCCATGTACTGCGACATGGTTGAGTCTCGATAACATGTAATCTGGAAAAAAGTTTGAAAAAACATTCATTAAAGGAGTGTTTTCTAGACAAATATCTTTCCAAAACTAACTATTGTTCCCTGTTTCTCCCCAATCATTAAAGGATACTTCTGATGTACTAATTACCTACTGATAAGAAAATATATATTATATAATCAAATTAATCATAAGATAATCACAAATTTATTTGTTAGATTAAAAAGCACAAAGTGGTTCGAAAACCATCATGAGAAGATTGTTTGATGATTTGACATTCTGTGATTAAAAGCCTTCGACATTCAATTTTGTTGGTAATCCAGAGCTTCTGTGATTCCGACGGCTATTTTGAATCTTTTTTCTCTTGTTACTACTGATTTGCAGTAAGCTTACCATGTATGTTTTCTTTGAATTTTATGTATTTATTTCTTTTTTAATTGTGTCTATCCTATTAATTTTTTTTTTTTTCCTTAGAAGTATCATCCATTTAAAAACATTTGTGGAGGATTCAAGGATTGATTTGGCATAGCAAAAGTGTCATGACTAGGTAAGAAACTTTTATCATCTTATAACACATGACTCTGAATAACTTACTCGTGACTTTTAAATCTTACTAGTTTCTGACAACGTGTGTTGCACGTTTATTTTTTACTATTTTTATATAATTTAAAATTGTGCTATCAATAGAAAATGTTTAAATCAACAATATTAATTTACCAATTATATTTTATGTATCAACAAAAATAAATAAAAAGGGATTGCACATTTGGCATCAAATCATCTATATTTTAATTAAGAATTAATTAAGGAAATGGGAAAGTCATCTACATTTTTATTAAAATGATACAATTTAACATTTAAATTAACTAATTAAATGCTTTATAACATATGATTTGTGAAGTATTTAATGATTGTTACTCAAAGATTAAATATTCATATCTCTTCTAGGAATTCACATATCCCATCCAAGGATTGGATGGATTTACCAAGGTATAGAAAAGAGTATATTGATGGCGTTGAATCATTTTTAGATTTGCTTACTCTTATGGAGATCCTCAAGGAGAGGAAATTCAGTGTCCATGTAAAAATGTTGTAATATTCGTTGGACTCGAAGGAATGTAGTGTATGATCATCTTATATGCTATGGATTCGTTAAAGGCTATACTAGATGGAATAAATCACAGGGAATGGATATCAAGTTGAACGCTAACGATGATATGGATTACTCGCATGATGATATTGATGGGTTGTTGAATGATCAATTTAGAAATGTTGCACATGGTTGAAGAAGTGTATGATGTCCAAATGAAGATTGCCAAGAAATTCATAAACTTGGTTGAAGAGGAAAACCAAGAATTATATCCTGGTTGTACTGGATTGTCACATTATCATTCACACTTCGTTTATATTTGTTGAAGTGTTTGCATGGATGGAGCAATGAATCATTCACTTCTTTTTAGAGTTATTAAAGAGGCGATGCCTGAGTTTGAAAATTTCTCCGTCTTACAATAAAACAAGGTCTAGCTGTTAAGAATCCTCGGTCTGATTATCAGAAAATTGATGCATGTCCCATGATTGCATGTTGTTCAGAATGATCATAAGGATGATGAATTTGTCATACTTGGAGCTTACAGTATGTCAATCTCCGCGGTTGATAGTGAGCTTGAAGCCTTTCAAAAAAAAAACATCGAGTTTTAGCAAAGACTTGAGACACTTTCCATTAATTCTAGACTTAAAAGGTTATTTATTGCTCAAAGACTGCTGCAGAGTTTTTGGGTGGCATGACGAGAGCGTTACTAAGAGGAAAGTTAAGCATCCTGCTGATGCTCTTGCATGGAAAGATTTTGATAGGTTGCCATCAAAGATTTCGCACTAGATTGTCAGCAATGGAGGCTTGGCTTGTCAAGTGAGCTGTTCAAATCCATTTCGAACCATGCAGTATATTCACATAGCACATGGCAGTTATGTTAATGTTGTATAATCTGGCCCCTTGGATGTGCATGAATCTGAATATTCTATACTTTCTTTACTTATACCTGGGCCGCGATCACCTGGAAATTGACAATGACATTACTTAACCGCACCAACGCCGTATTGATAGATTAGATGTTAAAATTATTTGGATTCTGGGGTTTAAACATTGTGCTTCAAGAATCAAAACTTTTCCAATGCGTTGCAGCTCTGTATGTGGACAATCAATGATTCCCTGCATATGCTTATGTTATCTGCGTGAGTACAAAGGAAAGTTGCTTGCCCTTGTTGTTACTATGGCACTAATTCTCAATTATCGTAAACATAGTCGGAAAAATGTGTTATATGGATCATCGTCGTTTTCTACCGATTGATGCATCCAATGGAGATCTAACAAAAGATCTTTCAATGGAAAAAACGAATTAGGCCTCCTCCACCTTTCTTAAAGGCGAAACAAATGTTCTGATATAGCTTGCAAGATTTTTAAAAGTGTGTTTGGAAGAAGAGAAAAGATCAAATGATGGCCCATGGAAAAAAAGGTCAATCTTTTTGAATTACCTTTGACCTACATGCATCATCCAGGTGATGTCTTCCAATGGAAAGATGCATCATCCAGGCGATGTCTTCCAATGAAAGGCAGCATCAGCCAAGGCTTGCACACATCGGCCGTGGCAAGTCTGCATCGGCTAGGCGAGATTTGCATCATACAACATCAAGCTACATCAGCCAAGGATTGCGCGCTTCATGCAACCGACGTTGGATAACAACAGAAAGCATCATCCAAAGCCTGCACGCATCAACCGTGTAGTATGCGCATCGACAGGGAAACATCGACGTCGGCCAATGACAAGAAGCATCAACTAAGGCATGTGTGCTTCGGGCAAGACTTCAGCTAAGGCCAAGCGGCATTAGCCATGTAACATTGGTCATGGTTTGCCACATCAGCCATGGCCATTGCACATGGCCTTGGCCGATTGCACATGCTTAGCCGACGTTGGCGTGGCATGTACACATCACTCATCGATCGTCAGGTTTGGCCTTTCCGAATCGCCTTATCCTGCACCAAAATTCAAACCGACGTTAGACGTGGGGTTACTGCATCGGCTTTAGCCTATATAATACTCAACCGATGTCGTCCATGGACTGACCATATCGGTCGTGGCTTGTGCACATCACTCACTATTGTCGGATATGGACTGCACATATTGCCTTTGGCCTGCGCACAATGGTCAACCGACATCAGGCGTTTCCTACCCGCATCGCCTTTGGTCGGCACACAATAGTCAGCCGATGTCAAGTGTGGCCTACCCACATCGCCTTTGGCCTGCCCACAATTGTGAGTCTACGTCGGACGTGGTCTGCCTGCATTGCCTTTGTCCTTCACACGACGGTCAAGCGATGTCAGATCTGGGCTACCAAGATCATCCGCAGCCTACACACATTTGTATGCCTACATCAAATGTTGTCTGATAGCATCGTCCGTAGCCTACACACATCGAATTGCCGACATCGAACATAGACTTCCAACATCATCCGTAGGCTGCACAATATTGATAGGTCGACGTCGGATGTGGCCTACCAGCATCGTCCATAGCCTACGCACATCGGTCGGTAGATGTCAGGCAACAACAAGAAGAATCAGCCAAGGCATGCACGCATCTTACGTGGCATGTGAACATATGACAAGCGACGTGGGACAATGGCATGCGGCTAGAGAAAAGGCCTACACACACAGACGTGGAATGCACATATTTGACAAGAGACGTCGGCCAATGAAATGCAGTATCAACCAAAGGCTTCATGCACGGATATGGCATGTGCACATCTAGGAAGCAATGTTGGTCAAGCGACATCGAGTGTTGCCTGTCCCCATCACCTTTGACCTGCATAATATGGCCAGTCGACGTCGGACGAGGACTGCCTATATTGCCTTTTAACTACGCACAATGGTCACCCAACGTCGGATGTAGTCTGCCTGCATCGCCTTTGGCCTGCACACAATGGTCAGCCAACGTCAAACATGGTCTTCCCGCATCGCCTCTGGCGTACACAAAATGGTCAGCTGACGTCACATGTAGGAAGGCGTCATAATCCTAAGTCGGTACGCATTAGGCAAGGGACTTCGAACAACGACAGGCGAATCTGCCATGGCCTACATGCATGAGTTATGGCGTGTGCGCATTGGTTGGCGACATCGACATCGGGAAATGACATATAGAATTAGCCAAGGATTGTGCGCTTTGGACTAGCGTCATGGGCCAACGGCAAGCAGCATCAGCAATGCGCCATTGGTCGTGGACCGCCATCATCCGTCGTGGCCTTTACAAATCACTCATCTGATGTTGGTCATAGACTGCCCGCATCGGCCGTGGCTTGTGCTCATCGCTCAGTCATTGTCGCTCATGGGCGTCCACCATCGCCCTTGGCCTACACACAAAGGTCAACCAACGTCGTGCTTTTCCTGCCCGTATCGCCTCTGGCCTGCACATAATGGTCAACCGATGTCGAGCGTGGCATGTGCGCATCACCTTTGGCCTTCATGCATGGTCCGCCAACGTCAGAAATGGTATGCCCGCATTACATTTGGCCTGCACATAACGTTCAATTGACGTCGGACATGAGTTGCCTGCATCGTCCGCAGCCTGCACACAACGGTATGGCGTCGTCGAATGTGGCCTGACAACATCGTTCGTAGCCTAAACACATCAGTCTGCCGACATCGAACGTGTCCTGCCAACATCATCCGTTGGATGCACACATAATGTCGCATGTGGCCTGCCAGCAATGTCCATAGCCTGCACACATCATATGTCGGCCAACAACAGGCAACATCAGCCAAGGCATGCATGCAGTTTACGTGGCATGTGCACATCTGGCAAGCAACGTTTGCATTGGCATACGACTATAGCCAAGGCCTACACGTACAGACGTGGAATGTGCATATCTGGAAAGCGACGTGCGAATGTCATGTGTGTATCGGATCAACCATGTCGTGTGTGTATCGAATTGGCGATATCGGTCATGACCTGCATACTTTGTCCAAGAAACACCAACCAACGACAGGAAGCATTAGCCAAGGTCTTCACACATCTAACGTGGTTTTTGCGCATTGCAAGTGAAGTCACACAATGACATGCTGCATCATCAAAGGTATGAAACATCATCCAAGGCATGCACACATAACTCGTGGCGTGTGTGCATCGGCTGCGTGACATCGACGTTGGCCAATGACAGGCACCATCAGCCAAGGCTTGTGCGCTTTAGGCAAGCGATGTCGGCCAAAGACAGGCAGCATCAGCCAAGGCCTGCACACATAAGACATGGCATGTTCGTATATGGCAACCGATATTGGCCAAAGGAATGCAGCATCAGCCAAGGCCTGCACGTATCGTTCGTGGCGAGTGTGCATCGGCTGGGTGACATTTGCATCGGCCAACGTCAGGCAATATTAGCCAAGATATGTGTTTCGAGCGAGCGACATTAGCCAACGACATGCACCATCAATCAAGGCTTGCACGCATAAGCCGGGGCATTTACTCATCGGTAAAGTGACATCGACGTCGTTCAACAACAAGTAGCATCCACCTAGGCTTGTATTCTCCTGACAAGCTTCATTGACAATCGGCAAGCGAAATTGGCCAGGCGAAACTGGTCGTGGCCTGTGCACATCGCTCAGCCGGCATCAAGCCTGGATTGAATGCATCAGCCATGGCCTCTTCACATCACTCAGAGTTTGTCAGGCTTGGATTTCCAGCATCGCCCTTCTCTTGCACATCACAGCCCGTCGATGTCTGACATGGGCAGCCCGCATTGGCCGTCGCCAGCTCAGTGCTCAGTCGACTTCGGTCGTGGACTGCCTGCATCGGTCGTGGCTGGAGCACATCGATCAGTCTTTGTCGGGCGTGGACTACCCGCATCGCCCTTGGCCTGTAAAAACGATAAGGCAACATTGGGTGTTGCCTTGCCCATCGTCTTTGGCCTGCCCAATAGTCACCAGACATTGGCGTGGCCATCCAGCATCGTGTTTGGCTTGCACAAAGTGGTCAGACAACATCGGTTGTGGCCTTCATGCGTCACCTTTGGCCTGCACACTTGGTCAGTCGACGTCTGATGTGGCATGCCACATCGCCTTTGGCCTGCACACAACGGTCAGCCAACGTCGGACGTAGCCTGCAACTACCATATGTTGCTCATTTGTACCAATTTCATTACGTTTACAGTTTCTACGATATCAAAACATATTTTATTTGTACAAATATGTACTCTACGATTATTTTCGGGTATTTAGAAGTAGTTTCAAGCATTTTCATATTTTTCTGACTTGTATTAATTTTTTAAAATTTATTTTTACGGTTTTTTTAATTTTATATCACATTTTAAAGATTTTAATTTATTAAATTATAGAATTTGAGGTAACTAGATTTATTTGTGAAATTTTGCGATTTGTATAAATTTTTTCATATTTTTTATAAATCAATTACCCATTTTTTAGATTTACTGAAAAATAATAAAAATTAAAAAAAGCGTTAAAATTATTGGATTTAATGTTACAATATTTATTTTTGAATTTTGGCGTTAATTTTATATTTTTTTCATATTTTTCGTATGTTTTATTAATCGATTACTCATTTTTGAAATTAACCGAAAAATAAAAAATAAATTGTTGAAAAATATATTTTTATATATAAAAAAGTTAAATGTAGAAGATAATGTGTTTTTATACCTTAGAAAATGTGCATAATTGGATTGTACATGATCATTTTGAATCTCTCGAAAAACGATGTCTACTCCTCAAAGTCAAAATCCACACCACGAAATTAAGAGCTCCGAGTGGGCCAAGCATTGTCCGTAGCAACTGCACATCGCGAAACCGATGTCGGCTAACAACATGAAGCATCAGTCAAGGCCTGCACGCATGATCCATGGCGAGTGCACATCGGTAGGGCGATAGTAAACGGTAAGCAACATTAGCCAAGGCTTCTGCGCTTTAGGCAAGCGGCGCCAGCCAACAACAAGGGACATCGCAAGGCATCATTGGTCATGTACCTCTTGTATCGATTGTGGCATGTGCATATCGCTCAGCCGACGTTGTCCGTGGACTGCTGGCATCGGGTATGGCTTGTGCACATCGCTCAATCATTTTCGAGCATGGACTGCCCGCATCAATCTTGGCCTGAATACAACATTCAACCGACGTGGGGCGTCGCCTTCCTGTATCGCCTTTTGCCTGCACACAATGTTTAGATGACATCGGGCAAGGCCTGCTCGTATCGCCTTTGTGCAATACACAATGGTCAGGCGACGTCGAACGTGGACTGCCCACATCGCCTTTGGCATGCACAAAATAGTTAGTCTACGTCGGACGTTGGCTGCCAGTGTCATCCGCAGCTTGCACACATCGGTCTGCTGACATCAAACGTGGCATGACACCATCATCCATAGCCTGGACACATATTTTTGTCGACGTCAAACATGGCCTGCCAGTATTGTTCGTAGCCTGCACACACCGGTCTTCCAACGTCGGATGTGGCTGCCTGCATCGTCTCTAGGCTACACACATCGGTCTGTAGATGTTGGTCAACAGCAAGAAGAATCACCCTAGGTATGCATACATCTGACGTGGTATATGCGCACCTGCAAAAAAATGTCGGCCAATGGCATGCAACCTTTGCCAAATCCTGCACGCACGGACGTGGAATGCTCTTATCTTGCAAGCGACGTCGGCCAAAGGAATGCGGCATCAGCCAAGGCCTACATGCACTGACATGGCATGTGTGCATGTGTAAAGAAACGTAGGAAAATGAGATTCAACATCAGCCAAGCCCTGCACGTGTCATCCGTGTCGTGTGCACATAGGTTGTGCGATTTCAGCTGTGGGATGAGCGCATGAGCTGTGGCTTGCGCGCATCTTCCAAGCGACAACGGCCAATGGCAGGTTGCAACATCCAAGGCTTGCATGCATTAGTCGTGGTGTGTGCGCATCGACTCAGTGATATTGATCGTGGCCTACGTGCATCATTTAGGCAACATCGACCAATGACAGACAACATAAGCCAAGGCTTGCACGCATCAGCCATGGCGTATACGCATCGACTGGGGTGACATCGGTCGTGACCTACATGCATCATCCAGGCGATGTCTTCCAATGGAAAGATGCATCATCCAAGGTCTTCTCGCATCTAACATTGCATGTGCACATCAGGCAAGAAACGTTGGCCTTTCTTGGTCGGACCACCCGACTGGCGATTTCTGAAAAGTAACTGCATACATCGTCCAGGAGACATCGACCAATGGCAGACAATATTAACCAAGTCCTGCACGCATCAGCCATGGCGTTGCGCATCGATTGGGCAACATCGATTGTTTCCTGTAGGCATCGTCTAAGCGATGTCGGCCAACGGTAGGCTGCATCAGCTAAAGTCTTCACGCATCTAACATGGCATGTGCACATCTGGTAAGAAATGTTGGTAAATGAAATGCAGCATCAGCCAAGGCTTGCACATATCGGTCATTGTGTTTGCGCATTGGCTGGGCGACATTTGTAGCGTCCAACATTAGGCAGCATCAACCAATCCTTGTGCGCTTCAGGCAAGCGATGTTGGCCAACGATAGGCAGCATCAGCCAAGGCCAGCACGCATCAGTCGTGGTGTGTGCGCATCGACAGGTAACATTGGCGTCGACTAATTGCAAACAGCATCAGCCAAGGTCAGTGTGCTTCGGGCAAGCGACTTCATCTAACGGAAAGCGGCATCAGCAAGGCGACATTGGTCGTGGTTCATTGGCCTAGGATTGTGCACATCATTCAGCCGACGTCAGGTATTGACCGACGGCATCATCCATGGACCAAGAACATTACTCAGCAGTCGTTGGGTTTGGCTTTCCTATGTGGCCCTTATCTTCCGCAAAACGTCCACCCGACATCGTACGTGGGGGACCGCATTGGCGTATCCTACAGAATACTCAATCGACGTCATTCGCGGACTAACCTATCGGTCATTGCTTGTGCACCTTGCTCAACAATTGTCAGGCATGGATTTCCCGCATCGCCTTTGGCCTGTACACAACGGTTAGCTAACATTAGATGTTGTCTTCCCGCATCGCCTTTGGCCTGCACACAATGGTCTGCCGACGTCTAGCGTGGCCTACCCACTTTGCCTTTGGCCTGCACACAATGGTCATCCGACGTCGCACGTGGTCTACCTGCATTGCCTTTGGCCTACACATAATGGTCAATCGACGTCGGACGTGGGCTGGCACGATTCTCTGCAGCTTGCACACTTCGGATGCCAACGTCGAATGTGGCCTGACATTATTGTCTGAATTCTACACACATCGGGGTGCCAACTTCGAAGGTGACCTGCCAACATCATTCGTAGGCTGCACATATCGGTCTGTCAATGTCGGATGTGGTCTGACAACATTGTCCGTAGCTTGAATACATCGGTCTGCAGATGTCGTCCAACAGCAGGCAGCATTAGCCAAATCATGCATGCATCTTCTGTGGCATATGTGTATCTCGTAAGGGATGTTGGCCAATGGCATGCGACTAGAGCCAAGGCCTGCACGCACAGAAGTGGAATGTGTATATCTGACAAGCGACGTTGGCCAAATGTATGCGGCATCAAACAAGGACTTCATGCACAGACGTGGCATGTGCGCATCTAACAAGCGATGTCGATTAAGCGACATCGAGCGTTGCCTGCCCCAATCACCTTTGGCCAACACAATATGGTCAGCCAACGTCAGGCATGGCCTGTACGCATCGCCTTTAGACTACACACAATGGTCAGTCGACGTCGGACGTGGTCTACCCGCATTGCCTTTGGCCTACACAAAATAATCAACTGACGTCGGACGTAAGCAGGCAGAATTGTCCTTAGCCGGTCCGCATTGGGCAAGCGACGTAGGCTAACGACAGGCAGCATATGCCAAGACCTACACTTATGAGCCATGGTGTGTGAACATCGACTGAGTGACATCATCCGTGACCTGCATGTACAGGACAAGCGATGTCGGCCAACAACAGGCTGCATCAGCCAAGGTCTTGACGCATCTAACATGGCATGTGTGAATTCGGCAAACAATGTTGGCCAATGAAATGCAGCATCAGCCAAGGCTTGCATACATCGGCCGTGGCAAGTGTGCATCGGCTAGGCGAGATTTGCATCATACAACATCAAGCTACATCATCCAAGGATTGCGCGCTTCATGCAACCGACGTTGGATAACAACAGGAAGCATCATCCAAAGCCTGCACGCATCAACCGTGGCGTATGCGCATCGACAGGGAAACATGGGCGTCGGCCAATGACAAGAAGCATCAACTAAAGCATGTGTGCTTCGGGCAAGTGACTTCAGCTAAGGCCAAGCGGCATTAGCCATGTAACATTGGTCATGGTTTGCCGCATCAGCCATGGCCATTGCACATCGCTTAGCCGACGTTGGGCGTGGACTGGCCTCATTGGTCGTGGCCTGTACACATCACTCATCGATCATCAGGTTTGGCCTTCCCGAATCGCCCTTATCCTGCACCAAAATTCAAACCGACGTTAGACGTGGGGTTACTGCATCGGCTTTAGCCTATATAATACTCAACCGATGTCATCCGTGGACTGACCATATCGGTCGTGGCTTGTGAACATCGCTCACTATTGTCGGGTATGGACTGCACATATTGCCTTTGGCCTGCACACAATGGTCAACCGACATCAGGCGTTTCCTACCCGCATCGCCTTTGGTCGGCACACAATAGTCAGCCGATGTCAAGCGTGGCCTACCCACATCGCCTTTGGCCTGCCCACAATGGTGAGTCTACGTCGGACGTGGTCTGCCTGCATTGCCTTATTCCTTCACACGACGGTCAAGCGATGTCAGATCTGGGCTACCAAGATCGTCCGCAGCCTACACACATTTGTATACCTACATCAAATGTTGTCTGATAGCATCGTCCGTAGCCTACACACATCGAATTGCCGACATCGAACATAGACTTCTAACATCATCCGTAGGATGCACAATATTGATAGGTCGACGTCGGATGTGGCCTACCAGCATCGTCCATAGCCTACACACATCGGTCTGTAGATGTCAGGCAACAACAAGAAGAATCAGCCAAGGAATTCACGCATCTTACGTGGCATGTGAACATATGACAAGCGACGTGGGACAATGGCATGCGGCTAGAGAAAAGGCCTACACACACAGACGTGGAATGCTCATATTTGACAAGAGACGTCGGCCAATGAAATGAAGTATCAACCAAAGGCTTCATGCACGGATATGGCATGTGCACATCTAGGAAGCAATGTTGGTCAAGCGACATCGAGTGTTGCCTGTCCCCATCACCTTTGACCTGCATAATATGGCCAGTCGACGTCGGGCGAGGAATGCCTATATTGCCTTTTAACTACACACAATGGTCACCCGACGTCGGACGTAGTCTGCCTGCATCGCCTTTGTCCTGCACACAATGGTCAGCCAACGTCAAACATGGTCTTCCCGCATCGCCTCTGGCCTACACAAAATGGTCAGCTGACGTCAGATGTAGGAAGGTGGCATAATCCTAAGTCGGTACGCATTAGGCAAGGGACTTCGAACAACGACAGGCAGAATCTGCCATGGCCTACATGCATGAGTTATGGCGTGTGCGCATTGGTTGGCGACATCGACATCGGGAAATGACATATAGAATCAGCCAAGGATTGTGCGCTTTGGACAAGCGTCATGGGCCAACGGCAGCAGCATCAGCAATGCGCCATTGGTCGTGGACCGCCATCATCCGTCGTGGCCTTTACAAATCACTCATCTGATGTTGGTCATAGACTGCCCGCATCGGCCGTGGCTTGTGCTCATCTCACAGTCATTGTCGCGCATGGGCGTCCACCATCGCCCTTGGCCTACACACAAAGGTCAACCAACGTCGTGCTTTTCCTACCCGTATCGCCTCTGGCCTGCACATAATGGTCAACCGATGTCGAGCGTGGCATGTGCGCATCACCTTTGGCCTTCATGCATGGTCAGCCAACGTCAGAAATGGTATGCCCGCATTACATTTGGCCTGCACATAACGTTTAATTGACGTCGGACATGAGTTGCCTGCATCATCCGCAGCCTGCACACAACGGTATGGCGTCGTTGAATGTGGCCTGACAACATCGTTCGTAGCCTACACATATCAGTCTGCCGACATCGAACGTGTCCTGCCAACATCATCCGTTGGATACACACATAATGTCGGATGTGGCCTGCCAGCAATGTCCATAGCCTGCACACATCATATGTCGGCCAACAACAGGCAACATCAGCCAAGGCATGCATGCATGTTACGTGGCATGTGCACATCTGGCAAGCAACGTTTGCATTGGCATACGACTATAGCCAAGGCCTACACGTACAGACGTGGAATGTGCATATCTGGAAAGCGACGTGCGAATGTCATGTGTGTATCGAATTGGCGATATCGGTCATGACCTGCATACTTTGTCCAAGCAACACCAACCAACGACAGGAAGCATTAGCCAAGGTCTTCACACATCTAACGTGGTTTTTGCGCATTGCAAGTGAAGTCACACAATGACATGCTGCATCATCAAAGGTATGAAGCATCATCCAAGGCATGCACACATAACTCGTGGCGTGTGTGCATCGGCTGGGTGACATCGATGTTGGCCAATGACAGGCACCATCAGCCAAGGCTTGTGCGCTTTAGGCAAGCGATGTCGGCCAAAGACAGGGAGCATCAGCCAAGGCCTGCACGCATAAGACATGGCATGTTCGCATATGGCAACCGATATTGGCCAAAGGAATGCAGCATCAGCCAAGGCCTGCACGTATCGTTCGTGGCGAGTGTGCATCGGCTGGGTGACATTTGCATCGGCCAACGTCAGGCAATATTAGCCAAGGTATCTGTTTCGGGCGAGCGACATTAGCCAATGACATGCACCATCAATCAAGGCCTGCACGCATAAGCCGGGGCATTTACTCATCGGTAAAGTGACATCGACGTCGTTCAACAACAAGTAGCATCCACCTAGGCTTGTATTCTCCTGACAAGCTTCATTGACAATCGGCAAGCGAAATTGGCCAGGCGACACTGGTCGTGGCCTGTGCACATCGCTCAGCCGGCATCAAGCCTGGATTGAATGCATCAGCCATGGCCTCTTCACATCACTCAGAGTTTATCAGGCTTGGATTTCTAGCATCGCCATTCTCTTGCACATCACAGCCCGTCGATGTCAGACATGGGCAGCCCGCATTGGCCGTAGGCTGCTCAGTGCTCAGTCGACTTTGGTCGTGGACTGCCTGCATCGGTCGTGGCTTGAGCACATCGATCAGTCTTTGTTGGGCGTGGACTGCCTGCATCGCCCTTGGCCTGTAAAAACGATAAGGCAACATTGGGTGTTGCCTTGCCCATCGTCTTTGGCCTGCACAATAGTCACAAACATTGGCGTGGCCATCCAGCATCGTGTTTGGCTTACACAAAGTGGTCAGACAACATCGGTTGTGGCCTTCATGCGTCACCTTTGGCCTGCATACTTGGTCAGCCGACGTCTGATGTGGCATGCCACATCGCCTTTGGCCTGCACACAACGGTCAGCCAACGTCGGACGTAGCCTGCAACTATCATATGTTGCTCATTTGTACCAATTTCATTACGTTTACAGTTTCTACGATATCAAAACATATTTTATTTGTACAAATATGTACTCTACGATTATTTTCGGGTATTTAGAAGTAGTTTCAAGCAGTTTCATATTTTTCTGACTTGTATTAATTTTTTAAATTTTATTTTTACGTTTTTTTTAATTTTATATCACATTTTAAAGATTTTAATTTATTAAATTATAGAATTTGAGGTAACTAGATTTATTTGTGAAATTTTGCGATTTGTATAAATTTTTTCATATTTTTTATAAATCAATTACCCATTTTTTAGATTTACTGAAAAATAATAAAAATTAAAAAAAGTGTTAAAATTATTGAATTTAAGGTTACAATATTTATTTTTTAATTTTGGCGTTAATTTTATATTTTTTTCATATTTTTCGTATGTTTTATTAATCGATTACTCATTTTCGAAATTAACCGAAAAATAAAAAATAAATTGTTGAAAAATATATTTTTATATATAAAAAAGTTAAATGTAGAAGATAATGTGTTTTTATACCTTAGAAAATGTGCATAATTGGATAGTACATGATCATTTTGAATCTCTGGAAAAACGATGTCTACTCCTCAAAGTCAAAATCCACACCACGAAATTAAGAGCTCCGAGTGGGCCAAGCATTGTCCGCAGCAACTGCACATCGCGAAACCGATGTGGGCTAATGACAGGAAGCATCAGTCAAGGCCTGCACGCATGATCCATGGCGAGTGCGCATCGGTAGGGCGATAGTAAACGGCAAGCAACATTAGCCAAGGCTTCTGCTCTTTAGGCAAGCGGCGCCAGCCAACAACAAGGGACATCGTCCAGGCATCATTGGTCATGTACCTCTTGTATCGGTTGTGGCATGTGCACATCGCTCAGCCGACGTTGTCCGTGGACTGCTGGCATCGGGTATGGCTTGTGCACATCGCTCAATCATTTTCGAGCATGGACTGCCCGCATCACCCTTGGCCTGAATACAACATTCAACCGACGTGGGGCGTCGCCTTCCTGTATCGCCTTTTTCCTGCACACAATGGTTAGACGACATCGGGCAAGGCCTGCTCGTATCGCCTTTGTGCAATACACAATGGTCAGGCGACGTCGAACGTGGACTGCCCACATCGCCTTTGGCATGCACAAAACAGTCAGTCTACGTCGGACGTTGGCTGCCAGTGTCATCCGCAGCTTGAACACATCGGTCTGCTGACATCAAACGTGGCGTGACACCATCATCCATAGACTGGACACATATTTTTGTCGACGTCAAACATGGCCTTCCAGTATTGTTCGTAGCCTGCACACACCGGTCTTCCAACGTCGGATGTGGCCTGCCTGCATCGTCTCTAGGCTACACACATCGGTCTGTAGATGTTGGTCAACAGCAAGAAGAATCACCCTAGGTATGCATACATCTGACGTGGTATATGCACACCTGCAAAAAAATGTCGGCCAATGGCATGCAACCTCTGCCAAATCCTGCACGCACGGACGTGGAATGCTCTTATCTTGCAAGCGACGTCGGCCAAAGGAATGCGGCATCAGCCAAGGCATATATGCACTGACATGGCATGTGTCCATGTGTAAAGAAACGTAGGAAAATGAGATTCAACATCAGCCAAGCCCTGCACGTGTCATCCGTGTCGTGTGCACATAGGTTGTGCGACTTCAGCCATGGGATGAGCGCATCGGCTGTGGCTTGCGCGCATCTTCCAAGCGACAACGGCCAATGGCAGGATGCAACATCCAAGGATTGCATGCATTAGTCGTGGTGTGTGCGCATCGACTCAGTGATATTGATCGTGGCCTACGTGCATCATTTAGGCAACATCGACCAATGACAGACAACATAAGCCAAGGCTTGCACGCATCAGCCATGGCGTGTGCGCATCGACTGGGGTGACATCGGTCGTGACCTACATGCATCATCCAGGCGATGTCTTCCAATGGAAAGATGCATCATCCAAGGTCTTCTCGCATCTAACATTGCATGTGCACATCAGGCAAGAAACGTTGGCCTTTCTTGGTCGGACCACCCGACTAGCGATTTCTGAAAAGTAACTGCATACATCGTCCAGGAGACATCGACCAATGGCAGACAATATTAACCAAGTCCTGCACGCATCAGCCATGGCGTTGCGCATCGATTGGGCAACATCGATTGTTTCCTGTAGGCATCGTCTAAGCGATGTCGGCCAACGGTAGGCTGCATCAGCTAAAGTCTTCACGCATCTAACATGGCATGTGCGCATCTGGTAAGAAATGTTGGTAAATGAAATGCAGCATCAGCCAAGGCTTGCACATATCGGTCATTGTGTGTGCGCATTGGCTGGGCGACATTTGTAGCGTCCAACATCACGCAGCATCAACCAATCCTTGTGCGCTTCAGGCAAGCGATGTTGGCCAACGATAGGCAGCATCAGCCAAGGCCAGCACGCATCAGTCGTGGTGTGTGCGCATCGACAGGTAATATTGGCGTCGACTAATTGCAAACAGCATCAGCCAAGGTCAGTGTGCTTCGGGCAAGCGACTTCATCTAACGGCAAGCGGCATCAGCAAGGCGACATTGGTCGTGGTTCATTGGCCTAGGATTGTGCACATCATTCAGCTGACGTCAGGTATTGACCGACGGCATCATCCATGGACTAAGAACATTACTCAGCAGTCGTTGGGTTTGGCTTTCCTATGTGGCCCTTATCTTCCACAAAACGTCCACCCGACATCGTACGTGGGGGACCGCATTGGCGTATCCTACAGAATACTCAATCGACGTCATTCGCGGACTAACCTATCGGTCATTGCTTGTGCACCTTGCTCAACAATTGTCAGGCATGGATTTCCCGCATCGCCTTTGGCCTGTACACAACGGTTAGCTAACATTAGATGTTGTCTTCCCGCATCGCCTTTGGCCTGCACACAATGGTCTGCCGACGTCTAGCGTGGCCTACCCACTTTGCCTTTGGCCTGCACACAATGGTCATCCGACGTCGCACGTGGTCTACCTGCATTGCCTTTGGCCTACACACAATGGTCAATCGACGTCGGACGTGGGCTGGCACGATCCTCCGCAGCTTGCACACTTCGGATGCCAACGTCGAATGTGGCCTGACATTATTGTCTGAATTCTACACACATCGGGGTGCCAACTTCGAAGGTGACCTGCCAACATCATTCGTAGGCTGCACATATCGGTCTGTCGATGTCGGATGTGGTCTGACAGCATTGTCCGTAGCTTGAATACATCGGTCTGCAGATGTCGTCCAACAGCAGGCAGCATTAGCCAAATCATGCATGCATCTTCTGTGGCATATGTGTATCTCGTAAGCGATGTTGGCCAATGGCATGCGACTAGAGCCAAGGCCTGCACGCACAGACGTGGAATGTGTATATCTGACAAGCGACGTTGGCCAAATGTATGCGGCATCAAACAAGGACTTCATGCACAGACGTGGCATGTGCGCATCTAACAAGCGATGTCGATTAAGCGACATCGAGCGTTGCCTGCCCCAATCACCTTTGGCCAACACAATATGGTCAGCCAACGTCAGGCATGGCCTGTACGCATCGCCTTTAGACTACACACAATGGTCAGTCGACGTCGGACGTGGTCTACCCGCATTGCCTTTGGCCTACACAAAATAATCAACTGACGTCGGACGTAAGCAGGCAGAATTGTCCTTAGCCGGTCCGCATTGGGCAAGCGACGTAGGCTAACGACAGGCAGCATATGCCAAGACCTACACTTATGAGCCATGGTGTGTGAACATCGACTGAGTGACATCAGCCGTGACCTGCATGTACAGGAAAAGCGATGTCGGCCAACAACAGGCTGCATCAGCCAAGGTCTTGACGCATCTAACATGGCATGTGTGAATTCGGCAAACAATGTTGGCCAATGAAATGCAGCATCAGCCAAGGCTTGCACACATCGGCCGTGGCAAGTGTGCATCGGCTAGGCGAGATTTGCATCATACAACATCAAGCTACATCAGCCAAGGATTGCGCGCTTCATGCAACCGACGTTGGATAACAACAGGAAGCATTATCCAAAGCATGCACGCATCAACCGTGGCGTATGCGCATCGACAGGGAAACATCGGCATCGGCCAATGACAAGAAGCATCAACTAAAGCATGTGTGCTTCGGGCAAGTGACTTCAGCTAAGGCCAAGCGGCATTAGCCATGTAACATTGGTCATGGTTTGCCGCATCAGCCATGGCCATTGCACATCGCTTAGCCGACGTTGGGCGTGGACTGGCCTCATTGGTCGTGGCCTGTACACATCACTCATCGATCGTCAGGTTTGGCCTTCCCGAATCGCCCTTATCCTGCACCAAAATTCAAACCGACGTTAGACGTGGGGTTACTGCATCGGCTTTAGCCTATATAATACTCAACCGATGTCATCCGTGGACTGACCATATCGGTCGTGGCTTGTGCACATCGCTCACTATTGTCGGGTATGGACTGCACATATTGCCTTTGGCCTGCACACAATGGTCAACCGACATCAGGCGTTTCCTACCCGCATCGCCTTTGGTCGGCACACAATAGTCAGCCGATGTCAAGCGTGGCCTACCCACATCGCCTTTGGCCTGCCCACAATGGTGAGTCTACGTCGGACGTGGTCTGCCTGCATTGCCTTATTCCTTCACACGACGGTCAAGCGATGTCAGATCTGGGCTACCAAGATCATCCGCAGCCTACACACATTTGTATGCCTACATCAAATGTTGTCTGATAGCATCGTCCGTAGCCTACACACATCGAATTGCCGACATCGAACATAGACTTCCAACATCATCCGTAGGCTGCACAATATTGATAGGTCGACGTCGGATGTGGCCTACCAGCATCGTCCATAGCCTACACACATCGGTCTGTAGATGTCAGGCAACAACAAGAAGAATCAGCCAAGGCATTCACGCATCTTACGTGGCATGTGAACATATGACAAGCGACGTGGGACAATGGCATGCGGCTAGAGAAAAGGCCTACACACACAGACGTGGAATGCACATATTTGACAAGAGACGTCGGCCAATGAAATGCAGTATCAACCAAAGGCTTCATGCACGGATATGGCATGTGCACATCTAGGAAGCAATGTTGGTCAAGCGACATCGAGTGTTGCCTGTCCCCATCACCTTTGACCTGCATAATATGGCCAGTCGACGTCGGGCAAGGACTGCCTATATTGCCTTTTAACTACACACAATGGTCACCCGACGTCGGACGTAGTCTGCCTGCATCGCCTTTGTCCTGCACACAATGGTCAGCCAACGTCAAACATGGTCTTCCCGCATCGCCTCTGGCCTACACAAAATGGTCAGCTGACGTCAGATGTAGGAAGGGCATAATCCTAAGTCGGTACGCATTAGGCAAGGGACTTCGAACAACGACAGGCAGAATCTGCCATGGCCTACATGCATGAGTTATGGCGTGTGCGCATTGGTTGGCGACATCGACATCGGGAAATGACATATAGAATCAGCCAAGGATTGTGCGCTTTGGACAAGCGTCATGGGCCAACGGCAAGCAGCATCAGCAATGCGCCATTGGTCGTGGACCGCCATCATCCATCGTGGCCTTTACAAATCACTCATCTGATGTTGGTCATAGACTGCCCGCATCGGCCGTGGCTTGTGCTCATCGCTCAGTCATTGTCGCGCATGGGCGTCCACCATCGCCCTTGTCCTACACACAAAGGTCAACCAACGTCGTGCTTTTCCTGCCCGTATCGCCTCTGGCCTGCACATAATGGTCAACCGATGTCGAGCGTGGCATGTGCGCATCACCTTTGGCCTTCATGCATGGTCAGCCAACGTCAGAAATGGTATGCCCGCATTACATTTGGCCTGCACATAACGTTCAATTGACGTCGGACATGAGTTGCCTGCATCATCCGCAGCCTGCACACAACGGTATGGCGTCGTCGAATGTGGCCTGACAACATCGTTCGTAGCCTACACACATCAGTCTGCCGACATCGAACGTGTCCTGCCAACATCATCCGTTGGATGCACACATAATGTCGGATGTGGCCTGCCAGCAATGTCCATAGCCTGCACACATCATATGTCGGCCAACAACAGGCAACATCAGCCAAGGCATGCATGCATGTTACGTGGCATGTGCACATCTGGCAAGCAACGTTTGCATTGGCATATGACTATAGCCAAGGCCCACACGTATAGACGTGGAATGTGCATATCTGGAAAGCGACGTGCGAATGTCATGTGTGTATCGAATCAACCATGTCGTATGTGTATCGAATTGGCGATATCGGTCATGACCTGCATACTTTGTCCAAGCAACACCAACCAACGAAAAGAAGCATTAGCCAAGGTCTTCACACATATAACGTGGTTTTTGCGCATTGCAAGTGAAGTCACACAATGCCATGCTGCATCATCAAAGGTATGAAGCATCATCCAAGGCATGCACACATAACTCGTGGCGTGTGTGCATCGGCTGGGTGACATCGACGTTGGCCAATGACAGGCACCATCAGCCAAGGCTTGTGCGCTTTAGGCAAGCGATGTCGGCCAAAGACAGGCAGCATCAGCCAAGGCCTGCACGCATAAGACATGGCATGTTCGCATATGGCAACCGATATTGGCCAAAGGAATGCAGCATCAGCCAAGGCCTGCACGTATCATTCGTGGCGAGTGTGCATCGGATGGGTGACATTTGCATCGGCCAACGTCAGGCAATATTAGCCAAGGTATGTGTTTCGGGCGAGCGACATTAGCCAACGACATGCACCATCAATCAAGGCCTGCACGCATAAGCCGGGGCATTTACTCATCGGTAAAGTGACATCGACGTCGTTCAACAACAGGTAGCATCCACCTAGGCTTGTATTCTCCTGACAAGCTTCATTGACAATCGGCAAGCGAAATTGGCCAGGCGACACTGGTCGTGGCCTGTGCACATCGCTCAGCCGGCATCAAGCCTGGATTGAATGCATCAGCCATGGCCTCTTCACATCACTCAGAGTTTGTCAGGCTTGGATTTCCAGCATCGCCCTTCTCTTGCACATCACAGCCCGTCGATGTCGGACATGGGCACCCCGCATTGGCCGTAGCCTGCTCAGTTCTCAGTCGACTTCGGTCGTGGACTGCCTGCATCGGTCGTGGCTTGAGCACATCGATCAGTCTTTGTCGGGCGTGGACTACCCGCATCGCCCTTGGCCTGTAAAAACGATAAGGCAACATTGGGTGTTGCCTTGCCCATCGTCTTTGGCCTGCACAATAGTCACCAGACATTGGCGTGGCCATCCAGCATCGTGTTTGGCTTGCACAAAGTGGTCAGACAACATCGGTTGTGGCCTTCATGCGTCGCCTTTGGCCTGCACACTTGGTCAGCCGACGTCTGATGTGGCATGCCACATCGCCTTTTGGCCTGCACACAACGGTCAGCCAACGTCGGACGTAGCCTGCAACTATCATATGTTGCTCATTTGTACCAATTTCATTACGTTTACAGTTTCTACGATATCGAAACATATTTTATTTGTACAAATATGTACTCTACGATTATTTTCGGGTATTCAGAAGTAGTTTCAAGTAGTTTCATATTTTTCTGACTTGTATCAATTTTTTAAAATATATTTTTACGGATTTTTTAATTTTATATCACATTTTAAAGATTTTAATTTATTAAATTATAGAATTTGAGGTTACTAGATTTATTTGTGAAATTTTGCGATTTGTATAAATTTTTTCATATTTTTTATTAATCAATTACCCATTTTTTAGATTTACTGAAAAATAAAAAAAAATAAAAAAATGTTAAAATTGTTGAAATTAAGGTTAATATATTAATTTATGAATTATTGGCGTTAATTTTTTTTATCATATTTTCCTTTTTTTATTAATTAAGTATTCATTTTTGAGATGTACCGAACAAAAATAAAAATTAAAAAAATTGTTGTAATTTTTGAATTCAAGGCTACTATATTTACTTGTGAATTTTTGGCGTTAAAATTGTTTGTGTTTTTTCGTATTTTTCCCTTTTAATGAATGAATTACCCATTTTCAAGATTTACCTAACAAAAAGAAAAATAACAAAAATTGATGAAAATGATGAATTTAAGGTTACTATATTCATTTATGAATTTTGGAATTAATTTTATAGTTTTTCTTATTTTCCTATATTTTACTCATATATTACCCATTTTCGAGATTTACCAAACAAAAATAAAAATTTAAGAAAATTTTTGAAAATTTTTAAATCTAAGGTAATTATATTTATTATGAATTTTCGGTGTTAATTTTATATTTTATTTATATTTTTCATATTTTTTATTCATCAATTTTTCATTTTTGAGATTTACCGAATAAAAATAAAAAAATAAAATAAATTGTTGAAATTATTGAATTTAAGGTTACAATATTTATTTGTGAATTTTTGGCTTTAATTTTATATTTTTTCATATTTGTCCTATGTTTTATTAAGCAATTACTCATTTTCGGGATTAATCAAAATATATATATATATATATAGTTGAAAATCATTTTTTATATATAAAACTTTTATTCGTGGAAGCTAATGTGTGTTTGTACCTTAAATCATTCATAATTAGGCTGTAAATTTTCTTTATTAATCTCTAGAAAAAAGTTGTCCACTCCTCTAAGTCAAATCGCGCCTAGAAATCAAGAGATCAAAATAGACCAAGCATTGTCCGTAGACAGTGCGCATCGGGAAAGCGATGTTGGCGAACGACATGAAGCATCAGCCAAGGCCTGCACGCATGAGCCATTGCGTGTGCGCATAGGCTAGGCGATATCTGCGTCAGGCAACGACAGGCATCATTAGCCAAGGCTTCTGCATTTCAAGCAACCGATGTCGGCCAACGGCAAGCGGCATCTGCCAATCGATATTAGTTACGGACGACCTTTATCATTCGTAACTTGTGCACATCACTTAGCCGATGTTGGTCATGGACTGCCCGTATTGGTTGTGGCTTGTGCACTTCGTTCTGTCATTTCAAACGTGGACTGCCAGCATTGCCCTTGGCCTGAACATAATGGTCAACCGACATCAAGCATTGCCAGCCTGCATCGCTTTTGGCCTGCACACAATGGTCAGATGACGTCGGGTGTGGCCTGCCCGCATTACCTTTGTACTACACACAATGGTCATCCGAACGTGGTATGCCCCTTTTGCCTTTGACCTTCACAAAATGGTCACCTGACGTCGGACGTGGGTTGCCAGCATTTTCCGGAGCTTGCACACATCGGTCTGCCAACGTCGAACATGGCCGGACAACATCATCTATAGCCTGGACAGGTCTACCGACGTCAAACATGGCCTGCCAACATTGTTCGTAGCCTTCACACACCGATGTGCCAATGTCGGATGTGGCCTGCCACCATCGTCCGTAGCCTGCACACATTAGTCTACAGATGTCGGCCAATGGCATGCAGAATCAGCCAAGGCATGCATGCATCTGACATGGTATGTGCGCATCTAGAACGCGACGTCGGCCAATGGCATGCGACTTCATCCAAATCATGCACGCACAGATGTGGAATGTTCGTGTCTTGCAAGCGACGTCAGACAATGGAATGAGGCATAAGCCAAGGCCTGCATTCATGGACGTGGCATGTGCGCATCTATCAAGCAACGTTGGCCAATGACATGCAACATAATTTAAGGTTGCACACATCATCCATGTCGTGTGCACATCGGTTGTGCAACTTTAGCCGTTGTATGAGCGCATTGGCTAAACTACATCGATTGTGGCCGGCACGCATCGGCCAATGGATGCATGCAGGCCGTGGTGTGTGCGTATCGACTTGGCGACATCGATTATTTCCTGCGCGCATGGTCCAGGAGACATCGACTAATGGCAGACAGCATCAGCCAAGGCCAGCACGCATCAGCCATAGCTTGTGCACATCGACTAGGCGACATCAATCGTGACCTGCATGCATCGTCCTAACGATTTTGGCCAACGACATGATGCATCAGCCAAGGTCTTCACGTATCTAACAAGGCATGTGTTCATCAAACAAGAAAGTTTGTCCTTTTATGGTTAGAACAACACAACCGTCCATTTCCGAAAAGTACCCAGGTGACATCATCCAATGGCAGACAACATCAACAAAGGCTTGCACGCATCAACAATGTCGTGTGCGTATCGACTGGGCAACATCGGTTGTGACCTGCATGCATCGGCGAGGCAATGCCAGCCAACAGTAGGCTGCATCAGCCAAGGTCTTCACGCATAAAAAATGGCATGTGCACATCTGGAAAGCAACGTTGGCCAATGAAATGTAGCATCAGTAGAGGCCTGTACACATAGGTCGTGGCGTGTGTGCATCGGTTAGCCAATATTTGCGTCATCCAACATCACGCAACATCACCCAAGGCTTGTGTGCTTCAGGCGAGCGGCGTTAGCCAATGGTTGGCAACATCAGCCAAGGCCTGCAAGCATCAGTTGTGGCGTGTACACATCGATAGGGCAACATCGGCGTTGGCCAATGATAGGCAGCATCAACGTGTTCTTCAGGCAAGCGACTTCAGCCAACGGCAAGTGCCATCGGCCAGGTGACATTGGTCGTTGCAGCCGTGGCTTGTCCACATTGTTTATCCGACGTCATGTGTGGACCCGACGCATAGGTCGTGGCTTGTGCACATAACTCAATGGTCGTCGGGTTTGGCCTTCCGGCATCATCCTTATCCTTCACAAAGCGTCCAGCCGATGTTGGACGTGGGGTGCGTGCATTGGTTTTAGCCTTCACAATACTCAGCCGACATCGTCCGTGGACTTCGTGTATTGGCTGTGGCTTGTGCACATCGCTCTGCTATCGTCGAGAGTGGACTGCTCGGATCGCCTTTGGCTTGCACACAACGGTCAGCTGACATTAGATGTTTTCTTTCCCCATCGCCTTTGGCCTGCACACAATGGTCAGCCGACGTCGGGCGTGGCATAGCCCACCCAAATCACCTTTGGACTGCACACAATGGTCAACTGACGTCGGACGTGGGCTGCCAGGATCGTCCGCACCCTACAAACATCGATATGCGAACGTCGAACGTGGCCTCACAGCATAGTCTATAGCCTACACACATCGATCTACCGACATCGAACGTGGCTTGGCAACATCATCCGTAGGTTGCACACATCAATTTGTCGACGTCAGATGTGGCCTGCCAACATTATCCATAGCCACGAAACGTCGGTCTGCAAAGGTCGGACAATAACAAGCAACATCATCCAAGGTATGTACACATCTTACGTGGTATGTGCATCTGGCAAGCGAAGTCAGCTAGTGGCATGCGACTAGAGCCAAGGCCTGAACGCACAGATATGGAATGTACATATCTAACAAGTGATGTCGTCCTTACATGTACAGACGTGACATGTGCGCATCTAGCAAGCAATGTTGATCAAGCGACATCGAGCGTTGCCTTCCCCCATCACCTTTGTCCAGCACAATATGGTGACCTGACGTCAGGCGTGGCCTTTTTACATCGCCTTTGGATTACACACAATTGTTAGCCAACGTCAAATGTGGTCTGACCTCATCACCTTTGGCCTACACACAATGGTCAGCTGACGTCGGACGTGGTCTACTAGCATTGCCTTTGGACTGCACAAAAAGGTCAGCCGACATTGGACATAAGTGGGAAACATCATTCTTAGCCTCTGCGCATCGGGAAAGCGACGTCGGCCAATGACATACAAGATCTTCCAAGGCCCACACGCATTAGTCATAGCGTGTGCACATCGACTGCGCGACTTCGATCGTTACGTGCATGCATCGGCTAGGTGATGTCTGCCAACAGCAAGCTACATCAGCCAAGGTCTTCACGCATCTAACATGGCATGTGCGCATCTGAAAAGCAATTTTGGCCAATGAAATGCAGCATCAGCCAAGTCCTGCACACATCGCTCAGCCGTCGTCGGGCATGGACTGCGCGCATAGACCTTGGCCTGTAAAAAATGGTCATGCGACATTAGGCGTTGCCTTCCCCCATTGCCTTTTGCGTGAACAAAAGTCATCCGATGTCGTGCGTGGCCTTCCAGCATCGCCTTTGGCTTGCACACAATGGTAAACCGACGTCGCACGTGGCGTTCCTGCTTCACCTTTGTTCCTTCATAGAATGTCCAGCCGACGTCGGATGTGGCCTGCCCACATCGCATTTGGCCTGCACACAACAGGCAGGTGACATCCGATGTGGTTTGCACCTATCATTTGTAGCCTGCACGTATCGGTCAGCCAACGTCGGATGTGGCCTACCAGCATCGTCCGTATCCGGCACAAATTGGTCTGCTGACGTCAGACGTGGCCTGCCAGCATCGTCCATAGCCTTCACACATCGGTCTGTCGACGCCTGATGTGGCCTAGACGCGTCGCCTGTGGCCTGCACAATTCGGTTACTCGACATCGGACGTGACTACCCGCATCGTTGGTGTCTTGCATTTGTTAGACGAGCGACGTCACATGTGGCAACATTGATCGAGGTCTAATCGACAACATGCGAATGTCCATACCGTACAAAATCCAAAGAGTGAAAACACCCTTCTTGCATAATAACACATTCATCTATTTTCCATCCTCTATTCTCAACGTTTCCATTTCACATGGTTCATTTGTACCAATTTCATTACATTTACGGGTTGTACGTTATCCAAAACATATTTTATTTGTTCAAATATGTACTCTATGATTATTTTCACATGTTTAGAAGTACTTTCGAGAATTTTCATATTTTCCCAACATTTATTAATTTTTAAAAATTATTTTTACCGTCTTTTATTTTTTACGTCACATTTTAAAAATTAAAATTTATAAATTTATAGAATTCAAGGTTACTATATTAATTTGTGAATTTTTGGCGTTAATTTTATAATTTTTTTCATATTTTTAATTAATTAATTACCCAATTTGGGGATTTGCCGAACAAAAAAATTAAAAAAAATTGTTGACATTTTTGAATTTCACATTACTACATTTATTTATTAATTTTTGGCGTTAATTTTATTTTTTAATTTTTTATTAATGAATTACCCATTTTCAGAATTTAGCGAACAAAAATAAAAATTTTAAAAAAATTGTTGAATTTTAGGTTACTATATTTATTGTTAAATTTTTTGCATTAATTTTATATTTCTTAAATATTTTTCCTATTATTTTTTATCAATTACCTATTCTCGGGATTTATTGAACAAGAATAATATTTTTAAAAAAATTGTTGAAATTGTTGAATTTGAGGTTACTATGTTTATTTGTCTCTTTTTGGCATTAATTTTATATTTTTGTTATATATTTTTCCTATTTTTTATCAAGTAATTCCCCATTTTCGGGATTTACCGAACAAAAATAAAAATTTAAAAAGTTTTTGCAATTGATAATATAAAGTTACTATGTTTATTTGCGAATTATTTTCGTTAATGATATGTTTTTTTCCATAGTTTTCCTATTTTTTATTCTTCAATTACCTACTTTCGGGATTTACGGAACAAAAATAAAAATTTAAAAAAATAATGAAATTGTTGAATTTAAGGTTATTTATTTGTGAATTATTGGAGTTATTTTTATAGTTTTTCATATTTTCCCTATTTTTTATTCATCAATTACTTATTTTCGAGATTTACCAAATAAAAATAAAAATTAAAAAATTATTTAAATTGTTCAATTAAAGATAACTATATTTATTTGTGAATTTTTGGCGTTATTTTTATATTTTTTAATATTTAAATTATGTTTTATTAATTAATTACTCATTTTCGGGAGTAACCGAAAAAATAAAAATAAAAAAATTGTTCAAAACTATTTTTTATATATAAAAATGTTATTTGTGGAAGTTAATGTGTTTGTACCTTAAAACGTGCATATTTGGGTTGTACATGTTCGTTATGAATCTCTCAAAAAAATGATGTCTACTCCTCTAAGTCAGAATTCGCGTCATAGAATCAAGAACTCCAAGTGAGCCACCCATTAGACGTGGCATGTGGGAATTTGGCAAGCGGCGTCGGCCAACTACTCGTGGCATCAACCAAGGCCTGAACTAATCAGACGTGGAATGTGTTCATCTAGCAAGTGACGTCGACTAATTGTAGGCGGCATTAACCATCGTCTTCATGCATCAGACATGGCATATGTACATCTATCAAGCGACATCAATGTCGGCCAACAACAAGTAGCATCGTCTTTAGCCAGTGCAAATTGGGCAAGTAACGTCGACCAATGACAGGAAGCATCGGCCAAGGACTGCACGCATGACGCGTGGCGTGTGTGCATCGACTGGGCTACCTCAGCATTGGAAACGGCAGGTAGCATAATCCAAGGCATGTACGCTTCGTGCAAGCGACACCGGCCAACGGCAAGCAGCATCGGCCAGGAGACATTGTTCGTGGTCCACCAGCATTGGTCGTGGCCAGTGCACATCGCTCAGCCGATGTTGATCGTGGACTGCCCGCATCAACCATGGCTTGTGTACATCGCTTATGTGACACCTCGAAAATGACTTAGGTGAAGCTAGAGCCTAACATGTTTTTCATGATGGTCTAAGGTCCGAAAATGGTCTATAATGTGGTTTAGAGGCAGTGTGTCAAGTTTCATTAAGTTTGGAGGTCAAACGTCCAAGAACGTCCATGACATTCGAAAGGTTTGCCTTGAAACGACCTTGTGTGTCTTGGCATGTTTTGTCGAGTTTTATGTGTTCGTTTTGAATGAAATTGATATAGGAGGTCCTAAACTCGTATACGAATATATTCGGGTTGGAAAGCAAATATCCCCAAGGACCAACCAAGGGTCCTTGAGGAAAGACCCTTCCTAAAGCCAAAGGTTGTCAAGACCATCCCCAATCGATGCCCCGTCGATGGAAGTCGTTGTCAAGACTTAGCCTAGGGAGATCAAGCTCCCAATGGCCATCCTTTGAACCAAACGACGGCCAAACAGGACGGTCCATTTGTGGAAAAATGATCCGTCGATGGCCAGTCGTTGGTGAGGTCTGCAACTGCGCAACTTCACTGTAAGTTGCAAGGGTGAACTGGTAAATTCACCCAACGTCCAAATAAGAGTTTGGGCGGTTTCTTAGGGGTATTTTAGGTATTTTAACTGGGTTTATAATTCTTAAATACCTAAATGAGTTCATTCTTCAAAATCAAAATCCCAAAATCTCTAAGAAATACTCTAGAACTCCATTAAAGCCAAAACTCAAAGAAGAGATTGGATTGGAGATTTGAGTGGTGCTTCTTCATAAAACTAGTGGATTAACATCATTGTGGTATGGTTTTTCATCCTTGAAACTCTATTCATCAAGAAGCCCAAAATTCAAAGAGATTTCTAAAGTTTTCAAAGATGAAGTTGTCCAATTTCATGATCTATCCATGAGTTCTTGCATTAAAGGTTTTGAATCATTATATATTGATTATATTGATGTTAATTAGATGATTTTTCACTCAATTGACCTATGAACCCATGTAATTGATGAACCCTATTTTGACTACTTTATGGTGGACTTGATATTGACTTAATGCTTATGAATTCTAGTGTAGTTTTCTATGGGCTATTGAATGATGTAATAATTGTATTCAATTGATGTATAGGCTGTCTTATATTGATAAATCTACATTGAATTGACCTAGATTCATTGAGTATTATAGTTTTTGTATTGAATTGATGTTCATGACCATGGGTAAGGGCTTTATGGTATTGAATTGGATGATTTATCTATGGATTGAAGTGGTGAGAATGGATTGGTGGTACGTTGCCCTATTTCTCTTTATTCTAAGTAATGTAGCTCTTGAATTATGTTGTGATTGGTATGGTCCACTTATGGTGGCGATGCTATGTGAATTATGTGGCCTTATCGGCGTTACTTTATATATTATGATGATCATGACCTTGTCGGCAATTACTTGATATGCTATGATTCTTTGTGTAGTTATTTATGTGAGGTATGATCATATCTATATACATGTGAGTAATGTGAAAGTGTGTGTTCTTCTATTGATATTAGGTGATCATGTTAGACTATGACTATGTCTTTGTGTGTGTAGTCTTAGAGTTGATGCATGATTATTCCTACTTGACTATATGAGTCTATGATGGTTATATTGATGATGTTATAGTAGTGTATAGGATTACTTAAATGATGATAATTGTTATTCCTATGTGCTTCTAGAATGATATGCAATATGTGCTAAAGTGAAGTATTGGTGTCTTGTGTTGTTGACTTGTGTCCCTTACTTGATACATGTATGAATGTGAATACGAGATGACTTGACTTAGGATGCTAAAGCCTCTTAGTATTGTATGTATGAATGTCATGAGATCTTGAATGATTCTAAGAAGGTCATTTATGTGAAACCTTGAACCTAGTGGTAAGGTTATGAACCTTGAAGTCGAAAGTCGTAATGGTATCCTTCTTGTATGAATGATGGACTTAAGGTTGGTTGGCTGTAACGGCATCATATCATCCTTAGGAAAGTCATTAAGCTATCTTCGTTGCCATTGTAAGGCAGACCTAGGGGACCTGTTTGGTAGGGTGAATGTTATTGGGTTATGAACTAGATATGGAACCTCTTCATGTGATCCTTAATGTAAATTACTCTATGAGAAAAAAGGCTAGCACCGAGTAAGTATGGTTTGGAAGTAGCTCTAGTGAAGAATGAGACTACAGTACAAAGAAACCCTTCATATTCCTTAACCATGTTCCTACATAGGATATGTCAAATTTCTACCATTGGCAAGTAGAACAACCTCCACCGGAGTAGGTTACAACTCCGGATTCCATGATTTGCTACCATGGTCTATGTCCTTTATTGACTATTCTCATAATATGGGATACCTACTAGTATTGGAAAAGTTCTATGAAGTTTAGGTGGTGGTATGGAATGCTATCTAGATATTGCACAATAGGCTTTGAAGATGTTAGTGAGAGTACCTAGGTCTTCTCCAAGACCATTACTTGAATGTCCTTATGTGATGAATGTCTCTTAAATGAAATAATGAATGTAATGACTTAAGTTAATAAGTATGTTAAATGAATAAGTACTTATCTAGAGTAGTTAAGGGTTGTCTAGTTAAGGTGTGAAGGGGCATAAGAATGGTCACTTCGTATCTTACCTAGATAAGTCTTAAGAATGAATCTAGTTAGGAAAGTTGGTTGATTATCTAGACATGATCCAAACTTAGGTAGTCTTAAGGATTACTTAGGTAATCTTGAAGAGGTTAAGTATGGACATTCTCTTCTTGATTTACTTGAGTAGGTGTTTTGATAACCTTTGATAGGAGAATGTCATATTTTCTGAATGATATTGTGTTAAGTGAGAATGATCTTATCCTAGGTAATCTAAAGGATCTCTTAAGTGTGTGTGAAGGGATTGTATGGGCAGTTGCTTCACAACTCACTCAAGTGAACCTTAGAATCACCTTTGGTAAGAGGATCTCATGTCCATGTGTTTGGTGTATTCTCATTATAGGTGGTCTTAAGGATCATTTAGGTGTGCCTAGAGAGGGTGCATGGGCGGTCTCTCTTTGTCTTACTTAGTGAGTCTTAGGATAGCTTTTAGTGAGAGGATTGCATGCTAGAAAGTGTCCAATGTGAAGTTGAGGAACTTCACTGTAACAGTGAAGGAGTTCACTGTAACAGTGAACTTAGTTACTGTAAAGTGTTCCTTAAAAATGTGATAAATTGATTAAGTGTTATCTTATGTGTTTCTAAGGTGTTAAATGTTGTTCTTATGCTTATATTATGATATTTAAATCAAAAGATGCTTATTTCCATTAAATGTCCATTTTCATAATTATGCATTATGCCGTACTTAGTACATGTGTTTGTACTAATTGCATGCTTTTATCTATCTCGAAAGTGATTCATAGGTGAAGGTGCTTTTGGGAGATAAGCTTGGATTATAGGATCGTCCAAATAAGTTGAAGTATGTCCTCATTTGACTCGAGGGCATAGATGTCTATATTTCTTTTATTGAAGTATTGTAATAGACTTAGTAGTACTATATTTCTATTGTATGGGCCGTGTCCCAAGTACTCTTGTCTCTAAGATTTGATTAAATGAGACTTAGTATTTCCTATGAGTTTTATATGAAAGAGATTTTAAAGACTATTCGAATGTTTGCGAAAAGTTTTAATTTCGCACTACTTTTCATATGTATATATGCGATGAACGATACGAAAGGGCTTGTACAAGACCTCCGGGTGGTCAAGTACGCCGGGTCATGATCCGAGATTGTCCCTAGCTTTTAGGGTGTGGTCTCGGGTCATGACATCTTAGTCATTGTCAGGCATGGACTGCTCGAATCGCCCTTGGCCTGTACACAATGGTCAATCGACGTCGGGCGTGTGTCGCATGCCAACATCGCCTTTGGCTTGCACACAATGGTCAAGAAACGTCAGGCATTGCTTTCACACTATGGTCAGCCGATGTTCGACGTGGTCTGCCCGCATTTCCATTGGAATGCACACAAAGGTCAGTTTACGTCAGACGTGGTATGCCAACATCGTCCGCAGCCTACACACATCTGTCTGCTGACGTCGAATGCAGCCTGACAACATCGTTCGTAGCCTGCACACATCGGTCTGCCGACGTCAAACGTGGATTGCCAACATCGTTTGTATCCTTCACATATCGGTCTGTCGACGTTGGATGTGGCCTTCCAACATCTTCCGTAGCCTGCACATATCAGTCTGCAGATGTCAGCCAACATCATGCAACATGTGCCAAGGCTTGCACGCATCTGGTGTAGAATGTGTGAGTCTGGCAAGCGACGTCGGCCAATGACATGCAACTTCAGCCAAGGCATGCACACATGGACATGGAATGTGCATATCTCGGAAGTGACGTCGGCTAATGGCATGCGACATCAACTAAGGCCTGCATGAACGAACATGAAATGTGCGCATCTGACATGCGACGTCAGCCAGCTGAATGCAGCATCACCCAAGGCTTGCACACATCAGCCGTGTTGTGTGCACATTGGCTAGGCGACTTTAGTCGTGGTCTGAGCACATCAGTCAGGCAACATCGATTGTGGCTAGCGCACTTTAGCGAACGACAGGCAGCAACAACCAACGTCTGCACGCATAAGTCATGACGTGTTTTCATCGACTCGGCGACATCGGTTGGGGCCTGCGCGCATCAGTTAGGTAACATCGACCAATGGCAGGCATCACCTTTTAAGCCTACATGCATCATCTATGGCGTGTGTGCATCGACTGGGTGACATTGGTCTTGTCCTGCACACAACTGTCAGCCGATGTCGGACGTGGCCTTCCCGCATCGGCCTTGGCCTGCACTCAATGGTCAGCCAACATCGAACGTGGCCTACCCGAATCACATTGGCTTGCACACAACGGTCAGCCGATGTCAGACGCGGGCTGCACCTATTGTCCGTGGCCTGCACACATCGGTCATCCAACATCGGATGTGGCCTTCCAGCGTCGTTCGTAACCTGCACACATCGGTCTGCTGTCGTCAAACGTGGCCTGCCAACATCATCCGTAGCCTGCACACATCGTTTTTCCAATGGAAGACGTGGCTTGGAGGCATCACCTATGGCCTACACACTTCGGTAAACTGACATTGGATGTGTCTACCCGCATCGTTCGTGGCTTGCACATCTTAGTCAAACAATGTCACATGTGGTGACATTGATCGAGGTCTAGTCAACAACATGTGGATGTCCATGCCATAAAAAATCAAAAGAGTGTGAAATGCCCTTGCGGTATTACAAAATATTCATTTATTTTCCATCATCTATTATTAACGTTTCCACCGTGGTTCACTGGTACCAATTTCATTATGTTTACGGTTCCTCTGATATTGAAACATCATTTATTTGTACACATATGTACTCTATCATTAGGTTTCACATGTTTAGAAATATTTTCAAGCATTTTAATATTTTTCAGACTTTTAATTATTTTTTAAAATTTATTTTTACGGTTTTTATTTTTTACAACACATTTTAAAAAATAATGTTGTTGAAATTTTTGAATATTATGTTACTATATTTATTTGTGAATTTTAGGCGTAAATTTTTATAATTGTTTCATATTTTTCCTATTTTATTATTAATTAATTACCCATTTTTTAGACTGAAAGAACAAAAATACAAATTTAAAAAATTGTTGAAATTGTTGTATTTAAGATTATTATAAATAATTTCAAATTTTCGGCGTTAATTTTTTTATTTTGTTAATATTTTTCCTATTGTTTCATGAATTAACCAATTTCCGGGATTTAGCGAACAAAAATGAAAATTCAAAAAATTGTTAAAATTTTTTTGTTTAAGGTTACAATATTTATTTGTCAATTTTTTTCATTAAATGATATTTTTTTCTTCATATTTTTTCTTTTTTATTAATGAATTACCCTCTTTCAAGATTTCCCCAAA
>CM040627.1:19589577-19619789 GCA_022817965.1 Solanum lycopersicoides
TTTCACATTACTCACATGTATATAGATATGATCATACCTCACATAAATAACTACACAAAGAATCATAGCATATCAAGTAATTGCCGACAAGGTCATGATCATCATAATATATAAAGTAACGCCGATAAGGCCACATAATTCACATAGCATCGCCACCATAAGTGGACCATACCAATCACAACATAATTCAAGAGCTACATTACTTAGAATAAAGAGAAATAGGGCAACGTACCACCAATCCATTCTCACCACTTCAATCCATAGATAAATCATCAAATTCAATACCATAAAGCCCTTACCCATGGTCATGAACATCAATTCAATACAAAAACTATAATACTCAATGAATCTAGGTCAATTCAATATAGATTTATCAATATAAGACAGCCTATACATCAATTGAATACAATTATTACATCATTCAATAGCCCATAGAAAACTACACTAGAATTCATAAGCATTAAGTCAATATCAAGTCCACCATAAAGTAGTCAAAATCTAGGGTTCATCAATTACATGGGTTCATAGGTCAATTGAGTGAAAAATCATCTAATTAACATCAATATAATCAATATATAATGATTCAAAACCTTTAATGCAAGAACTCATGGATAGATCATGAAATTGGACAACTTCATCTTTGAAAACTTTAGAAATCTCTTTGAATTTTGGGCTTCTTGATGAATAGAGTTTCAAGGATGAAAAACCATACCACAATGATGTTAATCCACCAGTTTGATGAAGAAGCACCACTCAAATCTCCAATCCAATCTCTTCTTTGAGTTTTGGCTTTAATGGAGTTCTAGAGTATTTCTTAGAGATTTTGGGATTTCGATTTTGAAGAATGAACTCATTTAGGTATTTAAGAATTGTAAACCCAGTTAAAATACCTAAAATACCCCTAAGAAACCGCCCAAACTCTTATTTGGACGTTGGGTGAATTTACCAGTTCACCCTTGCAACTTACAGTGAAGTTGCGCAGTTGCAGACCTCACCAACGACTGGCCATCGACGGATCATTTTTCCACAAATGGACCGTCCTGTTTGGCCGTCGTTTGGTTCAAAGGATGGCCATTGGGAGCTTGATCTCCCTAGGCTAAGTCTTGACAACGACTTCCATCGACGGGTCATCGATTGGGGCTGGTCTTGACAACCTTTGGCTTTAGGAAGGGTCTTTCCTCAAGGACCCTTGGTTGGTCCTTGGGGATATTTGCTTTCCAACCCGAATATATTCGTATACGAGTTTAGGACCTCCTATATCAATTTCATTCAAAACGAACACATAAAACTCGACAAAACATGCCAAGACACACAAGGTCGTTTCCAGGCAAACCTTTCGAATGTCATGGACGTTCTTGGACGTTTGACCTCCAAACTTAATGAAACTTGACACACTACCTCTAAACCACATTATAGACCATTTTCGGACCTTAGACCATCATGAAAAATATGTTAGGCTCTAGCTTCACCTAAGTCATTTTCGAGGTGTCACATAAGCGATGTACACAAGCCATGGTTGATGCGGGTAGTCCACGATCAACATCGGCTGAGCGATGTGCACTGGCCACGACCAATGCTGGTGGACCACGAACAATGTCTCCTGGCCGATGCTGCTTGCCGTTGGCCGGTGTCGCTTGCACGAAGCACACATGCCTTGGATTATGCTACCTGCCGTTTCCAATGCTGAGGTAGCCCAATCGATGCACACACGCCACGCGTCATGCGTGCAGTCCTTGGCCAATGCTTCCTGTCGTTGGTCGACGTTACTTGCCCAATTTGCACTGGCTAAAGACGATGCTACTTGTTGTTGGCCGACATTGATGTCGCTTGATAGATGTACATATGCCATGTCTGATGCATGAAGACGTTGGTTGATGCCGCCTACAATTAGTCGACGTCACTTGCTAGATGAACACATTCCACGTCTGATTAGTTCAGGCCTTGGTTGATGCCACGAGTAGTTGGCCGACGCCGCTTGCCAAATTCCCACATGCCACGTCTAATGGGTGGCTCACTTGGAGTTCTTGATTCTATGACGCGAATTCTGACTTAGAGGAGTAGACATCATTTTTTTGAGAGATTCATAACGAACATGTACAACCCAAATATGCACGTTTTAAGGTACAAACACACATTAGCTTCCACAAATAACATTTTTGTATTTAAAAAATAGTTTTGAACAATTTTTTTATTTTTATTTTTTCGGTTACTCCCGAAAATGAGTAATTAATTAATAAAACATAAATTAAATATAAAAAAATATAAAAATAACGCCAAAAATTCACAAATAAATATAGTTATCTTTAATTGAACAATTTCATTAATTTTATAATTTTTATTTTTATTTGGTAAATCTCAAAAATAAGTAATTGATGAATAAAAAATAGGGAAAATATGAAAAACTATAAAAATAACTCCAAAAATTCACAAATAAATAACCTTAAATTCAACAATTTCATTATTTTTTTAAATTTTTATTTTTGTTTCATAAATCCCGAAAGTAGGTAATTCAAGAATAAAAAATAGGAAAACTATGGAAAAAAACATATCATTAACGAAAATAATTCGCAAATAAACATAGTAACTTTATATTATCAATTGCAAAAACTTTTTAAATTTTATTTTTGTTCGGTAAATCCCGAAAATGGGGAATTACTTGATAAAAAATAGGAAAAATATATAAAAAAAATATAAAATTAATGCCAAAAAGAGACAAATAAACATAGTAACCTCAAATTCAACAATTTCAACAATTTTTTAAAAAATATTATTCTTGTTCAGTAAATCCCGAGAATAGGTAATTGATAAAAAATAATATGAAAAATTTAAGAAATATAAAATTAATGCCAAAAATTTAACAATAAATATAGTAACCTAAAATTCAACAATTTTTTTAAAATTATTATTTTTGTTCGCTAAATTCTGAAAATGGGTAATTCATTAATAAAAAATTAAAAAATAAAATTAACGCCAAAAATTAATAAATAAATGTAGTAATGTTAAATTCAAAAATGTCAACAATTTTTTTTATTTTTTTGTTCGGCAAATCCCCAAATTGGGTAATTAATTAATTAAAAATATGAAAAAAATTATAAAATTAACGCCAAAAATTCACAAATTAATATAGTAACCTTGAATTCTATAAATTTATAAATTTTAATTTTTAAAATGTGACGT
Organism: Solanum lycopersicoides; assembly: GCA_022817965.1. NCBI lineage: Eukaryota > Viridiplantae > Streptophyta > Magnoliopsida > Solanales > Solanaceae > Solanum > Solanum lycopersicoides. The sequence continues at coordinate 19,592,755 of CM040627.1, forward strand.
AAAAAATAAAAGACGGTAAAAATAATTTTTAAAAATTAATAAATGTTGGGAAAATATGACATTCTCGAAAGTACTTCTAAACATGTGAAAATAATCATAGAGTACATATTTGAACAAATAAAATATGTTTTGGATATCGTACAACCCGTAAATGTAATGAAATTGGTACAAATGAACCATGTGAAATGGAAACGTTGAGAATAGAGGATGGAAAATAGATGAATGTGTTATTGTGCAAGAAGGGTGTTTTCACTCTTTGGATTTTGTACGGTATGGACATCCGCATGTTGTCGATTAGACCTCGATCAATGTTGCCGCATGTGACGTCGCTCGTCTAACAAATGCAAGACACCAACGATGCGGGTAGTCACGTCCGATGTCGACTAACCGAATTGTGCAGGACACAGGCGACGCGTCTAGGCCACATCAGGCGTCGACAGACCGATGTGTGAAGGCTATGGACGATGCTGGCAGGCCACGTCTGACGTCAGCAGACCAATGTGTGCAGGATACGGACGATGCTGGTAGGCCACATTTGACGTTGGCTGACCGATACGTGCAGGCTACAAATGATAGGTGCAAACCACATCGGACGTCACCTGCCTGTTGTGTGCAGGCAAATGCGATGTGGGCAGGCCACATCCGACGTCGGCTGGACATTCTATGAGGAACAAAGGTGAAGCAGGAACGCCACGTGCGACGTCGGTTTACCATTGTGTGCAAGCCAAAGGCGATGCTGGAAGGCCACGCACGACATCGGATGACTTTTGTTCACGCAAAAGGCATGGGGGGCAACGCCTAATGTCGCATGACCATTTTTTACAGGCCAAGGTCTATGCGCGCAGTCCATGCCCGACGACGGCTGAGCGATGTGTGCAGGACTTGGCTGATGCTGCATTTCATTGGCCAAAATTGCTTTTCAGATGCGCACATGCCATGTTAGATGCGTGAAGACCTTGGCTGATGTAGCTTGCTGTTGGCAGACATCACCTAGCCGATGCATGCACGTAACGATCGAAGTCGCGCAGTCGATGTGCACACGCTATGACTAATGTGTGTGGGCCTTGGAAGATGTTGTATGTCATTGGCCGAAGTCGCTTTCCCGATGTGCAGAGGCTAAGAATGATGTTTCCTGATTATGTCCAATGTCGGCTGACCTTTTTGTGCAGTCCAAAGGCAATGCTAGTAGACCACGTTCGACGTCGGCTGACCATTGTGTGTAGGCCAAAGGTGATGAGGTCAGACCACGTTTGACGTTGGCTGACAATTGTGTGTAAGCCAAAGGCGATGTAGGAAGGCCACGCCTGACGTCAGGTCACCATATTGTGCTGGACAAAGGTGATGGGGGAACGCAACGCTCGATGTCGCTTGATCGACATTGCTTGCTAGATGCGCACATGTCACGTCTGTACATGTAAGGACGACATTACTTGTTAGATATGCACATTCCATATTTGTGCGTTCAGGCCTTGGCTCTAGTCGCATGCCACTAGCTGACATCGCTTGCCAGATGCACATACCACGTAAGATGTGTACATACCTTGGATGATGTTGCTTGTTATTGTCCGACCTTTGCAAACCGACATTTCGTGGCTATGGATAATGTTGGCAGGCCACATCTGACGTCGACAAATTGATGTGTGCAACCTACGGATGATGTTGCCAAGCCACGTTCGATGTCGGTACACCGATGTGTGTAGGCTATAGACTATGCTGTGAGGCCACGTTCGACGTTCGCATATCGATGTTTGTAGGGTTAGGACGATCCTGGCAGCCCACGTCCGACGTCAGTTGACCATTGTGTGCAGTCCAAAGGTGATTTGGGTAGGCTATGCCACGCCCGACGTCGGCTGACCATTGTGTGCAGGCCAAAGGCGATGGGGGAAGAAAACATCTAATGTCAGCTGACCGTTGTGTGCAAGCAAAAGGCGATCCGGGCAGTCCACTCTCGACGATAGCAGAGCGATGTGCACAAGCCACAGCCAATACACGAAGTCCACGGACGATGTCGGCTGAGTATTGTGAAGGCTAAAACCAATGCACGCACCCCACATCCAACGTCCGCTGGACGCTTTGTGAAGGATAAGGGTGATGCCGGAAGGCCAAACCCGACGACCATTGAGTTATGTGCACAAGCCACGACCTATGCGTCGGGTCCACACATGACGTCGGATAAACAATGTGGACAAGCCACGGCTGCAACGACCAATGTCACCTGGCCGATGGCACTTGCCATTGGCTGAAGTCGCTTGCCTGAAGAACACATTGATGCTGCCTATTGTTGGCCAACGCCGATGTTGCCCTATCGATGTGCACACGCCACGACTGATGCTTGCAGGCCTTCGCTGATGTTGCCAACCATTGGCCAACGCCGCTCGCCTGAAGCACACAAGCCTTGGGTGATGTTGCGTGATGTTGGATGACGCAAATATTGGCTAACCGATGCATACACTCTACGACCTATGTGTGCAGGCCTCTACTGATGCTACATTTCATTGGCCAACGTTGCTTGCCAGATGCGCACATGCCATTTTTGATGCGTGAAGACCTTGGCTGATGCAGCCTACCGTTGGCTGGCATTGCCTCGCCGATGCATGCAGGTCACAACCGATGTTGCCCAGTCGATACGCACATGACATTGTTGATGCGTGCAAGCCTTTGTTGATGTTGTCTTCCATTGGATGATGTCGCCTGGGTACTTTTCGGAAATGGACGGTTGTGTTGTTCTAACCATGAAAGGACAAACTTGCTTGTTTGATGCACACATGCCTTGTTAGATACGTGAAGACCTTGGCTGATGCATCATGTCGTTGGCCAAAATCGTTAGGACGACGCATGCAGGTCACGATTGATGTCGCCTAGTCGATGCACACAAGCTATGGCTGATGCGTGCTGGCCTTGGCTGATGCTGTCTTCCATTAGTCGATGTCTCCTGGACCATGCGCGCAGGAAAAATCGATGTCGCCAAGTCGATACGCACACACCACGGCCTGCATGCATCCATTGGCCGATGCGTGCCGGCCACAATCGATGTAGTTTAGCCAATGCGCTCATACAACGGCTAAAGTTACACAACCGATGTGCACACTACATGGATGATGTGTGCAACCTTAAATTATGTTGCATGTCATTGGCAAACGTTGCTTGATAGATGCGCACATGCCACGTCCATGAATGCAGGCCTTGGCTTATGCCTCATTCCATTGTCTGACGTCGCTTGCAAGACACGAACATTCCACATCTGTGCGTGCATGATTTGGATGAAGTCGCATGCCATTGGCCGACGTCGCTTTCTAGATGCGCACATACCATGTCAGATGCATGCATGCCTTGGCTGATTCTGCATGCCATTGGCCGACATCTGTAGACTGATGTGTGCAGGCTACGGACGATGGTGGCAGGACACATCCGACATTGGCACATCGGTGTGTGAAGGCTACGAACAATGTTGGCAGGCCATGTTTGACGTCGGTAGACCTGTCCAGGATATAGATGATGTTGTCAGGCCATGTTCGACGTTGGCAGACCGATGTGTGCAAGCTCCGGACAATGCTGGCAACCCACGTCCGACGTCAGGTGACCATTTTGTGAAGGTCAAAGGCAAAAGGGGCATACCACGTTCGGATGACCATTGTGTGTAGTACAAAGGTAATGCGGGCAGGCCACACCCGACGTCATCTGACCATTGTGTGCAGGCCAAAAGCGATGCAGGCAGGCAATGCTCGACGTCGGTTGACCATTATGTTCAGGCCAAGGGCAATGCTGACAGTCCACGCTTGAAATGACAGAACGAAGTGCACAAGCCACAACCAATACGGGCAGTCCACGACCAACATCGGCTAAGTGATGTGCACAAGTTACGAACGATAAAGGTCGTCCGTAACTAATATCGATTGGCAGATGCCGCTTGCCGTTGGCCGACATCGCTTGCTTGAAATGCAGAATCCTTGGCTAATGATGCCTGTCGTTGCCTGACGCAGATATCGCCTAGCCTATGCGCACACGCAATGGCTCATGCGTGCAGGCCTTGGCTGATGCTTCCTGTCGTTCGCCAACATCGCTTTCCCGATGCGCACTGTCTACGGACAATGCTTGGTCTATTTTGATCTCTTGATTTCTAGGCGCGATTTGACTTAGAGGAGTGGACTACTTTTTTCTAGAGATTAATAAAGAAAATTTACAGCCTAAATATGAATGGTTTAAGTTACAAACACACATTAGCTTCCACAAATAAAAGTTTTATATATAAAAAATGATTTTCTACTATATATATATATATTTTTTGATTAATCCCGAAAATGAGTAATTGCTTAATAAAACATAGGACAAATATGAAAAAATATAAAATTAAAGCCAAAAATTCACAAATAAATATTGTAACCTTAAATTCAATAATTTCAACAATTTATTTTATATTTTTATTTTTATTCGGTAAATCTCAAAAATGAAAAATTGATGAATAAAAAATATGAAAAATATAAATAAAATATAAAATTAACACCAAAAATTCATAAATAAATATAATTACCTTAGATTCAAAAATTTCAAAAAAATTCTTAAATTTTTATTTTTGTTTGGTAAATCTCGAAAATGGGTAATATATGAGTAAAATATAGGAAAATAAGAAAAACTATAAAATTAATTCCAAAATTCATAAATGAATATAGTAACCTTAAATTCATCATTTTCATCAATTTTTGTTATTTTTCTTTTTGTTTGGTAAATCTTGAAAATGGGTAATTCATTCATTAAAAGGGAAAAATACGAAAAAACACAAACAATTTTAACGCCAAAAATTCACAAGTAAATATAGTAGCCTTGAATTCAAAATATTCAACAATTTTTTTTAATTTTTATTTTTGTTCGGTACATCTCAAAAATGAATACTTAATTAATAAAAAAAGGAAAATATGAAGAAAAAAATTAACGCTAATAATTCATAAATTAATATATTAACCTTAATTTCAACAATTTTAACACTTTTTTTAATTTTTATTATTTTTCAGTAAATCTCAAAAATGGCTAATTGATTAATAAAAAATATGAAAAAATTTATACAAATCGCAAAATTTCACAAATAAATCTAGTAACCTCAAATTCTATAATTTAATAAATTAAAATCTTTAAAATGTGATATAAAAAATAAAAAAACCGTAAAAATAAATTTTAAAAAATTAATACAAGTCAGAAAAATATGAAACTTCTTGAAACTACTTCTAAATACCCGAAAATAATCGTAGAGTACATATTTGTACAAATAAAATATGTTTCGATATCGTAGAAACTGTAAACGTAATGAAATTGGTACAAATGAGCAACATATGATAGTTGCAGGCTACGCCCGACGTTGGCTGACCGTTGTGTGCAGGCCAAAAGGCGATGTGGCATGCCACATCAGACGTCGGCTGACCAAGTGTGCAGGCCAAAGGCGACGCATGAAGGCCATAACCGATGTTGTCTGACCACTTTGTGCAAGCCAAACACGATGCTGGATGGCCACGCCAATGTCTGATGACTATTGTGCAGGCCAAAGACGATGGGCAAGGCAACACCCAATGTTGCCTTATCGTTTTTACAGGCCAAGGGCGATGTAGGCAGTCCATGCCCGACAAAGACCGATCGATGTGCTCAATCCACGACCGATGCAGGCAGTCCACGACCGAAGTCGACTGAGCACTGAGCAGGCTACGGCCAATGCGGGCTGCCCATGTCCGACATCGACGGGCTGTGATGTGCAAGAGAAGGGCGATGCTGGAAATCCAAGCGTGACAAACTCTGAGTGATGTGAAGAGGCCATGGCTGATGCATTCAATCCAGGCTTGATGCCGGCTGAGCGATGTGCACAGGCCACGACCAGTGTCGCCTGGCCAATTTCGCTTGCCGATTGTCAATGAAGCTTGTCAGGAGAATACAAGCCTAGGTGGATGCTACCTGTTGTTGAACGACGTCGATGTCACTTTACCGATGAGTAAATGCCCCGGCTTATGCGTGCAGGCCTTGATTGATGGTGCATGTCGTTGGCTAATGTCGCTCGCCCGAAACACATACCTTGGCTAATATTGCCTGACGTTGGCCGATGCAAATGTCACCCAGCCAATGCACACTGGCCACGAACGATATGTGAAGGCCTTGGCTAATGCTGCATTCCTTTGGCCAATATCGGTTGCCATATGCGAACATGCCATGTCTTATGCGTGCAGGCCTTGGCTGATGCTGCCTGTCTTTGGCCGACATAGCTTGCCTAAAGCGCACAAGCCTTGGCTGATGGTGCCTGTCATTGGCCAACGTCGATGTCACCCAGCCGATGCACACACGCCACGAGTTATGTGTGCATGCCTTGGATGATGCTTCATACCTTTGATGATGCAGCATGTCATTGTGTGACTTCACTTGCAATGCGCAAAAACCACGTTAGATGTGTGAAGACCTTGGCTAATGCTTCCTGTCGTTGGTTGGTGTTGCTTAGACAAAGTATGCAGGTCATGACCGATATCGCCAATTCGATACACACACGACATGGTTGATTCGATACACACATGACATTGGCATGTCGCTTTCCAGATATGCACATTCCACGTCTATACGTGTAGGCCTTGGCTATAGTCGTATGCCAATGCAAACGTTGCTTTCCAGATGTGCGCATGCCACGTAACATGCATGCATGCCTTGGCTGATGTTGCCTGTTGTTGGCCGACATATGATGTGTGCAGGCTATGGACATTGCTGGCAGGCCACATCCGACATTATGTGTGCATCCAACGGATGATGTTGGCAGGACACGTTCGATGTTGGCAGACTGATGTGTGTAGTCTACGAACGATGTTGTCAGGCCACATTCGACGACGCCATACCGTTGTGTGCAGGCTGCGGATGATGCAGGCAACTCATGTCCGACGTCAATTGAACGTTATGTGCAGGCCAAATGTAATGCGTGAATACCATTTCTGACGTTGGCTGACCATGCATGAAGGCCAAAGGTGATGCGCACGTGCCACGCTCGACATCGGTTGACCATTATGTGCAGGCCAGAAGCGATACGGGCAGGAAAAGAACGACGTTGGTTGACCTTTATGTGTAGGCCAAGGGCGATGGAGGACGCCCATGCGCGACAATGACTTACGATGAGCACAAGCCACGGCCGATGCGGGCAGTCTATGACCAACATCAGATGAGTGATTTGTAAAGGCCACGACGGATGATGGCGGTCCACGACCAATGGTGCATTGCTGATGCTGCTTGCCGTTGGCCCATGACGCTTGTCCAAAGCGCACAATCCTTGGCTAATTCTATATGTCATTTCCCGATGTCGATGTCGCCAACCGATGAACACACGCCATAACTAATGCATGTAGGCCATGGCAGATTCTGCCTGTCGTTGTTCGAAGTCCCTTGCCCAATGCGTACCGACTTAGGATTATGATGCCTTCCTACATCTGACGTCAGCTGACCATTTTGTGTAGGCCAGAGGCGATGCGGGCAGACCATGTTTGACGTTGGCTGACCATTGTGTGCAGGCCAAAGGCGATGCAGGCAGACTACGTCCGACGTCGGGTGACCATTGTGTGTAGTTAAAAGGCAATATAGGCAGTCCTCGCCCGACGTCGACTGGCCATATTATGCAGGTCAAAGGTGATGGGGACAGGCAACACTCGATGTTGCTTGACCAACATTGCTTCCTAGATGTGCACATGCCATATCCGTGCATGAAGCCTTTGGTTGATACTGCATTTCATTGGCCGACGTCTCTTGTCAAATATGTGCATTCCACGTCTGTGTGTGTAGGCCTTTTCTCTAGCCGCATGCCATTGTCCCACGTCGCTTGTGATATGTTCACATGCCACGTAAGATGCGTGCATGCCTTGGCTGATGCTTCTTGTTGTTGCCTGACATCTACAGACCGATGTGTGTAGGCTATGGACGATGCTGGTAGGCCACATCCGACGTCGACCTATCAATATTGTGCAGCCTACGGATGATGTTGGAAGTCTATGTTCGATGTCGGCAATTCGATGTGTGTAGGCTACGGACGATGCTATCAGACGACATTTGATGTAGGCATACAAATGTGTGTAGGCTGCGGACGATCTTGGTAGCCCAGATCTGACATCGCTTGACCGTCGTGTGAAGGACAAAGGCAATGCAGGCAGACCACGTCCGACGTAAACTCCTCATTGTGGGCAGGCCAAAGGCGATGTGGGTAGGCCACGCTTGACATCAGCTGACTATTGTGTGCCGACCAAAGGCCATGCGGGCAGGAAACGCCTGATGTCGGTTGACCATTGTGTGCAGGCCAAAGGCAATATGTGCAGTCCATACCGGACAATAGTGAGCGATGTGCACAAGCCACGACCGATATGGTCAGTCCACGGACGACATCGGTTGAGTATTATATAGGCTAAACCCGATGCAGTAACCCCACGTCTAACGTCGGTATGAATTTTGGTGCAGGATAAGGGCGATTTGGGAAGGCCAAACCTGACGATCGATGAGTGATGTGTACAGGCCACGACCAATGAGGCAAGTCCACGCCCAACGTTGGCTAAGCGATGTGCAATGTCCATGGCTGATGCGGCAAACCATGAGCAATGTTACATGGCTAATGCCGCTTGGCCTTAGCTGAAGTCACTTGCCCGAAGCACACATGCCTTAGTTGATGCTTCTTGTCATTGGCCGACGCCGATGTTTCCCTGTCGATGCGCATACGCCACGGTTGATGCGTGCAGGCTTTGGATAATGCTTCCTGTTGTTATCCAACGTCGGTTGCATGAAGCGCGTAATCCTTGGCTGATTTAGCTTGATGTTGTATGATGCAAATATCGCCTAGCCGATGCACACTTGCCACGACCGATGTGTGCAAGCCTTGGCTGATGCTACATTTCATTGGCCAACATTGTTTGCCGAATTCACACATGCCATGTTAGATGCGTCAAGACCTTGGCTGATGCAGCCTGTTGTTGGCCGACATCGCTTGTCCTGTACATGCAGGTTATGGCTGATGTCACTCAGTCGATGTTCACACACCATGGCTCATAAGTGTAGGTCTTGGCATATGCTGCCTGTCGTTAGCCTACGTCGCTTGCCCAATGCGCACTGGCTAAGGACAATTCTGCCTGCATACATCCGACGTCAGTTGATTATTTTGTGGAGGCCAAAGGCAATGCGGGTAGACCACGTCCGACGTCGACTGACCATTGTGTGTAGTCTAAAGGCGATGCGTACAGGCCATGCCTGACGTTGGATGACCATATTGTGTTGGCCAAAGGTGATTGGGGCAGGCAACGCTCGATGTCGCTTAATCGACATCGCTTGTTAGATGCGCACATGCCACGTCTGTGCATGAAGTCCTTTTTGATGCCGCATACATTTGGCCAACGTCGCTTGTCAGATATACACATTCCACGTCTGTGCGTGCAGGCCTTGGCTCTAGTCGCATGCCATTGGCCAACGTCACTTACCAGATACACACATGCCACAGAAGATGCATGCATGATTTGGCTAATGCTGCCTGCTGTTGGACGACATCTGCAGACCGATGTATTCAAGCTACGGACAATGCTGTCAGACCACATCCGACATCGACAGACCGATATGTGCAGCCTACGAATGATGTTGGCAGGTCACCTTCGAAGTTGGCACCCCGATGTGTGTAGAATTCAGACAATGATGTCAGGCCACATTCGACGTTGGCATACCGAAGTGTGCAAGCTGCGGAGGATCGTTCCAGCCCACGTCCGACGTCGATTGACCATTGTGTGTAGGCCATAGGCAATGCAGGCAGACCACGTGCGACGTCGGATGAACATTGTGTGCAGGCCAAAGGCAAAGTGGGTAGGCCATGCTAGATTTAGGCAGATCATTGTGTGCAGGCCAAAGGCGATGCGGGAAGACAACATATAATGTTACTAACCGTTGTGTACAGGCCAAAGGCGATGCGGGAAATCCATGCCTGACAATTGTTGAGCAAGGTGCACAAGCAATGACCGATAGGTTAGTCCGCGAATGACGTCGATTGAGTATTCTGTAGGATACGCCAATGCGGTCCCCCACGTATGATGTCGGGTGGACGTTTTGCGGAAGATAAGGGCCACATAGGAAAGCTAAACCCAACGACTGCTGAGTAATGTTCTTAGTCCATGGACGATGCGGTCGGTCAATACCTGACGTCGGCTGAATGATGTGCACAATCCTAGGCCAATGAACCACGACCAATGTCGCCTTGCTGATGCCGCTTGCCGTTAGATGAAGTCGCTTGCCCGAAGCACACTGACCTTGGCAGATGATGTTTGCAATTAGTCGACGCCAATGTTACCTGTCGATGCGCACACACCACGACTGATGCGTGCTGGCCTTTGCTGATGCTGCCTATCGTTGGCCAATATCGCTTTCCTGAAGCGCACAAGGATTGGCTGATGCTGCCTGATGTTGGACGCTACAAATGTCGCCCAGCCAATGCGCACACACAATGACCGATATGTGCAAGCCTTGGCTGATGCTGCATTTCATTTACCAACATTTCTTACCAGATGCGGACATGCCATGTTAGATGCGTGAAGACTTTAGCTGATGCAGCCTACCGTTGGCCGACATCGCTTAGACGATGCCTACATGAAACAATCGATGTTGCCCAATCGATGCGCAACGCTATGGCTGATGCGTGCAGGACTTGGTTAATGTTGTCTGCCATTGGTCGATGTCTCCTGGACGATGTATGCAGTTACTTTTCGGAAATTGCCAGTCGGGTGGTCCGACCAAGAAAGGCCAACGTTTCTTGCATGATATGCACATGCAATGTTAGATGCAAGAAGACCTTGGATGATGCATCTTTCCATTGGAAGACATCGCCTGGATGATGCATGTAGGTCACGACCGATGTCACCCCAGTCGATGCGCACACGCCATGGCTGATGCGTGCAAGCCTTGGCTTATGTTGTCTGTCATTGGTCGATGTTGCCTAAATGATGCACGTAGGCCACGATCAATATCACTGAGTCAATGCGCACACACCACGACTAATGCATGCAAGCCTTCGATGTTGCATCCTGCCATTGGCCGTTGTCGCTTGGAAGATGCGCGCAAGCCACAGCCGATGCGCTCATCCCACGGCTGAAGTCGCACAACCTATGTGCACACGACACGGATGACACGTGCAGGGCTTGGCTGATGTTGAATCTCATTTTCCTACGTTTCTTTACACATGCACACATGCCATGTCTGTGCATGTAGGCCTTGGCTGATGCCGCATTTCTTTGGCCGACGTCGCTTGCAAGATAAGAGCATTCCACGTCCGTGCGTGCAGGATTTGGCAGAGGTTGCATGCCATTGGCCGACATTTTTTTGCAGGTGCGCATATACCACGTCAGATGTATGCATACCTAGGGTGATTCTTCTTGCTGGGCTTATCATTGCGTTAAACTTCCTTGAAAGGGTACAGAGTGGATCCTCGTACCATACTCGAGCTTTGGATCAATTCCTTTGACCGGTCCTTTCGAGCTTCCAGTTCTTCTGGATTGCAGCCCAGGAGGGCACTCTGGTTGACCAACATCTACAGACCGATGTGTGTAGCCTAGAGACGATGCAGGCAGGCCACATCCGACGTTGGAAGACCGGTGTGTGAAGGCTAAGAACAATGCTGGCAGGCCACGTTTGACGTCGATAGAAATATGTGTCCAGGCTATGGATGATGCTGTCATGCCACGTTTGATGTCAGCAGACCGATGTGTGCAAGCTGCGGATGACACTGGCAGCCAACGTCCGACGTAGACTGACTGTTTTGTGCATGCCAAAGGCGATGTGGGCAGTCCACGTTCGACGTCGCCTCACCATTGTGTATTGCACAAAGGCGATACGAGCAGTCCTTGCCCGATGTCGTCTAACCATTGTGTGCAGGCAAAAGGCGATACAGGAAGGCGACGCCCCACGTCGATTGAATATTGTATTCAGGCCAAGGGTGATGCAGGCAGTCCATGCTCGAAAATGATTGAGCGATGTGCACAAGCCATACCCGATGCCAGCAGTCCACGGACAACGTCGGCTGAGCGATGTGCACATGCCACAACCGATACAAGAGGTACATGACCAATGATGCCTGGCCGATGTCCCTTGTTGTTGGCTGGCGCCGCTTGCCTAAAGCGCAGAAGCCTTGGCTAATGTTGCTTGCCGTTTACTATCGCCCTACCGATGCGATCTCGCCATGGATCATGCGTGCAGGCCTTGACTGATGCTTCCTGTCGTTAGCCGACATCGGTTTCGCGATGTGCAGTTGCTGCGGACAATGCTTGGCCCACTCGGAGCTCTAAATTTCGTGGTGTGGATTTTGACTTTGAGGAGTAGACATCGTTTTTCCAGAGATTCAAAATGATCATGTACAATCCAATTATGCACATTCTAATGTATAAAAACACATTATCTTCTACATTTAACTTTTTTATATATAAAAATATATTTTTCAACAATTTATTTTTTATTTTTCGGTTAATCTCGAAAATGAGTAATCGATTAATAAAACATACGAAAAATATGAAAAAAATATAAAATTAATGCCAAAATTCAAAAATAAATATTGTAACCTTAAATTCAATAATTTCAACAATTTTTTTCAGTAAATCTTGAAAATGAGTAATTGATGAAAAAATAGGAAAAATATGAATAAAATATAAATTAACACAAAAAATTCATAAATAAATATTGTAACCTTAAATTCAACAATTTGAACAATTTTTTTAATTTTTGTTTTTGTTTGGTAAATCTCGAAATGGGTAATATATGAATAAAATATAGGAAAAATATGAAAAAAATAAAATTAATGCCAAAATTCACAATAAATATAGTAAACTTAAATTTATCAATTTCAATAATTTTTGTTATTTTTATTTTTGTTTGGTAAATCTCAAAAATGGGTAATTCATTAATTAAATATGAAAAATAGGAAGAAAAAAATATTTTTAACGCCAAAAATTTACTAATAAATATGGTAATCTTAAATTCAACAATTTCAACAATTTGTTTTAATTTTTATTTTTGTTCGATAAATCCTGAAAATGAATAATTAATTAATAAAAAAGAAGGAAAATATGAAGAAAAAATTAACGCCAAAAATTCAGAAGTATGTAGGCCACAGGTGATGCGTCCTGGCCATGTCAAACCGATGTTTGAACGCTATAGACGAAACTTGCAGGCAACTCCGACGTCGAAAGACCAGTGTGTGGAGGCAACAGACGATGCTGGCAGGCCACGTACGACATTGGATGACCGATGTGTGTAGGCCACAAATGATAGGCGCAGCCCACGTCCGATGTCGGTTGATCGTTGTATGCAAACCTATGGCGATGCTGGCAGGCCACATCCGACGTTGGCTGACCATTGTGTGCACGCCAAAGGAGATGCACGGAGGCCACGTTCGATATCGGCTGACCACTATGTGCAAGCCAAAGGCGATGCGGGAAGGCCATGCCCAACGTCGGGTGACCGTTATGCAGACCAAAGGCGATGGGGGTAGGCAACGCCCGATGTCACTAGACCATTTTTTTAAGGCCAAGGGCGATGCGGCCAGTCCACGCCTAACGATGGGTAAATGATGTACACAAGCCATGGCCGAAGCGGTAAATCCACGGCCAACGTCGTCTGAGCAATGAGCAGGCTACGGCCGATGCGGGCAGCCCACGTCCGACATCGCCTGCCGTTATGTGCAGGTAAAGGGAGATGTGGGAAGGCCAATCCTGACTGACCGCTAAGTGATTTGTAGAGTCCACGACCGATGCAGCCATTCCAAACCCAACTTTAGCTGAGCTATGTGCACCACCAATATGGCCTGGTCGATGCCTCTTGTCGTTGGCCGATGTCGCTTGCCTGGAGAACATAGGCCTTGGGTGATGTTGCCTTCATTGCCCAACGTATGTCGCCCTGCTGATGGGCACATGCCACGACTGATATGTGTTGTCCTTCACTCATGATACATATCGTTGTCTAAGGTCACTTGCCCGAAGTTCATAGGCCTTGGCTGATGCTGTCTGAAATTAGCCAATGCAAATGTTGCCCAGCCAATGAACACACACCACGACCGATGCGTGCAGGCCTTGACTTCTTCTGCATTTTATTGGCCAATGTCTCTTGCCAGATGCTCACATGCCATGCCAGATGTGTGCATGCCTTGGATGATGATGCCTATTGTTGTCCAACATCGCTTGCCCGAAGCGCACAAGCCTTGGCTGATGGTGTCTGTCATTGGCCGACGTCGATGTCGCCATGTTGATGCACACACGCCATGAGTTATGTGCGCATGCCTTGGATGATGTTGCATGCCTTTGTATGACATCACTAGACAGATACGCCCAAACCACGTAAGATGCGTGAAGACCTTGGTTGATGTTGCCTACAGTTGGACGACGTCTCCTGGATGATGCATACAGTCCACGGCCGATGTGCCCAATGGATGTACAAATTCCACGGCTGATGTGTGCATGTCTTGGATGATGTTGCCTGCCTTTGGTTGATGTCGCCTGGAAGATGTGCGCAAGCCATGACCGCTGTCACCGAGTCGATGCACACACGCCACGACTGATGTGTGCAGGACTTGTCCATTGGCCGACCAGAGAAGACATCAGCTGATGTCGCCTAGACATACACTCATACCACAGCTGAAGTCTCCCAGCCGATGTGCACACGACACGAATGATGCGTGCAGGCCTTGACTGATGCTGCATGTCGTTGGCCGACATCATTTGCCAAATGCGCACATCCCACGTATGTGCATGTAGGCCTTGGATGATGTCGCATTCTGTTAGCCGGCGTCACTTACTAGATACACAAATTCCACGCCCGTGCATGTAGGATTTGGCTGAAGCCGCATTCCATTGGCCGACATCGCTTGTAATATGAACATATGTCACGTCAAATGTGTGCAGGTCTAGGCTAATTTTGCTTGCTTTTGGCCGAAATCTGCAGACCAATGTGTGCAGGCTATGGACGATGCTGGCAGGCCACGTTCGACATTGGCAGAACTATGTGTCATGGCTTGGGTTAATGTTGTCACGACACGTTTAACGTCGGCAGACACAAGTGTGTAGGATGCGAACGATACTTGAAGACCACGTCCGACGTTGGCTGATCATCTTGAGCAGGCCAAAAGCGATGCGGACTACGTCCGACGTCGGTTGACTATTGTGTGTTGTCCAAAGGCGACGCGGATAGGCCATGCCCGACGTCGGCTGACCATTGTGTGCAAGAAAAAGGCGATGCAGAAAGGCAACGCCCGACTTCGGTTGACCGTTGTGTTCATTCCAAGGGTGATGCACGTTGTTTACGCCCGAAATGACTGAGAGATGTGTACAAGCCACGACTGATGCATGCCGTCCACAACCAACGCCGACTGAGCGATGTGCACAAGCCTTGACCGATACGCTCAGTCCACGACCAATGTCGCCTGGCAAATTCCGTTGGCCGACATCGCTTGCTTGAAGCACATAAGCCTTGGTTAATGATGCCTGCCATTGCCCGACGCTGATGTCGCCCAGCCGATGCGCACACGCAAAGACTGATGCGTGTAGGCCTTGGATGATGATGCATGTCATTGGCTGACATCGCTTATCCGATGCAGAGTAGCTACGAAAAATGCTTTGCCCTCTTGAAGGTCTTAATTCCCTGCGTGGATTCTGACTTACAGGAGTAGACATCGTTTTTTGAAAGACTCAAAATGAATATTTACAACCCAAATATGCACGTTCTAGGGTGTGTTTGGTATGGAGGAAAATGTTTTCCATGGAAAATGTTTTCCTAGAAAATGTTTTCCTGGAAAACAAGTAGATTTTGGACTTATTTTCTCATATTTGGTTGGTGAGTAGAAAATATTTTCCGAAAATGATTTTTAGTGTTTGATTTATGAATGAAAAATATTTTTGAGAGAAATCTTTTATTTTTACTAGAGTAAAAAATAATTTATGAAATTAAAAATATTTTTTTAAATCAAAATTATTATTTTTTAGGGGCGGTGGTGGGAGCGGGGTGGGGAGTAGTGGGTGGGGGCGGGGGGAGGGGAGGGGGTAGGAGTGAAAAAATAAAATTTTGAAGTTGATAGTATTTTTAAAAAATAAAATTAATTTTTTTGGGGGTTTGGGGTGGGGTGGGGTGGGGCGGGGGAGGGGGGGTAGGAGTTTAAAAATAAAAATTTGAAGTTGAAATATTTTTTTAAAAAATATTTGATTTTTTTGGGGGAGGGGGGGGGGGCTGGCCGGTGGTGGGGGTCAGGGATCGGGTGAAAAAATAAATTTTAAAATTGAAAATATTTTTTTAAAATTGATGTTTTTTTAAAAAAAAAAATGTAATTTGAAATTGGAGGAGAGTTTTGGAAAATGTTTTCCTTAATTTTTTAAGGGAAGTTATTTTCCTTAATTTTGAGGAAAATGAGTTGATTTGGAAAATATTTTCCAAAACTTTTGTCCCAACCAAACAAGGGAAAATTGGAAAACATTTTTCCTTCATACCAAACACACTCCTAATGTACAAACACACATTGGCTTCCACAAATAACTTTTGATATATATATAAAAAAAAGTTTCGACAATTTATTTTTCAATTTTTTTTTGTTAATCCCGAAAATGAGTAATTGATTAATAAAACATAGAAAAATATGAAAAAGTATAAAAAAGAATGCCAAGAATTCACAAACAAAAATATAGTAACCTTAAATTCAATAATTTCAACATTTTTTTGTTAGGTAAATCCGGAAAAATAAGTAATTGATGAATAGAAAATAGGAAAAATATGAATAAAATATAAAATTAACGTCAAAATTCATAAATAAATATAGTAACAATAAATTCAACAATTTCAACAATTTTTTTAATTTTTATTTCTGTTTGGTTAATCCCACAAATGGGTAATTCATGAGTTAAAATAGGAAAATATGAAAACTATAAAATTAACGCCCAAAGTTAACAAATAAATATAGTAACCTTAAATTCATCAATTTTAACATTTTTTGTTAATTTTTATTTTTGTTTGGTAAATCTCGAAAGAGGATAATTCATTAATAAAAAAAAGGAAACATATGAAAAACAAATATAATTTTAATGAAAAAAATTGACAAACAAATATAGTAACCTTAAATTAAAAAAAATTAACATTTTTTTTTAATTTTCATTTTTGTTCGCTAAATCCCGGAAATTGTTAAACTCATGAATAAAAAATAGGAAAAATATTAACAAAATATAAAATTAACATTGAAAATTCGAAAATAATTATAGTAATTTTAAATTCAATAATTTTTTATATTTGTATTTTTGTTCGCTAAATCTAAAAAATGGGTGATTAATTAATAAAAATAGAAAAAATATGAAACAATTATAAAATTTACGCCTAAAATTCACAAATAAATATAATAACATAAAATTCAACAATTTCAACAACTTTATCTTTAAAAAAGTGTGATAAAAAATAAAAAACCATAAAAATAAATTTTAAAAAAAAAATTAAAAGTCTGAAAAATATGAAAATGCTTGAAAATACTTCTAAACATGTGAAACCTAATGATAGAGTAAATATGTGTACAAATAAATGATGTTTCAATATCGGACGAACCGTAAACATAAAGAAATTGGTATGAGTGAACCACGTGAGGCGGAAACATGAATAATAGATGATGAAATATAGATGAATATTTTGTAATACCGGAAGGGCATTTCACACTCTTTTGATTTTTTATGGCATGGATATCCACATGTTCTCGACTAGACCTCGATCAATGTCACCGCATGTGACGTTGCTCGACTAAGAAGTGCAAGCCACGAACGATGCGGGTAGACACGTCCAACGTCAGCAGATCGAAGTGTAAAGGCCATAGGTGATGTGTCCTTGCCACGTCTTCCATCAGCAGACCGATGTGTGCAAGCTACGGATGATGCTGGCACGCCACGTTTGACGTCATCAGACCGATGTGTGCAGGTTTCGAAAGATGTTATAGGCCACGTTTGATGTTGGATGACCGATGTATGCAGACGACGTACGATAGGTGTAGCCCATGTCTGACATTGGTTGAACGTTGTGTGCAGGCCAAAGGTGATTTTGGTAGGCCACGTTCGACGTCGACTTACTACTGAGTGCAGGCCAAGGCTGATGCGGGAATGCCACGTCCGACATCGGCTGACTATTGTGTGCAGGCCAAGACCAATGTCGCCCAGTCGATGCGCACACGCCATATCTGATGATGTAGGCCTTAGATGATGCTCGTGTCATTGGTCGATGTTGCCTGCCTAATGTGCGCATGCCACGACCAATGTCACCGATTTGATGCACACACGCAACGACTTATGTGTGCAGGTTTTGGCTGTTGCTGCCTGTCGTTCGCCGATGTTCTCTGGCCATAACCGATGTTGCCTAGCCGATGCTGCTTGTCGTTGGCCAGCGTCGCTTGCCCGAAGCGCACAAGCCTTGGCTTATGCTACCTGTCGTTTTCCAATGCTGAGGTCGCCTAGTCGATGCGCACACGCCACATGTCATGCATGCAGTCCTTGGCCGATGCTTCCTGTTTTTGGTCGACGTTGCTTTTCCAATTCGCACTTGCTACAGACGATGTTACATGCTATTGGACGACATTGATGTCGCTTGATAGATGTACATATGCCACGTTTGATGCATGCAGACGTTGGTTGATGCCGCCTACAATTAGTCAACGTCACTTGCTAGATGAACACATTCCACATCTGATGCGTTCAGGCCTTGGTTGATACCACGTGTAGTTGGCCAACACCGCTTGCCAGATGCCCACATGTCACGTCTGATGCGTGGCCCACTTGGAGTTCTTGATTCTATTAAGCGAATTCTGACTTAGATGAGTACACATCATTTTTTCGAGAGGTTCATAACGAACATGTACAACCCAAATATGCACGTTTTAAGGTACAAACACACATTGGCTTCCACAAATAACTTTTTTATATATAAAAAAATATTTTGCAACATTTTTTTTTAATTTTTTTCGATTAATCCTGAAAATGAGTAGTTAATTAATAAAACATAATTTAAATATGAAAAGAATATAAAAATAACGCCAAAAATTCACAAATAAATATATTAACCTTAAATTCAACAATTTTATTATTTTTTAAATTTTTTATTTTTATTCGGTAAATCCTGAAAGTAGGTATTTCAAGAATAAAAATAGGAGAACTATGTAAAAACATATAATTAACGCCAATATTTCACAAATAAACATAGTAACTTTATATTATCAATTTCAAAAACTTTTAAAATTTTATTTTTGTTAGGTAAATACCGAAAATGGGAGTTCCTTAAGAAAAAAATAGGAAAAATATATAAAAAAAATATAAAATTAATGCCAAAAACTCACCAATAAATATAGTAACCTAAAATTCAACAATTTCAACAATTTTTCTGAAATTATTATTTTTGTTCAGTAAATCCCGAGAATACGTAATTCATGAATAAATAATAGATGAAATATTTAAGAAATATAAAATTAATGCCAAAAATTTAAAAATAAATATAGTAACCTTAAATTGACCAATTGTTTTATATTTTTATTTTTGTTCGTTAGATCCCGAAAATGGGTAATTCATTAATAAAATAATGAAAAAATAAAAATAACGCACAAAAATTAACAACTAATGTAGTAATGTTAAATTCAAAAATCTCAACAATTTTTTTTAATGTAGTAATGTGCGGTAAATCCCGAAAATGGGTAATAATTAATAAAAAATATGAAAAAAATTATAAAATTAACGCCAAAAATTCACAAATAAATATAGTAACCTTGAATTAAATAATTTTATAAATTTTAATTTTTAAATTGTGACGTAAAAAATAAAAAAACTGTAAAAATATTTTTTAAAGATTAATAAAAGTTGGAAAAATATGAAAATGCTTGAAAGTACTTCTAAACATGTGAAAATAATCATAGAGTACATATTTGAACAAATAAAATATGTTTCGATATCGTACAAACCGTAAATGTAATGAAATATGTACAAATGAACCATGTGAAATGGAAACGTTAAGAATAGAGGATGGAAAATAGATGAATCTGTTATTATGCAAGAAGGGTGTTTCACACTCTTTTGATTTTGTATGGCATGGACATCCGCATGTTGTCGATTAGACCTCGATCAATGTCGTCGCATGTGACGTCGCTCGTCTAGCAAATGCAAGCCATCGACAATGCGGGTAGGCACGCCCGATGACGACTAACCAAAGTGTGCAGGCCACAGGCGATGCATCTAGCCACGTTAGGCGCCCACAGACCGATGTGTGAAGGCTATGGTCGATGCAGGTAGGCCACGTCCACGTCAGCAGACCAATGTGTGCAAGATAAAAATGATGCTGGTAGGCCACATCCAACGTTGATTTACCGAAGTGTGCAGTCTACAAGGGATAGGTGAAACCCACATCTGACCTCATCTTCCTGTTGTGTGCAGGCCAAAGCCGATGCGGGCAGGCCACATCCGACGTCGGCTAGCCATTCTATGCAGGACAAAGAAGAAGCAGAAAGTCCACGACCGACGTCGGTTGACAATTGTGTGCAAGCCAAAGGGGATGCTCGAAGGCCACGCCCGACATCGGCTGACCGATGTGCAGGCAAAAGGCGATGGGGGCAGGCAACGCCTAATGTCGCATGACCATTTTTTGCAGGCCAAGGGCGATGCGCGCAATCCATGCCCTACAACGGCTGAGCGACGTGTGCAGGACTTGGCTGATATTGCATTTCATTGGCCAACATTGCTTGTCAGATGCGTACATAACATGTTAGATGCATGAAGACCTTGCGATGTAGCCTGATGTTGGCCGACATCACCTAGACGATGCATGCATGTAATGATTGATGTCTCCCAGTCGATGCGCACACGCCACGACTAATGTGTGTAGGCCTTGGAAGATGCTGCCTGTCGTGGGTTGATGTCGCTTGCCCGATGCGCAGAGGCTAAGAATGATGCTGCCTGCCTACGTACAAAGTCGGCTTACCATTTTTTGCAGTCTAAAAGAGATGCTAGCAGACCACGTCCGAAGTCGGCTGACCATTGTGTGCAGGACAAAGGTGATGCAGGCAGACCACGTCCGACATCGGTTGACAATTGTGTGTAATCCAAAGGCGATGTAGGCAGGCCACACCTGACGTCGGGTGACCATATTGTGTTGGCCAAAGGTGATGGGGGCAGGAAACACTTGATGTCGCTTGATCAACATTGCTTGCTAGATGCGCACATGTGACGTCTCTACATGCAAGGACGATATCACTTGTCACATATAAACATTCCATATCTGTGAGTTCAGTCCTTGTCTCTAGCCGCATGCCACTAGCCGACGTCGCTTTCCAGATGTGCACATGCCACGTAAGATGTGTACATACCTTGGATGATGATGCTTGCTATTGTCCGACCTTTATGGACCGACGTGTCCTGGCTATGGACAATGTTGGCAGGCCACATCTGACGTCGACAGATTGATGTGTGCAACCTACGAATGATGTTGCCAAGCCACGTTCAATGTCCGTATATCGATGTTTGTAGGGTGCAGACGATTCTGGAAGCCCATATTCGACGTCAGTTGACCATTGTGTGCATGACAAGGGCAATACAGGAAAACCATGTCCGACATCGGCTGACCATTGTGTGCAGTCCAAAGGTGATTTGGGTAGGCCACGCCACGCCCGACGTTGGCTTACCGTTGTGTGCAGGCCAAAGGCGATGGCGGAAGACAATGCCCGTTGTTGGCTGACTGTTGTTTGCAAGCCAAAGGCGATGCGGTCCACTCTCGATGATAGCAGAGCGATGTGCACAAGCCACATCCAATACAGGCAGTCCAAGGATGACATCGGCTAAGTATTGTGTAGGCTAAAACCAATGCAGGCACCCCACGTCCAACGTCGGCTGAACGCTTTGTGAAGGATATGGGCGATGCCGGAAGGCCAAACTCGACGACCGCTGAATGATGTGCACAGGCCACTACCGATGCGGAGAGTCCACACATTGCGTCAGCTAAATGATGTGGACAAGCCACGTCCATAATGAACAATGTCTCTTGGCCGATGCCACTTGCCGTTGGCTGAAGTCGCTTGCCTGAAGCACACCTTGATGCTGCCTGCCGTAGGCTAATACCGATGTTGCTTTATCCATGTGCACACACCACGGCTGATGCTTGCAGGCCTTGGCTGATGTTACCTACCATTGGCCAACGCCGCTCTACTAAAGTGCACAAGCCTTCGCTGATGTTGCCTAATATTGGACGATGCAAATGTCGTCCAGCCGATGCACACACGCCACGACCGATGTGTGTAGGCCTCTGCTAATGCCGCATTTCATGGGCTAACGTTGCTTGCCAGATGCGCACATGCCATGCTTGATCCGTGAAGACTTTGTCTGATGGATCCTACCGTTGGCTGACATTGCCTCGCCGATGCATGCAGGTAACGACCTATGTTGCCCAGTAAATAAGCACATGACATTGTTGATGTGTGCAAGCCTTTGTTGATGTTGTCTGCCATTGGTCGATGTCGCCTCGATGATATATGCAGGTACTTGTCGGAAATCGCCGGTTAGGTTGGTCTGACCATGAAAGGCCAACCTTGCTTGTCTGATGCACACATGCCTTGTTAGATGCGTGAAGACCTTGGCTGATGCATCCTGTCGTTGGCGAAATCGTTTGGACGATGCATGCAGGTCATGACCGATGTCGCCCTGTCGATGCGCACACGCCATGGCTGATGCGTGCAGGCCTTGGCTGATGCTGTCTTCCATTAGTCAATGTCTCCTGGACGATGCGCGCATGCAACGATCATGTCGCCGAGTCGATACTCACCTTGGTTGATGTTGCCTACTGTTTGCCTACGTCTCCTGGCTGATGCATGCAGTCCATGATTGATGTCTCCCAATCGATGTGCACATGCCACGGCTAATGTGTGCATGCCTTGGATGATGTTGCCTGCCTTAGGTTGATGTCTCTTGGAATATATGCACAAGCCATGATCGATGTCGCTGAGTCGATGCACTCACGCCATGGCTGATGCATGCAGGACTTGTCTGTTGATGCCTTCCATTGGCCTATGTTGCATTAGACGATGTCGCCTACACGATACACTCATACCACGGCTGAAGTCGACTAGCTGATGTGCACACGACACGACTGATCCATGCAGGCCTTGGCTGATGTTGCATGTCATTCGCCGACGTCGTTTTCCAGATGCGCACATGACACTTCCGTGCATTCAGGCCTTGGCTGATTCCGCATTCTGTTAGCCGGCGTTGCTTACCAGATACGTAAATTCCACGTACGTGCGTGTAGGATTTGGCTAAAGCCGAATTCCATTGGCCGACATCGCTTGCAAGAAGTGCACATTTAACGTCAAAATGCGTGAATGTCTTGGCTAATTCTGCTTGATGTTGGCCGAAATCTACAGACCAATGTGTGCACGCTATGGATGATGCTGGAAGGCCACGTTTGTAAGACCCCCAAAATGAGTTAGGGAGTCTAGAGACTAACATGTTTGTATTAAGTTTCTAATGTCCTAAAATGACTTATAATATGGTTTAGAGGCAGTGTGCAAAGTTTGAAGTGATTTGGAAGTCAAACGTAAAGGGGCGACCAAAACATTCGACGACTAGTCACCTATGTGCCTCATGTGTCTATGCATTCTTAAAGTTGTATGAAATGAGCATATGAAGTCTTAAAATAAGTTATAATGATGTTTAATTGTAGTATAGGGACTTTTGTGAAGTTTGGAGGGCAAACGTCCAAGAACGTCCAAGACGTTCGAAAGATAGCCTAGAGACATGCATGTGTGTGTCTTGATGGGGCCTTGCATGTTTGGACGAGTTGCAGGTGTTTGTTTTGGGTGAAACTTATGGGAAGGTATACAACTTGTTAAGGGTTGTATTTACGTTGGAAACATCTGGGTACGACTTCTACAGGGCCCCGCAAAAAAGCCCACAAGAAGGACCCAAGACTGGTCGAGACACTACCTTGGCAGTGTCAATCGATGGACCAAACGACGGCCAGTTGGTTGACCAAAGTCCCATAGGTGAGGTCTCGTCGATTTATACTTAGCTTGGGCAGGTCTCAACCCAAAAATTGGCCAAGGACCAATCGAAGGAAGCCAAAGGACGGCCAGTCGATTGACCAACGACCAGTCGATTGGATCTGTCGATGGTGGCCTAGTGCCACTACCTTTGCATTGTTTCATTAAAAGGGTGAATGGGAAATTCACCACAAATGATTTATTTGGTGAATTTTGGGTGTATTTAAGTGATCAAAAACATGATCAACCCATTCCCAAACCAACTCACACAAATTGAACCTTTCCCTCCAAAAATATTCTCCCTAGAAACCACCATTGTTGGTGAAGCTCAAGAACAACTTGGATCTTGGATTTTGATGGATGAATCACCAAGTTTTAAAGGTAATCATGAATATAAAGGTATGGTGATCCTTCATCTCTAGTTATGATTCCATCTGGAGAGTTAATCTTAAGGTTTCAAAAGAGATTTTATGATCAAACTTCTCCTTCTTCAATCTAGCCATGGGTTCTTTCTAAAAAAGTTTTTAATGATTAAATCATGATAAATTGAAGTTAATATATTGGTTTTAACGTGATTTTTACTCCAATTGCATGATGAACCCATGTCCCTTCCCAAACTTGATTTAGCCATTGCATGGGCATTGTGATCATGGCTTGTTCTTGATTGAATTGTTATTCTCTTACGTTGAATTGATTATATTTACTGTTATTTACGTTAATTGATTTTGAATTGATGAAGAGGCATCCATGAGGATCAATGTGTGAAGATTTAAGTATGAATAGCCTATGTTTCTAAGTGTTACAGTGAATTTTGCTTATAGCAATTGTATATGAGTTGGATTGTGCAAAGCATCACTGTAGCTACTGCCTTAATTTAATATTGTGGATGAATTGTGGGTATAGAACCTTGATGATCCAATTAAAGAAAGGCTTACATGAATTGATCTAGATTGTTTTAGTCTATGAATTGATAATGCTATATGAGTGAAGTGATCTATATTCTAAGATGAATAAAGTATGAAAAATCCTTGACTTCTATATCGTTAGCTACTGCCTAGCATGTACCTTATTGGTAAAAATATGATTGATGATCAATACTTGGGAAAATTAGTAAAATGGCCTATTCCCTCTACATTGAATTGATAGTCTAATGCCTATGTTAGTATCTTGATCTTGTAGTGTTGTAAGCATGATTTCGATATGTTAAGTGAATATTTAGCTATTGTCCTAGATTGAGAATATTAATTAAACATGATTTATAATCCATGCAAGTGAAGTTGGTTAATGGTCTATGTCCTTCTACATTCTAGCTTGTTAATGATGTGTGGTACTGGTTTGTAGTATGGCCTTGTAGTAGCTTATGCATGACTTCTATTATGATTATTATGTTTTAGATAATTCCCCATATTTGAATTATTGATGAAAGAGTAGTAAAGGTCAATGATGTCCAAAGGCTAAGGGATGGGTAAGAATTGCTCTACTCTTCCACTTTTGTACTTCTTTATAGTAATGTTGATGAAGCCTTGTATGGTATTGTGAGGTATGATCCACTTATGGTGGCGGTGTTTACTTTATGTCATTATATATCTGTTGACCATGGCCTTGAAGTCAAATTTATGATTATATGAATGAGTGGTTATGATGATCACTTTATGTGCAACTTGTGCCTAGTCTTCTACTTTAGTTGTGAATCTAGGTTATGTTACTATTGTTATGAGCATGTAAATGGTTGTGTAATATCATGTGTAGGTGATTCCATTGATGAAGTGTTGATTATTGATGACCCCTACCCATGTACCCCTATGTGAATGTGTGAATAGCTTATGTTAGGAGCCTTAAAGTATAATATGAAGATTGTCTTATCTCCTATGCTAAATTGTGTTGTGTGGTCTATACTTGAAAGTGTAATGTGGTCTAAGAGGGTGGATGCCTCAATGAGTTGTTGATAGCCATTATATGATCATATTGACCAATGTACACACACCCTCACTCTACATGCATGCTTACAAGTAGTATAGGTCATGGTGTCTAAATGAAAGGTATATCTCAGATTCACTAATGTCTATTATTATGCATGCTAAGCTTGAGTCCAAGAAAGTGTGTTATGAACATGTCTTGTATGGTGTAATGTGAAGTATGTGGTATGATGAAGTATGATTATACCTAGTGTCTAATTGTGTTTATATGAAAGCATGGTTCATATAGTTACACTTGTACACTTATGCATGAATGAAATGATGTATGTTCATGTGTGGTAATTATGTGTTATGTGGAAGGTTTGCTCACCTATAAGCTTTCACACACACATGTATGAAGATCTAGTCAAGAGAGGGTCCTTGAAAGATGTATTCATGTGTACCCTTGATTAACCAAAAAAAATAAAAATAAAACAATTATTGAAAACATTTTATATATGTATAAAAAAGTTATTTGTGGAAGCTAATGTGTGTTTGTACCTTAAAACGTGCATATTTGGGTTGTACATGTTCATTATGAATCTCTCAAAAAAACGATGTCTACTCCTCTAAGTCAGAATCTGCGTCATAGAATCAGGAACTCCAAGTGGCCACGCATCGGACGTGGCATGTGGACTTAGAATGTGACTGTCCACGATCGATACGGCACACACGACAATGCGCTTAACGATGCTTCTTGCCGTGGCGGCGCGCTGCCCGAAGCACACATTACCTTGGCATATGCTACCTGCCATTTTCCAACGTTGATGTCGCCCAGGTCAGATGCGCACACGCACGCGTCATGCGTGCAGTCCATGGTTGTGCTCAGTGTTGTTAACGTGCTTGCCCAATGCGCCACTGGATAAAGAGATGCTTACTTGTGTATGGTCGACATTATGCCGCTTGATAGCATTGAAGCATATGCCAAGTCTGATGCGTGGCAACGTTGGTTGATGCCACCTTACAATTAGCCGACGCGCCTTGCTAGATGCACACATTCCACGTCGTGATGTTTCAGGCCTTGGTTGATGCCACGGTAGTTGGCCGATGTCGCTGCCAGATGC